>JANUWF010001535.1:1231988-2463976 GCA_026120185.1 Voacanga thouarsii | reverse complement strand
ATTTCTGTATTTTTTGTGCTTAAAACCTTTTATTTTTATAATGTTTGTTGTCTATTGATCCTAAAATTTAAAGAGTTTATCAAATTTGAATACATAATCTAAAATAGTCAAATTTACGAATATATTGACAATTTATATGCATTAATAAAGATAATTATTTTAGAGTTTGTTTATTTATTTTTACACTTGGCTCGTTATTTTTCAAAAGATATTTAAAATAAGTTATGCTTAAAAAATTTATGGTCGTAAGGGTTTCTTTTAGAAACTTTTGGGAATTAAATATAATTATCCAAGTGAACTAAGTTAAAAAATATAGGAATTCAAGTAATGACTAAATGCATTAATAAGTAACTAATATATGGCCTTAAGTCTCAATATACATTCACATATAACTTGAAAATTTATAAATTTTATCTATAATAATTTTAATTTATATATGTGCGTGTATACAGAAATACAAAATGTGATATAGTAATTAAAAGTATGGGATACAAATAGTAACTTTACTAAGTCTTTCTAGTTTTTATACTGGAAACTAGTTATTTTTATAATATTTGTTGTATATGATATAAATTTAAACGTTTATCAATTTGAATATAAAATAAAAGAATCAAATTTACGAATATATTGACAATTTATATGCATTAATAAAGATAATTATTTTAAGAGTTTGTTTATTTATTTTTACACTTGGCTCGTTATTCTTCAAAAGATATTTAAAATAAGTTGTGCTTAAAAAAATTTATGGTCGTAAGGGTTTCTTTTAGAAACTTTTGGGAATTAAATATAATTATCCAAGTGAACTAAGTTAAAAAATATAGGAATTCAAGTAATGACTAAATGCATTAATAAGTAAATAATATATGGACTTAAGTCTCAATATACATTCACATATAACTTGAAAATTTATAAATTTTATCTATAATAAATATAATTTATATATGTGCCATTTATACAGAAATAAATAATGTGATATAGTAATTAAAAGTATGGGATACAAATAGTAACTTTACTAAGTATTTCTAGTTTTTATACTGGAAACTTGTTATTTTTATAGTATTTGTTGTATATGATATAAATTTAAACGTTTATCAATTTGAATATAAAATAAAAGAATCAAATTTAAGAATATATTGACAATTTATATGCATTAATAAAGATAATTATTTTAAAAGTTTGTTTATTTAATTTTACACTTGGCTCGTTATTTTTCAAAAGATATTTAAAATAAGTTGTGCTTAAAAAAATTTATGGTCGTAAGGGTTTCTTTTAGAAACTTTAGGGACTTAAATATAATTATCCAAGTGAACTAAGTTAAAAAATATAGGAATTCAAGTAATGACTAAATGCATTAATAAGTAACTAATATATGGCCTTAAGTCTAAATATACATTCACATATAGCTTGAAAATTTATAAATTTTATCTATAATAATTATAATTTATATATGTGCGTGTATACAGAAATACAAAATGTGATATAGTTACTAAAAGTATGGGATACAAATAGTAACTTTACCAAGTATTTCTAGTTTTTATACTTGAAACTTGTTATTTTTTTAATATTTGTTGTATATGATATAAATTTAAACGTTTATCAATTTGAATATAAAATAAAAGAATCAAATTTACGAATATATTTACAATTTATATGCCTTAATAAAGATAATTATTTTAAAAGTTTGTTTATTTATTTTTACACTTGGCTCGTTATTTTTGAAACGACATTTAAAATAAGTTGTGCTTAAAAAAATTTATGGTCGTAAGGGTTTCTTTTAGAAACTTTAGAGACTTAAATATAATTATCCAAGTGAACTAAGTTAAAAAATATAGGAATTCAAGTAATGACTAAATGCATTAATAAGTAACTAATATATGGCCTTAAGTCTCAATATACATTCACATATAACTTGAAAATTTATAAATTTTATCTATAGTAATTATAATTTATATATGTGCGTGTATACAGAAATACAAAATGTGATATAGTAATTAAAAGTATGGGATACAAATAGTAACTTTACCAAGTATTTCTAGTTTTTATACTGGAAACTTGTTATTTTTTTAATATTTGTTGTATATGATATAAATTTAAACGTTTATCAATTTGAATATAAAATAAAAGAATCAAATTTACGAATATATTTACAATTTATATGCCTTAATAAAGATAATTATTTTAAAAGTTTGTTTATTTATTTTTACACTTGGCTCGTTATTTTTGAAACGACATTTAAAATAAGTTGTGCTTAAAAAAATTTATGGTCGTAAGGGTTTCTTTTAGAAACTTTAGAGACTTAAATATAATTATCCAAGTGAACTAAGTTAAAAAATATAGGAATTCAAGTAATGACTAAATGCATTAATAAGTAACTAATATATGGCCTTAAGTCTCAATATACATTCACATATAACTTGAAAATATATAAATTTTATCTATAATAATTATAATTTATAGATGTGCGTGTATACAGAAATATAAAATGTGATATAGTAATTAAAAGTTTGGGATACAAATAGTAACTTTACTAAGTATTTTTACTTTTTATACTTAAAACCTTTTATTTTTATAATATTTGTTGTCTATGATATAAATTTAAAAGTTTATCAATTTGAATATAAAATAAAATAATCAAATTTACGAATATATTGAGAATTTATATGCATTAATAAAGATAATTATTTTTAGAGTTTGTTTATTTATTTTTACACTTGGCTCGTTATTTTTCAAAAGATATTTAAAATAAGTTATGCTTAAAAAAATTTATGGTCGTAAGGGTTTCTTTTAGAAACTTTTGGGAATTAAATATAATTATCCAAGTGAACTAAGTTAAAAAATATAGGAATTCAAGTAATGACTAAATGCATTAATAAGTAACTAATATATGGCCTTAAGTCTCAATATACATTCACATATAACTTGAAAATTTATAAATTTTATCTATAATAATTTTAATTTATATATGTGCGTGTATACAGAAATACAAAATGTGATATAGTAATTAAAAGTATGGGATACAAATAGTAACTTTACTAAGTCTTTCTAGTTTTTATACTGGAAACTTGTTATTTTTATAATATTTGTTGTATATGATATAAATTTAAACGTTTATCAATTTGAATATAAAATAAAAGAATCAAATTTACGAATATATTGACAATTTATATGCATTAATAAAGATAATTATTTTAAGAGTTTGTTTATTTATTTTTACACTTGGCTCGTTATTCTTCAAAAGATATTTAAAATAAGTTGTGCTTAAAAAAATTTATGGTCGTAAGGGTTTCTTTTAGAAACTTTTGGGACTTAAATATAATTATCCAAGTGAACTAAGTTAAAAAATATAGGAATTCAAGTAATGACTAAATGCATTAATAAGTAACTAATATATGGCCTTAAGTCTCAATATACATTCACATATAACTTGAAAATTTATAAATTTTATCTATAATAATTATAATTTATATATGTGCGTGTATACAGAAATACAAAATGTGATATAGTAATTAAAAGTATGGGATACAAATAGTAACTTTACTAAGTATTTCTAGTTTTTATACTGGAAACTTGTTATTTTTATAATATTTGTTGTATATGATATAAATTTAAACGTTTATCAATTTGAATATAAAATAAAAGAATCAAATTTACGAATATATTGACAATTTATATGCATTAATAAAGATAATTATTTTAAAAGTTTGTTTATTTATTTTTACACTTGGCTCGTTATTTTTCAAAAGATATTTAAAATAAGTTGTGCTTAAAAAAATTTATGGTCGTAAGGGTTTCTTTTAGAAACTTTAGAGACTTAAATATAATTATCCAAGTGAACTAAGTTAAAAAATATAGGAATTCAAGTAATGACTAAATGCATTAATAAGTAACTAATATATGGCCTTAAGTCTCAATATACATTCACATATAACTTGAAAATTTATAAATTTTATCTATAATAATTATAATTTATATATGTGCGTGTATACAGAAATACAAAATGTGATATAGTAATTAAAAGTATGGGATACAAATAGTAACTTTACCAAGTATTTCTAGTTTTTATACTGGAAACTTGTTATTTTTTTAATATTTGTTGTATATGATATAAATTTAAACGTTTATCAATTTGAATATAAAATAAAAGAATCAAATTTACGAATATATTTACAATTTATATGCCTTAATAAAGATAATTATTTTAAAAGTTTGTTTATTTATTTTTACACTTGGCTCGTTATTTTTCAAACGACATTTAAAATAAGTTGTGCTTAAAAAAATTTATGGTCGTAAGGGTTTCTTTTAGAAACTTTAGAGACTTAAATATAATTATCCAAGTGAACTAAGTTAAAAAATATAGGAATTCAAGTAATGACTAAATGCATTAATAAGTAACTAATATATGGCCTTAAGTCTCAATATACATTCACATATAACTTGAAAATATATAAATTTTATCTATAATAATTATAATTTATAGATGTGCGTGTATACAGAAATATAAAATGTGATATAGTAATTAAAAGTTTGGGATACAAATAGTAACTTTACTAAGTATTTTTACTTTTTATACTTAAAACCTTTTATTTTTATAATATTTGTTGTCTATGATATAAATTTAAAAGTTTATCAATTTGAATATAAAATAAAATAATCAAATTTACGAATATATTGAGAATTTATATGCATTAATAAAGATAATTATTTTTAGAGTTTGTTTATTTATTTTTACACTTGGCTCGTTATTTTTCAAAAGATATTTAAAATAAGTTATGCTTAAAAAAATTTATGGTCGTAAGGGTTTCTTTTAGAAACTTTTGGGAATTAAATATAATTATCCAAGTGAACTAAGTTAAAAAATATAGGAATTCAAGTAATGACTAAATGCATTAATAAGTAACTAATATATGGCCTTAAGTCTCAATATACATTCACATATAACTTGAAAATTTATAAATTTTATCTATAATAATTTTAATTTATATATGTGCGTGTATACAGAAATACAAAATGTGATATAGTAATTAAAAGTATGGGATACAAATAGTAACTTTACTAAGTCTTTCTAGTTTTTATACTGGAAACTAGTTATTTTTATAATATTTGTTGTATATGATATAAATTTAAACGTTTATCAATTTGAATATAAAATAAAAGAATCAAATTTACGAATATATTGACAATTTATATGCATTAATAAAGATAATTATTTTAAGAGTTTGTTTATTTATTTTTACACTTGGCTCGTTATTCTTCAAAAGATATTTAAAATAAGTTGTGCTTAAAAAAATTTATGGTCGTAAGGGTTTCTTTTAGAAACTTTTGGGAATTAAATATAATTATCCAAGTGAACTAAGTTAAAAAATATAGGAATTCAAGTAATGACTAAATGCATTAATAAGTAAATAATATATGGACTTAAGTCTCAATATACATTCACATATAACTTGAAAATTTATAAATTTTATCTATAATAAATATAATTTATATATGTGCATTTATACAGAAATAAATAATGTGATATAGTAATTAAAAGTATGGGATACAAATAGTAACTTTACTAAGTATTTCTAGTTTTTATACTGGAAACTTGTTATTTTTATAGTATTTGTTGTATATGATATAAATTTAAACGTTTATCAATTTGAATATAAAATAAAAGAATCAAATTTACGAATATATTTACAATTTATATGCATTAATAAAGATAATTATTTTAAAAGTTTGTTTATTTATTTTTACACTTGGCTCGTTATTTTTCAAAAGATATTTAAAATAAGTTGTGCTTAAAAAAATTTATGGTCGTAAGGGTTTCTTTTAGAAACTTTAGAGACTTAAATATAATTATCCAAGTGAACTAAGTTAAAAAATATAGGAATTCAAGTAATGACTAAATGCATTAATAAGTAACTAATATATGGCCTTAAGTCTCAATATACATTCACATATAACTTGAAAATTTATAAATTTTATCTATAGTAATTATAATTTATATATGTGCGTGTATACAGAAATACAAAATGTGATATAGTAATTAAAAGTATGGGATACAAATAGTAACTTTACCAAGTATTTCTAGTTTTTATACTGGAAACTTGTTATTTTTTTAATATTTGTTGTATATGATATAAATTTAAACGTTTATCAATTTGAATATAAAATAAAAGAATCAAATTTACGAATATATTTACAATTTATATGCCTTAATAAAGATAATTATTTTAAAAGTTTGTTTATTTATTTTTACACTTGGCTCGTTATTTTTGAAACGACATTTAAAATAAGTTGTGCTTAAAAAAATTTATGGTCGTAAGGGTTTCTTTTAGAAACTTTAGAGACTTAAATATAATTATCCAAGTGAACTAAGTTAAAAAATATAGGAATTCAAGTAATGACTAAATGCATTAATAAGTAACTAATATATGGCCTTAAGTCTCAATATACATTCACATATAACTTGAAAATATATAAATTTTATCTATAATAATTATAATTTATAGATGTGCGTGTATACAGAAATATAAAATGTGATATAGTAATTAAAAGTTTGGGATACAAATAGTAACTTTACTAAGTATTTTTACTTTTTATACTTAAAACCTTTTATTTTTATAATATTTGTTGTCTATGATATAAATTTAAAAGTTTATCAATTTGAATATAAAATAAAATAATCAAATTTACGAATATATTGAGAATTTATATGCATTAATAAAGATAATTATTTTTAGAGTTTGTTTATTTATTTTTACACTTGGCTCGTTATTTTTCAAAAGATATTTAAAATAAGTTATGCTTAAAAAAATTTATGGTCGTAAGGGTTTCTTTTAGAAACTTTTGGGAATTAAATATAATTATCCAAGTGAACTAAGTTAAAAAATATAGGAATTCAAGTAATGACTAAATGCATTAATAAGTAACTAATATATGGCCTTAAGTCTCAATATACATTCACATATAACTTGAAAATTTATAAATTTTATCTATAATAATTTTAATTTATATATGTGCGTGTATACAGAAATACAAAATGTGATATAGTAATTAAAAGTATGGGATACAAATAGTAACTTTACTAAGTCTTTCTAGTTTTTATACTGGAAACTAGTTATTTTTATAATATTTGTTGTATATGATATAAATTTAAACGTTTATCAATTTGAATATAAAATAAAAGAATCAAATTTACGAATATATTGACAATTTATATGCATTAATAAAGATAATTATTTTAAGAGTTTGTTTATTTATTTTTACACTTGGCTCGTTATTCTTCAAAAGATATTTAAAATAAGTTGTGCTTAAAAAAATTTATGGTCGTAAGGGTTTCTTTTAGAAACTTTTGGGAATTAAATATAATTATCCAAGTGAACTAAGTTAAAAAATATAGGAATTCAAGTAATGACTAAATGCATTAATAAGTAACTAATATATGGCCTTAAGTCTCAATATACATTCACATATAACTTGAAAATTTATAAATTTTATCTATAATAATTATAATTTATATATGTGCGTGTATACGGAAATACAAAATGTGATATAGTAATTAAAAGTATGGGATACAAATAGTAACTTTACTAAGTATTTCTAGTTTTTATACTGGAAACTTGTTATTTTTATAATATTTGTTGTATATGATATAAATTTAAACGTTTATCAATTTGAATATAAAATAAAAGAATCAAATTTACGAATATATTTACAATTTATATGCCTTAATAAAGATAATTATTTTAAAAGTTTGTTTATTTATTTTTACACTTGGCTCGTTATTTTTGAAACGACATTTAAAATAAGTTGTGCTTAAAAAAATTTATGGTCGTAAGGGTTTCTTTTAGAAACTTTAGAGACTTAAATATAATTATCCAAGTGAACTAAGTTAAAAAATATAGGAATTCAAGTAATGACTAAATGCATTAATAAGTAACTAATATATGGCCTTAAGTCTCAATATACATTCACATATAACTTGAAAATTTATAAATTTTATCTATAGTAATTATAATTTATATATGTGCGTGTATACTGAAATACAAAATGTGATATAGTAATTAAAAGTATGGGATACAAATAGTAACTTTACCAAGTATTTCTAGTTTTTATACTGGAAACTTGTTATTTTTTTAATATTTGTTGTATATGATATAAATTTAAACGTTTATCAATTTGAATATAAAATAAAAGAATCAAATTTACGAATATATTTACAATTTATATGCCTTAATAAAGATAATTATTTTAAAAGTTTGTTTATTTATTTTTACACTTGGCTCGTTATTTTTGAAACGACATTTAAAATAAGTTGTGCTTAAAAAAATTTATGGTCGTAAGGGTTTCTTTTAGAAACTTTAGAGACTTAAATATAATTATCCAAGTGAACTAAGTTAAAAAATATAGGAATTCAAGTAATGACTAAATGCATTAATAAGTAACTAATATATGGCCTTAAGTCTCAATATACATTCACATATAACTTGAAAATATATAAATTTTATCTATAATAATTATAATTTATAGATGTGCGTGTATACAGAAATATAAAATGTGATATAGTAATTAAAAGTTTGGGATACAAATAGTAACTTTACTAAGTATTTTTACTTTTTATACTTAAAACCTTTTATTTTTATAATATTTGTTGTCTATGATATAAATTTAAAAGTTTATCAATTTGAATATAAAATAAAATAATCAAATTTACGAATATATTGAGAATTTATATGCATTAATAAAGATAATTATTTTTAGAGTTTGTTTATTTATTTTTACACTTGGCTCGTTATTTTTCAAAAGATATTTAAAATAAGTTATGCTTAAAAAAATTTATGGTCGTAAGGGTTTCTTTTAGAAACTTTTGGGAATTAAATATAATTATCCAAGTGAACTAAGTTAAAAAATATAGGAATTCAAGTAATGACTAAATGCATTAATAAGTAACTAATATATGGCCTTAAGTCTCAATATACATTCACATATAACTTGAAAATTTATAAATTTTATCTATAATAATTTTAATTTATATATGTGCGTGTATACAGAAATACAAAATGTGATATAGTAATTAAAAGTATGGGATACAAATAGTAACTTTACTAAGTCTTTCTAGTTTTTATACTGGAAACTAGTTATTTTTATAATATTTGTTGTATATGATATAAATTTAAACGTTTATCAATTTGAATATAAAATAAAAGAATCAAATTTACGAATATATTGACAATTTATATGCATTAATAAAGATAATTATTTTAAGAGTTTGTTTATTTATTTTTACACTTGGCTCGTTATTCTTCAAAAGATATTTAAAATAAGTTGTGCTTAAAAAAATTTATGGTCGTAAGGGTTTCTTTTAGAAACTTTTGGGAATTAAATATAATTATCCAAGTGAACTAAGTTAAAAAATATAGGAATTCAAGTAATGACTAAATGCATTAATAAGTAAATAATATATGGACTTAAGTCTCAATATACATTCACATATAACTTGAAAATTTATAAATTTTATCTATAATAAATATAATTTATATATGTGCATTTATACAGAAATAAATAATGTGATATAGTAATTAAAAGTATGGGATACAAATAGTAACTTTACTAAGTATTTCTAGTTTTTATACTGGAAACTTGTTATTTTTATAGTATTTGTTGTATATGATATAAATTTAAACGTTTATCAATTTGAATATAAAATAAAAGAATCAAATTTAAGAATATATTGACAATTTATATGCATTAATAAAGATAATTATTTTAAAAGTTTGTTTATTTAATTTTACACTTGGCTCGTTATTTTTCAAAAGATATTTAAAATAAGTTGTGTTTAAAAAAAATTATGGTCGTAAGGGTTTCTTTTAGAAACTTTAGGGACTTAAATATAATTATCCAAGTGAACTAAGTTAAAAAATATAGGAATTCAAGTAATGACTAAATGCATTAATAAGTAACTAATATATGGCCTTAAGTCTAAATATACATTCACATATAGCTTGAAAATTTATAAATTTTATCTATAATAATTATAATTTATATATGTGCGTGTATACAGAAATACAAAATGTGATATAGTTACTAAAAGTATGGGATACAAATAGTAACTTTACCAAGTATTTCTAGTTTTTATACTTGAAACTTGTTATTTTTTTAATATTTGTTGTATATGATATAAATTTAAACGTTTATCAATTTGAATATAAAATAAAAGAATCAAATTTACGAATATATTTACAATTTATATGCCTTAATAAAGATAATTATTTTAAAAGTTTGTTTATTTATTTTTACACTTGGCTCGTTATTTTTGAAACGACATTTAAAATAAGTTGTGCTTAAAAAAATTTATGGTCGTAAGGGTTTCTTTTAGAAACTTTAGAGACTTAAATATAATTATCCAAGTGAACTAAGTTAAAAAATATAGGAATTCAAGTAATGACTAAATGCATTAATAAGTAACTAATATATGGCCTTAAGTCTCAATATACATTCACATATAACTTGAAAATTTATAAATTTTATCTATAGTAATTATAATTTATATATGTGCGTGTATACAGAAATACAAAATGTGATATAGTAATTAAAAGTATGGGATACAAATAGTAACTTTACCAAGTATTTCTAGTTTTTATACTGGAAACTTGTTATTTTTTTAATATTTGTTGTATATGATATAAATTTAAACGTTTATCAATTTGAATATAAAATAAAAGAATCAAATTTACGAATATATTTACAATTTATATGCCTTAATAAAGATAATTATTTTAAAAGTTTGTTTATTTATTTTTACACTTGGCTCGTTATTTTTGAAACGACATTTAAAATAAGTTGTGCTTAAAAAAATTTATGGTCGTAAGGGTTTCTTTTAGAAACTTTAGAGACTTAAATATAATTATCCAAGTGAACTAAGTTAAAAAATATAGGAATTCAAGTAATGACTAAATGCATTAATAAGTAACTAATATATGGCCTTAAGTCTCAATATACATTCACATATAACTTGAAAATGTATAAATTTTATCTATAATAATTATAATTTATAGATGTGCGTGTATACAGAAATATAAAATGTGATATAGTAATTAAAAGTTTGGGATACAAATAGTAACTTTACTAAGTATTTTTACTTTTTATACTTAAAACCTTTTATTTTTATAATATTTGTTGTCTATGATATAAATTTAAAAGTTTATCAATTTGAATATAAAATAAAATAATCAAATTTACGAATATATTGAGAATTTATATGCATTAATAAAGATAATTATTTTTAGAGTTTGTTTATTTATTTTTACACTTGGCTCGTTATTTTTCAAAAGATATTTAAAATAAGTTGTGCTTAAAAAAATTTATGGTCGTAAGGGTTTCTTTTAGAAACTTTTGGGACTTAAATATAATTATCCAAGTGAACTAAGTTAAAAAATATAGGAATTCAAGTAATGACTAAATGCATTAATAAGTAACTAATATATGGCCTTAAGTCTCAATATACATTCACATATAACTTGAAAATTTATAAATTTTATCTATAATAATTATAATTTATATATGTGCGTGTATACAGAAATACAAAATGTGATATAGTAATTAAAAGTATGGGATACAAATAGTAACTTTACCAAGTATTTCTAGTTTTTATACTGGAAACTTGTTATTTTTATAATATTTGTTGTATATGATATAAATTTAAACGTTTATCAATTTGAATATAAAATAAAAGAATCAAATTTACGAATATATTGACAATTTATATGCATTAATAAAGATAATTATTTTAAGAGTTTGTTTATTTATTTTTACACTTGGCTCGTTATTTTTCAAACGACATTTAAAATAAGTTGTGCTTAAAAAAATTTATGGTCGTAAGGGTTTCTTTTAGAAACTTTAGAGACTTAAATATAATTATCCAAGTGAACTAAGTTAAAAAATATAGGAATTCAAGTAATGACTAAATGCATTAATAAGTAACTAATATATGGCCTTAAGTCTCAATATACATTCACATATAACTTGAAAATATATAAATTTTATCTATAATAATTATAATTTATATATGTGCGTGTATACAGAAATATAAAATGTGATATAGTAATTAAAAGTTTGGGATACAAATAGTAACTTTACTAAGTATTTTTACTTTTTATACTTAAAACCTTTTATTTTTATAATATTTGTTGTATATGATATAAATTTAAAAGTTTATCAATTTGAATATAAAATAAAATAATCAAATTTACGAATATATTGACAATTTATATGCATTAATAAAGATAATTATTTTAAGAGTTTGTTTATTTATTTTTACACTTGGCTCGTTATTTTTCAAAAGATATTTAAAATAAGTTGTGCTTAAAAAAATTTATGGTCGTAAGGGTTTCTTTTAGAAACTTTTGGGACTTAAATATAATTATCCAAGTGAACTAAGTTAAAAAATATAGGAATTCAAGTAATGACTAAATGCATTAATAAGTAACTAATATATGGCCTTAAGTCTAAATATACATTCACATATAGCTTGAAAATTTATAAATTTTATCCATAATAATTATAATTTATATATGTGCGTGTATACAGAAATATAAAATGTGATATAGTAATTAAAAGTATGGGATACAAATAGTAACTTTACTAAGTATTTCTACTTTTTATACTGGAAAGTTGTTATTTTTATAATATTTGTTGTATATGATATAAATTTAAACGTTTATCAATTTGAATATAAAATAAAAGAATCAAATTTACGAATATATTGAAAATTTAAATGCATTAAAAAAGATAATATTTTAAAAGTTTGTTTATTTATTTTTACACTTGGCTCGTTATTTTTCAAAAGATATTTAAAATAAGTTGTGCTTAAAAAAATTTATGGTCGTAAGGGTTTCTTTTAGAAACTTTAGGGACTTAAATATAATTATCCAAGTGAACTATGTTAAAAAATAGAGGAATTCAAGTAATGACTAAATGCATTAATAAGTAACTAATATATGGACTTAAGCCTCAATATACATTCACATATAACTTGAAAATTTATAAATTTTATCTATAATAATTATAATTTATATATGTGCGTGTATACAGAAATACAAAATGTGATATAGTTACTAAAAGTATGGGATACAAATAGTAACTTTACCAAGTATTTCTAGTTTTTATACTGGAAACTTGTTATTTTTTTAATATTTGTTGTATATGATATAAATTTAAACGTTTATCAATTTGAATATAAAATAAAAGAATCAAATTTACGAATATATTTACAATTTATATGCCTTAATAAAGATAATTATTTTAAAAGTTTGTTTATTTATTTTTACACTTGGCTCGTTATTTTTCAAACGACATTTAAAATAAGTTGTGCTTAAAAAAATTTATGGTCGTAAGGGTTTCTTTTAGAAACTTTAGAGACTTAAATATAATTATCCAAGTGAACTAAGTTAAAAAATATAGGAATTCAAGTAATGACTAAATGCATTAATAAGTAACTAATATATGGCCTTAAGTCTCAATATACATTCACATATAACTTGAAAATATATAAATTTTATCTATAATAATTATAATTTATATATCTGCGTGTATACAGAAATACAAAATGTGATATAGTAATTAAAAGTATGGGATACAAATAGTAACTTTACTAAGTCTTTCTAGTTTTTATACTGGAAACTTGTTATTTTTATAATATTTGTTGTATATGATATAAATTTAAACGTTTATCAATTTGAATATAAAATAAAAGAATCAAATTTACGAATATATTGACAATTTATATGCATTAATAAAGATAATTATTTTAAGAGTTTGTTTATTTATTTTTACACTTGGCTCGTTATTTTTCAAAAGATATTTAAAATAAGTTGTGCTTAAAAAAATTTATGGTCGTAAGGGTTTCTTTTAGAAACTTTTGGGACTTAAATATAATTATCCAAGTGAACTAAGTTAAAAAATATAGGAATTCTAGTAATGACTAAATGCATTAATAAGTAACTAATATATGGCCTTAAGTCTCAATATACATTCACATATAACTTGAAAATTTATAAATTTTATCTATAATAATTATAATTTATATATGTGTGTGTATACAGAAATACAAAATGTGATATAGTAATTAAAAGTATGGGATACAAATAGTAACTTTACTAAGTCTTTCTAGTTTTTATACTGGAAACTTGTTATTTTTATAATATTTGTTGTATATGATATAAATTTAAACGTTTATCAATTTGAATATAAAATAAAAGAATCAAATTTACGAATATATTGACAATTTATATGCATTAATAAAGATAATTATTTTAAGAGTTTGTTTATTTATTTTTACACTTGGCTCGTTATTTTTCAAAAGATATTTAAAATAAGTTGTGCTTAAAAAAATTTATGGTCGTAAGGGTTTCTTTTAGAATGTTTAGGGACTTAAATATAGTTATCCAAGTGAACTAAGTTAAAAAATATAGGAATTCAAGTAATGACTAAATGCATTAATAAGTAACTAATATATGGCCTTAAGTCTAAATATACATTCACATATAGCTTGAAAATTTATAAATTTTATCCATAATAATTATAATTTATATATGTGCGTGTATACGTAAATACAAAATGTGATATTGTAATTAAAAGTATGGGATTCAAATAGTAACTTTACTAAGTATTTCTAGTTTTTATACTGGAAACTTGTTATTTTTATAATAATTGTTGTATATGATATAAATTTAAACGTTTATCAATTTGAATATAAAATAAAAGAATCAAATTTACGAATATATAGACAATTTATATACATGAATAAAGATAATTATTTTAAAAGTTTGTTTATTTATTTTTACACTTGGCTCCTTATTTTTCAAACGACATTTAAAATAAGTTGTGTCTAAAAAAGTTAATGGTCGTAAGGGTTTCTTTTAGAAACTTTAGAGACTTAAATATAATTGTCCAAGTGAACTAAGGTAAAAAATATAGGAATTCAAGTAATGACTAAATGTATTACTAAGTAACTAATATATGGCCTTATTTCTCAATATACATTCACATATAACTTGAAAATTTATAAATTTTATCTATAGTAATTATAATTTATATATGTGCGTGTATACAGAAATACAAAATGTGATATAGTAATTAAAAGTATGGGATACAAATAGTAACTTTACCAAGTATTTCTAGTTTTTATACTGGAAACTTGTTATTTTTTTAATATTTGTTGTATATGATATAAATTTAAACGTTTATCAATTTGAATATAAAATAAAAGAATCAAATTTACGAATATATTGACAATTTATATGCATCAATAAAGATTATTATTTTAATAGTTTGTTTATTTATTTTACACTTGGCTCGTTATTTTTCAAACGACATTTAAAATAAGTTGTGCTTAAAAAAATTTATGGTCGTAAGGGTTTCTTTTATAAACTTTAGAGACTTAAATATAATTATCCAAGTGAACTAAGGTAAAAAATATAGGAATTCAAGTAATGACTAAATGTATTAATAAGTAACTAATATATGGCCTTATTTCTCAATATACATTCACATATAGCTTGAAAATTTATAAATTTTATCTATAATAATTATAATTTATATATGTGCGTGTATACAGAAATACAAAATGTGATATAGTAATTAAAAGTATGGGATACAAATAGTAACTTTACCAAGTATTTCTAGTTTTTATACTGGAAACTTGTTATTTTTTTAATATTTGTTGTATATGATATAAATTTAAATGTTTATCAATTTGAATATAAAATAAAAGAATCAAATTTACGAATATATTGACAATTTATATGCATTAATAAAGATAATTATTTTAATAGTTTGTTTATTTATTTTTACACTTGGCTCGTTATTTTTCAAAAGATATTTAAAATAAGTTGTGCTTAAAAAAATTTATGGTCGTAAGGGTTTCTTTTAGAATGTTTAGGGACTTAAATATAGTTATACAAGTGAACTAAGTTAAAAAATATAGGAATTCAAGTAATGACTAAATACATTAATAAGTAACTAATATATGGCCTTAAGTCTAAATATACATTCACATATAGCTTGAAAATTTATAAATTTTATCTATAATAATTATAATTTATATTTGTGCGTGTATACAGAAATACAAAATGTGATATTGTAATTAAAAGTATGGGATTCAAATAGTAACTTTACTAAGTATTTCTAGTTTTTATACTGGAAACTTGTTATTTTTATAATAATTGTTGTATATGATATAAATTTAAACGTTTATCAATTTGAATATAAAATAAAAGAATCAAATTTACGAATATATAGACAATTTATATACATTAATAAAGATAATTATTTTAAAAGTTTGTTTATTTATTTTTACACTTGGCTCCTTATTTTTCAAACGACATTTAAAATAAGTTGTGTCTAAAAAAGTTTATGGTCGTAAGGGTTTCTTTTAGAAACTTTAGAGACTTAAATATAATTGTCCAAGTGAACTAAGGTAAAAAATATAGGAATTCAAGTAATGACTAAATGTATTAATAAGTAACTAATATATGGCCTTATTTCTCAATATACATTCACATATAACTTGAAAATTTATAAATTTTATCTATAGTAATTATAATTTATATATGTGCGTGTATACAGAAATACAAAATGTGATATAGTAATTAAAAGTATGGGATACAAATAGTAACTTTACCAAGTATTTCTAGTTTTTATACTGGAAACTTGTTATTTTTTTAATATTTGTTGTATATGATATAAATTTAAACGTTTATCAATTTGAATATAAAATAAAAGAATCAAATTTACGAATATATTGACAATTTATATGCATCAATAAAGATTATTATTTTAATAGTTTGTTTATTTATTTTACACTTGGCTCGTTATTTTTCAAACGACATTTAAAATAAGTTGTGCTTAAAAAAATTTATGGTCGTAAGGGTTTCTTTTAGAAACTTTAGAGACTTAAATATAATTATCCAAGTGAACTAAGGTAAAAAATATAGGAATTCAAGTAATGACTAAATGTATTAATAAGTAACTAATATATGGCCTTATTTCTCAATATACATTCACATATAGCTTGAAAATTTATAAATTTTATCTATAATAATTATAATTTATATATGTGCGTGTATACAGAAATACAAAATGTGATATAGTAATTAAATGTATGGGATACAAATAGTAACTTTACCAAGTATTTCTAGTTTTTATACTGGAAACTTGTTATTTTTTTAATATTTGTTGTATATGAAATAAATTTAAATGTTTATCAATTTGAATATAAAATAAAAGAATCAAATTTACGAATATATTGACAATTTATATGCATTAATAAAGATAATTATTTTAATAGTTTGTTTATTTATTTTTACACTTGGCTCGTTATTTTTCGAAAGATATTTAAAATAAGTTGTGCTTAAAAAAATTTATGGTCGTAAGGGTTTCTTTTAGAAACTTTAGAGACTTAAATATAATTATCCAAGTGAACTAAGTTAAAAAATATAGGAATTCAAGTAATGACTAAATGCATTAATAAGTAACTAATATATGGCCTAAAGTCTCAATATACATTCACATATAACTTGAAAATTTATAAATTTTATCTATAGTAATTATAATTTATATATGTGCGTGTATACAGAAATACAAAATGTGATATAGTAATTAAAAGTATGGGATACAAATAGTAACTTTACCAAGTATTTCTAGTTTTTATACTGGAAACTTGTTATTTTTTTAATATTTGTTGTATATGATATAAATTTAAACGGTTATCAATTTGAATATAAAATAAAAGAATCAAATTTACGAATATATTGACAATTTATATGCATCAATAAAGATTATTATTTTAATAGTTTGTTTATTTATTTTACACTTGCCTCGTTATTTTTCAAACGACATTTAAAATAAGTTATGCTTAAAAAAATTTATGGTCGTAAGAGTTTCTTTTAGAAACTTTAGAGACTTAAATATAATTATCCAAGTGAACTAAGTTAAAAAATATAGGAATTCAAGTAATGACTAAATGCATTAATAAGTAACTAATATATGGCCTTAAGTCTCAATATACATTCACATATAACTTGAAAATATATAAATTTTATATATAATAATTATAATTTATATATGTGCGTGTATACAGAAATATAAAATGTGATATAGTAATTAAAAGTTTGGGATACAAATAGTAACTTTACTAAGTATTTTTACTTTTTATACTTAAAACCTTTTATTTTTATAATATTTGTTGTCTATGATATAAATTTAAAAGTTTATCAATTTGAATATAAAATAAAATAATCAAATTTACGAATATATTGACAATTTATATGCATTAATAAAGATAATTATTTTAAGAGTTTGTTTATTTATTTTTACACTTGGCTCGTTATTTTTCAAAAGATATTTAAAATAAGTTGTGCTTAAAAAAATTTATAGTCGTAAGGGTTTCTTTTAGAAACTTTTGGGAATTAAATATAATTATCCAAGTGAACTAAGTTAAAAAATATAGGAATTCAAGTAATGACTAAATGCATTAATAAGTAACTAATATATGGCCTTAAGTCTAAATATACATTCACATATAGCTTGAAAATTTATAAATTTTATCTATAATAATTATAATTTATATATGTGCGTGTATACAGAAATACAAAATGTGATATAGTTACTAAAAGTATGGGATACAAATAGTAACTTTACCAAGTATTTCTAGTTTTTATACTTGAAACTTGTTATGTTTTTAATATTTGTTGTATATGATATAAATTTAAACGTTTATCAATTTGAATATAAAATAAAAGAATCAAATTTACGAATATATTTACAATTTATATGCCTTAATAAAGATAATTATTTTAAAAGTTTGTTTATTTATTTTTACACTTGGCTCGTTATTTTTGAAACGACATTTAAAATAAGTTGTGCTTAAAAAAATTTATGGTCGTAAGGGTTTCTTTTAGAAACTTTAGAGACTTAAATATAATTATCCAAGTGAACTAAGTTAAAAAATATAGGAATTCAAGTAATGACTAAATGCATTAATAAGTAACTAATATATGGCCTTAAGTCTCAATATACATTCACATATAACTTGAAAATTTATAAATTTTATCTATAGTAATTATAATTTATATATGTGCGTGTATACAGAAATACAAAATGTGATATAGTAATTAAAAGTATGGGATACAAATAGTAACTTTACCAAGTATTTCTAGTTTTTATACTCAAAAGTTGTTATTTTTTAATATTTGTTGTATATGATATAAATTTAAACGTTTATCAATTTGAATATAAAATAAAAGAATCAAATTTACGAAAATATTTACAATTTATATGCATCAATAAAGATTATTATTTTAATAGTTTGTTTATTTATTTTACACTTGGCTCGTTATTTTTCAAACGACATTTAAAATAAGTTATGCTTAAAAAAATTTATGGTCGTAAGAGTTTCTTTTAGAAACTTTAGAGACTTAAATATAATTATCCAAGTGAACTAAGTTAAAAAATATAGGAATTCAAGTAATGACTAAATGCATTAATAAGTAACTAATATATGGCCTTAAGTCTCAATATACATTCACATATAACTTGAAAATATATAAATTTTATATATAATAATTATAATTTATATATGTGCGTGTATACAGAAATATAAAATGTGATATAGTAATTAAAAGTTTGGGATACAAATAGTAACTTTACTAAGTATTTTTACTTTTTATATTAAAACCATTTATTTTTATAATATTTGTTTTTTATGATATAAATTTAAAAGTTTATCAATTTGAATATAAAATAAAATAATCAAATTTACGAATATATTGACAATTTATATGCATTAATAAAGATAATTATTTTAAGAGTTTGTTTATTTATTTTTACACTTGGCTCGTTATTTTTCAAAAGATATTTAAAATAAGTTGTGCTTAAAAAAATTTATAGTCGTAAGGGTTTCTTTTAGAAACTTTTGGGACTTAAATATAATTATCCAAGTGAACTAAGTTAAAAAATATAGGAATTCAAGTAATGACTAAATGCATTAATAAGTAACTAATATATGGCCTAAAGTCTCAATATACATTCACATATAACTTGAAAATTTATAAATTTTATCTATAGTAATTATAATTAATATATGTGCGTTTATACAGAAATACAAAATGTGATATAGTAATTAAAAGTATGGGATACAAATAGTAACTTTACCAAGTATTTCTAGTTTTTATACTTGGAAACTTGTTATTTTTTAATATTTGTTGTATATGATATAAATTTAAACGGTTATCAATTTGAATATAAAATAAAAGAATCAAATTTACGAATATATTGACAATTTATATGCATCAATAAAGATTATTATTTTAATAGTTTGTTTATTTATTTTACACTTGGCTCGTTATTTTTCAAACGACATTTAAAATAAGTTATGCTTAAAAAAATTTATGGTCGTAAGAGTTTCTTTTAGAAACTTTAGAGACTTAAATATAATTATCCAAGTGAACTAAGTTAAAAAATATAGGAATTCAAGTAATGACTAAATGCATTAATAAGTAACTAATATATGGCCTTAAGTCTCAATATACATTCACATATAACTTGAAAATATATAAATTTTATATATGATAATTATAATTTATATATGTGCGTGTATACAGAAATATAAAATGTGATATAGTAATTAAAAGTTTGGGATACAAATAGTAACTTTACTAAGTATTTTTACTTTTTATATTAAAACCATTTATTTTTATAATATTTGTTTTTTATGATATAAATTTAAAAGTTTATCAATTTGAATATAAAATAAAATAATCAAATTTACGAATATATTGACAATTTATATGCATTAATAAAGATAATTATTTTAAGAGTTTGTTTATTTATTTTTACACTTGGCTCCTTATTTTTCAAAAGATATTTAAAATAAGTTGTGCTTAAGAAAATTTATAGTCGTAAGGGTTTCTTTTAGAAACTTTTGGGACTTAAATATAATTATCCAAGTGAACTAAGTTAAAAAATATAGGAATTCAAGTAATGACTAAATGCATTAATAAGTAACTAATATATGGCCTTAAGTCTAAATATACATTCACATATAACTTGAAAATTTATAAATTTTATCCATAATAATTATAATTTATATATGTGCGTGTATACAGAAATACAAAATGTGATATAGTTACTAAAAGTATGGGATACAAATAGTAACTTTACTAAGTATTTCTACTTTTTATTCTGGAAAGTTGTTATTTTTATAATATTTGTTGTATATGATATAAATTTAAACGTTTATCAATTTGAATATAAAATAAAAGAATCAAATTTACGAATATATTGAAAATTTAAATGCATTAAAAAAGATAATATTTTAAAAGTTTGTTTATTTATTTTTACACTTGGCTCGTTATTTTTCAAAAGATATTTAAAATAAGTTGTGCTTAAAAAAATTTATGGTCGTAAGGGTTTCTTTTAGAAACTTTAGGGACTTAAATATAATTATCCAAGTGAACTATGTTAAAAAATAGAGGAATTCAAGTAATGACTAAATGCATTAATAAGTAACTAATATATGGACTTAAGCCTCAATATACATTCACATATAACTTGAAAATTTATAAATTTTATCTATAATAATTATAATTTATATATGTGCGTGTATACAGAAATACAAAATGTGATATAGTTACTAAAAGTATGGGATACAAATAGTAACTTTACTAAGCCTTTCTAGTTTTTATACTGGAAACTTGTTATTTTTATAATATTTGTTGTATATGATATAAATTTAAACATTTATCAATTTGAATATAAAATAAAAGAATCAAATTTACGAATATATTGACAATTTATATGCATTAATAAAGATAATTATTTTAAGATTTTGTTTACTTATTTTTACACTTGGCTCGTTATTTTTCAAAAGATATTTAAAATAAGTTGTGCTTAAAAAAATTTATGGTCGTAAGGGTTTCTTTTAGAATGTTTAGGGACTTAAATATAGTTATCCAAGTGAACTAAGTTAAAAAATATAGGAATTCAAGTAATGACTAAATACATTAATAAGTAACTAATATATGGCCTTAAGTCTAAATATACATTCACATATAGCTTGAAAATTTATAAATTTTATCTATAATAATTATAATTTATATTTGTGCGTGTATACAGAAATACAAAATGTGATATTGTAATTAAAAGTATGGGATTCAAATAGTAACTTTACTAAGTATTTCTAGTTTTTATACTGGAAACTTGTTATTTTTATAATAATTGTTGTATATGATATAAATTTAAACGTTTATCAATTTGAATATAAAATAAAAGAATCAAATTTACGAATATATTGACAATTTATATGCATTAATAAAGATAATTATTTTAATAGTTTGTTTATTTATTTTTACACTTGGCTCGTTATTTTTCGAAAGATATTTAAAATAAGTTATGCTTAAAAAAAATTATGGTCGTAAGGGTTTCTTTTAGAAACTTTTGGGAATTAAATATAATTATCCAAGTGAACTAAGTTAAAAAATATAGGAATTCAAGTAATGACTAAATGCATTAATAAGTAACTAATATATGGCCTAAAGTCTCAATATACATTCACATATAACTTGAAAATTTATAAATTTTATCTATAGTAATTATAATTTATATATGTGCGTGTATACAGAAATACAAAATGTGATATAGTAATTAAAAGTATGGGATACAAATAGTAACTTTACCAAGTATTTCTAGTTTTTATACTGGAAACTTGTTATTTTTTTAATATTTGTTGTATATGATATAAATTTAAACGGTTATCAATTTGAATATAAAATAAAAGAATCAAATTTACGAATATATTGACAATTTATATGCATCAATAAAGATTATTATTTTAATAGTTTGTTTATTTATTTTACACTTGCCTCGTTATTTTTCAAACGACATTTAAAATAAGTTATGCTTAAAAAAATTTATGGTCGTAAGAGTTTCTTTTAGAAACTTTAGAGACTTAAATATAATTATCCAAGTGAACTAAGTTAAAAAATATAGGAATTCAAGTAATGACTAAATGCATTAATAAGTAACTAATATATGGCCTTAAGTCTCAATATACATTCACATATAACTTGAAAATATATAAATTTTATATATAATAATTATAATTTATATATGTGCGTGTATACAGAAATATAAAATGTGATATAGTAATTAAAAGTTTGGGATACAAATAGTAACTTTACTAAGTATTTTTACTTTTTATACTTAAAACCTTTTATTTTTATAATATTTGTTGTCTATGATATAAATTTAAAAGTTTATCAATTTGAATATAAAATAAAATAATCAAATTTACGAATATATTGACAATTTATATGCATTAATAAAGATAATTATTTTAAGAGTTTGTTTATTTATTTTTACACTTGGCTCGTTATTTTTCAAAAGATATTTAAAATAAGTTGTGCTTAAAAAAATTTATGGTCGTAAGGGTTTCTTTTAGAAACTTTTGGGACTTAAATATAATTATCCAAGTGAACTAAGTTAAAAAATATAGGAATTCAAGTAATGACTAAATGCATTAATAAGTAACTAATATATGGCCTTAAGTCTAAATATACATTCACATATAGCTTGAAAATTTATAAATTTTATCTATAATAATTATAATTTATATATGTGCGTGTATACAGAAATACAAAATGTGATATAGTTACTAAAAGTATGGGATACAAATAGTAACTTTACCAAGTATTTCTAGTTTTTATACTTGAAACTTGTTATGTTTTTAATATTTGTTGTATATGATATAAATTTAAACGTTTATCAATTTGAATATAAAATAAAAGAATCAAATTTACGAATATATTTACAATTTATATGCCTTAATAAAGATAATTATTTTAAAAGTTTGTTTATTTATTTTTACACTTGGCTCGTTATTTTTGAAACGACATTTAAAATAAGTTGTGCTTAAAAAAATTTATGGTCGTAAGGGTTTCTTTTAGAAACTTTAGAGACTTAAATATAATTATCCAAGTGAACTAAGTTAAAAAATATAGGAATTCAAGTAATGACTAAATGCATTAATAAGTAACTAATATATGGCCTTAAGTCTCAATATACATTCACATATAACTTGAAAATTTATAAATTTTATCTATAGTAATTATAATTTATATATGTGCGTGTATACAGAAATACAAAATGTGATATAGTAATTAAAAGTATGGGATACAAATAGTAACTTTACCAAGTATTTCTAGTTTTTATACTGGAAACTTGTTATTTTTTTAATATTTGTTGTATATGATATAAATTTAAACGGTTATCAATTTGAATATAAAATAAAAGAATCAAATTTACGAATATATTGACAATTTATATGCATCAATAAAGATTATTATTTTAATAGTTTGTTTATTTATTTTACACTTGGCTCGTTATTTTTCAAACGACATTTAAAATAAGTTATGCTTAAAAAAATTTATGGTCGTAAGAGTTTCTTTTAGAAACTTTAGAGACTTAAATATAATTATCCAAGTGAACTAAGTTAAAAAATATAGGAATTCAAGTAATGACTAAATGCATTAATAAGTAACTAATATATGGCCTTAAGTCTCAATATACATTCACATATAACTTGAAAATATATAAATTTTATATATAATAATTATAATTTATATATGTGCGTGTATACAGAAATATAAAATGTGATATAGTAATTAAAAGTTTGGGATACAAATAGTAACTTTACTAAGTATTTTTACTTTTTATATTAAAACCATTTATTTTTATAATATTTGTTTTTTATGATATAAATTTAAAAGTTTATCAATTTGAATATAAAATAAAATAATCAAATTTACGAATATATTGACAATTTATATGCATTAATAAAGATAATTATTTTAAGAGTTTGTTTATTTATTTTTACACTTGGCTCGTTATTTTTCAAAAGATATTTAAAATAAGTTGTGCTTAAAAAAATTTATAGTCGTAAGGGTTTCTTTTAGAAACTTTTGGGACTTAAATATAATTATCCAAGTGAACTAAGTTAAAAAATATAGGAATTCAAGTAATGACTAAATGCATTAATAAGTAACTAATATATGGCCTAAAGTCTCAATATACATTCACATATAACTTGAAAATTTATAAATTTTATCTATAGTAATTATAATTAATATATGTGCGTTTATACAGAAATACAAAATGTGATATAGTAATTAAAAGTATGGGATACAAATAGTAACTTTACCAAGTATTTCTAGTTTTTATACTGGAAACTTGTTATTTTTTTAATATTTGTTGTATATGATATAAATTTAAACGGTTATCAATTTGAATATAAAATAAAAGAATCAAATTTACGAATATATTGACAATTTATATGCATCAATAAAGATTATTATTTTAATAGTTTGTTTATTTATTTTACACTTGGCTCGTTATTTTTCAAACGACATTTAAAATAAGTTATGCTTAAAAAAATTTATGGTCGTAAGAGTTTCTTTTAGAAACTTTAGAGACTTAAATATAATTATCCAAGTGAACTAAGTTAAAAAATATAGGAATTCAAGTAATGACTAAATGCATTAATAAGTAACTAATATATGGCCTTAAGTCTCAATATACATTCACATATAACTTGAAAATATATAAATTTTATATATGATAATTATAATTTATATATGTGCGTGTATACAGAAATATAAAATGTGATATAGTAATTAAAAGTTTGGGATACAAATAGTAACTTTACTAAGTATTTTTACTTTTTATATTAAAACCATTTATTTTTATAATATTTGTTTTTTATGATATAAATTTAAAAGTTTATCAATTTGAATATAAAATAAAATAATCAAATTTACGAATATATTGACAATTTATATGCATTAATAAAGATAATTATTTTAAGAGTTTGTTTATTTATTTTTACACTTGGCTCCTTATTTTTCAAAAGATATTTAAAATAAGTTGTGCTTAAGAAAATTTATAGTCGTAAGGGTTTCTTTTAGAAACTTTTGGGACTTAAATATAATTATCCAAGTGAACTAAGTTAAAAAATATAGGAATTCAAGTAATGACTAAATGCATTAATAAGTAACTAATATATGGCCTTAAGTCTAAATATACATTCACATATAACTTGAAAATTTATAAATTTTATCCATAATAATTATAATTTATATATGTGCGTGTATACGGAAATACAAAATGTGATATAGTTACTAAAAGTATGGGATACAAATAGTAACTTTACTAAGTATTTCTACTTTTTATTCTGGAAAGTTGTTATTTTTATAATATTTGTTGTATATGATATAAATTTAAACGTTTATCAATTTGAATATAAAATAAAAGAATCAAATTTACGAATATATTGAAAATTTAAATGCATTAAAAAAGATAATATTTTAAAAGTTTGTTTATTTATTTTTACACTTGGCTCGTTATTTTTCAAAAGATATTTAAAATAAGTTGTGCTTAAAAAAATTTATGGTCGTAAGGGTTTCTTTTAGAAACTTTAGGGACTTAAATATAATTATCCAAGTGAACTATGTTAAAAAATAGAGGAATTCAAGTAATGACTAAATGCATTAATAAGTAACTAATATATGGACTTAAGCCTCAATATACATTCACATATAACTTGAAAATTTATAAATTTTATCTATAATAATTATAATTTATATATGTGCGTGTATACAGAAATACAAAATGTGATATAGTTACTAAAAGTATGGGATACAAATAGTAACTTTACTAAGTCTTTCTAGTTTTTATACTGGAAACTTGTTATTTTTATAATATTTGTTGTATATGATATAAATTTAAACATTTATCAATTTGAATATAAAATAAAAGAATCAAATTTACGAATATATTGACAATTTATATGCATTAATAAAGATAATTATTTTAAGATTTTGTTTACTTATTTTTACACTTGGCTCGTTATTTTTCAAAAGATATTTAAAATAAGTTGTGCTTAAAAAAATTTATGGTCGTAAGGGTTTCTTTTAGAATGTTTAGGGACTTAAATATAGTTATCCAAGTGAACTAAGTTAAAAAATATAGGAATTCAAGTAATGACTAAATGCATTAATAAGTAACTAATATATGGCCTTAAGTCTAAATATACATTCACATATAGCTTGAAAATTTATAAATTTTATCTATAATAATTATAATTTATATATGTGCGTGTATACAGAAATATAAAATGTGATATAGTAATTAAAAGTATGGGATACAAATAGTAACTTTACTAAGTATTTCTAGTTTTTATACTGGAAACTTGTTATTTTTATAATAATTGTTGTATATGATATAAATTTAAACGTTTATCAATTTGAATATAAAATAAAAGAATCAAATTTACGAATATATAGACAATTTATATACATGAATAAAGATAATTATTTTAAAAGTTTGTTTATTTATTTTTACACTTGGCTCCTTATTTTTCAAACGACATTTAAAATAAGTTGTGTCTAAAAAAGTTAATGGTCGTAAGGGTTTCTTTTAGAAACTTTAGAGACTTAAATATAATTGTCCAAGTGAACTAAGGTAAAAAATATAGGAATTCAAGTAATGACTAAATGTATTACTAAGTAACTAATATATGGCCTTATTTCTCAATATACATTCACATATAACTTGAAAATTTATAAATTTTATCTATAGTAATTATAATTTATATATGTGCGTGTATACAGAAATACAAAATGTGATATAGTAATTAAAAGTATGGGATACAAATAGTAACTTTACCAAGTATTTCTAGTTTTTATACTTGGAAACTTGTTATTTTTTTAATATTTGTTGTATATGATATAAATTTAAACGTTTATCAATTTGAATATAAAATAAAAGAATCAAATTTACGAATATATTGACAATTTATATGCATCAATAAAGATTATTATTTTAATAGTTTGTTTATTTATTTTACACTTGGCTCGTTATTTTTCAAACGACATTTAAAATAAGTTGTGCTTAAAAAATTTATGGTCGTAAGGGTTTCTTTTATAAACTTTAGAGACTTAAATATAATTATCCAAGTGAACTAAGGTAAAAAATATAGGAATTCAAGTAATGACTAAATGTATTAATAAGTAACTAATATATGGCCTTATTTCTCAATATACATTCACATATAGCTTGAAAATTTATAAATTTTATCTATAATAATTATAATTTATATATGTGCGTGTATACAGAAATACAAAATGTGATATAGTAATTAAAAGTATGGGATACAAATAGTAACTTTACCAAGTATTTCTAGTTTTTATACTGGAAACTTGTTATTTTTTTAATATTTGTTGTATATGATATAAATTTAAATGTTTATCAATTTGAATATAAAATAAAAGAATCAAATTTACGAATATATTGACAATTTATATGCATTAATAAAGATAATTATTTTAATAGTTTGTTTATTTATTTTACACTTGGCTCGTTATTTTTGAAACGACATTTAAAATAAGTTGTGCTTAAAAAAATTTATGGTCGTAAGGGTTTCTTTTAGAAACTTTAGGGACTTAAATATAATTATCCAAGTGAACTAAGTTAAAAAATATAGGAATTCAAGTAATGACTAAATGCATTAATAAATAACTAATATATGGCCTTAAGTCTCAATATACATTCACATATAACTTGAAAATATATAAATTTTATCTATAATAGTTATAATTTATATATGTGCGTGTATACAGAAATATAAAATGTGATATAGTAATTAAAAGTTTGGGATACACATAGTAACTTTACTAAGTATTTTTACTTTTTATACTTAAAACCTTTTATTTTTATAATATTTGTTGTCTATGATATAAATTTAAAAGTTTATCAATTTGAATATAAAATAAAATAATCAAATTTACGAATATATTGACAATTTATATGTATTAATAAAGATAATTATTTTAAGAGTTTGTTTATTTATTTTTACACTTGGCTCGTTACTTTTCAAAAGATATTTAAAATAAGTTATGCTTAAAAAAATTTATGGTCGTAAGGGTTTCTTTTAGAAACTTTAGGGACTTAAATATAATTATCCAAGTGAACTAAGTTAAAAAGTATAGGAATTCAAGCAATGACTAAATGTATTAATAAGTAACTAATATATGGCCTTAGGTCTCAATATACATTCACATATAGCTTGAAAATTTATAAATTTTATCTATAATAATGATAATTTATATTTGTGCATGTATACAAAAAGACAAAATGTGATATAGTAATTAAAAGTATGGGATAAAAATAGTTACTTTACTAAGTATTTCTAGTTTTTATACTGGAAACTTGTTATTTTTATAATATTTGTTGTATATGATATAAATTTAAACGTTTATCAATTTTTAGAAGTGTATTTCATATAATTGTAATATTTTGTAAGAAGTAAATAAATATAATATGTGCTTCCAATTTGCACAAACAATAACGTAGCACAGTGGTTGGAACACTCCGCCTCCACAATGGAGACGTAGGTTCGACTCTTGGTCACGTGCACGAAAGGGAAGGATTTTCTATTGTGGTGCCATGTGGACGCCACGTGTTGTCACGAGGCATATTTATTTTTTTAAAAAAAATAATTTAAATTAAAATACCAATCAAAATATCAACCGATTACCAACTGATTAGGTTCACCAGCAGGAAAGAGAAGGATTTTCTAGTGTGGCCGCCACGTGTTGTCACGTGGCATATTTCATTTTTTTTTAAAAAAATTAAATTAAAATACCAACCAAAATATCAACCGATTACCAACTGATTAGGTTTACCAACCGAAACATTTCAGTTAGTAGTCAGTCGTTAAAATTTTTAAATTAAAATACTAACCAATTACCAACTGATACATTTTGGTTAGTAATCGATCTATAAAATTTTTAAATTAAATTACCAACCAAAATACCAACCGATTACCAACTAAATATATTACCAGTCGATATATTTCAGTTAGTAATCGGCCAGTAAAATTTTTAAATTAAAATACCAACCGATTACCAACTAAATATATTACCAACCGATACATTTCAGTTAGTAATCGGTCGGTAAAATTTTTAAATTAAAATATCAACTGATTACCAATTGAATATATTACCAACCAATTGTTATCGGTTGGTAATCAGTTGGTAAATATTTTCCCGCCAAATTATCAACTGATTACCAACTGAATACATTACCAACCAATATATTTTTGTTGGTAATCAATTGGTAAAATTTTTTCCATTAAATTACCAACCGATTACCAACTGATAATATTACCAACCGATTGTTATCAGTTGGTAAATATATTCCCGCCAAATTACCAACCGATTACCAACTGATTACCAACCAACTATTTATCAACCAATTATGTTTGTTGGTAATTGGTTGGAAAAGTTTTAAATTTTCCCAATTTTCATTTCGGTTGGTAATCTGTTAGTAATCAGTTGGTAATTACCGACCGCAGCGGTCAGTTGGTAATTACCGACCGTAGCGGTCAGTTGGTAATAGTTGCTATTTTGCATTTTTCTAGTAGTGTGTACTTTCAATATAGATGTATGACTTTTGGTATGAATGTACTTTTAATATTATGCAGGATTGCTTTATTAAATATGTGTATGGTTTATATAGTGATAATATAATTCTACTAACAAATAGAAAATCTATTGGTACTTACTAACAAACAATCTGTTGGTACATACCAAATAAAATTTACAGGTGCTTACTAACACACAATCTGTTGGTATTTACCAACACATATTTGCAGGTGCTTACCAACAGAATTATCTATTACTGCATACTAACAGAAATCACCAACACAAATTTGTAGGTGCTTACCAATAGATTTATCAGTTGGTACATACCAACAACAATCTGAAAGTGCTTTCCAACAAATTGCTATTGGTAAGTAACAATAAAAATTTGCAATTGCTTACCAACAGATTTATTTGTTGGTATATACCGACAGAGTATGCTTGCAATACCAACTAAATTGTAGTTGGTAAGCTGTCAATAGGCATGATATTTTTTGACATTTACCAACTAAGTACTGACTAAATCATTTGTTGGTAATGAATAATAATTGCCAACAACACAAATATACCATCTAAGGAATTGTTGGCAAATTACCAACAACATTGCCAACTAAACAATTAATTGGAAACACTACCAACAAAATTACAAACAAAATAAATAATTCGAAAATTTCCAACGACTTTACCAACTACGTAGTTAGTTTGTTGGTAACATAATAAAATTACCAATTGAAAATACTTTACCCCAAAGAAATCATTACCAACTGAAATATAATGTTACCAATAGTAAAATCTGTTGGTAATTACCAACAAACTTAAAAAAACTCTTGTTGGTAACACTTTCCAACAAGCGTTTTACCCTCAGACCAAATTTTGTTGGTAATTTATTGGTAAACTAGTATTACCAATAGAAATTGGACAACTACTAACAGAATTTGACAGTTGGTAATCAGTCTTTTTCTAGTAGTGACTGCTACGTCACTTGTGTTGCACATGATTTCAAATGGTAAGCTCCAATCCTGTACGGTCATAATAGGCGCTAAGATGAGCTTCTCCTTTAGCATTTGGAAAGCCTGAAGACACTTCTCATCAAAGTTGAAGAAAACATCTTTAATTAGTAAGTCACACAAGGGTTTAGAGATGAGAGAAAAGTCTTTGATGAAATGTCTGTAAAACCCTGCGTGACCCAAAAAACTTCGAGCATCCTCAACAGTCACTTAGGGAGGCAATTGCTCAATCACTTCGATTTTTGCATGGTCCACCTCAATGCCTCTTCGATTTTTGCATGGTCCACCTCAATGCCTCTAGTAGAAATCTTATGCCCAAGTACTATCCTTTTTCTTACCATGAAGTGGCATTTCTCCCAATTAAGAACCAGGTTAGTCTCTTTATACCGCTTTAGAATTAATGTTAAATTATCTAAATAGTGATCAAAGGAGTTACCAAATACAGATAAATCATCTATAAACACTTCAATGCATTTTTCAATGTAATAAACAAATATTGCCATCATGCATCTTTGAAAGGTAGCAAGAGCATTACATAATCCAAAGGGCATTCTCCTGTTTGCAAAAGTACCGTATGGACATGTGAACGTGGTATTTTCCTGATCCTCAGGAGCCACAACAATTTGATTGTACCTTGAGTACCCATCTAAAAAAAAGTAAAATTCTTGTCCTACTAACCTATCTAACATTTGGTTAATAAATCGGAGAGGGAAATGATCCTTTCGTGTGGAAGCAATCAATTGTCTATAGTCAATACAAACTCTCCACCCAGTAATAGTCCTCGTAGGGATTAATTCTTTGTTTTCATTTTGGATTACCGTTAACCCCCTTTTCTTAGGAACTACTTGAATAGGACTCACCCATGTAGAATCAGAGATAGGATAGATAACACATGCTGCAAGAAGTTTTAAGATCTCAGCCTTAACAACCTCCTTCACGTTAGGATTTAAACATTTTTTAGATTGAACTTTGGGCTTGAAATTCTCTTCTATAACACCCCACTACCTAGGCCTAACAGGGCCGGGGATATTGCCCCGTTCAAAGGACAAGGGGTCTTTATAACTAGGTCACACAAACGGAAATAAAAACAATACTTTAAAATCGAACTTATTACAATCCAAAATTTAGGAACAAATCCAAAATAAATTGATTACTATCATCTCTCAAAACAACACATAAAATAAATAACATAAAGTTTTCAAAGCAGGCAACAAATCTAGGTACTTATCTCAACAGTAGGATCGACCTGAAAACATGGCATAAAAGGTGATGAGATAAAAATCTCAGTAAGCCTGTGTGTGCTTTGAGTGTTTCAGGTAAAACAGTTCATGTATGCAAATTGTAAAAATTGTACAAGAGAAAATGCTGGCAAGCAATAAATAAGGTTAAAAATAAAGAGTGGTATTTTGCTTTTCAAACCGTACATGTGTACAATAAATACAACCACTTAAATGGGTAGCCACGGGTTACCACACGTTGGGCCCCATAACCATATAACGGTCAAAATGCCACACTTTATGCAGATTGAAAAAAGGTAGGTGATTGGCCTATTGGGTGAGATACTCCTCCTTCTCTACACCCAAACTTACTGGTTGTCCACTCCGGAAACACACAGTCTACATGACTGAAACTTGCTAGCTCGGACCGGCAAGACCTACTGGACTGGCATCCTATCCGGGAAGGACTCACCCCTCAGAGGTAGCCACCTACTGAGAGACTTACCCTAATCCTTCAAAGACTAGTCCTAGTAGTCTACCCTTATTGAGTACTCAACGATGATTGTCCCACTTGGGAAAAACTGATAATACATTGCTTTATTTGAAAATAGCAAATAAGGGTTTCTAAAATTCTTGCCAAAGTTGATTTTTAGAAAGAGTTTAGTGTTTGAGCAAAACTGCTTGTTTGATTTTTAAATGATTTGTTTGATTGAAACAAGAAAGGAAACAGTCCCTAATTGCCTTTACAAAATGAGCGCCCATATACATCGCGTTTGGCTTGCCATAGAAATCTTTTGTCTTCAAATAAGTTTATGTAGAGGCTTACCTGATCCTTTGCTTGATCAAATTCAGGAATCTTCCAAAGCTGACCTAACCCCGCTTGGGATAAACACAAGTCATATGGTTATACTCAAGCTATATTCACTTCCATAAACAATCCTAGTTCAACTTATTACAATCATGACCCTAATGTCCTAAGATTTAAAACTAGATGATAAAGGATTTTATAAAATAAGACTAGCTTGAAATGTTAAAATAACTAGGGGTTGTAAAATAATTACTAAGAAGTTATAGGTTCAAATAATAAATCTTGAGTGTTGTTAGTAATAAGTAAACTAGGGTTTAATTGATGAAGAATCCTAAGTCCTAGATGATATTATTAAATGGTAATTCTTAGATAGTAAAATGAATAATAAATTATTACTAATCTCTTATTTAATAATTAATAGATAGAAAATAATAAATAAAGTTAATAATAAATAAAGTTTATTAAATTTTGATTAATAGATAATAAATAAATAGAAATAGTATTTATGAACATATGGTCTACAAGGCCATTAATATTGTACTTATTTATATGAAAGGTTTTATATATATATATGTATATATTATTTTTAATAAAAGATATCATTTATTTGACTAGTAAAACATCATTATTTCATCTAATATTCCACTTCCAAAACTTCCTAAGAATTTTGAAAACAAAGTAATAATTTTAATTAGGGTATTAAAATTTACCAATGAAAATAGCCTAGGATTAACAAGGTCATGATCATAATTTTCCTATTGACAACAAGATTCACGAGCATATACTCCAACATCAATCAACAAACTATTCTATTCATGAACAAAGGTTTAAATCTATACCTACTATCACATGGCCAAATCTCTACTAAGCAAAATCATATTCATGGCTTCAATGAAAATAAGAACATAATATCCTATTCACCAAAAGTGACATAACATCTACCATGCTTAAACACTCATAAATTCTTAAGACATGAAGAACATGCATCGATCCACAAGGAATTTCATAAAGCTTAATCATGATCAATCATTCTCATGCTTCAATCTCAACCCCTTCATACATATGCATATACTCAAATCCCCAATCATATTCTATCCCTTTCTATCAACATCTAAGAGATAAGAATCTAGAATTTAAAAGAAAGGTTAAAGAGAAATACTTGGTTGATAACTATCTTGATGAAGATTTAAGGAGATCTACACACTTGGGAGGCTTGAATTGTTCAAGTGAGGGGAAAGAAAACAGCTATGGTTGTAGCAACCATTTCGGCCGAGAGAGAGAGAGAGAGAGAGAGAGAGAGAGAGAGAGAGAGAGAGAGAGTATTAGTATGTCATGTTAAAGATTGAAGGGAAGAAGATGAACAAAAGTTGTTCTTGGTTACCTTGATGATGTTCTTGAGACTTCAAGAAAAATTCTGGGTTTGATTCGATTGTAAATTTTTATTTTCGAGATTTGATGTTATAAAATCTAGAAATGGACTCTAGGGAGTATGTAGGTGTGTTCTGAAGTTTTTGGAAGGGATTGGAGGTGTTTAGAGTGGTCTTAGGCTTGAAGAAAGGTAGTGTGTGTTCTTGGTGAAAATAGAGAGAATTGGAGAGAAAGTGCTGGACGAATTTTTGAAGGGGCTAGCCGAATGATTGAGGGAGTTATGGGATTTTGATTTTCAAATTAGGGAGGAGAGAAAAATCTGATTGTTTGAAATTCAAATGGAGAAATTTAAGGAATGTTTTAAGGTAAAAGATTTAGTAATGGTGTTTGATTGATAGAGGTTCCTTGGAGCTACAATGGAGTCGGCTGGTTTGCTGTGTTTTGCTTAAATGAATGAGGGTTGAAGGAGCTATAAGGCTGGCCAAATTTCTGAGTTCAATGGTGGGAGAATTTCTGGTTTTGAAGCTTAATCCAAGGGTGTTTTCATGGAGAAATTGCTGGAATTTTTGAACTTCAAATGGAAGTTTGATTGGAGTGATTGTAGGAGAAATTTGAGGAGTAGCTATGGAGTCTAGTCATGTAAGGTTGGTGGAGGGGTAATGGAGTTCAGTCCATGGCTGAACAAAGGTTAACTCACAAAAGTTTGAGGTGATTTTTGGACAAGGCTTGAGGAGAGCAAGGCTGGAATTTTTCTAGTTGTTTCGAATTGGTTGTTGGAATTTGTTGTGCAGTTTTTCTGCAATGTTCCAGCTGATTTTCAGAGGGTTTGGAGATGTATTTGAGGGTCCTATAAGGCTGTTTTCTAGCCTTCTTTATGGTGAAAAAATAGAGGTAATTTACTGGTTTGAAGGGTAGAAGAAACAGCTTTGATTTTGGCCTGCTATGCATCGAAGTTGTCCAGAATTTTTTTTCTGGTTTGCATAGCTTTGTGCAGTCTGGATTTTGGCAAAAGAATTTCAGTCTTCAAGGTGAATAAGTTGGCCATTTTTCTAGCAGTAATTGATTAAGGAAGATGGCTAAGATTTTTGAAAGCTAGGCTGCCCAAGAATTTGGAAAAATTTCAGATTTCTTCCATACAGAAGATGAACACTATGGAGTAGAGTTTGAAGGTCCAACCATGGAGATTAATTTCTCTTGGGAACCTTCCTTAACTCCTTTCCTATTTTCAGTCAAATCTCCAACCTCTAAGAATTATTTTCAAAATTTAAAGGCTAATAATCCTTGCTGAATTTTCTGGAATTAAAACATAGATTTGGATAAATTGAACAAATTTAATTGGCAAAGAATTTAGGATAAGCTAGGAAATAAAAGGACATGAATCCCTTAAGAATTCTTTTTAGGACATAAGAACAGGATTAGGATATTCCCTTCATGTCTCCCCAGGACAACACTCCTATTTTTACTTATGGAATGCAAGGGACGAAAAATCCAATCTTAAATTAAAATAATCATGACAAAAATTTAAATGATGGGATTTGAACTCAAGACCTTAGAGATTAATTCCAAAACTCTAACCACTAAACCACAACAACTCTTGTTCTTATTTTCTCTCCCAAATATTCTTCCTATTTAATCCTCAAGATATCTTCTTATTTTGACCTCAAGAAAAATTATCATTTTACCCTTCCTACACAATAAGCATAACTAAGCCTTCTAGACTATAAACCATAATTCTAAAGCACATAAAATCATTCAAAAACATGTATATTCATGCAAACTAATATGATATGCACCCCGACCCCCTTACATTAGGGTTGGCCTCAAGTGGGGTTTCACATCTTCTTTGTTGATCTGGTGCATACAAATTATAGGATTGATGCCTCGAATATTAACTATGGTCCATCCTAATGCTTTCTTGTGAGCCCGAAAAACTCTCATCAAAATTTTCTCTTGAGTACTTGTCAAATATGCAATAGTGTTAGAGTCTCCATCTTTAGAATCATCCTTCTCAGATTCGTTCACTGTTTCCCCTTCTTTGCTAGCCTTTGATTCTTTTTTCTTATTCTCCACCTCCTAGAGTTGCTTTCCACAATGAAGAGTTACAACATGGATTTGCTCTTTAGGATTTTTTTTTTCTGTATCGCTGGGCGACTTTCCTTGAGCTCTTTCCTTTATAACACCTGCAAATTGCCCTATTTAGACTTCCACATTGTGGATGGAAGCTTGATTAGTCTGAGCTACTTGATCTAATTTTGCCTCCAGCTTGGATAGGTATTGCATTATAGCCTCCCAAAAACTGTGGTTTTCTTTCTTAAGTAGGTTGTGGTTATTGTGGAGGGTGTGCCTGTGCCTGCGGGAATGGTACCCTATTAAGTTGAAATCCGAAGGTGCTCATTACCTTTAGGTATATTGATCTCACCAGGCATAGTTCGGATGGTTCCTCCATCTAGGATTGTATGTTTTTAAGAAGGGATCATTCCTTTGGGATGGTCTTTGCCATTGAGCTCCCATATAATTGGCTTCCTCCGGTATAGAATGGTGGTGACCTGCATTCACACAGAAATTAGTAGTGTGCTCTTGCATTCCGTATAGTGCACATACCTTTTTATTGCTACTTCCTTCTTGAGCCACCAAAAGGCTAACTTGGTTAGTCAGCTCTACTAGCTTTGAAGCAATGTCAGGTTGAGTGTTGATTTCATGAACTGCCGCTCTTCTACCTCTCACTGCCTTTTGTTGAGACTTTCTTGCTAAATTCTCATAGATATTTTGCAGCTCTTGAGCATTCTTAACTCTTGGATATCCACCTGTAGCAATATCTACTAAAGTCTGACATATAGGAGTTAGTCCTTCATAAAAAAACTGAGTAATCAACAATAGAGAGAAACCATGGTGAGGACACTGGATCAATAACAATTTAAACCTATCCCATACTTCATGAAATACCTCTATTTCCCTTTGCGTGAAGGAACTAATCCTACTCCTGCAATCTATAGTTTTCTGAGATGGATAATATTTGAATATGAACATCTCATAGACCTCATCCCAAGTGCTCATGGATCCTTCTAGTAAACCTAGTAACCATTATCTAGCATCCCCTTTTAAATAATATGGGAAACATCTGAGCCTAAGTTCCTCTTTGGACAGATTGTTCAATGGGAATGTTTGTATTATACTATAGAACTCTCACAAAACCCGTAAAGCATCCTCTATGCCCAATCCATTAAACGTTGGAAGTAGATGAATATGGAGGTTTTTCAATTCATAATTCCTTGCTATATTTCCTAGCCTAATACATGATGGATTAGTAGCAATGGTGGGCATTTGTAAATCCCTTAGTCGAAGATTAGCTTGGTTATTGACTCCCAAGGGAGCCAATGATTGTAACAGACTATCTTGCCCATCATTATGTGCTTGATTTCCTCCATTATTTGCTATTGCTTCAACCCTTAAGTTAGCTTAATTTTGCCTGCAAGTAAGCTCAATTTTAGGATCAAAGGGTATTTAGTCTGCAGTATAGTTTCTGGATATGCACTACTTAAAATTTATCCACAATATGCACACTTGAGAGAATGAAAGCAAAAATAGAAATCAAATCAGAGTTAAAATTAAAAAAAGAAAATTTTAATTCACTAATCCCCGGCAACGGCGCTAAAAACTTAATATCCTATTTGGAGTATTAGCAAGTGTGCTAGATCTCGTTTATAGTAATAAGGTCATCCCACAGAGATTAGAAATTAAAACTCATTCCAATGAAATTAATTCTAACTTGAGTTAAAAGAAAACAAAGATTTTAATGATTGTTGTTTATAAGAATGAAATTTAAATAATTAAACTATCACTTTCTTTGGCTAAATATTGTAATGAGATGATCTAAAGCACATGAATCCACTAGATTAATTGTTATATTATCATAGCGACCCGTTATTTTAAAGTGTACTTTATCAGTCAATCAACATCCAGAATTAATTAACTAATATCCTTTTTCAAGGTGTGCTAATTTTATTCCTTTGAATAACCCAACTATATTTCTATGTTGAATTCAATTCAAAGGAACGCATTCAAGAACATGACATTATAATGATCACACAAACTATGCAAATATATTTCTATTTCACATGTAATTTGTGGTCTGATTACCTGTCTTACGTAACTAAGCCATCTTTCAAATTTTCCTAGTTAATGATAAATCAATCTGAATGGTGATCAATCATTCAATTTCTTTAAGTAAAATAATCCAACAAAGACTTAGTACACCCTACAAATAACGGAATCAGAAGATAATATAACGATCAATACTAGCTACATCATGGCCTTAGAATAATAAATTAATACATAATTGAAGAGAAATTCAAGAACAAATTAAAAGAGAAGATATGAGAAAACATCATAGTATCCTAATAAAATCTCCAACTTTGTCCACAAGTAGCCTCCAATATGCATCTAACACTGGAAACCCTCTCAAAATTACAACCAAGATAAATCCTAGAAAAATAATGCCTAACTCTATTGAAAGGAAAAATAAAAATTGTCTTTGATAAAAGCTAAAGCAGTGAGAGAAAGAGGTAGAGAGAGAAGCTCTCAACTCCCTTGAGTCCTTTTCACGATTTGCTGCTCATGGATGATTTATGAGCTCAAATGAAGTTCTATGATTGCTATCTTGGTTAGTACAACTGCCTTTCATCAATATTTAATTCCTATAGCACTGCAAAATCGTGTTTTTATCTTACTCTTGGTGTCTGTCTAAATATTCTGGGTTTCGCTACTACCTTCTGTCCGACATTTATCTTGATGTGTTGATTGGGCACTGTTAATGACCTGTTGGGCTATGAGTGGTGAATTTCAGTGATGTTCAGATAAGATTTCTGCTTCCTATGTTTAATTCATTTTGTTCATTGACCTAGTCTGTTATCCGCCATTAACATTCTACTCACATATGCCTTTAAATGCTGTTGCATTTATCTCATGGGTCCTAATAACTACTAAATGATTACTGTTCATTGTTAGTTATTTGTTATCCTGTGTGGGGTGGACAAGTTTATTGTATTTGGGCGTTTCTCACTCTCAGGGGCAGTTCGGTTTTGAAAATCAGCAAAAACGAAGTTATTTATGCTGATTGTCTCTTGGGAGTATATGTTTGTTCTTGTTCGTGGATGTTCCTTTGCTTGTTGTGTTACTGTTCATCTAATTTCTGGGTTCAGTTGTATGCCACGAGCTGTTTGATCATACAAAACCAATTTTTGTTACAAAAAACCTGTTATTGACCCATACAATACTAGAAACCGACCTGTGTAGGTAGGCCCCGGTATGTGCTATCATTAATGCTGACTTGAATTTCAAATTTAAATCAGCTGGACCCTAATTTCTTACCCACCATTCTTCCTGGAGTTGACTTCGCAAGCCTATCTATAAATGACGAACACCTTACCTGAATACCTTTCAGACCGAAACTACTCGATCCGAAAAGCACACTCATTTATTCAAAGTGGGCTCATAGCCCCCCCCTTTTTTCTAGGCCCCAATCTATTCTCAAACTAGGCATAAAAAATCCTCAGACCCATCACAATGGCCCAGACTAGAGGAAAAAAAGCCTGCGAAAGCTAGGGCTTCATCAAACCCCCTCCCCACCTAAGCCTCCACCTCAAACAACCCTGCCCAGACTCTGGATATGGCCACTGACATTTCCTCGCCAGCACTCTCTCAACCCATTGAGCTTTTGCCCTCATGCCCACCAGCACTGTCCCAAGAGGTGTGCCCTAAGCCCTATTCTATGAGGGACCAAACCCCAGAATCCTTGCTTGATGCTACTATAACATCCAACTCCTCTGCCTCCTTTATGCCTGAGACCCTCAATCTGCTACCGGGGAATATTATTAAACCTAAAACCACAGACACAAAGGAGCTTGAAAGAACTTGGGCTAATGTAGTGAAGGGAAACCATGATTAGTATAATGGAATGAGGTTGCACTATATCCCCCGCATGGGTAAATTCATTGATATAGACGAAGTTGATTTTAAAGATATTGAACTTTAGCTAGGCTACTACCACATTGGGATGTTTGCTAGATGATTTCTTGGGTTGAAAGCAGTCACGGACCTCATTGAGCAGTAGGGGGTTCCTTCTAAGGTGTACTCGCATGCCTTCAGTTGGTTAATATTCTACTTCAACACTGAAGAAGATAGGCAGGTAGTCCTACGTGTGGGCCCTTACGCTATATATGGACATTCTCTTATGATAAAGATAATGCCTAGAGAATTTGAATTCTTATTGGATGATGTTAGCATAATGCCTCTTTGGGTAACGTTCCCTGCGCTATTACTGGAGCTGCTGGAACTGCTTGGCACTAAGCAAAATAGCATCAGGGGTAGGGGTGCCAATTATGACCAACATGCTGATGGCATGCCTTGAACGCCTATCCTATGCTTGGGTTCTTGTTGAGGTTGATATCTCCAAGTCCCTAGTAAAGGCTGTTCCTATTTGACTACCCTCGAGGAAGACTAAATTCCAACCCGTTTGATTTCAGTTCAAACCGTCTTTCTGTAAGACACGCTGAAAATTTAGGCACGACATAGATACATGCTTGGGAAGTAAGGTAAAAAATAGGTAGGACTTGCCTACTGTCAAGGATGTTGCCCATACTAAGTGACCTAAATCCAGGGCATCCTTTGCTCCGGCTGGACCAAAGAGATGCTATACCACTCTGGGGTAGGTAGCAACCCGTGTGGACAAGGGCAAGGCACCAATCTACGATAATGACATGGTTGCCACTGATCCACCTCAGGATGGCACACCGACTAAGTCCCATAAGGATGGACCATCAACTAGCAAGGCCAACCCTGCCCAACCTACCACTGAGAAAGTTGCACCATAGCCAACAGCTAAGCCAGCCATCCAACTATTGGAAAGTATGCCCTGAAAGACTATGTATTTTGTGTGAATATTTTGCAATAAAATACTTATTCATTCAATTTAGTTTGTTTCTTATATTGCTACATATTTAAGGTCTTAGTATGACAAGTAATGATCTATGTGTTGGGTCGTTCTTCATAGTAAGGTATAAACCATGTGTACTTATCATACAAGTAAAATTGAGCTCTTAGTCGTTTGATGGAATTAGGCATTTCATCAAGGTAAGACTATTATGCCATGAGTTCCAATGAGGAATGGTTTACCTTGAATTAGTGAATAGTTCACTTATATTATTGGTATAAGCGTATTTTGAATACATAGAACTAGACCTGTAGTAGTAGTCTCTCTTAAAGTACTATAATTATAGAGACCAGACTATTACTGCTACAGCGTGGACGGATACTTTCATACTTGAGTATGAGTTGGTGGTCTGGCGAAACTAGGGTCTTGTACTTTGATGTATGTTGGGTGAAATTTCTTTTGTGAGATCAACAACCTTGTAAATTGGGTGCATTATTCTAGTTAGTTAAGATGGATTCATGCAACAGAGTTTCTATGCTTCACTTTGTGAAGTTAAATCTCCTCTTTGTGATTGTCCAAGATAATTTAATAATCCAGTACCCTGAGAACGTGACTCTAGAATGTGTGCTTTTGGGTAGCTTCCAATGATAAACAAGTACATTCGAGTGAGTTATGGATTATCAGGCTAGAGATCTAAGGATGGTAGATGTCTTTGAGATGGGTGTTAGTACATTTATCCTGTCTCATTGATAGGTATTATATAGAGGGGTATTTCTGTCATTTCACTTGTACGTCGGAGATATTACTTTAGGAATATTATTCTTAGTGTTAATATTTCTATATGGTGATAAATGAGAATATTTAAAATGGTAAAATGTTGCTATTTAGCAGTAAGGGCATTTTGATTATATTAGTAATTATAAATAATATGTCTCTTAGTCTCTAGAATAGCCCAAGGTACCTTAGTATTGTGTAGACACAATCTAGGCTTAATGGATAATTATCTGGAAGAGAAATAAAATTTATTCTAAGAGTTCAATTAGAATTAATTAATTAGTCTTGGATTTTTCATAAGACTCAGAAAAGATAATTAATTAATTAAGAGAATTGGGTTGAAATAAATTAATTAATTGGGCTGATATTGTTGACATATATTAAGAGTTCAATTAGAATTAATTAATTAGTCTTGGGTATTTAATGAAGCCCATAAAAAATAATTAATTAATAAAGAGGATTAAGCCAGTCCTGGACTGGTTTATGAGCATAACACCAAGCCCATTAGGGCTTAGTGTGTTTTGTCCATTAGGGCTTTATTAAGCCCAAGGGCTAGCCGAAATTTAAAGGTAAGAGAGGTAGGGTTTTGGCTAAGCTCTCTCTCTTGTGTGCAGCCACTCTTCCTCTTGTTTTCTCTTTCCTTTCTTCTTTCTCTCTTAGAGAGTATCTTGATTATCTAAAGAAGGAGCTTTCACCAAGCTAACCCAAGAGCAAGGTAGAGTCATACTCCGGAAGACGAAGAGAAGAAGTTTGGAGAGGCTTGATGCGTAGGAATAGAAGATTGGTGGGAATACTGGTCGAACCACAAGCACCTCCTTCTCATTTTCCAATGCAAGATCCAGTGCAACCCGACACCTTGTTGGTTAATCCACAACCAATAAAGAAAAGTAAGTACTCTCTCCTAGATGTGGCTCGAAAAATTGAAATATTTTTCGTTGCGTTTTCTTTGATATTTTCCATTTTGATCCTTCATCAACTCCCAAACCAAAATGAAGGGCAGACTGCCAGGGGCAGGCGACGGGGCCGATTCCAAAGTAGACCCAGGTCATAGGCCAAAGTACAATTTAAGGACAACACTGCCATTCCCAAATCCGAGGACGAGGTAAGAATGGACAAACTACCCAAGATGGTGATTAAAGCAGGAAAGGCAACTGTGCAGGCCACCAGGTTCATCTGCACTATGTGGAAGAAATATATTAACCGCAGTTACGACTTGGTTAGTCCCCACCGGGCACTACTTAGTCCATAATTAAAGTTGCATGCTAGATTATATGAGGGTTCGACAAGGCATGGTTGAAAGGCTAGGCCCAAGCCTCCGTGGAGTTCTTCCCTATATGCTAATTATTTGACCACATCCCTAGCTTGTGGACATTGATTGACTACCCAGTAGGAGGGGGGGCTCGCCCCTCCCAGTTCCTAAATATTTAGGTAGACCATGAAATGTTTCAGGATTTGGTTAGAGGGGTTTGGACACAACCATGTTTTGGTTACTATTAGTTTGTTCTGTGCAAAATGGCTAAAAGCACTAAAATTGAGCTTTAGGGGATTAAATACTAAGGAATTCTCACATCTGTCAAGGCGGGTAGAGGAGGCTAACCTTGAGGTGCAGTGATTGCAAGACACACTGCAACTTAATTCTTTGGACAGTCCTTATGGAAAAGTTCAAAGAAAAGAAATTAGCTGCATGGCATTTTGCGGAGGCCTAGGCGAACAAAGGTAAAAGGAAAGTATGTGGCCCAGGAAAATAAAGGCACCGAATACTTCCATGCAATTGCCAGTAGAAACAAGAAGCGAAATTTCATTGCATCAATACTAAAGGATAATGGAACAATGACAGCCAGTCCAGGGGAGCTTATTGCTGAGTCTGTTAACTACTATCGATGACTATTGGGTACCCAGGTGCCATATGAATAGTTGAATATGGATTATGTAAGAGTAGGACCGATGGTTCCACATGACAATAAAGAGAATTTGATTAGGGGGCTACTAAACAAGAAATTAAGGTTACTTTTTGGGACATTGGGGACTGCAAGGCACTGGGGCCAGATGGGTACTTTGCTTACTTCTTCAAGACAGCGTGGGGAATTCTAGCAACGGATGTTTGTGCAGCTGTGAAAGAATTCTTCCAATCAAGCAAACTGCTTTATCAAACTCAACCACTCAATTATCACTCTCATGTCGAAAGTGGAACATGTTGCAAATATGGCAGACTACAGACCAATATCATGATGTAACATTGTCTACGAGATTATCTCCAAAATCCTGGCAGACAGACTAAAATCTGTCTTACCAGTAATGGTTGACCCAGCATAGGCTACTTTTATTGAGGATTGACTAATATCGGACAACATACTGCTGGTTCAGGAACTAATACAGGCGTACAGTAGGTGCAAAGTTTCCCCAACGTCTACGGTTAAGGTAGATTTAAAGCGTATAACTCGATTAATTGGCAATTTTTGATTGACCTGTTGCATGAACTGGGATTCCCGAATCAGTTTGTGGGATGGATAGAGCAATGTGCCACCACAGTTTCCTATTCAATAGACATTAACGGAGCGGTGCATGGGCTATTCAAAGGGGCATAAGGGTTGAGGCAGGGGATCCCATATCTCCCTTCTTATTTGTTATATGCTTGGAATACTTCTCCGGGGTCACCAAGGTCTTCACCTATAGGACCAAATTTAACTATCACCCGAAGTGTAAGAGCCTTAGAATAACACACTTGGCGTTTACAAATGACCTGATGCTCTTTGCCAAAGCCTACGTGTATTCAGTATGCATCCTCATATCCTGCTTGGCGGAACTGCAATGCTATTCAAGCCTTCAGACTAACAAGGACAAACCCAATCTCTACTTTGCTGGATTGGGATAGGATGACTAGGAAGCGATGGTGGAAGAGACAGGCATACCCTTGGGGATCTTTCCCTTTCGCTATCTCGGGATTCCAATCATGATCGGCAAGAATAGGCTTACCTACTACCGATCTCTATTAGATAGAATTAGGCTTATGTCGGGTGTTGGTCGACACGGTCGCTTTCCTATGTGAGCCCTCTCCAATTGGTACAAGTTGTCTTACAGGGAGTAGACTGCTTCTGGCTTTCAATCTTACCCACACCAGTGGCAGTCATTGACCAGCTGGATAAAATGGCCCAAGACTTCCTCTGGGATTCCAAATAATCATTGGTAGATTGGAAGGTTGTTTTCCTGTCTAAGGACAAAGGGGGACTCGGTCTGCAGAACCTTAAAATATGGAACTGGGCGTTATTTGCCAAAATACTATGGGACATTCTAGCTGAGAAAAAATCACTCTGGGTCAAGTGGCTAAATTACTACTATATGGAGGAATGGTCAATATGGACGTCTTGAGCCATAGGGACAAATCCCTACTCTTTAGGAGGCTTTTAATGATTAGAGACTCCATCTTGGAAAAGGAATGGGATAAGGATCATGCTACTGCACTGCTACAATCTTGGGTAATTGGGACAGTATCGTTCACTAGCAAAGCCTATGACTATTTCAGACTGAGAAGCCTGAATATGCCTTGGGCAATGACAATTTAGAAATAAGGACTAACACCTAAGAACTTGTTCATGGTCTAGCTGTATGCTAAGGGACGACTGAAAACAAGGATGCTCCAGTGTTCTGAGTTGATGACTATTCCTGCCCACTGTGTAAGATGTACTCGGAAACGCTATGCCATCTATTTTTCCAGTGCTTTATATCAAATACAGTTTGGACAGAAATGAAGACTTAGTTAAGGTTGCCACAGGCTATGAACATAACCAACACCAGCCTTAAATGGTTTAAACGGGCAAACCGTGGGTCTTCATGGCTTGTAAAGGCCAAAGCAACGGCTATGGCAGCCATGGTTTACTATATCTGGATGGCGCGCAACTGGGCAGTATTTGACGGCGCAAAGTGCCAACCGATGGACATTGCAAAGAGGATCAAAACTCATGTGTACACGGTCGTATTCGCTTTGTACCCTAATATTTTAACCCATTTTGAGGATTGTATATGCCATGCTAGTTAGTAGTACATCCGGCCGAGGCTGATCTATTAACAAGAGAACTACTTTGTACATACCTTTTGATCAATATTATATATTTACATTTTCATTGAAAAAATCGTCTCTAGTTGTTAGCCTCCTTTTCCTTTCTCTCTTTTGGCTTTTATACTTTTCGCCTCGTTGAACCGAACTGAACCCTTACTAGAATCCATTGGAGAGTTCAATTCGGCCCTTAATTGATGAATCCGGCCTATGATTGCACTCTCCTAATAGTGTGATCTTTTGTAATTCACTCTTCAACATGAACGATTTTCATTCAAGTCCCTGAAAAAATCAAATAAACACAAAAAAGAGTAAATTGTCTAAATAAAGCACATATTGCATTAAATTATAACACGATTTATCCAAAAATAAACTAATATATTCAACGAAATATCAATACATTAGGATACTACAAAAGATGAAATTTGGACAAGGAACTAAAGTGAACTATGTGGAAGAGAAGAAAAATCACAACAATAGCCAAGGACAAAGGTCTAAGAAGAGGAAATCTTCTAAGCATAATGATGTTGATTCGAACAACAAGAAAAAGAATTGGATTTGTTACAATTATGGCAAGAAAGGGCATTACAAAAAATAGTGTACTTTCAAGAAACGAAATGTAGATAAGGTCCAAGCAAACCTTATTGAAGATGAAAGTGTTACAGAGATTGTTGCAATATTGTCCGAATGGAAGGTGTCCATGGTCTCTGAATTAAATGTTGCTTCTTATTCATTCAAAACTTGTGACTGGTAGTATGATTTTGGTGTAATTGTACATGTGTACAATGACAATACTATGTTCAAGACTTATGAAGAATCTCGTGAAGGACATGTTGTACTAATGGGCACTCATGATATTGCCAAGGTGTATGAGATAGGAGTTGTGAACTTTAGTTTGACAAAATTATCTTGTCCAAGAATGGAATATTTGTATGACAAGGCTATGCTTGTGATAGAATGTTTAAACTCAATATCAATAAAGTTGTTATGTTGCTTGAGTCTTATCATGTAGGCATAGTAGGTTAGGACATATCAATTACAAAAATTTACATTTTATGTCTAAATATTGCTATGTTGCTTATAATGATAAAGAAGAAAAGAAATGTGAAGTATGTGTTCAAGCTAAAATGACTAGGTTACCTTTCCCTAAGGCTAAAAGAAATACAAACTTGCTTGAACTTATACATTCTGATGTTTGTTAATTGAATGGTTTATTAACAAGAGATGGTAATAGGTATTTTATTACATTTATTGATGATTGTTCAAGATTTGTGTATGTTTATCTTATGAAGAGTAAAGATGAATGTTTTGCTACGTTCGAATCTTAAAAATTACTTGTTGAAAACCAATTAAATAAGAAAATTAAAATATTGAGAAGCGATAGGGGTGGTGAATACTTTCATAGTGAATTCTTAAAATACTGTGAATAGAATGGAATTATACATCAAACAAGTGCTCCATATACCCCACAACAAAATAGTTTAGCTGAACAAAAAAATAGAACATTAGAAGATATGGTTAATTCCATGTTGGTAAGTTCTGAATTGCCTAAGAATTTATGGGGTGAAGCCTTATTAACTGCTTGTCATGCTCATAATTGAATTCCTTCTCTTAAGACAAAAGTTTCATCATATGAAGTATGAAAGGACGAAAATTGAATATAGGTTACATTAGAGTCTAGGGGGTGCATAGCTTATTATAGGATACCGGATAATAAAAGAGCGAAGTTGGGACAAGGGCACTTAAAAGTGTATTTGTAGGCTATGCTAGAAACTCTAAAGCTTATAGACTGCTTGATCTTGATTCTAATATCATAATAGAATCAAGAGATGTGCAATTTTTTTAGAATAAAATTCTTAATGATATAATGCCTAATGGTGATTCAATCAACGGTAAAGATTTACTCCAAAGTGATAAACCTTCTTCAAGTAATAAGAGAAAGGTGGATGATTCATATATTGAACTAAGGAGGAGTCAAAGACACAAAAAAAGGAAAAGAAAAGAAAAGAAAAGAAAAGAAAAGCATCTACCTTCTAATTTCATTTCTTCTCAGTCACTGGTTGTAACACCCCACTACCTAGGCCTATCAAGGTCGGGGATGTCGCCCCATCCATAGGATAAGGGGTCTTTATAACTAGGTCGCTTAAAATAAAATAAAATAAATACTTCAGAAATTAAACTTATTACAACCCAATAATACAAGAACAAATTCAAAACAATTGTCTGCTGCAATCTTTCAAAAGTTATACATAAGCAAAATAACAGAGAGCCTTCAAAATCGTAGGCAACGATTTAGCTAATGACCTTCACAGCAGGATCAACCTGAAAACATGGTATAAATGGTGGTGAGATAAAAATCTCAGTAAGCCCATGCGTGCTTTGAGTATTTCAGGTAAACAGTTCATGTATGCAAGTTGTACAAGTTTCACAAGAGAAAGTGTTGGCAAGCATTAAATAAATGTAAAAAATAAAGAGTGGTGTTTTGCTTTCCAAACATACATGTGCACAATAAATACAACCACTCAAAAAGGTAGTCATGGCACCACACGTTGGGCCCCATGATAGTATAACGGTTAGAATGCCACACGTTGAGCATGCTGCCGGTCAGAATACCACATTGAGCATGTTGACATAAGGTAGGTGTATAGCCTACTGGGTGAGAAACTCCTCCATCTCTATATCCCAAACTTACCGATTGTCCACATTGAAAACACACAGTCCACTTGACTGAAACTTGCTAGCTCGGACCGGTATAACATACCAGACTGGCATCCTATCTGGGAAGGACTCACCCCTCAAAGGTGGCCACGTGTTGAGAAACTTACCCTAATCCTTCAAAGACTAGTCCTAGTAGTCTACCCTTATTGAGTACTTAACGTTGCTTATCCCACTTGGGAGAAAATTGATCATGCATTGCTTTACTTGGAAATAGCAATTAAGGTTTTCTAAAATTCTTATCAAAGTTGGGTTTTAGAAAGAGTTTAGCATTTTGTGTAAAATTGCTTGTTTAATTTTCAAATGATTTGCTTGACTGAAATAAAAAGGAAAAAAAAAAAAATGGTCCTTAATTGCCTTTACAATCGAATGATCATATACATTAAATTTGGCTTGCAACAATAATTTTGGTCTTCAAATGATTCCATGCAGGAGCTTACCTGATCATTTACTCTTCTTGAATTCAAAAATCTTCCAAGGTCAATCTAACCCCACCTGGGGTAAACACAAGACATAAGGTTATATTCGAATTATATCTGCCTTACATAAATAATTCCTAGCTCAACTAGTTACAACCATGACTAATGACCTTAATGTCCTAAGCTTTAAGGCTAGATGATAAAGGATTTTATAAAATAAATCTAGCTTGATAAGTTAAAATAACTAGGGGTTCTAAAATAATTACTAATAAGTTATAGGTTCAAATAATAAATTTTGAGTATTATTGCTAATAAATAAACTAGTGTTAAATATTGAATAATACCAAGTCCTAAATAGTATTAGTAAATGGAAATTTTTAAATGGTATTATTATAAATAAATAATAAATTACACTTAATTTTTAATTAATATTTAATAGGTAATAAATAATTAGCAATAAATAATAAAAGTAGTAATAAATGAATTATATTCAATTTTTAATTAATAAATAACAAATAAATTTTAATATAAATAATATTTAGGAATATAGGTAAAAGTTTTAACTAGGGTCTACAAGGTCATTAATTAATTCTAATATTTTATTTATTATTATTACTTATATAAAAGATTTATTTATTTATTATTATTATTTATATATATTATTTTTAATAAGAGATTCTATTTATTTGATTAATAAAATATTTTAATTAATATTCCATTCCAAATCTTCTTAGGAATTTCCAATTTTATAGAAAAATATAGTAGTAATTTTAATTAAAGTAATAAAATTTGTTAATAAAAATAACCTAGAATTAACAGGAAAATAATCATGATTTTCCTATTGCTAGAAATGATTTATGAACACATTCTCCAACATCAAACAATAAACTAATCCATTCATGAACATACACTTGAACTAACACATACTATCCAATGGCCAAATCCCTACTAGGCATAATCATCAATCATGGCTTCAATGAAAAATAAGAATATAAGAGCCTAATCACCTTTGGTATCATAATATCTAACATGCTTCAAACATCCATAAAATTCATTAAGCATGAAGAACATACATTGATTCAAAAGGAAAATCCATATAATTTAGTCATATACAACAATCCTCATGTCCTAACCCTAACCCCTTCATCCACATGCATACACTCAATTCCCCATTCATATCCATTCTTCCGATCAACATCTAAGAGACATGAATTCAGAATTAAAAAGGAGGATTAAGGGAAAAATTCTTGATAGACAATCCCTTCCTGAAGACAAAAAAAGGTCCACGCTCGATTGAGAGTCTTGAGTGATCTAAAGGAAAAATAGCCATGGTTGATGGTTGATCAACCATTTTGGCCGAGAGAGAGAGAGAGAGAGAGAGAGAGAGAGAGAGAGAGAGAGAGAGAGAGAGAGAGAGAGAGAGAGAGAAAGAGAGCATTAGAAGGGTATATTGAAAGTTGAATGAAAGAGGATGAACAAGGGGGTTGTTCTTGATTTACCTTGATGATGTTTTTGAGACCTTTAAGGAAAAGCTTATTTTGATCCGATAGAAAATTCTTGTTTGAGTGATTTTGTGTTATAAAGACAAAAAATGAATAATAGGGATTAAATAGGAGTAATATGGAGTATTTGAGAGTGATTGGAGGTGTTTAGAGTAGGTTTAGGCTTGAAGAAGTGTAGTGTGTGTTCTTGGTGTTTTGGAGAGAATTGAGAAAAAAGGCTTCACGAAATTTGGAATGTTGTTGGCCGAATGGTCTGGGATAGATGGGAGTTTCGGTCTTTAGCTAGAAGGAGAGAGAATGATCAAATTTTGTTTGAAATTCAAATGGAGAAAATTGTGGAGTTGTTTGAGGTAGGAGATTAGCTAATGTTGTTTGATTTAGGGAGGTTTCTTTACTCTTCAATGGTGCCGGCTGGACTAGCTAACTTTACTGAAATGGATGAAGGCTGTTCAGGTTATAAGGCTGGCTGAAATGCAGTCTTTAATGGCAAAGAAAATTCTGGTTTGCTAGCTTGATACAAGAGTGGTTTAATGAAACAAGAATTTTGAAATTTTTTGAAGTTCAAATGAATTTTGGATAGAGTGATCTTAGGAGGGTTTTGATGTGTGGTTATAGAGTCCAAGTACTCAAGGTAAGTGTGGAGGTTAATAGTGTTCAGTCCATGTCTAAACAAGGTCCATTTTGCCGAGGTTTGGAGGTGTTTTTTGGCCTAGGCTTTGAGAGATAAAATTGGAAATTTTCTGGTCTCAACTTGTTCAAAAGTTTCGAAGGTTGATGATTTTTCTGGTGCAGAATTTCTGCATTTCTTCAGCCTGATTTGTAGCTGGTTTTGAGGGGGGGGGGGGGGTTGAAGGTCTTTAAAGGTGATTTTCCAGCCTTCTTTTTGGAGAAAAACAGAGGAGGTTCTTGCTGAATTGATGGCAAAAAAAAAAAAAAAAAAACAGCTTCAAATACAGATTAGAATGCAGTGAATTGTGCAGGAAATTTTTCTGGTTTTGTGCAGTTTGTGTAGTCCGAATTTTGCACAGGATTTTTAGTCTTCAAGCTACATGAAATGACCATTTTTCTGGCAGCAAATGAGCAAGATTACTACCTGAATTTTTTGAAAGCTAGACTGTCCAGAATTCTGGAAAATTTCCAAAATTTCTTCATTAAAACCATGAATAACTTGAAGGTAGGATTGAAAGTTCTACCATGGTGATTTATTTTTCTTGGAAACCCATCCTAATTCTTCTCCCTAATTTCGGCACTCCTCTATCCCCAAGAGTTGATTTTAGGACATGATTATATGATCAAGACATTCTCTTCATGTTTCCCCTAGGATAACATTCCTATTTTTAAGGAATGTAAGAAAATCTAAAATTCAAACATAGCTAAGATAATTATGAATAAAACATAAATGATGGGATTCGAACTCAAGACCTTAGAGATTAATTCACAAAGCTCTAACCACATAACCACAACAACTTTTGTGCTTATTTTCTCACACAAATATTCTTCTTATCTAAACCTCAAGCCATTTGCCTATTTCGACCTCAAGCAAAATTACCTTTTTACCCTTCCTACCCAATATGTAATACCCCACCTTTTCACTTTCGATTGGTTACTACTTGTAATAGGATGAGAATTTATATCAACGGCCAGAACAAAAGTTGATCGGTGTATTGAGACGAACACTCTGGAGAAATAAAATTTTGTCGGGACCTGAATGTAATTATTGGATTTGTTTTACCCGAACCCTAAATATTTGGAAGGCTATTATGATTAAAAGAATAAGAATTTTAGGGTACTCTAGAAAGAGAAATTGATCAGTGCAATGAGGCGCACGTTTTGGTGCGAATTATGCTACTTGGGGTATCGGGAGCATTTTCGTCATTTTGACCGTGTTGGCGACTTTGACCACAAATTTGACCAAGTAGAGAGGGAATTGAAGAATTTAAGTGTTACCAATGGATTCAGTGGAATTTTTGGAGTTGGGTAGTGAAATAAAATATTTTTCATTACAGACCCGATTTTGGTCATTTCTGAAGAAAATGAAAAATTACGGTTGGAAATGGGACGTGTGGCTTCTTATAATTGGTGGATGAAAATAAGTATCATTTAGTGATTGGTTAATGAGGCCAAGTGTTTCTATTGGATTGGTTGTGATAAAAAAAAAAAAAAAAAGGAAGAAGAAATAAAGAAGAATGGCCCACAAGAAATAAATAAGAATGGTTCACAAGAAGTACATAAGGATGGCCCACAAGCATGAAAAGTTTGACCAAGTTGGACCACCTTTTGACTTCATTTGAACAAGCTTAATTAAGCTAATCTTAATTTGAGTAAGTTAATCAAGGTTGATTATGCATGGCCATGCAAGATTAGAAAATATCTATAATGTTCTAAGAGTTTCTACTTTTTTCTATTAATTTCTTTAAGGTTCTAGAGTACTCTAAAGTTTTCCATAAGTTTCTACAAGTGATGAGTCATCACCTAAAGCTTTCTAGAAATTGTGGTTCATCATTCCATGTGTACCAATTACATTTCAAAGCTTCCTACTCAAGAGTCCTACATAAGCCATGACAAAAGCATGTGATGTAAGACATTACATAAGCAAAGCTTCCTATACAAGCCTTCTAACATCTATAAATAGGCCATGAAGGCCAACTAAAATGGCTTTAGATAGCCAGAATTTCGGAGCAAACAAGAGAGAAAAGGGAGAAGAGAAAAGAAAAGGAAATAGAGAAGAAAGAGAGGGAGAAACCAGAAATAGAGAGGAGAGAAAGAGAGAGAGAAAAGCAAGAAGATGCTTGGACTGTCCAGCTTCCAAACGCAGCAAAGAAAAGGTAAAGATCTACCTTACTTGAAGTAAAGTTATTATATAAAGCATGGAGATCATTTTGGTATATATATTGTGAGAAGTTTATGTGTGATAGTTAGGTGAAGTTGTATGAAAGCTGTCCTTGTGTGCAGAAAATTTTGGGCTGTTTTATGTTCAGTAAATATGTAACGTTTCTGGATTTGAATGAAGAAGGCATATATATTTGTAGCTAAGGATCATGGAGACATTTTAGAACAAGTTTGACGTTAATCGGATTTACGGATCAAAAGTTATGGTGAAAATAGTAAAAGGTGCCAAATCAGTGGCGGGATTTTTACTACTAGAACTTTGTGTGCAAAACTGAACAGAATGGGCAATAGAATTGGTACTCTATGAATTGGAACTAGTAAAGGAATGTCTTAAGGATATTTTACAATTGGTTTGACGTCGTTTGGATTTGTGGATTAAAAGTTATGGGCAAAACAAGTTAGGGTGTCAAACTGGAAAATTGCAGAATGTTAAGGAAAGAATGAATAGTGAAACTAAGTCAAAACTACTGAGGCTGTTTTTGCCCAGTACCGTGATGCTGGAACTAGAAACCTAAAAATGGCCTATACTGAATTAAATTTAAGAGTCTCACGATCATTTTGGTATATCATGGAGCCAACAGAGCTGTAAATTAAAAGTTATGTGCAAAACAAAATGGTGTGTCAAACCAGTGAAATTCCAGAAAAGTAGTCCGAAAATGAATGGACTTAAGAGTGATTAATTATGTGATTTTGGACAAAACAATTAGGGAAACATGAAGTGAATCCCTTGTTTATGATGTGAGGAGGGATGTGGAAAAAGGAAAATGAAAGAATTGATCAAACGATGGAAAAACGATGCGAACGAAAGTTGAACGTTTTTCTTAAGCATCGGCTAACCGTCTGCCCTAACGGCTAAACGACGGTTGAACATCGGCTAACCGTCGGGCACGTCGGCCGGACATCGGCTACCCGACGGCAATTTTTTGACCAACACCAATTGACCTGAAAACAATGTTTGGTGTACGTTTAGCAACAAACAGCTAACGAAATGTTAAAAACGGTAGGAACGGAGGTTAGACGGTCGTGAATGGAATGAGAGGCTTAGGACACGAGGTGAGTCCCATTGATTTCTAAACCTTTTTAAAGGCTAGTGTGCTTTGATTTTCCTTGAAATGCTATGTTTTATGCCATTTTGGAAATCCTCGAATATGTTTAAGGTTTACATGAGCAAGATTTGCTTTTATGTTATTTCAGACTCGAATAAATTTCATATTCAGCTTGGAAACCTTCCTGGATGTTTAAAACACGAATTTGTGAATTTAGTCCTTTTCGGATTAAATATTTGGGATTTCTAAAAAATGGTATATTTTGGAATCGGGTATTTGGAGAATAATCCAAGTATCCTTATTAGAATATTTTATGAAAACTCTTGGAACTCGGGTATTCGATAAATGACCGAAATATCCTTATTGGAATTTTTGTAAATATTTTTCAAATCGAGTAAGGGTTAAATGACCTGGATACCCTCAAAAAGTCTTTTGGAATCTGGCATGGGTGAAATGACTCGGATACCCTTAAAAAATGACTTTTGTGATCAAGTACGGCCCCAGACAATAAGAAATGTTGTGATTTGAATATCCTGCGGGATCAGATGGCCCTCTGGCCTGATCAGTCAGATGGGGTTGGTATTGTTGCGTTGAGTACTCAACAGGGACTTTGATATTTGTACTAGCCCATGTTAGAGATAGACGACCCCAAGTAACCTGATCAGTTTTGGGGATTGTCTTACTCTAAACAGGCCGACAGGATATTGTGATGAGTCATCCTTGGCTAGCCGTTGTGAGCCCGGCAATTGTTGTTTATGATTGGTGGGTTGTTCACATGCGACCGAGCGGGGACACTCGGTGTGTTCAACCCCTTGCCACCTCGATGGTGATTGACGTCAGGATTGGGACCCCTGGCTTATGGTGGCAAGTAAAAGATCCCTAAGTGCACGGTGAGGTACATTAGTACTCTGCTCACCCTTCCGGCATGACACAGGTGACGTGCTGTAAGGCGCAATCCCTGGCACAAGAGACCGTGTAATTGAAGGCGAAGTTCTTTGAACTTTGCATGCGGGTCGCACTTCTAGATGGAGGAAGAAGCCGCATTTGTTGAATTGGCAGCCGTGTGTTTGAAAATTACTGTTTTTCGAACGTATATGATAAAATGACCCGAATTTATCAATTATTGCTATTTTCCTTGTTATATAATTTACTTCAGCAAAGATTTTGAAAATTGACTCTCTTTTAAGGGAAACATTGGCACACACACGGGACTCACTGGGTGATTTTTCACTCTCACGTGTCTTTTATCTTACTTTTTTTTTAGGATCCGGAATTGGAAGAACCTACGGATAGAGGACAATACCACAGTGACAGCAGAATTGGTCCGGATGTCTCCTCTTTGGACCTTATATACTCTGTTGATTATTCATTATAAAGACCCCTTGTCTGGGTATCTGGACGGGGCAACACCCAATATTGGTATGCTTCCGCTGTTACCTTTAGTAGGGGTGTTACACAATAAGCATAGCTAAGCCTTTTAAATTATAAACCACAATTCTAAAGCACATAAAATCACTCAAAAATATATATTTTCATGCAGAATAATATGATATGTATCCCAACCCCCTTACTCTAAGGTTGAGTTTAGGTAGGGTTTCACACTGGTTTTCTTGGTTGAAGGTGATAGGAAATCTCTACATAACAAGATACCTATTTTATTAAATGTAGAAGAAGATCCTAAGACATTTAGTGAAGCAATGGAATCACGAGATGCTGGATTTTGGAGAGAAGTAGTAAATGATAAAATAAACTCATTGTTATCAAATAATACTTGGGTTCTAACTGAGTTACCACCAGGTTCCAAACCAATTGGTTGTAAGTGGATATTTAGAAGGAAATACTCCACTTATGGAACACTATTAACTTTTAAAGCAAGTTTAGATGCTAAATGTTTCAAACCAAAGGAAGGGACTAATTATTTTGATACTTATGCACTTGTTGCAAGAATTACCTCAATTAGAGTTCTATTATTATTAGCTTCATTATACAATTTGTTTGTACATCAAATGGATGTTAAGAAAACTTTCTTAAATGGTGATTTATATGAAGAAGTGTATGTGGAACAACTTGAGTGGTTTGTAATGCCTGGAAATGAAAAGAAAGTGTGCAAACTAGTCAGGTCATTATTTGGTTTAAAGCAAGCACCTAAGAAATGGCATGAGAAGTTTGAAAAAGTAATACTCTTAAATGGTTTTAAGTATATGATGTGTTCGGACTTGGGTATAAAAATCATACAACAACTAAGCACATTCCCAATCAAGTCTAAATTAAAACGTTCAACCCAAATCACATATATGAGCAAGCGTACTCATCATTAATCGAGCATAGGGTTCAAACGAGTGCCGACCCTCAAGGAACAAATAGACATTAATCACATTTCTTTCATTGTTTAACCGACTCAATAAAGTGAAAAACAAGTAAAAAGGAAAATAAAATAAAAATAAGTACGTGTCAAGGATGGAGAAGTATGTAACTCAAACCATTGTTTAGACAAACATGACCTTAAAGGACCTAACCATTATCATAACTAATTCTTCTCTTGGCACCATGAAGGATAAAGGTAAATTAGCATCACTTGGTTTGTCTCAACTAATTACTACCTTCCAGATAAATTAGCATCACTTGGTCTGTCTCAACTAATTCATCCAAAAGATGCATTAAACACAATCCTTGATTAAATTTCCTTAGTCTGGCAAATTTAAAACATGAAATTAATCAATGAATCCTTGGTCTGACAAACATCAATTAACCTGCAATTACTCAATCCTCAGCAATTAACCTCTTTGGTCTAGCAAGTTAACAGCCAATAAATATGAAATTAATCAATTGCAACTACTATCAACCTCTTTGATTTAGCAAGTTAATGAAAAGAAACAACCAATTAATCTCGTAATACGCCCAAGTAATTGAATACTAAGAAGAACAATCATTTAATCAAAAGATCAAATACCTCTAAATATCATGAATATCTAAAATAATGTCAAATTACAATAAAACAATTAACATATCATTGTTTAAGAAAAAGAAAACAAAGCAAAAGAAAGCACTCATAGACAAGCCCCATTCTTCTTCCTTTGAAGACCTTCTTGTACAACCCTCCTTGAACTTAAAGAATTCCTCCTCTAATTGAGTAATTTTCTATGATAATCAATGAATTCTTCCCCTTTCCCTTGTGTTTTTCATCTATTTATACGCTTAGGAAGTGCCTAAACTCGTAGGTACAAAGTTCTTGGCCGACTAGAAGTTGGAAGATACTAAAACTCCCCAGATTACCAAAAACTGTGTAGAAAAACCGCAGTACCGCCTTGGTTTCAGTGCACAGCCGGCACCGCCTTGACTCTTGGAGCCGGTGCCGGTTGTGTTCTGTTCCTCCACTCATTCGCCGATTTTTCTTCAAAATTTGCACAATGTGTTCCAAAATGCAGCCGGCGCTGCCTTGGTTCTGTTATGCTCTGTTCCAACAATTTTTCTGTCGCTTCGAAGTTCATTTCAAGAATGTATGGCCGACGCCGGGTCTAGGGTCCTAGCCTGTGCCACCACTCCTTTGTTTTGCGAATTTTTTATTTCGTTTTACCCTAAAAATTTGAAATAAAGAACAAAATACCTTTCCAAGGGTAAAATCTCAAATATGAAGGAATATGACTAGTTATTGAACAAAATGTATTACAAAAGAACCTTTAATAACTAGAAAAAATATGACTAATTTAGCCCATATCATATTCCTCCACACTCAGCTCTTTGCTTGTCCTCAAGCAAAGTATCAAGAACAAGTAGGAAAACACAAGGTTTAACAAATTACTTAACCAATTTCAAAACAATATCTTCAATTCTTTCTTCATTCAAGAATATAAAACACATGACTACTACATCTTTCACAACCAATGCAAGACTTATGTTAGTGATAAATGACTAAATAGAACCATCACAATACTTCACACTATTCTCAAACCATTGGAAAGAATTTAGCTCAAAAAGAATATGCATTCCATATGCTTACTTTTCATACACTCTCTCCACTAATCCGAGACATATCATGATTCTACTTAGATCAAGTAGGACTTTTAGGCTTGTAATGTAAGGCTAAAGGCTTGTAATGTAGCTTATCAAACCAAGGATATAGGAGAATCAAAAATCAAAGAAAAACTGAGAGTTAGCAACAAAAGGATAAACAAATGAAGAAATCATTTCCAACTCTTCTTGCTCTCCTATTCCAAAAAACAATCAAACCATAACCTCATATAGCAATTACAACTCCACTCAAGCAAATCCTATATATTTTTCTCTTTCAACTCTTCTTTTCATCAACTCTTTTCTATTTCTTTCAAGATCACTCAAATTTCCCAGCAATGGTGTCAAAGATTATATGAACTTTAACTTTTTTTTTCCAGCTTAATCACCATTCCTTTTGTGATCTTTTCTTTCTTCATTCCATTCAATAAGTCTTTTCTTTCTCTGCTGCTGTTTTAGATTTTTCACTTCTCTTTTTTCATTCTTTTTAGCAGCTTTTTGCTTTCTTCCCTCATTGCTACTCTTCTTTTCTTTTCTTATTTTCACTCTCTCTTTTCTCTTTCTTCTCTTTCTTTTTCTTTTCAGCTCAACTTGTTATTGATCCATGACTGAAAGTAACAAGTCATGATCTTTTTCCCCAACATTCTTCCTCAACATTCTCATACATATACTTTTATCCATCAAGAGCATAAAGATTTGGAAAATTATTTAAACTCTCAACACCAAGCAATGGACCAAATATTGTGATGGGTTTTAATGAAAGAAATAAAAAATTTAGGCTCAAAATAGGCACTAAGGATAATATAATAATAGGTAGGCTTGAAAAGCTCAAGCTATCCAAAGAAGGCCTATTACCATCATCCCTAAGTTAAATCATGACTGTCTTTCTTATTTTACCTCGAGAGGTATTCAAGTAAGTTCTAGAATGCTCTATGAATTTTAGTAGAAAAATAAGGTTTAAGAACAATGTACAGCATTTGATCAAGAACTACTTTGTCCAAGTGAGTGCAAAAAGTCATGCATAAGCCATAAATGATCTAGAACATATGCTCTATAATCCATCATAAAGTCATGCATTACAAATATAGCTTGAAATCTCTAGAAAATCAGAAAATTTTGAAAAAATTGAAAAATTTCGCACAAAAATTTGCTCCCAAGAAGGTTAAAGTATATGTATAGAAGACTTGTCAATCAAATCACTCTCCCACACTTAAACTAGGCATTGTCCTCAATGGCCAAATAAATATAACAATAACAACAATACCATGGGACCAAAAATATAAAGGAGAAGAGATAAGAGAAACAAACTTCCATTCATTTGGCATTGTGTCGTACAAGATCTGAATGCTTGAAGAATAAGGCATTGGCAAAGTACCTAAAAAGAAAAATACAAAAGAAAACACACCAAATCATAAAAACTAGAAAAGAAAATAAAGCAAAAATAAAAGAAAGAAAGAGTACACGAAAAACCGCCGCATGATGAACTAAAAATTTCTACGTGGAAGCGTTGAAAAGCATCTCCACCTACTTGTTGTTAGGAAGACCTTCACCCAAATAGTGCTTTTCGCGATTGCCATTGACTTTGAAAGTGCCCCTAGTGCTGTGAGTGATTTCAAGAGTGCCAAAAGAGAATATTTTACTCACCGTGTAGGGTCCCCACCACCTTGATTTCAATTTCCTTGGAAAAAGTCTTAAACGAGAATTGAAGAGCAACACTTGATCGCCTTTCTTAAATTCATTTTGTTGAGTGCTATGCTTATCATGCCATCTTTTGACCCACTCCTTATATCGTATTGAACTATCATAAGCATCCGCCCGCAATTTTTCCAAGGCGGTGAGTTGAAGCAACCTGGACTTCCCAACGAACTCAAGATCAAGATTAACAAGTTTTATCGCCCAATAAGCCTTGTGTTCAATTTCAACAGGTAGATGACATGATTTACCATAAACTAATTGAAGCGAAGTCGTGCCAATCGGTGTCTTAAAGGCTGTCCTATATGCCCAAAGGGTATCATCTAATTTTAAGCTCCAATCATTCCGAGTATGGTTGATAGTTTTTTCCAAGATTCTTTTAATTTCCCTATTAACAACTTCAACCTGTCCACTTGTTTGAGGATGGTAGGGGGTAGCAAACCTGTGGTTCACTCCTAAATGTTTGAAAACTTTTTCCATTTGTGCATTACAAAAATGAGCCCCCCTATCACTAATGAGTACCTTAGGCACACCAAAACGAGTGAACAGCGTTTTAAGAAATTTTACCACAACCCTTGCATCATTAGTGGGTAAAGCTTAAGCTTCTACCCATTTAGAAACATAATCCACTGCCACTAAAATATATTTATTCCCCAAAGAACTAGGAAAAGGTCCCATGAAGTCTATCCCCCAACAGTCGAATACTTCACAAGTTTGAAAATTTTGTAATGGCATCTCATTAGATTTTGAAAGGTTACCTGTACGTTGACACCTATCACAACTTTGGATAAACCTGTGGGCATCTTTGAACAAGGTGGGCCAATAGAATCCGGAGTCGAACACCTTTCGTGTAGTGTTATTGGCTTGATAGTGGCCTCCAGTAAGTCCTTCATGACAATGTCTAAGAATATCCTCTCCTTCCATAGAGTCCACACATCTACGAATGATTTGGTCTGCACAACACTTAAATAAATATGGATCTTTCCAAAAGTAATGTTGTATTTCGAAGAGAAATTTTTTCTTTTGTTGCATTGTGAGGTCTTTTGGAGTAATTCCTGCAACCAAGTAGTTAGTAAAATCGGCGAACCATGGGGTATTTGGACTCTCACCTTCTATGAGAAAAAGTTACTCATCCGGAAAAGCGTCATCGATGTCTTCTTCTACCAAGGATTTCAAATTTGGATTGTCCAATCTTGACAAGTGATCCACAGCCAAGTTTTCTGCACTCTTTTGTCCCTAATCTCTAAATCAAATTCCTACAATAATAGCACCCATCTTATCAATCTTGGTTTGGAATCATGTTTGGTTAGTAGGTATTTCAGAGCCGAATAATCCATATAAATAATGACTTTAGACAAAATAAGATAAGAACGGAATTTATTAAAGGCAAACACTATGGCAAGCAATTCTTTCTCCGTTGTTGTGTAGTTTTCTTATGCCTCCATTAAAGTCTTGCTTGCATAGTATATAGGTTGGAAATGCTTATTCCGCCTTTGTCCTAAGACGTACCAATTGCAAAATCACTTGTATCACACATTAGCTTAAAGGGAAGAGACCAATCGGTGTAATTAGAATGGGTGAATTAATCAACTTCTCTTTAAGTATTGTAAAAGCGTTGAGACATTTTTCGTCAAAATTAAATACAATATCTTTTTCAAGTAAAGAGGTAAGAGGTTTTGAAATTTTTGAGAAGTCTAAGATGAACCTTCTGTAGAAACCTGCATGACCAAGAAAGCTCCTTATAGCTTTTACCGAAGTAGGAGGAGGCAGCTTCTCAATTGCTTCAATTTTGGTGCTATCAACCTCTATACCCTTCTTTGAAATTTTATGCCCCAGCACAATACCTTCTTGCACCATAAAGTGGCATTTTTCCCAATTAAGCATGAGGTTAGTCTCTTCACATCTTTCTATCACCTTTTCGAGATTAGATAAACACAAGTCAAACGAATCACCAACAACTGAAAAATCATCTATAAATACCTCCATGATGTCTCCTACGAGTCCTTCAAATATGGCTGTCATGCACCTTTGGAATATTCCGGGACCATTGCACAGACCAAACGACATCCGACGATAGGCAAAAATACCTTATGGACATGTGAAAGTGGTTTTTTCTTGGTCTTCTGGAGCTATGGGAATTTGTAGGTAGCCAGAAAATCCATCTAAGAAATAATACTCATGTTCGGCTAACCTTTCCAGCATTTGGTCAATGAAAAGGAGAGGGAAACGATCTTTTCTAGTGGCTTTGTTTAGCATCCTATAATCTATGCAAAACCTCCAACTCGTGACCAATCTTATAGGGACTAACTCATTTTGATCATTGGGGCTCACCGTCATTCCTCCTTTCTTTTGTACCACTTGAGTAGGACTCACCCACACACTATCAGAAATAGGGTAAATGATGCCTGAATCTAAAAGCTTAACCACCTCACCTTTTACCATTTTACTCATATGTGGGTTCAACCTACATTGGGATTGCACTATGGGTTTTGCAGCTTCTTCCATTAAGATCTTGTGCGTGCAAAAAGATGGACTAATGTCCTTAATATCAGTGATCTTCTAAGCTATCAATCTCTTATATTTTCCCAACATACTTACCAGCTTGGTCTTTTGTTCTGGATCGAGATCTTTGGCAAAGAACACATATTCCAAATGCTTGGGTAGATCTTTCAAGTCCAATTCGGGAGGATCTTCTATAGATGATTTCATTCTCCTTAAATTGCTTTTCTCTATTTCCAAATTCTGCATCCCATCCTCATTGTGAAATTCCTCCAAATATGCCGTTGATGTTTCCATCAATTCCTTCTCAATGGATTCCTACATCAACTCAAAAATTAGTTCATCAAGAATATCAATTCTTAGACAAGAATCATCAGAAGATATAGGGTGTTGCATACTCTTGTGGATTTGAATGACTACTTCCTCATCCCCAACCCTAAGTGTTAACCTTTCCTCATGAACGTCAATTAATGCCTTTGCTGTAGCTAGGAAGGGTCTATCTAAGATTAAAGGGACTTTAGAATCTTCATCCATATCAAGAATAACAAAAGCCACGGAAAATATGAATTTATCAATTTTTACCAACACATCTTCTATTAGACCCCTAGGATATTTGATAGATTTATCCGCAAGTTGAATACTTATCCTAGTGGGCTGCGGTTCTCCTAGGCCTAGCCTTTTGAATGTTTTATACGGTAATAAATTAATGCTAGCACCTAGGTTAGCTAATGCATTATAGACATGAAGAGTGCCAATTAAACATGGGATAGAGAAACTCCCTGGATCTTTTACTTTACGTGGTAAATTCGAGTTGTCCTGCAGGATGGCAGAGCATTCTTCGTTGAGGACTACGGTGGACAACTCTTCCAATCACTTTTTATTGACAAGCATGCTTTTGAGGAATTTGGCATATTGGGCATGTGAATTAAAGTTTCACTCAGGGGGATGTTTATGTGCAGTTGTTTGAACACCTCAAGGAATTTTTTGAATTAAGCATCTTTTCGAGCCTTATGTAGACGAGTAGGGTATGGTATGTTAGGTTGAAAAGTAGGTTTTTCGGGAGGTGGATAGGGGATAGTCGGCGCCGGTTCCAGTGCTTCGACCGGTGCCGATTCAGTTTTGGGTGGCTGGGTCTAGGGGTTACCGGATAGCCGGCGCAGGTTGTCAACTGGACTTTCTGGTAATTCTTTTCCTCTTCGCAATGTGACAGCAACTGTTTCCTCACTAGCTATTGGGTTTAGGTCGTGGGATTTTATCACCATGTTGGTCAAGAACCAAATTTGTTGTTCCATGTTGCAGATCATTGCTTCGAATTTCTCAAATATGGAATCAATTTCTTGGAAATGCCTCGTGACATGAACAACAAATTTCCTGATTAATGTTTCAAGCTCTACTGATCCTAGTACTACGAGTGTCATCTTAGGAGTGCAATGGAGATATTGCCCATCATTAGACTTCCTCAGATTCCAGTTCGCCATTTCTCTTACACATAGAGGTGAGTTAGATACGGAATTACTGATGAAAACCAAAAGTACAAGGTTTCAAAGTTAGTAAAAAGAATATAGTCAAAGTTAGTAGGTTAGGTTAGGTTAGGTTAAGAATACATGAAATACAAAAGATAGCAACTTTTTGCGAACAATTATACATATCTTACACATCTACATATTTACATGGTTAAATCAACAAAATTCAAGCTTTCATGCTATAGTTCCCTAGCAACGGTGCAAAAAACTTGATGTATTCGGACTTGGGTATAAAAATCATACAACAACTAAGCACATTCCCAATCAAGTTTAAATTAAAACGTTCAACCTAAATCACACATATAAGCAAGCGTACTCATCATTAACTAAGCATAGGGTTCAAACGAGTGTTGATCCTCAAGGAACAAGTAGACATTAATCACGTTTCTTTCATTGTTTAACCGACTCAAAAAAGTGAAAACAAGTAAAAAGAAAAATAAAATAAAAATAAGTACATGTCAAGGATGGAGAAGTATGCAACTCAAACCATTGTTTAGACAAACATGACCTTAAAGGACCTAACCATTATCATAACTAATTCTTCTCTTGGCACCATGAAGGATAAAGGTAAATTAACATCACTTGGTCTGTCTCAACTAATTACTACCTTCCAGATAAATTAGCATCACTTGGTCTATCTCAACTAATTCATCCAAAAGATGTATTAAACACAATCCTTGATTAAATTTCCTTAGTCTGGCAAATTTAAAATATGAAATTAATCAATGAATCCTTGGTCTGACAAACATCAATTAACCTGCAATTACTCAATCCTCAGCAATTAACCTCTTTGGTCTAGCAAGTTAACAGCCAATAAATATGAAATTAATCAATTGCAACTACTATCAACCTCTTTGGTTTAGCAAGTTAATGAAAAGAAACAACCAATTAATCTCGTAATACGCCCAAGTAATTGAATACTAAGAAGAACAATCATTTAATCAAAAGATCAAATACCTCTAAATATCATGAATATCTAAAATAATGTCAAATTAAAATAAAATAATTAACATATCATTGTTCAAGAAAAAGAAAACAAAGTAAAAGAAAGCGCTCATAGACAAGCCTCCTTCTTCTTCCTTTGAAGACCTTCTTATACAACCCTTGTTGAACTTGAAAAATTACTCATTTGATTGATTCTATGATAATCAATGAATTCTCCCCCTTTCCCTTGTGTTTTTCATCTATTTATACGCTTAGGAAGTGCCTAAACTCGTAGGTACAAAGTTCTTGGCCGAGTAGAAGTTGGAAGATACTAAAACTCCTCAGATTACCAAAAACCGCGTAGAAAAACCACAGCACCGCCTTGGCTTCTGGGCACAGCCGGTGCCGCCTTGACTCTTGGAGCCGGCGCCGGTTATGTTCTATTCCTCCACTCGTTCGCCAATTTTTCTTCGAATTTTGCACAATGTGTTGCAGAACCCAGCCGATGCCGGTTCCAGCTTCACAGCCGATGCCGCCTTAGTTCTGTTATGCTCTGTTCCAATAATTTTTCCGTCACTTCGAAGTTCGTTTCAACAATGCATGGCCGGTGCCGGTTCTAGGGTCCTAGCCGGCGCCGCCTCTTCTCTGTTTTGCAACGTTTTCATTTCGTTTTACCCTAAAAATCTAAAATAAAGAACAAAATACCTTTCCAAGGGTAAAATCTCAAATATGAAGGAATATGACTAGTTATTGAACAAAATGTATTACAAAAGAACCTCAAATAACTAGGAAAAATATGACTAATTTAGCCCCTATTAGTATAATAATGCTGACAAGTGCATTTTCTCTAGATACACACAAGAGTATGTTGTCATTATTTGCTTGTATGTTGATGATATGCTAATTATTAGTAATAATATGAGAGGTGTAGAAGATACTAAAATGTATCTTTCTTCAAGATTTAAAATGAAAGATCTTGGAGAAGTGGATACTATTTTAAGTATCAAAGTTAGGAGACATAGTAGGGGTTTTGCTTTGTGCCAAACACATTATATTGACAAGATATTAAACAAATTTCAACATCTTAACATAAAAGAAGTGACCACTCCCTTAGATCCTAGTTTAAAACTTCAAAAGAATCCTGGAAATCCTATTGCTGAACTTGCATATGCTAGCATGATTGGAAGCCTAATGAATGCAATGTATTGTACTAGACCAGATATCTTGTATGTTGTGTGCAGGCTAGCTAGATATACAAATAGTCTAGGTATAAAGCAATGGAAAGCTATTGGAAGAATACTAGGGTATCTCAAAAGAACAAAAAAATTAGGGCTGTGTTATAATAAATTTCCAATTGTACTTAAAGGTTACTCGGATGCTAGTTGGTTTAATAGTGTAAGTGACAAAATTTCAACAACATGATGGATATTTACTTTAGAGGGTGGTGCTATCTCGTGGGCTTCTAAGAGGTAAAAGTGATAGCTTATTCCACCATGGAAGTTTAATTTATAACGTTGGCAACTGCATGTAAAAAGGCGGACTGGCATAGGAGTTTATTACTTGATATCAAATTGTGGCCACAACGTATGCCCCCGATCTCTTTGTATTGTGATAGTCAAGTAACTATGTCTAGAGCCTTAAATAAGGTGTATAATGTTAAATCTAGATATATAAGTTTAAGATAAGAGTATCTTAAACAAATGTTAAAAGATGGTGTTGTGACTATTGTATTCGTTCGTACATACAATAATTTAGCAGATTTGTTGACTAAGCCATTACCAAGGGACTTAGTGAATTTGACATTATCTGAAATGGGGTTGAAACAGTTTATCTAAAATCACTAACAATAGGAACCATACCTCTATTCTAGCACTACCACGAGAACAAAAGGTTTAAAGAGTATCAACAAGTTGTTAAGTGATTGTGAACACTAATACTATGTTACCCCAACTATAGTGAGATATATTCTTAATGAAATGTAAAGACTTTCTAAGTACTTAGTAAGAAGTTAGAAAGTGTTTTTACCTAAATGATCAAAAGAAATAGTGCCTTTTCTAGCAAAAGGTGGGTTTACTTTTGTAAATGATTATAAATATAGGATAGAGCACATGGCCAGTAATAGTGCTAAAAGGTTTTGTAAATTGATCTATAATTTGAATATCATGTGTGTAGTATTACTGGCCTAATTTTCAAATTATGGTTTAATGCTTTATGCCACTTTAATTTGGTTAGTCTAACTATAATACCCCACTCTGGTCACACCTGGTTTATGAGATTTAACATGCATTGAATATGAACATATGTATTTGAACATGATATATGCTTGTTCCATGAATCCGCAAGCTTGTGTTTTGGTGACATTTCCATATTTAAATTTATTTGAATATGTGATGCATTAAATTTTTAATAGTGACTTAGGAATAGTGGAAAGCATTATCTAATTATTGTGTCATAAAATATTTTATGTGAAAAAATTATTATTATTTCATGAGTAGAAATTTATTTTTGAAAAGTATAGCAAAATAGATAAATAAATAAATAAAAATTATAGTCATGGTTGAGTTTGGACCCCTAGTCCTCGTAGTGTTTTTTTTCCCTCCAATGTTTATGTAAGGTATCTCATGCATATCATATATGGCGCAGTGGAAAGAATAAGAACAAGATACCATCCCAGGTTTCGCATACGTGTGGAAAACAAGACATAAAGAGAAGAAGATCACCTTTCTAGTGTGTCCTTGTCGTTAAAATTTTTCCTTTCTCATCTGAGGCGCGATCCAGCAATCCTCTTGATCAAACACCAAAAGAGTAGAATGTCCAGCCACTACAATCACAGTGTGTGACTATCTCTAACAGAAATTCACATGGAGGATCACTCTCAAGCACCAAGATGCTTCTATGCTAGCAGAAACCAAGAATGGCGGCTAGGGTTTTGATGAAGAACAACAAGATAGAGAGAAGAGAAGGGAGTCGTGTGTGCCCTAGGGTTTTGGAGTTGTTTTCGTGAATCTTCTTGAAATTAGGAATCGTGCATATATCCTATATATAACAAAAAATCTTGCTGAAAATACTCCATTTGAGAATTATAAAACAAATATAATTCTCTAACTGTAATTGGAACCACAAGTTCTTATAATTATAATTTGGCCCATATATTATAACTAATTATAATTTGGCCACAACTTTTCTTTCTCACAATTAACCCCATTATGTTATCAAATAACATCTTGAGTATACAATCCTCTATTGTGTGTGACCTATTAGGTTTCTCAGTCAATTGGTAACAAATATGAATTAATTCAAATGTCTTTGAGATTAATAATCCATAATTAATTAGAATCAATCATATTAATTCTAATCAGGATTGGTTTATTAATTCATCAATTAATAAACCCATATTCCGCAGATCATGAGCGGTATCTAGCAACACATCATGACCACCCAAGAATCCAGGAAGTCAAGTAGCTTGACATGAACCCTTCAATAACAAACTACAGTGCAATTAACTCATTTTACCATATAATATCTCATTCGGTCTGGAGTACAGAATTAGTGCCAACTCCCTCCAGAATATATATTTATATATTGATTCTGGCCCGAATATAATAGTACTTGTACTAGGAACCCACTACTCTAGATGTATATCAATTGGAACTGTTTCCAATACACAGTCCCCATGGCTAAGGACTTCTCGAATAGTAATTCCTACAAGTGGCCATGAGATATTCGCCCCTACTATTAGGAGTGGTGAATCTTTTATTGACCCTTTCAAATATTTTCGTTTACCTCACAATGTACCTAATATCCATCCCATAGGTAGCCCTTGATCTGGCTCCAGAGATTGGAATCAAAGCATAATGCTCAGCAAATAAAGTACCTTGGAGATCTCAAGACTAAAGATACTTGCACGTTTGCTATATTGAGATTATATCACTGGTACTAAATAGTTATCCATGTGATTATCTCACAGCTAGGTCATCTATTGTACTTGTTCCATTAATAAGCATCCACGTGTTAACTTTGAGTATCTCAATATTCACGGATATGAGAAACACCGCCTGATCAAATCAGGAAGTCTAACACATGCTAGTCTTAACGCATTAATGATGTCCTATCTCATTAATACTGTGACTAGAGCATATTTAAGTACTAACACTGTACAGTGTAGTAGGGATCTCATATCATGATCTCTATCATGATTTTCTTAACACAGTGTTGTACTAGGGACTTTATATAATAGTTATTTTACACAAAAGTAAACAAAAGATACTGTAAGATAAATAATGTCTTTTAATAAAATAAAATGTGTCATATATAATGTAGAAATGATTGCTTCTAGGGCGTAATACTAACAAACTCCTACTTGCACTAGAGTCAATCATTCATGTATCTAATACTGAATGATTCAACATGCCTATTATATTTCTTTTGGGATAGTGCTTTTGTAAGTGGGTCAGCTATGTTGTCATCCGTAGGAACTCTCTCTATCTTTACATTATTCCTATCTATGATCTCTCGGATCAAATGGTAGCATCACGTACGTGTTTGGATCATTGGTGAGATCGTGGCTCCTTTTCTTGTGCAATGGCTCAGTTGTTGTCATAATACAAAGATATTGGACCAACAACGCTAGGATCCACACCCAGTTCCGTTACGAATTCTTGATCCAAACGGCCTCCTTATCTACTTCAGAAGCGACTATGTACTCAGCTTCTATCATAGAGTCGGCAATAGTCTCTTATTTGAAACTCTTCCAACTTATTACCCCTCCACACAACGTAAACACGTAGCCGGATTGTAATTTGAAATCATCTTTATTAGATTGAAAACTGGCATAAGTATACCCGTTTATTTTCAAATCACCTTCTCCATATACTGAGAACACATCCTTAGTCCTTCGTAAGTACTTAAGGATATTCTTTACAACCACCTAATGACCCTCACCAGGATCAAATTCGTAGCTGCTCATCAAACTGAGAGCACAAGATACATCGGACCTTGTACATATCATAGCATACATGATAGATCTGTGAAACCCCAGTCAAAACCAACCTTAGAGTAAGGGGGTTGGAATGCATAGCATATTTATTTCCATGTTTAAATAAATTTTTGTATGATTTTATATGCTTCGGATTTGTGTTTTATAGTTTAGAGGGTTTGATTATGATTATTGAGTGAGAATGGCAAAATAGTAATTTTTGCTTGAAGTGGAAAAAGGGAGATAGCTTGAGGATTGAATAGGAAAATATTTTTAGGGGGAGAATAAGAATAAGAGTTATTGTGGTTTAGTGGTTGGAGCTTTGGAATTAATTCTTGAAGTCTTGGGTTCAAATTCCATTATAGGAGCTTTAGCTTGGTTAAATTTTATTTTTGCTTGGGAAGTATCATTTACGGCCTTAGTGGTGTTTGGAGTAGGGTAGAGATGTTTTCTTATGAGAGACATGATAGGAGTCTTCAAATCCTACTCTTTTGCTCTACACAAAATTCCTAAGGGGAGTTCATTTCCTCTTGATCCTTAATTTTTCCTATTTCTTAATTCATTAGTTTGTTCATTTTGTTCAAGTCAATTTTATTCTAGAAAAAAATTCTAGCAATGTACGGTGGCTTTGAAGGTTCGAAATGTCTTAGTAAAAGACATCATCATGGACCAAAACAATGGAAGAGGGGGGAAGATTTCAAGTGGATTAAATTCCTTAGTGAACTTTCTAAAAATTCACTCTAGCTAGGTTCATTTCCCTTCATGCTTAGAACTGAAAATTTTCCAGCTTTGTGTGCCTTCAAGGTGACGAAATTCTTAACCATTATTCCCTCCCAAATGATGCCAAAAAATGGCCCTTTTGATCAGCTTGAAATCTGAATTTTCCTAGCCATTTTCAGACTGCACAAATACTGTGCAAAACCAGAAAATTTTCTGGGCAGATTCGTAGCTTTGGAGGTCCGAAACCAAGCTATTTTCTTCCAGTTTTTGTTCAGAATCTTAGCCATGTTTTTCATCCATGAAGTAGGCTGGAAACCAGCTATGAAAGCCCCAAAAATCCCCCTTCAAAGCCTCTGCAAATCGCCTAGAAAAGGGCAGCCGAAAACTACCCAGGAAATTCCAGCCTTGCGAAAATGCTGTGCAGAATTTTGTCCAGCTTTGTTTCCTAATTCAACCCTAGCCGAAACTCCATCATTTTTCTGCACAAACCACCCTTAAACCTACATTAAATGAACTACATTGTCCTCCCTAAGTTCTGCATGAAAATCCAGCCATGGCTGCCAAAAAGATTTCTAAAAAATTCTACAATCATGCCTTGATTTGGATACTAAAATTCCAGCCACCATGATTTAACAACTTTCCATAAAATATACCTTAAACAACCAAACCTTCCCTTCACCATTAGACTCCTTAATTTTGGCCACCATTAGCCTCCTTCAACCAGCTTTCATCCAGCCAAAATTCTGCTCAAGCAGTCGGCCATGGTAGATTTCCAAGAGCTCTTCCATAATCAAAGATATTCTTGAATATTTAGTTTCCAAATTTGCTTCATAAAAATATTCTTCAAGGATTCCAACAACTAGCCTTTCCTTTTCCCTTCCAAACTAGAAAAACCATCTACCTAAACCCTACAGAAAATTGGCAACCCTAATCCTCATAGAATTTCGGCAGCCTCCATCCAAAAGCTCTCTACTCTCTTCAACCTTCAAGAACACATAGTACACCAAGAACACCTACTCCTTCCTTTTACCTAATACCTCTCCAAATCACTTCAAACTACCTCTGAGAATTCCACATTTCATCTATTCATTGCTGTGAGTCCATCCATACCATTTTTAACATCAAACTCCAAAATTCAACTTGCACTTTTGGATAAAAAACCAGAAATTTTGTGAAGGTTCAAGAACACCTTCAAGGTAGGATTATTCAATCAACTTCATCTTCACTAATCTTCAATCTCTAATGAATATATGTGTGTGTTTAAGCATGCTAATGAACCTTCTTCTTCTTCTTCTTCTTCTCTCTCTCTCTCTCTCTCTTGGACGAACCACTCACTTACTTGGCCGAATGGTTTCTTCTCCATGGCCATTCTTCATTCATCTCTTTTGGACGGATTTAGGCATCTAGGGCTTGAGATTCACTTGAAACTACTTCAAGGAATTCATCAATCAAGTAAGCCTTTTTAACCCTTCTTTTAAATTCTAGATTCATGTCTCTAGGATGATGTTGATAGAAGATGGATTGCGAATAAGGTTTGAGTATATTGTTGAGGTTGAAGCATGAATGTATGTATGAATATGAAGGAGATGGCATTTATGCATGGATGGATTATCTCGGTTGATTGTATGATGATTTGAGGTTTAATGCATGTCTCCATGTCATAGGTAGTATTGGTGATGAAGTATGCTAGAGATTATGTCACCTTTAGTGAATAGGATTTATATTCATGTTGGATTATTGAAGCCATGATCATATTTATGCTAGTAGGGGATCATGTCTTGATAAATTTAGATCTATGCTTATATGCATGATTTGGATGATTTGATGAATTGAAGGATTGTATATGCCCTTGATTGTGGTTAGCCATAGAAGTATGATTATGATCTAGTTGTCCCTAAGATAATTTTTATTTCATGAATAAAATATTTCATAAATGGATTTTGCTAGTAATTTCCAAAAAAACCCTAGGAGGGGTAAATTTGGATTATTATAATAATAAGGATATTTTTGTCAAATAAATAATAGCTTTTGCTAAAAAAATAAAATATATAGCTATTATATATAAAATGATAATATCAAATAAAGCCTTTTATGGAAATAATCATAATTAGTAAAATATTTATTACTAAAAATTTAATTATTATCTTTTAATCAAAACCCAATAAAAATTTATTTATTATCTTTCAAGCAAGACTCATTAAAATTTATTTTCAACTAATTTTAATTATCAATTATTTTCTAGCAATTAATTATTAATAAATTATTATTTTACCTAGTACCACCTAGGACTTTTCATCAAATAAACTCTAAATTATTTTAGCAAGATTTAAACCTTCAATTTATTGTACCTATTTCCTAAACTCTAGTTATTTTAATATCAAACTAGATTTATTTTATAAACCCTTTTATTTATTATCGAGCCTTAAAGCTTGGGACACTAGGGACATGATTGTAGTAAGTTGAGTTAGTTTTATTTGTGAAAGTGAATCTTTGGCTTGAGTTTGATTGTGGTTTGTATTTACCCCATGCGGGGTTAGGTCAGCTGTTGGAGACCTTTGTTGTGAGCAAAGATCAAGGAAGCTCCTGCATAAAACCTGTTTGATGAAAAATGATTTTTTTTTATGGCAAGCCAAATGTAGAGTGCATGGTCACTCATTTCTATAAAGGTAATTGAGGATTATTTCCATTCTCGTTTTAGACAAATAAATTATTTGCAAATCGAGGGGTGGTTTTACTCAAAACCTAAAACTCTTTCTAAAACCAGTTTGCCCCAAACTCTGGAAAACCTTAATTGCTATTTTCAAGTGGAACTATGTTTTGTTCATTTTTCCCAAGTGGGATACGTTACATTGAGTACTCAATAGGGGTAGATTGGTAGTACTAGTTTTGAAGAGCAAGAGTGAGTCTTCTGGTAGGAGGCCACCTCTAGAAGATAAGCTCAACTTAGAGAAACGTAAGTACTACTTAGTCATGCTGGTCCGAGCCAACAGTTTTTATTTCAGTTAAGTGACTGTGTTAGGCCGGAATGGACACCCGGTTGTTGTTTGGGTATAGAGAAGGAGGAGTATCTTGCCTGGTAGGTTGATCACCTACCTTTTGTCAGTCTGCACAAAGTGTGGCATTCTGACTGGCAGTATGCATAAAGTGTGACATACTGACCATATGGACATGGGGCCCAATGTGTGGTAACCCATTACCACCCTTTTTGAGTGGTTGATTTTATTGTACCTGTATGGTTTGAAAGCCAAAATGCCACTCTTGTTTTTGAACATCATTCATTGCTTGCCAGTATTTCTTTTGTCAGTCTGCACAAAATGTGGCATTCTGACCACCGTGTGGCATTTTGGTTATGGGGCCCAACGTGTGGTAACCCATGACCACCTTTATGAGTGGTTGATTTTATTGTGCACTTGTATGGTTTCAAAAAGAGGAAAACACTACTCTTGCTTTTGACTAATGTTTATTGCTTGCCAATATTTCTCTTATAAAGATTTCACACTTTGCATCCACGAATTGTTTTCACTGAACACCCAAAGCACACACGGACTTACTGAGATTTCTGTCTCATCACCTTTTTACCATGATTTCAGGTCAATCCTGCTGTGGGGATGAGTAGCTAGTGTTATCTGCCTTGCAAGAGAATGTTGTCTTTTATTTTTATGTATTGCTTTGGGGAGTTAAGAGTGGATGATTTCATTTATGGATTTGTCTTTCTTTTGGGAATTCATGGATTTATTCTGGGGTTGTAATAAATTTTAAGTTAAATTATTTTTTTATTATTCTGCCATTTTATTCGTGTGACCTAGTTATAAAGACCCATTGTCCTTTGGACGGGGCGACATCCCCAGCCCCGGGCGGGCCTAGGTAGCGGGGTGTTACAGATCCAACTGCCGAAGCATATGGAATCTTACTCATGTGATCCCTTTCAACTTGTGTCTGGTGAGACATCGACTTTGAAAAGTTTACACCATGTGACATAGGTAAGAATCCCTTTTTGGATTGATCCATACTAAACCTTTTTAGCACTTTATCTATGTATGTAGACTGTGAAAGACCTAGCAACTTTTTAGATCTATATCTACAGATCCTTATTCCAAGAATATAAGTTGCTTCACCAAGGCCTTTCATGGAGAATTGTTTGGACAACCAAATTTTAACCGTTTACAAGACAGGTATATCGTTTCCTATTAGCAATATATCATCTACATAAAGCAATAAAAAAATGATTGCGCTCCTACTGACCTTCTTGTATACACAAGGCTCATCTATGTTTTGAATGAAATCAAACTCTTTAATTGTTTCATCAAAACGGATGTTTTAACTCCTAGAAGCTTGCTTAAGTCCATGAATGGATATTTGCAACTTACACACCTTTGTGCTATCATTGGATGTGAAACCCTCAGGTTGTGTCATATACACTTTCTCAGTCTGATTTCTGTTTAGGAAAGCTGTTTTCACATCCATTTGCCCAATCTCATAATCATAATAAGCAGTAATGGCTAGGAGTATCCTGTTGGATTTTAACATAGCTACTGACAAGAATGTTTCGTCATAGTTAATACCATGTTGTTGACGATAACCCTTCCCCACTAATCGTGCTTTATAGGTAACTACGTTACCATCCATGTCCGTTTTCTTCTTGGAAACCCACTTGCACCCAATAAGTTTAATTCATTTGAGTGGATCAACCAAAGTCCATACTTGGTTGGCGTACATGGAATCTATCTCTGACTTCATGGCCTCAAGTTATTTGCTAGATTCTGAACTGTTCAGAACATCCTTATAGGTAGTAGGCTCATCTTCATCTATGAGCAATACATCATTGTGGTCACTTATGAGAAATCCATATCTCTTAGGTGTTACACGTATCCTACTAGACCTACGAGGTTCTTGTGTAGTAGAAGGTTCATCTATTCTCTCAATAGATGTGAGATCAGACGGTTGATCCTCGTTTATTTGATCTTCATGAACTTCACTAAGTTCAATTTTACTCCCACTGTCCCCTTTGAGCATATACTCCTTCTCTAAGAAGACAGCATGCTTCAAAACAAACACTTTGTTTTCAGAGGATAGGTAGAAGTAATATTCGAAAGATTCTTTCAAATATCCCACAAACAAACACTTGTCAGACTTACTATCAAGTTTGTCTAATTGTGGCCTTTTGACAAAAACAGGACAACCCTATTCTCGCAAGTGAGATAACTTTGGTTTCTTACCAAAGAACATCTCAAATTAGGTAAAATCTACCGATTTTGTCAGAACTCTGTTTAGTATATAAATAGAAGTCTCTAGTGCATACCCCCATGAGAGCACAAGTACATTATTTCACCCTCTTGCCATTAAATTCTAATACATCACAACCCGGTCTGACGAACTGGACCGTCTTATTCTTCAGTCTACCCAAGCCCCATGCTTGGCTAACCAGTCCATCCCCAAAATCAGGTCATAATCCTCAATGTCCAATACTATTAAATCTCCCTCCAGACATTCTCTCCCCACATTAATTTTACAATCTTTCACATACCGATCCGCTTGCACCATTTTCCCCAAAGGTGTGCTCACCACTAAAGTGAAAGGTAGCTCCACTCCATCCCAACCCAAATGACATGCACACAACTTGTTTATATAGGAATGAGTGGAGCCAGGATCAATCAAAGCATTAACGGAACGTTCTTGAATAGTGAACGTACCTTCTACCACCGCTGCATCGGCCCCAACTTCCTCTCTGTTGAGAGCGAATACCTTGGCCTTCACTTGCGAATACCTTGGCCTTCACTTGCGGCTTCGATGCTCCACTCTCGGATGTTCCCGTGGGGTTAGCTCGGTTAGGCCCCGGGTTCTGAGCCGGGTTTCCTTGCCCGACTCGGTGTAACTTGGGGCAGGTGTTCCTCAGGTGGTTCGGGTCACCACAGTGATAGCATTTCCTTTCACCACCCTTAGACCAACAATTCCTATCAGTGTGGCCTTTGCTTCCATACTGCCTGCGTGATAGAAGATTCGGGGCAGGTCCACCCGGTGCTGTCCGGGCTTGCTTCCCCCGGTTCTACCATTGGTGATTGGTGGGGTGCTTGTGGGGTTGCGGTCTCGGGAAGTGTCCCTGCGGTTGTCTTGGTAGCTGGAAGAGTTTTGCCGCCATCCTGCTGCGGTCCTCATTTTTCATTCTAGTAGTTGCGTCCACAGCCCCCGAATAGGTTTTCGGAGGAGCAGGTGCCAATGCTCTCCTCAGCTTCGGTCTCAGCCTCTTGACGAACTGCCTCGTCCTATTCTGCTTAGTGTCCACTAATCTCTTGCAGTATTTGGACAACTGGGTGAACTGGGCCGCGTACTGGGCCACCGACATACTTCCCTACCTCAGATTCTGGAATTCATCTTCTCGCTTATCTATAATCCACTGAGGGATGTACTCAGCCCTGAAGGCTTCAACGAAGTTGGACCACGTCCACTCCTGCTCGTCCATCTTCCAGTCATCTTGGACCCGCTGCTACCATGCCCGAGCTGGTCCTATCAACCGGAAAGCTGCAAACTTAACCATCCGCTCCTCGATGTACTGGAGCATTGTGAATATATCCTCCATTTGCTCAACCCATTGTTCGGCCTTCTGGTCTTGTTCCACTTCGCCCATAAAGGCGGGCGGTTGAAACTTTAGGAACCGCTCTAAGGCCTCGTCTTCACCCCTTGGGTTCCGTCGCTCGGTCATCGATTGCAAAATCTCGGCCACCTTGCTGAATGCCTGGCCTATGGTCACATCAACTGGAACTTCAGATCCCGATCCTATATTTGGACTATTCCCTTCACCTCGGTTAGGTGCTTGCATCTGGGCTGTTTCTACTTCCGGCACCACTTGATCGACTTCTGGAACCCTTCCACCTGCTGAAGTTGCACGACGCTTGGGTGCCATTCTAAACCACACCCCAAATGATAAGTGCATGCATTTAAGGTTCAAATCATTTTAGTTGCACATGCATTCATAGCCAAATAGATATAAACAGAAATCGGATGTAAATTTTTGCTAAGGAATAAATTCTCTTTCAAAAATAGACTTGCATAAATTTGAAATTTTGATAGAAAGTAGAATTAGAAATCCTTGACATAAAAGTTCCCGAAAAATAATAACAAATAAGCATCCAAATCAAAATAATTCCTAGTCCTCTAGTCCTCATCAGAATCCTCATCATCAGCCTTATACAACTATCCCCCAGAGTTCTTAGAAAAATCCACCCCAACTCTGCTAGCAAATCCCTCTATTGGCTCCTTCCCCGGGAGCCTAGAACTCTCCCCGGACTCAACTCAGCTGAAAGAAGGAAGGAAAGAAGGCCTAGGTGGAGACTCATAGTCTATCTCCCCCGGGTCATCACTATCTACTGCTAAGTCCACCTCGGAATTAGGAGGGTGGGGTTCATGCTCCACTATCATCACCTCATCCTCACTGTCAGAACTTATGTCTATCACCGAAATTAGGGGCGGCTCAAGGATTTGGACCTCGTCATCACTGCTATCCTCCATAGGGATAACTGGCTGAGGGGCAGGCTAGGGAACTGGAAGGTCTTCCTGGTATATAGGGATAGGCGGGTGCCATTGCTGCCCTTTCCTCGCAGTTCTAAGCATTCTAATCATCCTACAACATAAACAATATAAATTAGATAAAGATTTTAAAATTAAATAAATGGAACATATATCATCAATATTTACCTATAACCTACTCTTTGATACCACTTGTAACACCCCGCTATCTAGGCCCGCCAGGGCCAGGGATGTCGCCCCGTCTAAAGGACAAAGGGTCTTTATAACTAGGTCACACAAATAAAATAGCAGAATAAAAATAATACTTTAACTTAAAATTTATTACATCCCAAGATAAATCCATGAATTCCCAAAACAAATCCATAAATAAAATTATCCACTCTCAACTCCCCAAAGTAATACATAAAAATAAATGACAACATTCTCTTCCAAGGCAGATAACACTAGCTACTCATCCCCACAGTAGGATCGACCTGAAATCATGGTAAAAGGGTGATGAGACAGAAATCTCAGTAAGTCCATGTGTGCTTTGAGTGTTCAGTAGAAATAGTTTGTGTATGCAAAGTATAAAAACTTTATAAGAGAAATGCTGGCAAGCAATAACCATTAGTCAAAAGCAAGAGTGGTGTTTTGGCTTTTTCAACCATACATAATCTATAAAATCAACCACTCAAAAGAAATGATCATGGGTTACCACACGTTGGGTCCCATAACCAGTCAGAATGCCGACACTTTGTGCAGACTGGCAAAAAAAAGGTAGGTGATCGGCCTGCCGGGCAAGATACTCCTCCTTCTCTATACCCAAACAACAACCGGGTGTCCATTCCGACAAAACACAGTCACTTGACTGAAAAATTAAACAACTGCTAGCTCGGACCGACACGACCTACTGGACTAACATCTTATCCGGGAAAGACTCACCCCTCAGGGGTGGCCACCTATTGAGAGACTCACCCTAACCCTTCAAAGACTAGTCCTAGCAGTCCACCTTTATTGAGTACTCAACGACGTTTCCCACTTGGGAGAAAATGAATAAAACACCGTTCCACATGAAAAAGCAATTAAGGGTTTCCAGAGTCTTTGTCAAATTCAGTTTTCGAAAGAGTTTTGAGATTGAGTAAGTCTGCTTATTGATTTCCAAATAATTTGTTTGTCTGAAATAAGAAAGAAGTTAATCATCAATTGCCTTTGCAGAACTAAGTGTCCATGCACTCTACATTTGGCTTGCCATAATTTTACATCAATCAGGTTTTATGCAGGAGCTTATCTGATCCTTGCTTACAATAAAAGGTCTCCAACAGTTGACCTAACCCCGCATGGGCAAATACAAACCACAATCAAACTCAAGCCAAAATCCACTTTCTCAATATAAAACAACTCAACTCACTATTACCATAATCCTAGTGTCACAAGCTTTAAGGCCAAACAATAAATAAAATACGTTTATAAGCTAAGCCTAATTTGATATTTAAAATAATTAAGGTTTTGGGAAATAAGTATTAATAAGTTGAAGGTTTAAATCTTGCTAAGAAAAATTTAGAGTTTATTTGATGAAGAGTCCTAGGTGGTATTAGGTAAAATAATGATTTATTAATAATTTAGTTATTAGAAAATAATTAATAACTAAAATTAGTTGAAAATAAATTTAATGAGTCTTGCTTGAAAAATAATAATTAAATTTTTAATGGATTTTGATTAAAAGATAATAATTAAATTTTTAGTAATAAATATTTTACTAATTATGATTATTTCCATTAATAATTATTTTACTAATTTTTAGTTGATTTCATTATTTTATATAATATCTACATATATATATATTATTTTTCTAGCAAAAGCTATTATTTATTTGACTAAAATATCCTTATTGTATATAATAATCCAAATCTACCCCTCCTAGGGTTTTTTTGAAATTACTAGCAAAATCATATTATGAAATATTTTATTCATGAGATAAAAATTAGCTTAGGGACAACTAGGTCATGATCATATTTCTATGGCTAACCACAATCATGAACATATACAATCCTTCAATTCATCAACTCATCCACACCATGCATATAAGCATAGATCTAGACTTACTAAGGCATGATCTAACCTTTACTAGCATAAATATATTCATGACATTAATAATCACACAAGAATATAAATCCTATTCATCATAAATGACATAATCTCTAGCATACTTGATTATGGAGACATGCATTAAACCTCAAAACATCATACAATGAACTAAGATAACCCATCCATGCATAACTCCCATCTCCAACATATTTGTACATATATTCATGCTTCAATCTCAACTCATCCCAACAATATATACTCAACCCTATTCATGATTCATCTTCTATCAACATCATCCTAGAGACAAGAATCTAGAATTTAAAAGAAGGGTTAAAAAAGCTTACTTGATTGATGAATACCTTAAAGGAGTTTCGAATGAATCTTAACCCCTAGATGTCTAAATCCGTCCAAAGAAGATGAATGAAGCATGGCCATGGAGAAGAAGCCATTCGGCCAAGGGAGAGGGAGTGTTCGGTCAAGAGAGAGAGGGAGAGAAAAGAAGAAGAAAGTCCATTAGCATGCTTAAACACATATATGTTCATTAGAGATTGAAGATTAGTGAAGATGAAGTCGATTGAATAAACTTACCTTGAAGGTGTTCTTGAGCCTTCACAAAATTGCTGGTTTTTTATCCAAAAGTGAGAGTTGGATTTTGGAGTTTGATGTTAAAAATGGTATGGATGGATTCAAGGTAGTGTATAGATGAAATCTGAAATTTTTAGAAGAAATTTGAAGTGATTTGGAGAGGTATTAGGTGAAAGGAAGGAGTAGGTGTTCTTGGTGTGCTATGTGTTTTTGAAGGTTGAAGAGAATTGAGAGCTTTTGGATTGGGGGCTGCCGAATTTCTATAGGTTTAGGGCTGGATGAATTATTGGTAAGGTTTGGTAGATGATTTTCTGGTTTGGAAGAAAAAAGGAAAGGCTAGTTGTTGAAATCCTTGAAGAATATTTTTGGGAAGCAAATTTGGAAACTAAATATACAAGAATATCTTTGATTATTGGAGGGCTTTTGGAATGCTGCCATGGCCGAATTGTTGAGCAGAGTTTCAGCTGGATGAAAGCTGGTTGAAGGAGGTAAAGGGTGGCCGAAAATAAGGAGTATAAAGGTGAAGGGAAGGTTTGGTTATTTGATGGATATTTTGCTGGAATTTTAGTAACTAATCAAGCATGATTGCAGTAATTTTTTTGGAAATATTTTAGGGCAGCCATGATTGGATTTTCATGCAGAAGGTTGGGGAAGACAATGGAGTTCAGTTCATGGCTATTTAAGGGAAGACTGTACAGAAAATTGGAGGAGTTTCGGCTAGGGCTGAATAAGGAAGCAAGGCTGGAAAAATCACTGCACAAATTTCGCAAGGCTGGAATTTTCTGGGCAGTTTTCGGCTGCCCTTTTCTAGTCGACTTGCAGGGAGTTTGAAGAAGATTTCAAGGGTCTTTCATAGCTGGTTTCCATCCTTCTTCATGGAGGAAAAACATGGCTAAGGAGCTGAGCAAAACCTGGAAGAAAACAGCTTGGTTTCGGACCTCCAAAGCTGTGAATTTGTCCAGGAATTTTTCTGGTTTTGCACCACCTTTGTGCAGTCCGAAAATGGCCAGAAAAATTTAGGTTCCAAGCTGATCAAAAGGGCCATTTTCTGGCAGCATTTAGGAGGGAATAATGGCTAAGAATTTTGACACCTTGAAGGCACAAGAAGCTGGAAAAATTTCAGTTCAATACATGAAAGAAAATGAACCTAGCTAGAGTGAAGTTTTAGAAAATTCACTAGGGAAATTTAATTCACTTGAAATCCTTCCCCCTCTTCCCTGGTTTCGGTTCACAAGATGTCTTTTAATAAGACATTTTGAACCTTCAAAGCCACAACACATTGTTGGAATTTTTTTAGAATAAAATTGGCTAGAAGAAATTGAACATCCTAATGGATTGAGAATTAGGAAAAATTAAGGATCAAGAAGAAATGAATTCCCTTTAGGAATTTTGTGTAGGACAAAAGAGTAGGATTAGGATACTCCTATCATGTCTCTCTTAGGACAACATCTCCACCCTACTCCAAGCACCTAAGGCTGAAAGTAATACTTCCCAAGCAAAAATAAAATTTAATCAAGCTAAAGCTCCTATGATGAAATTTGAACCCAAGACCTCAAGAATTAATTCCAAAGTTCTAACCACTACACCACAACAACTCTTGTTCTTATTCTCTCTCTAAAAATATTTTCCTATGCAATCTTCAAGCTATCACCCTTTTTCCACCTCAAGAAAAAATTACCATTTTGCCCTTCTCACTCAATAATCATAATCAAGCCCTCTAGACTATATAACACAAATTCAATGCACATAAAATCATATAAAAATATATTTAAACATGCAATGAAATATGATATTCATCCTAACCCCCTTACTCTAAGGTTGGTTTTGACTGGGGTTTCACATGGTCAATGGGCGGGGTCAAGGGGTCAGCACCCCTTGAAAGAAAATTTTATTTTACCGGCGAGTGGGGATCAAGGGGGCAACGCCCCTTGAAAGAAAATTCTATTTTACCGCCTCTCATCAAATGAGATTTTTTCCTTCCAAAATTATATTTTAGAAAATTTATTAATTGCTGGAATGTCGCGAAACAGGACAGAAGCGACGCAAGCTAGAGGCCAAAAGTGGCGCCAGCTGCAGTTGGGTTTTTAAAATTTTTTTCTAGAAACGATTTCTGGACATTGCAGAACAGCACATAATCGACGTCGGTTAGGAGCTAGAGCCGGTGCTGGCTGCAGTCTGGAAGAGTCGGCGATTTTTAAAAATTTTCCAAAAACGATTTCTGGAGCCTTCATCTTCTGCAACGGTTTAGTGAGAACAATTCTTAGCAAAGTTTTTTTGTTTTGAAGCTCAAAACAACAACCAATTTGTTAGTTTAAACAAAACAAAAGGCAACAAACATGTTCACAGAAAACATTTTTCTGGAAAAAGACCTGTAGCACACACAGAAAACAATCTTTAACAACTTTCGAAACATGTTGTAACTATTACGCAAGCATATTGTGCTACGGACTCAACCCACAATGCTCGAAATGATTTTGACTCGAGTGAAAATAATTTTTCATAGTGAACAAAAACATACTCGAATATATGAAACAACTTTCACGCAGGGAAAAAAAATGTCTGCAAACCACACATAGCAAGTCTCTGATACCACTATAAGGTATCTCATACATATCATGTATGGCGCAGTGAAAAGAATAAGAACAAAATACCATCCTAGGATCCGTATACGTGTGGAAAATAAGACATAAAGAGAAGAAGATCACATTTCTAGTGAGTCCTTGTCGTTAAAATTTTTCCTTTCTCGTCTGAGGCGCGATCTAGCAATCCTCTTGATCAAACACCACGAGAGTAGAATGTCCAGCCACTACAATCACAGTGTGTGACAATCTCTAACAGAAATCCACACGAAGGATCACTCTCAAGCATCAAGTTGTTTCTGTGCTAGTAGAAACCAAGAATGGCGGTTAGGGTTTTGATAAAGAATAACGAGATAAAGAGAAAAGAAGGGAGTCGTGTGTGCCCTAGGGTTTTGGAGTTATTTTCGTGAATCTTCTTGAAATTAGGAATCGTGCATATATCCTATATATCACAAAAAATCCTGCTGAAAATACTCCATCTGAGAATTGTAAAATAATTAGAATTCTCTAATTGTAATTGGAACCATCAAGTTTTCACAATTACAATTTGGCCCATAAATTATAACTAATTATAGTTTGGCCACAATAACTTCTCTTTCTCACAATTAACCCCACTATGTTATCAAATAACATCTTGAGTATATAATTCTCTATTGTTTGTGACCTATTAGGTTTTCTAGTCAATTGGTAGCGAATATGAATTAATTCAAATGTCTTTGAGATTAATAATCCATAATTAATTAGAATTAATCATATTAATTCTAATCAGGATTAGTTTATTAATTCATCAATTAATAAACCCATATTCTGCAGATCATGAGCAGTATCTAGCAACACATCATGACCACCCAAGAATCCAAGAAGTCAAGTAGCTTGACATGAACCCTTTAGTAACAAACTACAGTGCAATTAACTCTTTTCACCATACAATATCTCATTCGGTCAGGAGTATAGAATTAGTGCCAACTCCCTCCAGAATATATATTTATATATTGATTCTGGCCTAAATATAATAGTACTTATACCAGGAACCCATTACTCTAGATGTGTATCAATTGGAACTATTTCCAATACACGGTCGTCTTAGCCAAGAACTTCTTGAGTAGTAATTCCTACAAGTGGCCGTGAGATATTCACCCCTACTATTAGGAGTGGTGAATCCTTTATTAACCCTCTCAACTACTTTCGTTTACCTCACAATGTACTCAATATCCATCCCATAGGCAGCCCTCGATCTGGCTCCAAAGATTGGAATCAAAGCACAATACTCAGCAAACAAAGTACCTTAGAGATCTCAAGTCTAAGGATACTTGCACATTTGCTATATTGAGATTATATCACTGGCACTAAATAGTTATTCATGTGATTATCTCACAGCTAGGTCATCCAGTGTACTTGTTCTATTAACAAGCATCTACATGTTAACTTTGAGTATCTCAATACTCACGGATATGAGAAACACCGCCTGATCAAATCAGGAAGTCTAACATATGCTAGTCTTAACGCATTAATAATGTCCTATCTCGTTAATACTACGACTAAGGATTATTTAAGCACTAACACTATACAGTGTAGTAGGAATCTTATATCATGATTTCCTTAGCATAGTGTTGTACTGGGGACTTTATCTAACGGTTATTTTACACAAAAGTAAACAAAAGATACTGTAAGATAATACTACCTTTTAATGAAATAAAATGTGTCATATACAATGTACAAATGATTGCCTCTAGGGCATAACACTAACAGTTTATTCAACTTATCGTTTTATTTTTTGGGAGTGTGCAAACTCCTACAAAACTTAGTTTTTATATGTAAAGAGGAGGCTTGAAAAATGTTATCTTAGAATTAGTTCTTCCTAGCCGCCACATTTTGGGGACTACATCCTCGTTCTTCTATTATCACAATTTTTATTTTTCCTTTTTGGTATAAAGAAAATCTGTCAACTAGTTTCCACATCCATTTTATCCTAATTGCTTCTTTTGTTGAGGTTTACTCCTAAAATCAGCCAAGCAAACATCAAGGATATCCAAAGCTTTTACCACCATACCCATAACTCTCTGTATGTAAATCTTAATTTGAGTGATTTCAAAGCTCTCTTCAAATTGTAATTCTTTTATTGTTCCTCCTAGTATAGCTGGCATTCCAGATAATTTAGTTGCTAGTAGTTTGTACTTTTTTAAGCCATTTAAAAGAATAAGACTCCTAATCCTATTAAATTCCTGCCAGATCAGTATATTTTTGTAAAGTCTCCTAGAGAATCTTGTCAAACCTTCAATTTTAAATTTCAAACAATAAATAAATAATAAAATTTAAGTTTTGAGGTTGTCTATCCAATTGTTCGCAACTAAAGATATTAGCTACACTAGAGCTCTTTAACTTCACGATTTTCATGATCTCAGTAAATCTAATCTTTTCCCAACTTGAACTATTTGGAAATGCTCTTAAGGGATTATGATGTTTTAGCTATGATTTGGGTAATCTAAACTGCACGATTTTCTTTTCTTTACCTAAGGAAAATCTCAATTTACCTTCACTCAAAGGGACTTTTGAAACTCTCAAGAATTTCAGCCATCATCATACACTACCTCTTCTCTCTAAGGTGCACGATTTTCTCTTCGGTTTGAATAACAAAGCACTGCCATAGTAAGCAAAACAGCTGACGCCCTCTTTCTTTCTAAAAGCTCAATCTATTCTCTCTTATTTCTCCTAATTCTATCAGGTTCTTATATTTTTGAAGGTTAATTCTCGTTCTTGGACAGGGATCATTTATACTTCCTATTTTTTTAAGGCTGATCTTTGTGGTCTAGGGGTTTTACATGGTTTGCAATCTAAAAGGTAAACCAAGTTTCCTCCTTGATTATTTCCTTTGTAGCCGAAAAAGCTTTACTTGCGGACCGATAATGTCGGTCTTCTATTTGTCTCTTTGTGAATGAATTTTAAATAGAAATTGCAAGGCATATTAATTGCTAGACTCCCTTCTGGTATACGTGTATAAAAGATAGACTTTTCAAAGTGGACGAAATCATCTTTTCAGCGAACTGAATGCATATGGAAGCTGTGGGTAGTTTCACAATATATAAGTGTTTCTTATGGATTCCAATGCATGAAATATGATTATGGCTAGAGAATGCTATTTTTTTATTGGTTCTTATGGATTTCAGAAGTTGTTTTCTTAAGGGGAAAATCAGTAAAGAAAGATGGATGAACATATTTGTTGCTTCTTGAATTGTTCACATAATCAGAAATTTATACCTTTTTTTTTTTTTTGAATGTCTATTCTTGAATGTAAATTTTTGAATGTTTCTGGATTGCAAGATGAAAGATCTTGGGTACACTATGTTTTGCCTCTTTCTTATGCATGTTTGAGTTCATTTTTCTAGAAGAATTGAATGTAAGAACCTTTTTCATTGATGTGTAAAGTATCATGTTTTGCTGTTTTATTTGATAGCTGCCGATTGACCTCAAGAAAACGCAAGACAAGATTTGATTTTTGAAGAAACTTTTTGAAACTTGTTTTAATACATGAATATCATGTTTTTCATGTGGAATATTATTTTGAAAGTTACTCTGGTCTATTGCAATTTTTTTTTTAAACAGAAAATTATAAAGATCATTTTTGTCGGTGTTTATCTTGCTCAGTTTGGGACCATTTCACAACTGGTTTATACACAGTTTTGAGGGGGTGGAAAGGGTGAAATTTTAGGTTTTTTTGTGCTCTAATAGACTAGAAAATATAGGATAAATATGGGATCAAGATTGCGAGTTCCTGAATTATCTTTCCAGGCTGCCAGCTTAGGATAGATTTGCACAGCTTGTGTACAGAATTTTCTGCGAGTTGTGTGAGCATGATTTACAGATTTGGCCAACCTTATTTTGTTCTCAGCATGTTAAAATATATGTCCACAAAATTGGAGGTCATTCGGAGGTGTTTTTATAGGTGTTTTACTCTTAGAAACATAGAATATACTTGCTGGAAATTGAAGGCAGCAAAAGGGTTTTGTTCTAAATTAATAAGTTTAATTTGTTTTATTGAGAAATGATTGAGGGTGGATTTTATGCTTGCTAAGGGTTGATTGAAGGTCTTAGGTGCTGAGTATATGAAAAATTCAAGCTTGCTGGTCTTTGATATTATTTGGCTAGCAAAGCATAAAAGAGGCATGTTATGCACTTGATGTATAATGTGGACTTGAATTTCTTTGGGATGATTTAGGAAGTGTTGTGATTGATTTATATGAACTCTTTTCTAGATATGGGAGGTTTTCAAGGGTAAGGACCAACTTGCTAGAGTTTATATCCTAAGCTTAAGGATAAGGTAAGTTTCCTTACATTCATAAAATCAATTTTGTTTTACTATGTTAGTTTGAAAGAAAGGTTGGTGAGTATCTCTTGCAAACACGAGATAATTGCATGGAGCTAATTTTTGAAAATTCCTATGTTTAGAAACTTCTTACTTTAGAACTTTCTAAATTTGGAAACCTTCTAATTTTAGAAACTCCTAAAATATGTTAAGCATGACTTAGGAGCCAAGCATAAAAAATTATGATTTGTTTTAAATATGCAAGAGATGAATTCATGATCTTGCATATACTTTTCAAAAATCATAGCATGACTTATTTGAACATGTGGCTCCTTCAACTATAAACACTTGGAATAAAATATTGACTCGAAACCGTGTCTTCGAAAATCTTTGTATGAGTTGGAAAATGTTATTTGGAAATGTATCGTAATTTTGTAGTTCTGCAATGGGAGCCTTGCAAATTGCAAAAACGAAAATGAATAATGTTGAGTACTCAATAGGGGCTAGACCTCTGTACTAGCCTTTGGTTGGTCTGGGGATATCTCTTGGTAGGTGGCCACCTCCAAGAGGTTGACTCTTTTCGATTAGGGCGTCGGTATAGAAGGTTGAGCCGTCCTCAGCTAGCGACGGGGTTCTAGTAGAACCAACGGCCAGAAGTGAGACAACTGGATTGGATTGAGTGAGAGAGGGGTGAAAATCTCACTCGGTAGGATTTACACCTACCAGGTGTTGGGGGTTAAGTGCTTCACAGAAATGAGAGTCACCTATGTACCCTTTCACCACCTAATAGGGGGCGTGTTCTTCACCTAGTGTGAGACCCACCTCTGTGCCCTACCACACTGACTTGGTTGCTTTTTAACTGTTGAACTTTTTCCCTGGAACTGTTCTAAGGGGACCTTAAAATTTTATTCGAAGATTAATACTCTTTTAACCTTTCATATCTTTCCAAACAAAATATTCTAAGAGCGTTTTGCTTCCTGATTTCTCACTACTATCTTTCAAGAGGTGAGAATTAAATTTGTAAAGAAGGCATGATAAGCTTTTGATATACCAATAGTGCATGCACCATGAAACTTGTTTTATTTTCTTAGCACAACTCACACATGAAGCTTACTGATATAACCAATCTCACACTATTTCGAACTCATGTTTTTAGGGAGCCTTAAGTCTTGATCAGCAGCTTGAAGCTTTTGTTATGGAATTTCCATGTCCATTTGTTGTATATTTGTTTTGAATATTACTTTTATTTGGGAACTTTTGTATAAGTATTGAAGTTCTTTTTTTTAATTAATTTTTGCATAGACATTCTTTAAAATTTGAATTTCTTTTACTTTTTCATTCTAAAAACCCTTGGTCCAAAGGACAGGGCGACATCCCCGACCTATTTTGGGTTACGTAGGTAGGTGGGGTGTTACACTAAGTGAAATACTAGCACTAAGGGGAAAGTTTAAATCAAACGATTCTTTTTTTTTAAGCATAATATTGTGTGTAAGTTTACGGTTTCATTTATAAACTAAGTAGGGGATTATTATAGTAGCTAGCTCAGGTAACATCACTTGACTACTGTCAGTGTAGGTATAGTTTGTATATGAAATGTGGCTAGAGATTGTTTCTATAATATTCATGTTCCAAATTTTTTTTGGCATCTCTTCATTAGATATATCTACTTTAAAGCAGTATCTATGTTGAAATTAAAAGGTGTCTTAATATAATAAAAGTTATGAGTAGAGTTATGACCTATGGGATGGAAAAGTTATGACTTGCGAAATGTGAAGGATTATTAGTGAATAGTTACATCTGATCATTTGATAAGTTCTGACTTAACAAAAAGGTATCAAACATGACTGATCATTTGTAAAGGTTATGACTATAAGATTCTTATAAATAGCTTGTCTCTTGTCACGATAAGAGTTAGTGTTTTTTATAGATTATTATTGATCATTCTTCTTAAAAAATAAGAATATTTGCTGTCGTGTTTCTTTGACATTCTTATTGTATCTTAGAGGTAATTTATTTTAACTCTGTAGCAAATACTTTGTGTAGTGAGGGCAAATAACATCTTAAAGAAAATGTTATACATGGCTCAAGATTTCTTCTTCAAGAGTTCCTTTTTCTACTATTTGTTCTCTTCATTTTCTCTTGAAGCATCCACCTTTTCGTCAACAGGTACGCCACACTGATGGATTCAAAGGATAAGATGGGCGTTCGCCGTCTAAAATTTTTTCAAAATTATTATTTTTTAATTTTTTAAATAATTATGTGTAAATTTTACCGTCTATCCTTTTATTTTATTTAAATATAACATTGTTTTTTAAACTTTTTTCTTTCCTGTAGCTTTGCCCATTCAAGTCCATGTAATTAGTTTACTATTGTTAAGGAAAACTATTATAATTAAAATTTTTGTAATATTTTTACAATTACATAAAAAAGAAAATACTCACCTGGGCACAAGCATGGGACGATCTGTACCATATATTAACAATGTCCCAGAGACCATCCACGTGTCATCCAATCAGCACATATGTGGATAGACTTCTTTTGCAATATTTTCAAGTAAATCCTTCTTAGGAAAAAAAAAAAAAAACTATCCAACGAAATGCTTTTTTTTTTTAAATAAACACAATTTTGTCTATATTTATCAAAATTTTATAGGTGTAGACTAATCTAGCAACTTTCTTTTGAAGGAACACGTTGCGACTTTTTGAGAGTATAAAAAAGAGTGGAGAAGGAAGTTGGAAGAAAAGATCCAAAGTGCTATCTATATATTCTACCTCAATTCAATAAAGGCCATTAGGGTTCAAAATAGTGAATTTAAATTTTGATATCAATCTTAAGCTTAAATTTTTAAAGGAGTCAAATTCATGTATCTAATAATTCAGTCTTTCTGTAAAATATTTGAGAAGTTATAATAATTATGTTTTTCATCCTTCATCTATTTAATTATAATATGACTTCTTTTCTTCTAACTAAAAAAGAAAAAGAAAAATGAATATTACAATATGTTAGAATATACTTTAGCAAGTTTTCTTTGAACTCAAGCTTGTTTTTTTTTTTTTTTTTCTCTTCTTGATCAATTGTTTCAATTTTATTTCTGCTGGAATTATCATCATATACCAATATTTAATCTGTTATTTAGAATACAAATCTAGAAGTATCATTCAGTGCCACAAACTCATATTTTAAGCTCACATGTCTGAATGTGCTCACCAAGGTAACTGCTAGTCTACTTCCAAAAGGGGAAAAGTAAAGAGAAAAACAAAATCCCATATCTTAAATCGAGTAGCATTTGATTTTGTGCATTTCTATTTATTTTATTCTCTCAATTAACCGATATACTCACAACGTGGAGGACAAGAAAGTGGCCTGATATTTAGGTCGTCATGTTAGTTTGGGATAGCAACTAGATGGGGAAAGGTTGGGAGTTAGAAATCTTGACCTCAATCTCTCTCTTCTATATTTCGACCTATTTTTGCTCTATCCTTGCATAGACCTGTCAAAATGGGCTAGCCTGGCCCAGCCCGACCCGGCCCACGTAGGCTAACAGAAATATGGGCTGGGATGGGCCAGCCCATTTTTTTTTATGGGCTATAAAATCCTAAGCCCAACCCAGCCCCTTTTAGCCCACAGGCTGGCCCATGGGCCATGTATATATAAATATCTTTAATTCTAACTCTAGTACAAATATAATAAATCAACTTATAAATTAAAATAAAATATAAATATCAATAATATGTTAAGCATATTTTATCTATTACACTTTACACACATAATTCTACATAAATTTATAATTTTAACAAGTGCGAGAATTAAACATCACAAATTACATATTAAATCTATAACTCTCAAATATATAAATACAGTTATCCCATTTAAAAGTTCAAATTTAGAAACATCAAAGTTAAAAATTAACATTTGTTTCACAATTTCATAAAAAGGCTATGAAAGGCTAAAAGTATTCCTCATATTGTCAGTTTGCCAAAAAGATGCACATTCTTGATTCTTCAATCATTTAACATTTCTTCAACGATTTTATTTGAATCTATTGTTGACGATGATATATTTGACATGACTGTTTCAAGGTCGGATTGTTCATCTAATAATCACAAATCACAATAAGAAAGAAGAATATAATTAGTATTATACTTACTAATTATTAACTAGTTAAATAAATTTAAAAAGTTATATTACAATCATCATCTATAATTAGTACGTGGTTTTAACTTTTGAAACTTTTACAATTTTTGAATTTGGAATTTTTTTTTTTAAAAAGAGCTGGCCCATGGGCCAAGCCCCGCCCAACCCCACTCAACCCATAGGCTTCGTGGGCTGGCCCAAATAGGCCCGGTTAAAATATAGGCATGAAAAAATGCAGCCCACCCCAGCCCATATTACTTGTGGGCCGGGCCTAGCCCATGGGTTGAGCCCATTTTGACAGGTCTATCCTTGCAACAGGAAAAGGTAGAAATTCCTGATCCCAACCAATCACGGACAAAATCATCCTTGCCCCACCATATTCCCTAGTAGAGAAGTAGGGCCTAGTGAGTTAAGACCCAAAAAAAAAAAAAAAAATCTCTAATAAAAATTAAAAATTTAAATGTATAAGTGAGAAAAAAAAATGCCTATATAAGAAAATTTTAACAAACTTATGATTGGAGAATCTAAAAAACTTACAATAAAATAATAAAGTCTTAAAATAAACTAAACAATAAATAAAATATATCAAAATACAATATCAATATTAATAAAACATATAAATAATCAAAATAAAGTACAATTTCAAAAAATTAAACCTTTTTATATAATTTTATTCTCAAAAATTCAAGAAAATGTTACAACATAAAAATATGACAATCATTTAATTTTATACAATCAAATATTTCTTTTGTTTTACATTGAAAATAAATATAAAATCCTTCCATAACAATTTAAATTAATTTTAAAAAGAATACTTCTCTATCAAACTAATATTATCATATATATATATATATAATACTTTAAAAGTGTTTGATTATTTATTATATTTTAAATTATAAAAATATATAATCTTAAAGTATATATATGTGTGTGTGTGTGTGTGTGAGAGAGAGAGAGAGAGAGGTCGAGAATAAAACTCAGGATGGTTCAGGGACAAGGCATTTCCTATACTCAGCCCTAATCCTATTCTCACTTAAGTCGAGGAATATCTGACTTAATAAGATTGAATTGAGCCGAATATTCGATTTAAGCGAAAAGATGGCATCCCTAGTAAGAATCTGTGTCTATCTGGGATGGAAATAAGTCAGGCCAGATTAAGCTTTGACTAAATAAGCCTAGGCTTGTATTGTAAGTTTAAGGCCTAAGCATAGCATGTTAGTCAATAAAAGGCTTTTTTTTAGACTTAAGTCTAGTCTATATAAAAGTCTGACCTGTTTAAAAGTCTATTTTGATTAGTCACACATTAGTCTATTTAAAAGCTTGTTTTGATTTAGCCACATATTAGCTTGTGTAGAGTTTGTAGACAAAACGAAATGAAACGATTCAAACGAAGTGCTAAATTTTTTTCTTTTTTTTTAAAATCTCATTTTAGTTTAGGTATTTTATATTTAAAATATACATTAAAGTTAATAAAATAATTATTATATAAGATATATAAATATAATATATATTATAATTAATATGTAATATAAAATAATTATATAATATATAAATAAGTCAAGCCTATCTATTTAGTTAAACAAGTCTGATTTTAAATTCAAATATGACCAATTTTCTAAACAAGTTTAGGCTAGGCTAAACTGCCAAGTCATAAATCCCTGATAAAGGCTTGGCCCTTTTCCATCCTACAGCCTGACCTATTCCCATCCCTATCTATCTCTAGATAGGAACGGGCCGAAGACAAGGGACTGCGAAGTGCTGGGCTGAGAATAGGATTTCCACATGTCCACAGTCCTTGATTACCATGCTAGGTGGACATAGATGCCCATGCAAGGAAAGTAAGGGTTTCTATCTGGCACAATGGATCTGCACCTATATACTTTTAACTGTGTTAGCAAGATCTAGGAAACATGCCGAGATAGCATGAGTTAAACTCAAGCATCCAGTTGTTAGCAAAAGTCATTATGATCTATAGTTATCTTATTAGGGGAGTGGTCCACTTGAATTGTAATTATTTCTTTTTATGATTTTTTATGTTTATTTTGATGTAAAAATAGATATAATATAAATAAATTTTATTTATAAAATATCAATATTTCTTTAAGTAATAGATGGCACTTTGTCAAGACATTAATAGACCAAAATCTTTCCTTCCATTGATAGTTATTTTTTCACTTGCAAAATAATTGTTCTCATTCACTTTATCTCTGTCATAGGAGATGTTCCTTACGAATTTTTCCTTGATAAAAATTTTTTTGCAACAATCTTTTCATTATTCTTTTTGGGCAATACTACAACGATTGCCTTGAATTTGAAGTAAATAGTATTGTATACAAAAAGATTCACAAATAGACACATGAAAGGAAAAACCAACCAATAAAGGAAAAGAAAAAAAACGTGTGAAGATGTGTTTTGGTCCTCAACTTCTAGACAATTAGCATATAACTAGTTGACATCAGTCTTTAGATATAACTTACATAATTTTGTTATTTATTATAATAGAAACCATCTGACTTCATACTTGTTATATCTCATGTAATATATATACCAATAATGTTATGCACTGACTTTATATTTTAACACTCAAATTTTTTATATCTTCTAGGAAAACAATACATCTTTGATTTGAATGTGCATATTGGTACAGTTAAAATAATATTATATGTAATAAATCTTGTTACTCTACTGGTTGTTTTGGTAGTATGAGTATTATCAAGAGTTTCTTTGTTGGTCTCTACAAATCAAAATTGCTATATTAGAATTCCAATTGGAGGTAGAAATAAGCATGGCAAAATTGATACTATCAACAATTCGACCTCCATATTAGTCGGCTAATAGAACCACAAAGGTTAGTAGGGAAGCAACTATAACTAATAATGAGAGAAAGCTAAACTATAGGAAGGACATTGAGAAGTACATTTGAGTACTCCATAGATTGGAAAATTAACTTCCAACAACCTAAGCTCACTCTCAAAGATAGGGAACCAACGAAGTGCAAAGCATTTAAAAGGAAACAAAAACTAACAAAACATACTAGTGAATCACATTTATCCTAATAAAATGCATGTTCAGTGAAGCCAGTGTCTAGAAGCCCCTGATTGATGTCATAAACCCGTAGGAAGGTGCAAAATACATACGAGTAATGTACTGAATTGCATCTTTGAACAAAGGACATTGTAATGACATATTCAATTTGGAATCTACTAATAAAGAATTAGGGTATTAATCTCTTTAGGTAAATACAAGGCATGCAAATTTATTCAACCATCAAGATACTACAAGAAAAATGATAATTAGTGATACAAATTACGACAGCATAATGATGGGAAAAAAAAACAGTGACAAAGGGCTCTAATTTGCGATAGCCATAAAACTCTTGCAAAATTTTGGTTGTTGTAAATTAGCAATAGCACTGCGAAGGGAATTCAAAATTTGAAAATAAATTTATTTATTTTAAATTTATCAATGAACCATTGCTAACCTCTAGTTAAATTGCGATGGTTTAGTGATAGCTTTTGTAATTATTCATTAACACTAAAAAAATTGTAAATCCATCAAAATTATCGATGGCACTGCGATGAGAATACAAAATTCCATAGTAAGTTTTTTTTTTTTTTTTTGAAGGATTTTTCAATGAACTATAACTAATCCATAGTTGAATTGAGACATTTTAGTGACAATCATTGTAATTATACATTAACACTAAAAAATTATAATGTCATTGCAAATCTATCGCTAATTAGAGACGGCATTGCAATGAGCATCCAAAATTCGAAAATAAATTTATATTTTAGAATTTGCCAAGAAGTTGTTGCTAATTCATAGTTAAATTGCTATGGTTTAGCGACGGTCTTTGTAATTATAAATTAACACTAAAAAAATATAAAACCGTCGCAAATCTGTTGCTAATTAGCAACGACATTATGATGATCATCTAAAATTTGAAAATAAATTTATTTTTTTAGGATCTAAATTTATGTTTTTAGGATTTGCCAATAAGTCGTCGCTAATCTGTAGTTACATTGTGACGGTTTAGCAATGGCCTTTGTAATTATACATTAACACTAAAAAATTATAAAATTGTCACACAAATCTGTCAGTAATTAGAGAAGGCATTGCGATGGGCATCCGAAATTCAAAAATAAATTTATTTTTTAAGATTTGCCAAATGGGCTGTCACTAATCCTAGCTAAATTGCGACGACCTTTGTATAGCCATCGATACGATTAGCCTAAGCTCTCGCAAAGTTATCGCTAATCTACGATGGATTTACAACAGCTTCTGGAAAATAACGATAATACCCTAATGCTCTTGCTATTCCATTACAAATTTGTGACGGATCTATTTTCCTAATTTCCATACATAACCTTATTAATTTTTATTTTTTTTCACTTACTGAATTTTTCATAAAGTATATGTTGACAAATCTATTTAAAATTCATCACGAACTTGTCCATGTGAGACTAATTTTTTTTTTTTTAAAAAAAGTCTCAAATATTGATTATTTATATGGATATACGTATAGTTATATTATATGAATTTTGTATTATATACATTGTGTATAAAAATATTGTTTGCATATATATATATATATATATATATATATATATATACATACATACATAGATATAGATTTTTTTACTAATTTGATTATATTGTAAATAGTGTAAAATAAAAACAAACAAGATTGAATATATATACACTAACTAACATATATATACCCACTCATATACACCAACACTCATATATACTAATATATATATATATATATATATATATACACACACATATAATTACTTTTGATGTGTATTATACACACACACACACACACACGTAATACACATCAAAAGTAATTATATGTATAGTGTAGATATGTATTATACTATATCTAGTATCTAAAGTTTAGATATGAGTTTTTACTTTCTTTAATTGATTAGTAGAATGCGCCAAAAGACATATTATTAAATGAAATATATTTAAAAATTATAATATACAATAATTAGATCTATAATCCTCGTATGAAATATGTTATAATATTATTAATTTCTAAAAAGATAGTCATATAAATAATATAACTATTTATTGTAATGTATAACTTTATTATTTTTATTAATTAAAAGAATTTATTAATATTTTACATAATAAAATATACTATATAATTAATAAAGGTGAAAATAATCACAAGAACAAGCATAAACTAGTGGAAGAGCACATGTTCCCCCACAACAAGGACACGGGTTTGCACCTCGTATCTAGCAAATATACCTGCAATGCGTGCCTGGGCGGCCAGATAGTGACCAGGTCAAGTTGGATCCGATCAGCTCAATTGGGTTGAACCAGTGGGTTGAATCAGCCCAATTAGGTTTTAAGTTGGCTAATTAAATTTTTTTTTAAAATTTTAAAATTTAGCAACTGTGGAAGAGCACATGTTCCCCCACAACAAGGACACGGGTTTGCATCTCGTATCTAGCAAATATACCCGCAATACGTGCCTGAGCGGCCAGATAGCGACCAGGTCAAGTTGGATCCGATCAGCTCAATTGGGTTGAACCAGTGGGTTGAATCAGCCCAATTAGGTTTTAAGTTGGCTAATTAATTTTTTTTAAATTTTAAAATTTAGCAACTGTTGCTATACCATCACAAATTAGCTACGGTATTGCGATGTACTTTTAAATAAAATTAATTATAATGTCAATAATTATAAACTCATAATTATAAATTTAATTATAATATTATTAATTAAATAGTCGTCACAAATCTGTCATTAATTAGTGATATTGTTGCTATGGCCATATACATATGGCCGTCGCTAAGGATCTTATTGACTTCTTTCTTACCCTGCCATATCCCGTCACAAACCAATCATTATTAGTGATGGCTATACTCTTTGTCGCTATTTGTGAGACCCATTTTTGCTACGGTAAGAGGCCGCTGCTAGACTAGATTAGCGATGACTTAGTGACGGATTTGGTCGTTGCTAATTTCCTGTTTTCTTATAGTGAGAAAAGTTTGGACATGGTAAATATATCTAAGACTCTAAATATAGAGAAGTCAAAAATTAATTAAAAATAAAATCCAATGAAATTATGCAAAAATAATACTGACAAAATTTGGACTAATCCAGACAAATATAACATATTCATACTCTTTTGGTCTTTCCTTCAATTTTTTCTCACTTAGCAAATACATTTGAAATATTAGATGCCAAGAAATATATAGTTTTTGGGAAAAGTGTTATTGCTAAAACTCTCTTGAGCAAGGTGCCTGAAACTGAACAAATATCAATTACCACAACCAAATGAGGACAATTTCTTATATACTTTTAGGAGAAGTAACAGTACTATTGGCATCCCCAACTCCTTCAAATTGTCTTCCATTTGCTTCAATAATGCCATGTTAACCTAAAATGCCATGTCAACCTACAACATAACATAAATGTCCTCAAACCCTCAAGTAGAAAATCAAGCATCTCAAGTTTCTTACTTTATAGAGTTCTTACTGTTTACAAAAAGAACAACTCCTAACCAGTTGGTGTCTTCTTTTAACTCCTATTAACCACTCATATTTCTAAACAGTTAATACAGAAAAATAGAATACACTTACAACCATTATATAATAGTAACAAAAAGCTGCTATGATAATTTAACCAAAATTGTTGCAAATATGAATAATCACCATTCTAACTGCAATTTATCTTTTTCCATAGAATTAGTTCATTAAAAAAAAATGGTATATAAATTTATCACCATCTTGAAAGTAACTTAATATCTAAGTAAATATAAGACAAAGCACTAAATAAGGATTGCAGTCTCAACTTGAGCCTAACACACCTGATAAAGAGAAGTTACCCTACTATCAATTTATAAGTGATACAAACAAAGAAAATACTAAAAATACATAAAATAGCAAAAAGGTCATTTGTATAAATGGCATCCACATTGAAGATTGTGATAAGGATGTAACACCCCATTACACATGTACCCAAAAATGGAAGAGATGTTGCCCCATCTAAAGGACCAAGGGTCTTTATAACTAGGCAATGATATAAGTTAAAAAGGATTTGACTTCAAAATCTCATTACAAGGGAAAATATTGTCCACAAGTTTCTCAATACACATGAAATAAAACAACTCTCTAAATAAGAATTGCAAAATCAACAAATTAAATATTGTAACCATCTTCTAATAGTTCTCAACCTTGTCAACGTTGGCAGATCCTGAAATATGATATCAAAAGAAGTGTGAGAAATATATCATAGTAAGTCCTGTGTGTGCTCTTATTAGATACAAAATAAGTTTCATGAATGCACTTAGGAATCATTTCTTAAAAGTTGATTGCAAGTCAAACATTTTTCCCATAAACAACAGTGAGTGGTATATTGAAGCCAAAATCATAATAAAAAGTATAACATATATAAACCGCTAAAAAATAAATGAGTTATGAAATCTTACATTATAACATTGCCATGAAACCTAACATCATGACAAACACTGTGAAACCCTACATCACAGTGAAGTGGGTGCACGACCCATTAGGTAAGATACTCCTCCATCTCTTATCCTAACTACTAAATGTTTACCCTAGATAACAGTCCACCTAGACTATACTGCTAACTTGGACCGGCTTAACCTATACAAACTATCACCTTTTTCAAATAGAGCTCATCTCTCAGAGGTGGCCTCCTACTGAGAGACTTGCCCTACCTTTCAAAGGTTAGTCCTAGTAGTCTACCCTTATCGAGTGCTCAATGCTTTATTACATTTTTCAAGGTCCAAATCTCAATGTAAACATATTCGACACTTTGGTCATGGAAGCATGGTTTCGAAAGAAATTGTTGTAAAATTGTTTTATAAATAAAATGTAATTTTCCATTTAAACCCTTATTTGAATAAAATTTTTTAATCTAAAATAATCAAACTTGCATTCCAAATAATCACAACATTAAGTCAACATACATTTCACAAATAATTTGCAATTCAGTGCTTTAGAATGAAACATTTTAATGCAAGGACTACTTGTCAATTTCACTCAAACCTTTAGGTTAGTTATTTACTCCTTGTGCTTGGGTTCCACTCCTGTCTACACAAGAAGATTACCAATTGTCAATCAAATAATACCCTTCTACACATAATAATGCCTAGATTCAACTTTCCCCTTTTCACCTAAGCATAAAGAATTAAATCCCATACAATGGTTTTTTACTCGACTTCCAAGGTTCTTTCTACTTGACCCAACTTTGCATATGAGAGACTCTGACAAAACACATAAAAAAGAGGTAGACTTTCAACCAATAAAAAGGTATCCTATCCTAAATAATATGACAACTAGAATAACATGTACCAAATAATTAATATGTACTAAAATAATAGTCTATAAAGTATGCTCTAGGAAACTATTAATTAGATAAGTAAATAAATAGATAAATATAATAGATAGAAGATATATAACAAATAATATCCATTAATAAATAACTAATAAATAGTAATCAATAGTAAATTATTAAATAATCACTAAAAACTAATAAATTAATTATTGATAAATAATAAATAAATCTTAAATCATAAATCATAAGTAATACATAATAAATGAGTTATGAACAATAAATGAAAGAGTAGATAGGTAAATAAATAAATTAATTAAGTAAATAATTAAATAACCATATTAGTAAATTAATAAATGAGAAATATACAATAAATAAATATATAAAAATTAAATAATAAATATTAGTTATGGTAATAATAATAAAATGATAAATATTAATTTTAATGTTAATAGTACTAATAAATATTAATCATAATAAATAATAATAAATTAATATCCATGAATAACATATATGAACCAATTGTTTGACATTACGAGTATAATTATTTCTTCTAATCCAAAATATAATGACATCTCCAAAGAATACATATATACCCTAATCACACTTCCAATATTCAAACAACTATAACATTTGATGTCTCAAGACCCGAACCAACATAACCAACATCATGTGATCACCCTATTATCAAGTCATGTTCAAATATACTCAAGGATCATTATTTGTCTAACACATGCATTAGATCTCTACATAAGCTTTATATAATATTAACTTAATCACTCGATCTAAACCATAGTGTAGGTAGAATAACTTACCTCTTTTAGAGTAGAAAATCTATTAGAAGCAAAATGTGACTCCTCCAAAAAATAAGTTGAATCTATTGAGAGAAGAGAAGGACTCGCTTAGATCTTCTAGGGTTTCTATATAATTGCAAGAAAGAGAAGAGATAGATTAACGTTTTTGTTTTAGCTTAACAGGAATAAAGATCAAAGAAAGAGAAGGAAAATAAATTGTCACCTTGTAGAGATTTTAATATTTCCTAGAGGTAGAATGAGGGAAAAATCGGAGGCCTTGTTTTGGTGATGACCGTGTGAGCTGTGAGTTTAGAAAGGGTTTCATCCTTTTTGAATATAGGGGAGAATCAGGTGTGTTTTTGGTTTGCTGAGTTCCATGCATGTACATAGGTTGGCCGAGATCAGTAAGGATTATGTTGTTTAAGTTTTGGTTTTGTTTGATTAGTGGGGGTGTAGGTATGTGTCGGTCAAAAATTTGTGAGAAAAAGTTGAAGTTTATCACAAAGGAAATTCTGATTGTTCAAGAGATGGTAAGGCTGTGATAATTTTCCAGCTAGCGCCAATGTTTGAATTAAGCTTAAATAGCTCCTAAGATGACGGCTAAAATTATGAAAGTTAGCTAAGGTTTTCGTGCTCAAATTTGGTGCAAAACTTGCATGTCCTGATGTGGCTCTTGTAGCCTAGACTAAATGCTCTAAAAAAAAAACGAATGTTATCTTACTTTGAGTGTGTGTCGGCAGTGTTTGTTTTCTGATGTGGTGCAGCCGAGATTAGTATGTGATAAAGGTAGCTAATATATTATCAAATTGTTGACGTCATTTTTAGCCAATCTATTGCAACGGTAAATTTCAGTCGAAGCCGATATGAATTCTACCAAACGGATGATGACGTTAAGGAAAATCTTCAGCTGCTGTACCCGGTCAACATTGGAACCAAGAGTTGATGAGCCGTCACCCTCACATTGCGGCACAATCAGCAAGACACTACCGTTCTCAACCGCCAAGGACGGGCTACGAAGCGAGATCGTCTCCATGTTCAGAAAGTTGGCAACCATGCCACAGTGAGTATAAAGCAAGCAGGGATCCAAGATTGAAGAATCCAACAACAATCATCTCAAACTAAATTACCAAATTTTTTCCAGTTTTCAATTCCCTTTCCTTGTATTTTCTTTACTGCTTTCATTTATAGCTTTTCTTACGGCTTTGTTTACAACTTTGTTTACTACTCTGTTTTCATTTGCTTTACAGTTTTCTTTACTCCTTTGATTACAAACTTTCTATTTTATGTTGTTTTGATTATCAATTTCAGTGTTTTGTATTTATTCATCATTTTAATTGAAATACACTACGTTCAGTCTTGTTTTAGTTTTGCATGTAATATTTTTGCTTTCTTGGACCCTTTTTATAGTAATTTTAAGGAACCCACATCTTTTAAAAGGTCCGGCTCAACTATTCATCTTTCCATCGGACTATTTATATTCATCGGAAGAGTAGCCGATTGATAGTTCCATCGGCTCCCCTTTTCGTTAGGTAACAAAAATTGGCATATCTAGTGGGACCACACAGGTAGTTATTGCATGTAATTGCGTTCAAGATGTATTGTGGCTAATTCTCAGTATCAATTTTCAAGGCCTTCGTCAGAATCCTCCGATTAGCCTACGGTTTAGACTTTACAGGGAGTGTTTGATCGTGCACTGACAATGTCTTGCAGCACCCCATTCACCATCCCTGAGCAACAAGGGGCGCAATCTTCGTCTCTTCCCCAAGTGTCTCAGCTGACACCTACTTCTTTAACTGCCATACGGCAGGCCATGGAGTAATGTACGGGCGAGCTCATTCAGAGTCTTATTCCTCAGTTCGCCACGGTGTTCCGACCTCTGTTGCAGAACGAGCTTTATAATTTCAAACAAAAGTAAAATGGTCATAGAACACCTCAGGTAGGTGTGTATTCTCCCTCCTCATGCATTGTTGCTCCTTTTTATGGGTCGGTACAATTATTGCGTCGAGAGCAGTCTATGTCAATGCCCGGGGGGCACCAAGGGAATCCGGGATTAAATGCACCCGGCATGGTTCCTGCGGAACCTTTTCTAGAAAGAGCTCCACGATATCCGGTTACGGGGACTTAGGCACCAATGGAGGCACAAGTATTCTATGACTAGAATGTCGCTCCAAACAGGAATGTTTGTTCTTCGTACGGAGGATCCCAGAGTTACGTGGTAGCTGTCCTACCGCATAGAATCCAATGCAAGGGGCATGATATCTTGAGATGGTTTCATTTCCCGTACAAGGTTCTCGACCAGCTATCACCCATATAGAATCATCAGCCAGTACCACCAACCGACGTCAGCTCAATGACGAAGGCATTGCATCGACAAGCCAGAGATTAGCCAGTGTATCAGAAACCGTACCCAGAATGGGTAGACTCTATGGCAATACTACCATGAGAATTTAAGTTGCCTGAGTTTTCCACATTCTCAGGAGAAGACAACAAGTCAACTATGGAACATATAGGTGAAGGCTTAAAATGGCAAAAATCATCAAAATGAAAGCATGTTAGGAAAACGAAAAATTTACCTCTGTAATTGAATAGCTCTTTTCACACTGGTGTAGATGTCTGTATAAGGATATTTGAAGCTAGTGGATCACGTCCTTGCAAACGTCTACTGTGTCTTATCCACGCGAAGCTTTTGATCTTCTGAAATGGTGCCTGTAGCACAGCCGGTGAAGGCTTAAATGTTGGGTTTTGATAAGCCTCGAAGGCTAATGGGTTTGTTTTCTGTGAATGCAAAATGAACAACGAAACCTGTTTTCTTTGCTTTGCTTCTGTTAATAACCAACTCCCAGAAATGCAAAAACTAAGCCACTATTTCCATTCATGTACCATCCATTGAATCAATGTCCGAGAGAGAAGCCATTCGTGTGCAAACAAAAAGCATCCATGCTTTTTGTTATCCTACACGCGAAACAACACGGGTTCCACCTTGTGTTGTTGTTTTTTTAAATATTTTATTTAATTAATTAAAATAATAATTAATTAATTTTTTAAATATTATTTTACCCTTGGTCTTATTCATTTGGGCCAGATAAAATTATTTATTCTTAGACTTGAACACCCATAAATAATAAATCTCAATTATTTATTTTTTGGACTTTATCAAACAGCCCAATAAATAATTAACAAGCCCAAATAGACCAATATAAAATTTCATACCTTTTATCTAATTTATATTCAGATTAATTTTCTAATTATTCAATTTGGGCCCTGAGTAATTAATTAACCAATTAAACTAGATAAAATAAATACTCTCTCTCGGACCTTTTATTTTATTCTAGTCCAATAATAAATCAGACTAATAAAATAAAATAAAATCCATTAATATCAAGACCAATTCCTTAACTCAAATATTTCATGGCTTAAGGGCCATTTTGGGGATCAAAAGACATATCGCCTTGGCTACTAAAATGACCAAAATACCTCTGCTATATAAATAGCTATATTTTACATTTTAAATATTTTTTAATATCACCATAAGAAAATATTGACCCCAAGGACAATGTTGCGTTAACAAAGTCTTCGACCTACAGGTGTAATGACTAAAATACCCCTCTACACATCGCCGTGTAATTAGAGAGGAAGAATATACTAACACTTCTCTAATAGACATCTACCATCCTTATACCTCTAGTCCAATGATCCACGACTCTTGGAATATTTCCACTTTCCAAGGGAGCTACCCTAAAGTAAACATCCAAGTTATGTTCCTTAGAGCCCTGGAAAATTAGATCATTTGAACAGTCACAATGGGCGATATAGCGTAGAAGCTATCTTGTACAAGTCTATCTTAACTAACTAGTCACATATACCCAATATTGGTTCTACGCAAGAACCACAACTGCAGTATACCAAAATATATACTTTTAGCTTGGTCAGACTACTAACTCATACTCAAGCGGTAGAGTATTTGTCCACGCTCTAGTAGTAATAGTCTGAGTTTCTTTTAAATAGTACTTTTAGAAACAACTATTTCAGGTCCTGTTCTACGTATTCGAAATACGCTCATGCTATGAAGTGAGTGGACTACTCATTAGTTAAAAGTAAGTCATTTCCCATTTGGAATTCATAACATAATAACCTATACATGATGAAATTTCCATTCTCATTAATCGGTTAAAAATAAATATTTACGTGTTAAGTAACCCTTGATCCATACCTTACTGTGAAAGACCACCATTCACATGGATGACTTACTTAAACACAATGGGTTCTTTCCAAATGAAAATCGTGCACAAATAAAATGTAAATTTACAAATAAATTTTGAGAATAAACTCTTTTATTAATAAATTCAATAATTACATCAAATAAACTAGTCTAAAGGACATATATTCCAACAATAGGAAGGTTTACAGCATAATGTGGAGAGTTTAGAAATAGTGACTGGCATAAATTGCAATTATTCTCTCTGTCTTTTGACAAGAGCAGCGTATGCTTGGTATGCAAACCTGACACCCAGTTTTGTATACTCATGGACCGATATGGAACTAATTTTTCATGAATGTTTCTTTAAACCAGCACCTGAGGTCTCTATAGTGGATTTTTTGGTAGTTAAGCAAAAGTCATCCGAAAGTGTAGCAGAATTCATCGAGTGTTTTCGGTAAACTAAAGCTAAATGCACCACCCAGTTGTCAAAAATGGAGTGTGCCAGAATAACCATCAGTAGAATACATCCGTAGCTCAAAGAGCGCCTTATCCTCTAAGATTTTTTTGACCTATCCCGTCTGTTGTCCTAGGCCGTCAGAATAGAAAAAGTAATCAAGGAAAAAAAGAAAAGGCGATCAATAAAGTTTTTTCAAGGGTAAACCATGATATCAGTGGTGGATGACGTTGTCGATAGTGAGGAAGAATAATTACTAGAAGTGATGCCAGACCATGCAAACCATTATGTGCCATCAATGCTTCACCAAATGATACTGATTTGGGATGGAGAATGAGTAGAAAGGATACTAGCCGACCCCAATCCGTTTTCTATAGAAATACATATGAATGAAGCTGTGTTCTACCATTCTACCTTTGACCCGAGCCATTACTCCAAACTCTGTTAGTGTTATGCCTTAGAGGTAATCACTTGCATATTGTATATGACGCATTTTATGTTAATAAAAGGCATTATTTATCTTACAATTTCTTTTGTTTACTTTAAGTAAGATAACTGTTCGATAAAGTCCATAGTACAATACTGTGTTAAGGAAATCTTGATATGAGATTCCTACTGCACTGGATGGTGTTAGTACTTAAATAGTCCCTAATCATAGTATTAATGAGACAGAAAATCATTAATGCGTCAAGACTAGCATGTGTTAGACTTCCTGATTTGATCAGGCGGTGATTCTCATAACCGTGAGTATTGAGATATTCAAAGTTAACACATGGATGCTTGTTAATGGAACAAGTTCATTGGATGACCTAGCTTTGAGATAATCACATGGATAACTATTTAGTGCCAGTGATATAATCTCAATATAGCAAACGTGCAAGTATCCTTAGACTTGAGATCTCCAAGGTACTTTGTTTGCTGAGCTTTGTACTTTGATTCTAATCTCCGGAGCTCGATCAAGGGCCACCTATGGGATGGATATTGGGTACATTGTGAGGTAAACGAAAGTAGCTGAGAGGGTCAATAAAGGATTGAACACTCCTAATAGTAGGGACGAATATCTCACGGCCACTTGTAGGAATTACTATTCGAAAGTCCTTGGCCAAGGCAATTGTGTATTGAAAATAGTTCCAATTGATACACATATAGAGTAGTGGGTTCTTGGTACAAGTACTATTGTATTCGGGCCAGAATTAATTCTAGAGAGAGTTGGCACTAATTCCATACTCCAAACTAAATGAGATATTGTATGGTGAAATAAGTTAATTGCACTGAAGTTTGTTATTGAAGGGTTCATGTCAAGCCACTTGGCTTTTTGGACTCTTGGGTGGTCATGATGTGTTGCTAAATACCTTTCATGATCTGGGAATATGGGTTTATTAATTGATGAATTAATAAACTAATCCTGATTAGAATCATTAGAATTAATTCTAATTAATTATGGGTTATTAATCTCAAAGACGTTTGGATTAATTCATGTTCGCTACCAATTGACTAGGAAACCTAATAGGTCACACACAATAAAGGATTATATACTTAAGATGTTATTTGATAACATAGTGGGGTTGATTGAGAGAAAGAGAAGTTGTTGTGGACAAATTATAATTAGTTATAATTTGTGGTCCAAGTTGTAATTGTGAGAACTTGATGTTTCTAATTACAATTAGGGAATTATAATAGGATTAGAATTCTCAGTTTTGGGAGGGAAATTTTGTGTAATATATAGTATATGTAACATATGAAAAACCCTAGCTGAACGACACACAAAACAACAGCCACGAACATTCTCTCTTCTCTCTCTCTCGATTGTTCTTGAGAAACCCTAGCCGCCAACTTTTTTTGCTAGCACAGAAAATTTGGTGCTTGAGTAATCCTCTGTGTAGATTACTGTTAGAGATAATCACACACTGTAATTATAGTGGTCAGACGTTCAACTCACGTGGAGGTTGATCACGAGGATTGCTAGATCGCGTCTCAACTTGAAGAAGATTTTTTTTGTTCTCCGGACGATCACCCAAAGTTAAAAAGTTGTTACCTTTACTATCATTATGTCTTGTTTTCCACACATAGACGGGTCTTGGGAGGGTAACTCGTTTTATTTTCTGCTACGCCGTATACGATACGAGCTTGAGATACCCAATAGTGGTATCAGAGCCATGCTATGTGTGGTCTACGGACATTCTTTTGGCATGAAAAACTATTTTCGTGTTTATCTTTGTTTATTGTGAAAATCGTTTTCACTTGAGTCGAAATCGTTTCGATCATTATGGATTGGGTCCGTAGCAGAATATGATTGTGTAAAAGTCACAGCGTATTTCGAAAAGATGATTTCTTTGGTGCTGAAAATTTCTGCAGGAAAAACGTTTTCTTGCAACATGGATGTTGCCCTCTGTTTCATCTTAATTTTCCGTTTTGATTTTGTTTAAACTAGCAAATTGGTTGTTGTTTAGAGCTTCAAAACAAAAAATACTGCTGAGAATTTTTCTTACTAAATATTTGCAGAAGAAGAAAGCAACAGAAATTGTTTCGCGAACGTCCAAAAATCGTTTTTGGAAGAAATTTGTTTTTAAAACTAGACCAAAGTCGGCGCCGGCTCTAGCCTTCCAAACCGTTGTTATCGTTGCGAGACGAGACCCAAAAGCATTTTTCTCAAAATTAGTTTGCAGACAAACAATTTTATTTTTCAAAATAGTGATTTTGAAAATTTAAAATCAATGTATTTCTCTAAAATGGTTATTTTAGAATTTGTTTTATTTTTCCAAAATAGTGATTTTGGAATAATAAAAGTTTATATTTATTTTGGTTAAGCATAGTCAATGGCATGGTGGATGGTTATGGACTAAAACCAATTATATCTGTTAATGCATTTTACAGTTTTGGTTTTTTATGAAATAGGGCCTGCGTGTCCTTCATTCTCTAGAATTCTTGTGTAATTCCCTTCTCATCTAACTCCCCTCGAATGTAACTCGAGATTTTCTCTCTTTAAGAAATTGTGTAATTAGTGTACATAGGTTAGATAGGAGTATAATTATTCAATTATGGAGATGGCAACCAAAACAAGGCGAAAAGGTAAGACCTTCTACTTAAATCATGCATGAACACATAGGGTTAACTATATTAATTTCTTTTATGGCTCAAAGAAATTAATTTAGGATAAAGTCCATAACCATACCACGTCATTGCTTTATTACCATGATTATCAATTATGTGATTTATTGATTTTTATGCTTGTCATTCAACGAAATCACTAAAAGGAACAAACCCCTCAATTAATATTAAACCTAATTCCTTCCGTTAATATAGTAAAAAGGAGAGTCCTTTTTCGAGACTAGGTTGTTGGGCAAACCCAAGCCTACTTGACATTGGGCATGTTTAAGCTATGGAATTAAATTCCTGATTAATTGGTCGAGTTTAACTAAATTCTTTATCCCAGTTGGGCAAACTCAAGCATAAATAAATTTAGAGGAAAAGTTGGGGTAGCCTAAAAGGCTTTAAAATTAAAAATTGTTAATCACCCAATGATCCGGTAGTTACATACAATATAATTGGTATTGGATACTTACCAATGAACTCAAGGGTGGCTTGTTGGGAAAACCCAAGGTTATTCTTAAGGCATTTGGATACCGGTCCACTAGGAAAGCTTTTAACATGCTTTCCTGAATCAGTAGTAGGGGCTATTGGTTTGAGTAAAATAGTAGAGTAAAAATGCGCTTCATTAAAGTCCTAAGTATTTGCATAGCATGTGCATATACAAGTAGCTAATGCTCTCTATCTTTATATTTAGGTCACTTACATTATGTCAACAAACCTAAACTTACGTAGCATCTTTGAAACCAACAAGTTAACCAAATCAAACTATCTCGACTGGTATAGAAATTTGAGAATCGTTCTCAAATCAAAAAAGTTGCTTTACGTATTAGATGCTCCTATTCTACCAAGATGCTCTTGCTGTCCACAAGAAGTACAAGAATGATAGTGATACAGCATCATGTATTATGCTAGCATCCATAACTCCTGAGTTGCAAAAACAATACGAGCATATGGATGCTCAATCGATCATTTTACATCTTCGAGAGCTATTTGATGCCCAAGCCAGAACTGAGAGATATGAGATCTCGAAGCAACTATTCCATTCCAACATGGTAGAAGGTTCTTCTGTGGTCACTCATGGGCTGAATATGTTGGGCTTAATAGAGAAACTTGGATCTCTCGGGTTTGCAATAGATCATGACTTAAGTGTTGACTTAATTCTACAGTCTTTGCCTAATAGTTTCTCACAATTTGTGATTAACTATCAGATGAATAATATTAAGTCCACAATTCCTGAGTTGATCAATCTCCTCAAACTGTGGAGTTTTCCATGAAGAAGAATTCCAACGTAGTTTTAATGGAATAATCTTCCTCTTCTAAGAAGAAAGTTTAAAAGAAGAAGAAGAAGGCTCCCATAAAGCCCAAAAGTGGTGTGAACAAAAAAGACGCAGCTACCAAGGGCCCATGCCATCATTGTGGGAAGATGGGCCAATGGAGGCGCAACTGCAAAGCCTACTTAGAGACCATGAAGGATAAGAAGCAGAAGGAGAAGCTTAGAAGTACTTCTACTTCTTCTCTAGGTATGTTTATGATTGAGATAAATACTGCATTTAGAAATAAGATATGGGTATTAGATACCGGATGTGGATATCATTTGTGCAATAGCTTGCAAGGGCTAAAGAGCAGTAGAAGGCTAGAGAAAGGCGACGTGGACCTACGTACTGCAAATAGGGCAAAGGTTGTTGCACTTGCTGTGGGGACATACGAGCTGAACCTGCCTTCGAGATTAATTCTAGAACTGAAAAACTGTTATTATGTACTAGTTTTAATGAAAAATATTATCTCAATTGCGTGTTTAGACTTATGTGGATTTCATTTAATATTTAAGAATAAATGTTGTTCTTTTTCTTTGAATGATATTCACTATGGTTCAACAACTTTGGTTAATGGTTTATATGTTGTAGACTTGGATAATCTAATTCTCAATATAAACAATAAGAAACCTAAAATGGATAACTCTAACACCTCTTACTTATGACATTGTCGTTTGGGCCATGTAAATGAAAATCGTATTTCTAAAACTTGGTGATTTAGGGTCATTTGATTACGAATCATATGGTACATGCGAATCTTATTTACTAGGTAAAATGACTAAAACTCCTTTTCCAAGAAAAGGAGAATGGGTCAAGGAGTTATTAGAACTCATACATTCTGATGTATGTGGCCCAATGTTAATACAAGCAAGAGGAGGTTACAACTATTTCATAACCTTTATCGATGACTTCTCACAATATGGGTATTTGTATTTAATGAGATATAAATCTGAGGCCTTTGAAAGGTTAAAAGACTTCAAGAATGAAATAGAAAAATAACTTGGCAAAAGTATAAAAACTCTAAGATCTGATCGAGAAGGAGAATACTTGAGCCAAGAGTTTCTGAGTTATCTTAGAGATAATGGGACATTATCTCAATGGACTCCACCACATACACCTTAACATAACGGTGTATCTGAGAGAAAGAATCGAACCCTTCTAGACATAGTAAGGACCATGATGGCTTTTGCAGACATACCAAAATCGTTTTGGGGGTATGCACTGGAGACTTCTGTTTATATACTGAATAGAGTTCCGATAAAAATGGTTCATTCTATCCCATTTGAGATGTTCTTTGGTAAGAGACCAAAGTTATCTTACTTGCAAGTATGGGGTTGTCCTGCCTTTGTTAAAAGGCCACAGTCAGACAAACTTGATAGTAAGTTTGAAAAATGTTTGTTTGTTGGATATCCGAAAGAATCTTTCGGATATTACTTCTATTTACCCTCCGAAAACAAATTGTTTGTTTTGAAGCATGCCGTCTTCTTAGAGAAGGAGCACATACTCAAAGGGGATAGTGGGAGTAAGATTGAACTTAGTGAAGTTCATGAAGATCAAACAAACGAGGATAAACCATCTAACCCCATATCTATTGAGAAAATAGATGAACCTTCTAATACACAAGAACCTCGTAGATCTAGTAGGATACGTGTTACACCTGAGAGATATGGATTTCTCATCAGTGACCACAATGACGTATTGCTCATAGATGAAGATGAGCCTACTACCTACAAGGATGTTCTAAATAGTTCAGAATCTGACAAATGGCTTGAGGTCATGAAGTCAGAGATGGATTCCATGTACGACAACCAAGTATGGATTTTGGTTGATCTATCCAAAGGAATTAAAACTATTGGGTGCAAGTGAGTTTTCAAGAAGAAAACAGACATAGATGGTAACTTAGTTACCTATAAAGCACAACTAGTGGTAAAGGGTTATCGTCAACAATATGGTATTGACTATGATGAAACCTTCTCGCCAGTAGCCATGTTGAAATCCATCAGAATACTCCTAGCCATTGCTGCTTATCATGACTATGAGATTTGGCAAATGGATGTGAAAACAGCTTTCCTAAATGGAAATTTGACTGAGGAAGTGTAACACCCCACTATCTAGGCCCAACAGGGTCGGGGATGTCGCCCCGTCCAAAAGGACAAGGGGTCTTTATAACTAGGTTACATGAAAATAAAATAAGACTAAAGATTTTAAAACTAAATTTATTACAACCCAAAAGATAAATACTGGCACAAATCCAAAATAAATTGTTCGCAACAATCTCTCAAACAATACTTAAAGTAAATAACAAGAGTCTTCAAGCAAGGCAACATTCTAGCTAAAGATCTCCACAGCAGGATCGTCCTGAAAACATGGCATAAAAGGTGGTGAGATAAAAATCTCAGTAAGTCCGTGTGTGTTTTGAGTGTTTCAGGTAAAATAATTCATGTATGCAGATTGTAAAAGTTTCATAAGGAAAAGTGCTGGCAAGCAAAAAATAAGTGTTGAAAATAAAGAGTGGTGTTTCACTTTTCAAATCATACATGTGCACAATAAATACAACCACTCAAATGGGTAGCCATGGGTTACCACACGTTGGGCCCCATGACAAATAATAGTCAGAATCCCACACTTTGTGCAATGCTGACAAAAGGTAGGTGTACGGCCTACCGGGTGAAATACTCCTCCATCTCTACACCCAAATTTACCGGTTGTCCACTCCGGAGATACACAGTCCACATGACTGAAACTTGCTAGCTTGGACCGGTATGACCTATCGGACTGGCGTCCTATCCAGGAAGGACTCACCCCTCAGAGGTGGCCACCTACTGAGAGACTTACCCTAACCCTTCAAAGACTAGTCCTGGTGGTCTACCCTTATTGAGTACTCAACGTTGATTGTTCCACTTGGGAGAAAATTGATCAAACTTTGCTTAATTTGGAAATAGCAATTAAGGGTTTCCAAAAGTCTAGTCAAGTTGGATTTTAGAAAAAGTTTAGATTTGTGTAAAACTGTTTGTTTAATTTCCAAATGATTTGCTTGACTGAAATAAAAAGGGAAAGGAAAACAGTCCTTAATTGCCTTTACAAATAAATGTCCATATACATTGCATTTGCTTGCCACAATAACTTTTGATCTTCACAAAACTCCATCCAGGAGCTTGCCTGCTTCTTTGCTTGCTCTACTCAAAAGTCTTCCAAGGCTGACCTAACCCCTGCCTGGGGTAAACACAAAACATAAGGTCACATTCAAGCTATACCTGCCTTACGTAAATAATTCTTAACTCATCTAATGACAACTGTGTCTAACCATGACCTTAATGTCCTAAGTTTTAAGGCTAGATGCTGAAGAATTTTATAAAATAAGTCTAGTTTGATAGATTGAAATAACTAGGGGTTCTAAAATAATTGCTAATAAATTATAGACTCAAATAATAATTCTTGAGTGTTATTATTAATAAATAAACCAAGGTTTGAATTTTAAATACTATTAAGTCCTATTTAATATTACTATTTAATATTAAGAAATTGAAAAGTAGCTTTATTATAAATAAATAAATAAATAATAGATTAAATAATAATAATTTTTTAATTAATTTCGAAGAGATAATAAATAATAATTAATAATTAAAATTTATTAATAGATTATTTTAAATTTTCGTTTAATAAAAATATTAATAGTTTGATTTAATATTCTAATACAAATCCCCTAGTGTTTCGAATTTTTGAAGAAAAATATAGCAGTAATTTTAATTTATGTAATAAAATTTGCTAATGAATATAGCTTAGAATTTACAAGAAAATAATCTTACATCATGGTCTTCCTATTGCTAAAAAAAAGATTCATGATCCCATTCTCCATCATCAAATAAGAAATTAATCTATTCATGAACAAACACTTGAACTATCTCATACTATCACATGGCCAAAATCCTACTAAGCATAATCATCAAACATGATTTCCATGGGAAAATAAGATAATCAAAAGCCTAATCTCCTTTGGTGTCATAATATCTAATCATGCTTCAACATCCATTAAATTCATCAAGCATGAAGAATATATATTGATTCGAAAGGAAAACACATACATCCTAGTCAAATACAACTATCATCATGTCATAACTTCATCCCCAAATCCACATGCATATATTCAATCTCCCAATCATAATCCATTTCTCTATCATCAACTAGGAGACATGATTTCAGAATTTAATAAGAGAAATTTAAGAATGAATACTTGATTGTCGAGTCCTTTGGTGAAGACAAAAGAAGGTCCACGCGCGATGGAATGACTTGAATGGTCCAATGAAACAACGTTCATGGTTGATGGTTTGATCAACCATTTCGGTTAGAAGAGGGTGAGAGAGAGAGAGAGAGAAAAAGAAAGAGAGCATTAGATAGGGGTATTAAGAATTGAATGGAAGAAGATGAACAAGAAGATTGTTCTTGTTTTACCTTGTTGATGTTCTTGAGGTCTTCAAGAAACCCTGATTTTTTGATCCGGTTGAAAATTCTTGCTTGCGAGATTTTGTGTTATAAATGGCAGAAATGAAGTCTAGGGATTAAGTAGAGATGATCGGGAGTATTTGAGAGTGATTGGTGGTGTTTGGAGTTGGTTTAGGCTTGAAGAAGTTTAGTGTGTGTTCTTGGTGTTCTTGGTGTTTTAGGTGAAAATGGAGAGAAACTAGAAGAAGTGCTGCACGATTTCTGCTAGAAGGCTGGCCGAATGGTAGGGTGTGATTGAGGGTTTCGGTTTTCAGCTTTGTGAGAGAGAGAAATCAGATTTTATTTGAAATTTAAATGGAGGAAATGGTGGAGATGTTTAAGGTAAAAGATCAGCTATGGTGTTTGATCAAGAGAGGTGTCTAGGAGCTTTAATGGTGTCGGCTGGAACAAGCATGTTTTGCTGAAATGGTTGAGGGTTATTGTTGCTCAAGGCTGGCCGAAATTCAGTCCTTAAAGGCATAGAAAATTCTGGTTATTTCAGCTTAATGCAAGAGTGATTTATGGGAGTGAAATGCTGGAATTATTTGAAGTTCAAATGGAGTTTGAATGGAGTGATCTTAGGAGTGTTTTGTGGTGCAGCCATGGAGTCCTTATACTTCAAGGTAAGTGTGGGTTTAATGGTGTTCAGAGTATGGCTGAGCAAGGCTCAATTCTACAGAGATTGAAGGTGACTTTCTGTCCTAGGCTAGAAAGGAACAAGGCTGGAAAAATTCTGCTCTCAAGTGTTCATGGCTTTTCTGAAAATTGTAGAATTTTGGTACAGGATTTTCGCACCTTCTTAGCTCGGTTTTTTAGAGGTTCTTCAGGGTTGTTTGAGGGTCTTCCAAGGGTGGTTTTTCAGCCTCATTTCTGGACAAATGCAGAGAATTTTGCTGGCTTGAAGATGAACTAAAAATAGCTTCATTTCCTTGATGAAGAGCTGCAAATTGCCCAGAAAAATTTCTGGTTTGGTGCTGTTTTGTGCAGTCCGAAAATTGCACAATTTTCCCAGCTTCCAAGCCACTTGAAATGACCATTTTCTTGGCAGCAAATGGTTGGGTTTATGGCCTGAATTTTCGAAGAGAAGGGCTGCAAAAATCTGGAAAATTTCCAGATTTCCTACCACTAAAGCATGAACATCTTGAAGATAGTTTTGAAGGTCCTTCCATGGTGATTGATTTTCTCTTGGAACCCTTCCTATTTCCCCTCCTATTTTTCGGTCAACCTCCCTTCCCCAAAGCTGATTTTTGAAATTCAAGGGGAAGGAATCATCACAGAATTTTTTTTTTTTTTGGAATTCAAAGAAAAAGATTTAATGGATTTTAGTTTATTTGAATTATGAAATTGTTAGGACAAAGCTAGAGGTAATAAGTTGGACAAGAATTCTTCTAGAATTCTTTTAGGACATGAGGATAAGATTAGGACATTCTCTTCATGTCTCCCTTAAGACAATCATTCCTATTTTCATAGAATGCAAGATAATCATGATAAAAGCTTAAATGATGGGATTTGAACTCATGACCTTAGAGATTAATTCCAAGACTCTAACCACTAAACCACAACAACTCATGTTCTTATTTTCTCACCCACATATTTTTCTTATCTACTCCTCAAGTTATCTTCTTATTCTGACCTCAAGCAAAATTACCATTTTACCCCTCCTACTCAATAAGTATAACTAAGCATTTAAACCTATAATCCACGATTCTAAAGCACATAAAATCGTTCAAAAACATATATATATTCATGCAAAATAATATGATATGCATTCCCGACCCCCTTACTCTAGGGTTGGTTTTAGGTGGGGTTTCACATCCTCCCCTCCTTAGGAGAATTTCATCCCGAAATTCAGACACACCTTTACCTTAGATCGGGATACGTTCGCTTTACCCATTCTTCTATCTCCCATGTGGCATCTCGCGTGCCATGATGTTCCCACTGCACTTTTACCATCGGAATTTGCTTGTTCCGGAGAGTCATGATACTTCGGTCCAATATCTTTACGGGTTTCTCCACATAACTTAAGTCGGGTTGTAGTACTAATGGCTCGTCATTCAACATATGTCCGGGATCGGCATTGTATTTCTTCAACTGTGATACATGGAATACGTCGTGAATTCCCGTCAACCCATCTGGCAAATCCAATTGATACGCCACCGGCCCAACTCTTTATTTTATTGGAAACGGACCCAGATACCTCGGATTCAACTTTCCCCCTCTCGGATGTTTCAGAATTCCCCTATTTGGTGCAGTTTTAGGAACACGCTGTCTCCCACCTGAAATTCCAACTCCATTCGCCAATTGTCTGCGTAACTCTTTTGTCGGCTCTGGGCTGCTCTCAACCTTTCTCTAATTAACTTGAATTTATCCAACATTTCTTGAACATAGACTTCTCCCGACTTGCTTATGTGTCCATCCTCTGACCAACTCTAGTATAGCGGTACTTGACACTTACGTCCATATAGAGGTTCATACAGAGCCATTCCAATCGAAGCTTGATAACTGTTATTGTATGATAACTCGGCATACGGCACACTTTCAATCCACTTATCCCCGAAATCTAATGCACAGGCTCTCAGCATATCCTCCAATATCTGAATAACCCTTTCTGACTGTCCATCGGTCTGCGGATGCGCCGACAAATTGAACTTCAGACTAGAACCCATCGATTCCTGAAACTTGCCCCAAAATTGGGACGTAAATCTCGGATCACGGTCGAACACAATCCTCGAAGGTACTCCGTGTAATCTGACTATCTCTCGTACATAGGTCTGAGCCAACTTTTCCATTGAATCCTTCACATTCACGGGGATGAAATGTGCCGACTTGATCAGTCGGTCTACTACTACCCATATGGCGTCCTTTTGGCTCCTTGCCATAGGGAGTCCAGTGACGAAGTCCATGGTCACTTCTTCCCATTTCCATTCCGGTATTGGCAACGGTTGTAATAATCCTGCCACCTTCTTATGCTCCGCTTTGACTTTCTGACAGGTAAGACACGTTGAGACATATTTAACCACATTCTGTTTCATCCCAGGCCACCAATAAGACTTTTTCAGATATTGATACATCTTGACCTCTCCCGGATAAATGGCGTACTTGCTCTTATGCGCTTCTTCTAACATTCTGTCCCTCAACTGGTGCTCCTCGGGTACACACAAACAATCTCGGAAGTATAATACTCCCACTCCGTCCTGTCGGAACTCACTGCCTTGCCGTTTAAGCTCCTTATCCTTGAAAAGCTGAAATTCCGCATTACTTTACTGGGCTTCAACAATTTCCCGCCTTAGATCTGGTGTCAACTTCGGGTTGCTAATAGTGATCCTCTCTTCTTGCACTTCTGCTCTTCTATCCAACACATCCTGAACCATTTTAACCTCTTGTACTCTTAGCTTGGCCATTCTGACTTTCCGGCTCAGGGCATCAGCAATGACGTTGGCTTTCCCGGGGTGGTAATTGATAGGACACCGGTATTCCTCCAGAAATTCCATCCATCTTCGCTGCCTCAAATTCAAGTCCTTCTGGGTGAAGATGTACTTCAGGCTTTTGTGATCAGTGAACACCTCATATTCCGCCCCATACAAATAGTGTCGCCATTTTTTTAATGCGAACACAATGGCAGCCAGCTCTAGATCATGCGTGGGATAATTGACTTCATGCGGCTTCAATTTCCGAGAAGCATAGGCGATCACCTTCCTATCTTGCATCAGAACGGCTCCCAAGCCTTCCTTCGAGGCATCCGTATATAGAACGTAAGGTTTATCTGCTTCTGGTAGACTCAACATAGGCGCTGTCATTAGCCTCCACTTTAACTCTTGAAAACTCTTTTGCATTTTTCATTCCACACAAAGGGCACGTCCTTTCTCAGCAGCTGAGTCATAGGAGATGCTAACGTTGAAAATCCTTTAATAAACCTCCGGTAATAGCCAGCCAATCCCAAGAAGCTTCGAATCTCGGTAATATTCTCTGGTTGCTTCCAGTCCGAAACAACTTCAACCTTCACCGGGTCTACTTTGATCCCATCCTTAGTCACCACGTGACCAAGAAATGCCACACTATCCAACCAAAACTCGCACTTGCTAAACTTGGCGTAAAGCTTGTGCTCCCTTAGCTTTTCTAGTACCAACTTCAAATGTTCTGCATGATCCTCCGGGCTCTTGGAGTATATGAGTATGTCGTCGATGAAGACTACCACGAATTTGTCCAAGTAAGGCTGGAACACTCGATGCATCAAATCCATAAATACCGCGGGTGCATTGGTTACCCCGAAAGGCATCACCACAAACTCATAGTGACCATATCTCGTATTGAAGGCCGTCTTAGGAATATCTTCCTCTTTTATCCTCACTTGATAGTAGCCTTACCTCAAATCTAGCTTGGAGTAACAACTGGATCCTTGCAGCTGGTCGAACAGCTCGTCAATTAACGGCAGAGGATATTTATTCTTGATAGTCAGGTTGTTCAAGCCCCGGTAGTCAATACACAACCTTAGAGTCCCGTCCTTTTTCTTCACAAATAGCACAGGTGCTCCCCAGGGTGACGTGCTAGGTTTGATATAACCTTGCCTCACCAATTCTTCTAGTTGCTCCTTCAATTCTTTCAGCTCCGCCGGTGCCATTCGATACGGAGTTCGAGACACCGGTTCCGCTCCGGGGACTAGATCAATAGTGAACTCAACTTCTCGATTGGGAGCTAGAGAAGTGAGTTCCACCGGGAACACGTCAGGAAAATCCTTCACCACCTCAGTATCCTCCAGAGTGCACTGGTCATTCGGTTTGTTTATCACATAAGCCAAATATCCTTGGCATCCTTGCCTCAACAACTTCCGGGCTTTAGCCTCGGCTATCAAAAACTTCAATTCTTTTACTTTCTTGCCATTGAACTCCAACACATCACACCCTGGTCTAATGAACTGAACCGACTTATTTTTACAATCTACCCTAGCACCATGCTTCGCTAACCAATCCATTCCCAATATCAAATCATAATCATCAATAGCTAAGACTATTAAATCTCCCTCCAACCTTTCTCTTCCTACTTCTATTTTACAATTCTGCACATACCGATCTGCTTACACCATTTTCCCCAAAGGCGTACTTACTAACAAGGTAAAAGGTAGTTCTACTCTATCCCAACCCAATTGATATGCACAATTCTTATTTAAATAGGAATGGGTAGATCCAGGGTCTATCAATGCATTAACAGAACGACCCTGGATAGCAAGCGTACCTTCCACTACCGCTGCATCTGCTCTAACCTCCTCCCGGTTGAGGGCGAAAACTTTTGCTTTCACTTGTGGCTTCTGCGTTCCACTCCCGGAAGCTCCCGAGGTATTGGCTCGATTCGGCCCCGAGTTCTGAGCTGGGTTCCCCGGTCCAATCCGGAGAAGCTTAGGGCAGGCGTTCCGTAGATGGCTCGGATCTCCGCAGTGGTAGCACTTCCACTCTCCTCCTTTCGACCAATTAATTCTTCTCAATGTGGCCCCTTTTTCCACAGTGCTGGCATAAAGGAAGATTCTGCATTGGACCAACTGGCGTTGTTCGAGCTTGCTTTCCTCGATTCTGCCATTGCTGGTTGGCAGGACGCTTGTTAGGTTGCTGCCTCTGAAAAGGTCTTGGCGGCGGTCTTGTCGGTACGAATGGTCAGGAAACCAATCGGTTGCGGTCTTCATTCTCAGTACGGGTGGCTGCGTCCACAGCCCCCGAATAAGTCGTCAGCGGAGAGGGTGCTAATGCCCTTCTTAACTCTTGCCTTAATCCCTTAACAAATTGCCTTGTTCTGTTATGTTCAGTATCCACCAGCCTCTTGCAATACTTTGATAGCTGCTTGAACCGCGCTGCGTATTGGGCTATCGTCATGCTTCCCTGCTTTAGATTCTGAAACTCTTCTTCCCGCTTCTCGACTATCCATTGAGGGATATATTCTGCCCGGAATGCTTCCACGAAATTAGCCCACGTCCAGTCTTGGTCAATCATCTCCCAATCATCCTGAACCCTTTGCCACCATGCCCGGGCTGGACCCCTTAGTTGGAATGCGACAAACTTCACCATACATCTTTCGGTATACTGGAGCGTGGCAAAAATGTCCTCCATTTGTTCCACCCATTGTTCCGCTTTTTGGTCTTGTTCAGCCTCTCCCAAGAAGATAGGCGGTTGAAATTTCAGAAACCGCTCCAACGCTTTATCTTCCCCTTTCGGATTCCTCCACTCAGTCAAGTTTTGCAAAATCTCGGTCATTTTATGGAATGCTTGCGTCATAGCCACACTAACCGGTTCTTCTGATCCCATTTCTGGCCCCATTTCGTTCTCATCCCCTTGATTTGGTGACGTCCTTTGAGTTGTTTCCATTTCCGGTGTCACAGGCTCTACCTCAGGAACCCTTCTGCTGGATATGGCTGCACGACGTTTGGGTGCCATTCTAAACCATTTCCCTAAATAATGAGTTTATGCATCAAAGTTGAAAATATCCAAATTGAGCATGCATTCACATTCAACTTAAAGCGAAAGGAAATTGGATGCAATTTTGTATAAAGAATGACACATAAATTTCCTCAAAACTTAGAGTACTCTAGGTACTCTTATTTGCATAAATTTTGAAATAAAGCAGTAAAGGTGAATAGACTCCTAGCATGGGAGTTTATTGAAAATGGCAAATAAAATGTCTTAAACAAAGCAGAACCTAGCCTTCCTAATCCTCATCAGAGTCCTCAATGTCGGTGTCATTTATCCATCCCCCAGAATTCCTAGTTAAGTCTATCCCAGCCCCACTGGCAAACCCATCTATTGGCTCATTCCCAGCTCTCCTAGAACTTTCCCCGGTCTCAAACTGATGGGTGGGGTTACAAAGGAAGGTCTAGGTGGAGATTCATAATCTATCTCCCCTGGGTCATCACTATCAGCAGTTAAATCTAATATGGGACTAGGAGGAAGGGGAACATATTCCATGTCTAACTCCTCATCTTTACTATCAGTAACCAGGTCGATCACAGGTATGGGAGGCGGCTCAATGATCTGGACCTCATCGTCACTACTATCATCCAGGGCAATGATTGGCTGTGGTGCAGGCTGAGGTGCAGGCTGAGGCACTGGTTGAGGCACAGGTAGGTCCTCCAGGTAGATAGGAATGGGAGGGTGCCATTGCTGTCCTTTCCTTGCTGTTCTAATCATTCTAACCATCCTACAGCACAAATAAGAAGGTCAAACAAAAGATTTGAACTTAATAAATAAAAACATATATTATCAATACTTGCCTAAACCTAGTCTCTGATACCACTTGTAACACCCCACTATCTAGGCCCAACAGGGCCGGGGATGTCGCCCCGTCCAAAAGAACAAAGGGTCTTTATAACTAGGTTACATGAAAATAAAATAAGACTAAAGATTTTAAAACTAAATTTATTACAACCCAAAAGATAAATACTGGCACAAATCCAAAATAAATTGTTCGCAACAATCTCTCAAACAATACTTAAAGTAAATAACAAGAGTCTTCAAGCAAGGCAACATTCTAGCTAATGATCTCCACAGCAGGATCATCCTGAAAACATGGCATAAAAGGTGGTGAGATAAAAATCTCAGTAAGCCTGTGTGTGTTTTGAGTGTTTCAGGTAAAATAATTCATGTATGCAGATTGTAAAAGTTTCATAAGGAAAAGTGCTGGCAAGCAAAAAATAAGTGTTGAAAATAAAGAGTGGTGTTTCACTTTTCAAATCATACATGTGCACAATAAATACAACCACTCAAATGGGTAGCCATGGGTTACCACACGTTGGGCCCCATGACCAATAACAGTCAGAATGTCACACTTTGTGCATTGCTGACAAAAGGTAGGTGTATGGCCTATCGGGTGAGATACTCCTCCATCTCTACACCCAAACTTACCGGTTGTCCACTCCGGAGATACACAGTCCAAATGACCGAAACTTGCTAGCTCGGACCGGTATGACCTACCGGACTGGCGCCCTATTCAGGAAGGACTCACCCCTCAGAGGTGGCCACCTACTGAGAGACTTACCCTAACCCTTCAAAGACTAGTCCTGGTGGTCTACCCTTATTGAGTACTCAACGTTGATTGTTCCACTTGGGAGAAAATTGATCAAACTTTGCTTAATTTGGAAATAGCAATTAAGGGTTTCCAAAAGTCTAGTCAAGTTGGATTTTAGAAAGAGTTTAGATTTGTGTAAAACTGTTTGCTCAATTTCCAAATGATTTGCTTGACTGAAATAAAAAGGGAAAGGAAAACAGTCCTTAATTGCCTTTACAAATAAATGTCCATACACATTGCATTTGCTTGCCACAATAACTTTTGATCTTCACAAAACTCCATGCAGGAGCTTACCTGCTTCTTTGCTTGCTCTACTCAAAAGTCTTCCAAGGCTGACCTAACCCCTGCCTGGGGTAAACACAAAACATAAGGTCACATTCAAGCTATACCTGCCTTACGTAAATAATTCTTAGCTCATCTAGTGACAACCGTGTCTAACCATGACCTTAATGTCCTAAGTTTTAAGGCTAGATGCTGAAGAATTTTATAAAATAAGTCTAGTTTGATAGATTGAAATAACTAGGGGTTCTAAAATAATTGCTAATAAATTATAGACTTAAATAATAATTCTTGAGTGTTATTATTAATAAATAAACCAAGGTTTGAATTTTAAATACTATTAAGTCCTATTTAATATTACTATTTAATATTAAGAAATTTAAAAGTAGCTTTATTATAAATAAATAAATAATAGATTAAATAAATAATAATTTTTTAATTAATTTCGAAGAGATAATAAATAATTAATAATAATTAAAATTTATTAATAGATTATTTTAAATTTTCGTTTAATAAAAATATTAATAGTTTGATTTAATATTCTAATACAAATCCCCTAGTGTTTCGAATTTTTGAAGAAAAATATAGCAGTAATTTCAATTTATGTAATAAAATTTGCTAATGAATATAGCTTAGAATTTACAAGAAAATAATCTTACATCATGGTCTTCCTATTGCTAAAAAAAAGATTCATGATCCCATTCTCCATCATCAAACAAGAAATTAATCTATTCATGAACAAACACTTGAACTATCTCATACTATCACATGGCCAAAATCCTACTAAGCATAATCATCAAACATGATTTCCATGGGAAAATAAGATCATCAAAAGCTAATCACATTTGGTGTCATAATATCTAATCATGCTTCAACATCCATTAAATTCATCAAGCATGAAGAATATATATTGATTCGAAAGGAAAACACATACGTCCTAGTCAAATACAACCATCATCATGTCATAACTTCATCCCCTAATCCACATGCATATATTCAATCTCCCAATCATAATCCATTTCTCTATCATCAACAAGGAGACATGATTTCAGAATTTAATAAGAGAAATTTAAGAAAGAATACTTGATTGTCGAGTCCTTTGGTAAAGGAAAAAGAAGGTCCACGCGCGATGGAATGACTTGAATGGTCCAATGAAACAACGTTCATGGTTGATGGTTTGATCAACCATTTCGGTTAGAAGAGGGTGAGAAAGAGAGAAATAGAAAAAGAAAGAGAGCATTAGATAGGGGTATTAAGAATTGAATGGAAGAAGATGAACAAGAAGGTTGTTCTTGTTTTACCTTGTTGATGTTCTTGAGGTCTTCAAGAAACCCTGATTTTTTATTCGGTTGAAAATTCTTGCTTGCAAGATTTTGTGTTATAAATGGCAGAAATTAAGTCTAGGGATTAAGTAGAGATGATCGGGAGTATTTGAGAGTGATTGGTGGTGTTTGGAGTTGGTTTAGGCTTGAAGAAGTTTAGTGTGTGTTCTTGGTGTTTTAGGTGAAAATGGAGAGAAACTAGAAGAAGTGCTGCACGATTTCTGCTAGAAGGCCAGCCGAATGGTAGGGTGTGATTGAGGGTTTCGGTTTTCATCTTTGTGAGAGAGAGAAATCAGATTTTATTTAAGATTTAAATGGAGGAAATGGTGGAGATGTTTAAGGTAAAAGATCAGCTATGGTGTTTGATCAAGAGAGGTGTCTAGGAGCTTTAATGGTGTCGGCTGGAACAAGCATGTTTTGCTGAAATGGTTGAGGGTTATTGTTGCTCAAGGCTGGCCGAAATTCAGTCCTTAAAGGCAGAGAAAATTCTGGTTATTTCAGCTTAATGCAAGAGTGATTTATGGGAGTGAAATGCTGGAATTATTTGAAGTTCAAATGGAGTTTGAATGGAGTGATCTTAGGAGTGTTTTGTGGTGCAGCCATGGAGTCCTTATGCTTCAAGGTAAGTGTGGGTTTAACGGTGTTCAGAGTATGGCTGAGCAAGGCTCAATTCTACAGAGATTGAAGGTGACTTTCGGTCCTAGGCTAGAAAGGAACAAGGCTAGAAAAATTCTGCTCTCAAGTGTTCATGGCTTTTCCGAAAATTGTAGAATTTTGGTACAGGATTTTCGCACCTTCTTAGCTCGGTTTTTCAGAGGTTCTTCAGGGTTGTTTGAGGGTCTTCCAAGGGTGGTTTTTCAGCCTCATTTCTGGACAAATGCAGAGAAGTTTTCTGGCTTGAAGATGAACTAAAAACAGCTTCATTTCCTTGATGAAGAGCTGCGAATTGCCCAGAAAAATTTCTGGTTTGGTGCTGTTTTGTGCAGTCCGAAAATTGCACAATTTTCCCAGCTTCCAAGCCACTTGAAATGACCATTTTATTGGAAGCAAATGGTTGGGTTTATGGCCTGAATTTTCGAAGAGAAGGGCTGCAAAAATCTGGAAAATTTCCAGATTTCCTACCACTAAAGCATGAACATCTTGAAGATAGTTTTGAAGGTACTTCCATGATGATTGATTTTCTCTTGGAACCCTTCCTATTTCCCCTCCTATTTTTCGGTCAACCTCCCTTCCCCAAAGCTGATTTTTGAAATTCAAGGGGAAGGAATCATCACAGAATTTTATTTTTTATTTTTGGAATTCAAAGAAAAAGATTTAATGGATTTTAGTTTATTTGAATTATGAAATTGCTAGGACAAAGCTAGAGGTAATAAGTTGGACAAGAATTCTTCTAGAATTCTTTTAGGACATGAGGATAAGATTAGGACATTCTCTTCATGTCTCCCTTAAGACAATCATTCCTATTTTCATAGAATGAAAGATAATCATGATAAAAGCTTAAATGATGGAATTTGAACTCATGACCTTAGAGATTAATTCCAAGACTCTAACCACTAAACCACAACAACTCTTGTTCTTATTTTCTAACCCACATATTTTTCTTATCTACTCCTCAAGTTATCTTCCTATTCTGACCTCAACCAAAATTACCATTTTACCCTTCCTACTCAATAAGTATAACTAAGCATTTAAACCTATAATCCACGATTCTAAAGCACATAAAATCATTCAAAAACATATATATTCATGCAAAATAATATGATATGCATTCCCGACCCCCTTACTCTAGGGTTAGTTTTAGGTGGGGTTTCACAGGAACTGTATATGACACAACTTGAGGATTTCACATCGAATGATATCACAAAGGTGTGCAAGCTGCAAAGATCCATTTATGGACTTAAGCAGGCTTCTAGGAGTTGGAACATCCGTTTTGATGAAACAATCAAAGAGTTTGGTTTCATTCAAAATATAGTTGAGCCTTGTGTATACAAGAAGGTTAGTGGTAGTGCAATCATTTGCTTATTACTTTATGTAGATGACATATTGCTAATAGGAAACGATATACCTGTCTTGCAAACGGTTAAAATTTGGTTATCCCAACAATTCTCCATGAAAGATCTTGGAGAAGCGACCTATATTCTTAGAATAAGGATTTATAGAGATAGATCCAAAATATTACTTGGTCTTTCACAGTCTACATACATAGATAAAGTACTAAAGAGGTTTAGCTTGGATCAATCCAAAAAGGGATTCTTACCTATGTCATATGGTGTAGGTCTTTCAAAGTCGATGTCTCCCAAGACACAAGTTGAAAGGGACCACATGAGTAAGATTCCCTATGCCTCGACAGTTGGATCTATCATGTATGCTATGATATGTACTAGGCCCGATGTATCTTGTGCTCTCAGTTTGACGAGAAGATACCAATCTAACCCTGGTAAGGGGTCATTGGGCGGTTGTAAAGATCGTTCTAAAGTACTTACGAAGGACTAATGATATGTTCTTGGTATATGGAGAAGGTGATTTGAAAATAAACGGGTATACTGATGCCAGTTTTCAAACTGACAAAGATGATTTCAAATCACAATCCGGCTACGTGTTTACGTTGTGTGAAAGGGCAATAAGTTGGAAAAGTTCCAAACAAGAAACTATTGCCAACTCTATGACAGAAGCTGAGTACATAGTCGTTTCTGAAGAAGTAAAGGAAATAAAGATAGAGAGAATTCCCTCGGATGAGAACATAGCTTGCCCGCTTACGAAAGCACTATCCCAAAAGAAACATGATTGTCATGTTGAGTCATTCGATATTAGATACATGAATGATTGGCTCTAGTGCAAGTGAGAGTTTGTTAGTGTTTTTCCCTAGAGGCAATCACTTGTACATTGTATATGACACATTTTATTTTAATAAAATGCATTAGTTATCTTACAGTTTCTTTTGTTTACTTTAAATAATACAACTGTTCGATAAATCCATAGTACAACACTGTGTTAAGGAAATCATGATAGAGATCATAATATGAGATTCCTACTACACTGGATGGTTTTAGTACTTAAATAGTCCCTAGTAATAGTATTAATGAGACAGGACATCATTAATGTGTCAAAACTAGCATGTGTTAGACTAGCATGCGTCAAGACTGGGTGTCCAATATTATACCCGTTATCAAGAAGAATAGTCAGCTATAGGTTTGTGTTGACTTCAAAAATCTTAATTTGGCTACCCTAAAGGATGATTACACCATACCGATGGCTGACTTGTTGGTAGACTTGGCTGTAGGAAACTAGTTCTTAAGCTTCATAGACGAATATTCCAGGTATAACTAGTTATTCACAGCTAAAGAAAACACCAGGACGACAACTTTTTGTTGCCTCGGGTATATCGGTTTATTCAAATAGTTAGTCATACCTTTTGGATTAAAGAACGCTGGAATTACTTTCCAGAGAGCCATAAACTTCATTTTTCATGATCTCATCGGCAAAATCATGGAAGTCTACATTGACGACTTAGTAGTTAAGTCACCCAATTTTTCACAACACCTACAGTGATTAGAGCAGGCCTTCCTTCGAATGCACCAGCATCGGTTAAAACTCAACCCTACCAAGTGCGCCTTTGGAGTTTCAGCCAGTAACTTCCTCAGGTTCTTGGTACATCAAAGAGGGATTGAAATGGACTGGAATAAAACAAGGGACATTTTACAGGCAAGGCCACTGCAAACCAAAAAGGAGATCCAAAGTTTCTTAGGAAGATAATTTCTTGCGATGTTTTCTGTTGAACGCTGTAGGTAAGTAGAAGGCGTTCTCTTCTATGCTCCGGTTAAAGTCATCTCTGGAATTTGTCTGGCAACCAGAGCATCAGGTGGCTTTTGATCAGATCAAGGTAGCTTTATCACAACCACCGATCTTGGTACCGCTACGGGATAAAGTGTTGGATATCTCTCATCATATCATATATAGCACAGTGAAAAATTAAAACGAGATACCAAACCAGGATCCACATATGTATGGAAAACAAGACATACAAGGAACAAAAGGTAACAACTTTACCTTTATTTGAGCGTCTGAAAAGTAAAATTTTTCTTCTTTATGTCTAAGGCACGATCCAGCAATCTTCTTGATCAAACACCACGAGAGTTGAATATCCAACCACTATAATCACAGTGTGTGATTATCTTTAACAGAAATCCACACGGAGGATCACACTCGAGCATACAGATTTTTCTGTGCTAGTAGAAAAATAAGGTGGCTAGGGTTCTTCTTATTTTTCAACAAAAACGAGAGAGAGAGAGAGAGAGAGAGAGAGAGAGAGAGCAGGGGAAGAGAATGTCATGTGTGCCCTAGGGTTTTGGAAAGTTGTTTCGTGTGTTTTTCAGCCAAGGAATTTTATGCATATCTCTGCCATATATTATACGAAAAAAAAACTACTGAAAAATCCTCCAAATTGAGAACTCTAAAACAGTTAGAATTCCCTAATTGTAATTGGAAACATCAAGTTTTTATAATTACAATTTAGACCATAAATTATAACTAATTATAATTTGACCACAACAACTTCTGTTTCTCGCAACTAACCCCACTATGTTATCAAATAACATCTTAAGTATATAATCTTCCATTGTGTGTGACGTATAAGGTTTCCCAATCAATTAGTAGCGAATATGAATTAATTCAAACGTCTTTGAGATTAATAATTCATAATTAATTAGAATTAATCATATTGATTCTAATCATTATTGGTTTATTAATTCATCAATTAATAAACCTATATTCTCATATCATGAGCGGTATCTAGCAACAGATCATGACCACTCAAGAGTCCAGGAAGTCAAGTGACTTGACATGAACCCTTCAATAACAAATTACAGTGCAATTAACTCCTTTCACCATACAATATCTTATTCGGTTTGGAGTACAAAATTAGTTCCAACTTCTTCCAGAATATATATTATTTATTAATATAATAGTAATATTAATAGTTTCACCATATAATATAATAGTACTTGTACTAGGAACCCACTACTCTAGATGTGCATCAATTGGAACTATTTTCAATACACAGTCACCTTGGCCAAGGACTTCTCGAGTAGTAATTCCTACAAGTGGTCGTGAGATATTCGCCTCTACTATTAGGAGTGGTGAATCCTTTATTAACCCTCTCAACTACTTTCGTTTACCTCACAATGTACCAAATATCCATCCCATAGGCGGCCCTCGATCTGGCTCTAGAGATTGGAATCAAAGCACAATACTCAATAAACAAAGTACCTTGGAGATCTCAAGGCTAAGGATACTTACACGTTTGCTATATTGAGATTATATCACTGGTACTAAATAGTTATCAATGTGATTATCTCATAGCTAGATCATTCAATGTACTTGTTCCATTAACAAGCATCCATGTGTTAACTTTGAGTATCTCAATACTCACGGATATGAGAACCACCACCTGATCAAATCAAGAAGTCTAACACATGCTAGTTTTAATGCATTAATGATGTCCTGTCTCATTAATACTATAACTAGGGACTTTTTAAGTACCAACACTATTCAGTGTAGTAGGAATCTCATATCATGATCTCTATTATGATTTCCTTAACACAGTGTTATACTAGAGACTTTATCTAACATTTATTTTATACAAAAGTAAACAAAAGAAACTGTAAGATAAATAATGCATTTTATTAAAATAAAATGTGTCATATACAACATACAAGTGATTGCCTCTAGGTCATAACACTAACATAAAATGCCCTTGAAACTTTACATTTTAGTAGCTCTGGAGTCTATCGGTTGCCTGCTAGCTTAGGACGATGTATAGGGGGTTTAAAGGGTAGTGTACTACCTCAGTCGAAACCTGACGGACACCGAGACCAAGTATTCCCCTATTGAAAAATTGTGCTTGTCTTTATATTATGCTTGTGTGAAACTAGAGCAAAATTGATCTCTTCAAATATTTGCTAAATCACCCACTGTTGCAAGGACGGTTAATGAAATGGACTATTAAGTTACATGGTTTTTTCCTAACTTAGTTACATTTGAAAGCGATTAAAGGTTCAAGCCATAGCCAATTTCTTAGCCAAGCATCTATGCTTGGAAGTGCCCAGTCATGAAAAAAAAGAGGTCTAGGGGTACATTTCATATAAACCATGGAAGTTGGAATTTGATGGATCTACCACACAGAATAAGGTAGGTGTTGGGTTGGTTATAGAAGCCCCTTATAGACGGCAAGGAAAAATCTTGTTTGAATCAAGCAAAGGGACTTTAAATAATCAGGCTGAATATGATGTTCTCATTTTAGGACTTCGAATCCTGAAGGCTTTGGACGCACAAGTAATCAATATAACAGGGGATTCTCAGATTGTCTTCTGACAAATTTCGGGTGAGAACAAATGTACTAACCCAGTATTTTTCGACAAGTTACAGGAAGTGAGAGCATTGTTGTATTACTTTTCGAAGGTTATTTTGAGTCATGTTCCTCAAGTGCAGAACTAGGGGGCAAACGACTTATCTCAAATATTTTCAGGTTTTAAGAAAAGAATCGGGATGGTAATGTGCCAGCAGATATCTAAAGAGAAACATGAAGAAGACTGGCATTCTAATATTGTTTCATACCTACGGAGGCCTACGGGTAAAGCATCACGGGAACTAAAACGCAAGGCACTGAACTTTGTACTGATTGGGAACGACCTTTTCAGAAGAAGCCATACATGGATCTTGTTAAGATGTTTGTCCAAACAAGAAGCAGGGTAGGCATTAGCCAAGGTGTACGAAGGCCTGTGTGGTGCTCATCAGGCGGGTCTTAAGTTAAAATGGACACTACAACAACATGAATTTTACTAGCCTTCTATGACCATGGACTGCATAGCCTACGCAGCTAGATGTGAGGCATGTCAGAAGCATAGCTCTTTAACTCATACACCCACTACTGACCTACACCTTATCTTCAAGCCATGGCCGTTCAAGGATTGGGCTCTAGACGTCATCAGCAAGATCTAACTGCCATCAACCAAATGGCACACCTTCATTTTAGTAGCGACCGACTATTTTACCAAGTGGGTAGAAGCACGGGCTCTAACTAGAGTAACCTAGTCTGCTATTATCACCTTCCTTCAGTAGAACATCCTCTTTCGATTTAGCATACTTGAAACCATAATAGCTGACTAAGGAACTATGTTCACGGAAGATAAGGTACGTAATTTTCTAACTCAATTTAAAGTTAAACTATTGCATTCCTCTTCGTATTATGCATAGGTCAATGGTTAAGGCAGAAGCGACAACAAACAAGACTTTGATCAGTATGATCCGTAAGTCGTTAGAAGATAAACCCAGAAGGTAGCATGAAACCCTTCAGGCATATGGAATACTTACAAGACCGCTACAGGTTTTACTCCATTTCGGCTGACATATGGCCAAGATGTGATGCTACCCGCCAAGTTATCACTACAGTCAGCTTGAGTAGCTTACCAACACTGCTTGTCAGTTGAAGACTACAAATTGGCCTTGCCCATGCCAAACCGAAGAAGACCACTGGACAACATTGGAAAATATCAGAAGACATAAAGAGAAAGTAGAAAGAACCTACAATCAGAAAGTGTAGGGAAGGAGTTTTCAAGTTGGAGATATGGTCTGGAAAACCATTCTACATGTGGCACCAAAGGATCCAAGTTATGGTAAGTGGTCTACCTTATAGGAGGGACTTTTTCTTGTTAGATAGATTTTCGATAGAGATGCTTATTGACTGATGCTACCCAATGGAAACGAAGAAAATAATGCCATAAATGGTAAGTACTTGAAAAAGTTTTGTCCTACATTTTGGGAAGGAACCTTGGTAGGAGGAGAGTAAAAAAAAAAAGGAAGGAAAAAAAGAGGAAGAAAAAAATAAAATGTCTATAAAAAAAAGAAAAAAGAAAAAGAAATAGGTTGGCATTTCACATGAAATAGCTGATCACAAATAAGAGTCAATTAGTTGGCTGCAACATTTAAAAAAAAAGCGAAAATAGCAAGTTAATTTTCCTTAGAAGGAGTATTAGGCGTCTCAATCGGCTGGGCAAAAGGAATTATGGCAAGCCAATTCGGATCTTCCTCAAGTAAAGTAGTCGCCGATGGGGCGTCCTCCATTTTTTCCCGTTGGGCAGTCGGTTCTTTCGGGGCCAGTTCTAGTTCGGTAGCTATTTCTTCCATTGAAGATGAACACGTCCCAACATCCGCGATTTGAGTACCCGAAGGACCAGCCTCAACGGGACCGCGGAAGAAAGCAGCCAAGTAAGATTGGAAGTTATCCCATGAAGGCTACATGCCGTTGAGCAACTTATCCGAATGTTGGAGTTCCATTTGGAGCAGTTCTTTCTCAGCCTCCAGCATGAATCGTTCGTCTCGAAATTTAGCTGCTGACTCTTTGGCAGAGGAGGCCATCTACTGACAAGCGTTCTCGTCTTCAAGCTTCTCATCTAGGACCCGCTTCTCAGAATCCAATTTTGCCTGGAGTGCTTGTAGCTATTTCTCAAGGATTTCAATCCTTTCAACCCTGTCAGATATTTCAGCTCGAAGGATGCTTAGGCGAGCAGAGGCCGCTTAATGATGCATTTGTAGAAACACTTCCTATTCTTAGAGTGCCTCCAAGGCTTGGAGCTGACAAGAGTTCATCTCACCTGCTTTGAGTATTGGAAAAGAAACGCGGGGTGAACCGCATATGTCCCAGATCCAGATAGTCAGCTGATAGGCGTTTTAGTTCCATTGGGACATCGGAAGCGGCCAATTACGCCAGCAGCAAGAGGGCTTAGCTAACAACATCTTGGGAAGTTGGGCTAGTAGGCAAGTCAAATCAAATTTGGTCCTATAGAAGTTCTAGCACCGCGATCTCAGTAGTTACTAGCCGAGATGGGGTAGTTTCCATTGGAGGCTCAGGGGCTGTTTCCATTGGAAGCTGGGGGGCCATTTTTGCAGGGGGCATGACAGGTTTTTCGTCCGCCATCATCTCTAAGGTAGGGACTTCGGATGCTGAGGTAACAATCGGCAAAGGCGACACAGCCGAAGTCCTTTCCTCTGCCGTTGCCATTTTTATAAGAGATAAGGGGGACATCGCCGCTAATGACTCTGAGGAAGAATCAGAGATGACCAGCTGACTGGTCTTCTATTTCTACAACAGAAGGCAATATGTGGTTAGCTTTGAATTAAAGGTTGAAGAGCATTGAAAAAGAGAAAAACATTTAGCTTCAACCTGAACCTTGGCAAATGCTGGAGTGTGAATGATTTGCCGTCTCTTTGACCGCTTCAACAGGGGAGAAGGGTTTATTCTTCTTCTTCCTCCTCATTGGTAGGAGGAAGTATAAGGGCCCATTTTACTGGTAAAGTACGGAACAAGGGTGCAACGATTGGACTAGCAGCAACTTTGGTCATCTGGTTTTCTTTGGCGTAGATAGTTCTATCACCACCGATGCTAATCCCGCTAGTCTAACCAACCACGTCTCCACAGGGGCGGGGTAGAGCATCTCGCTTAGCAGCCACCACCACAGGCTGAAGTTTGGTATGGCCTCCCTGACAACCTGAAAATGATGATACTTAAAAGAACAGAGAACGGTTAAGGACCTATTGGCTAAAGTGAACACATCTTCAGTCGATAGGACAGGTATGACAGTGTAAGAAGAAATATGACCAAGATTAACGGGAAAATCTTGAATTAGTCCAAATTGCCATGAAAAGCAATGTGGGTTGTACCGTTCATATGAGGACTTAGCACTCTAGGTGCCTAGTTTTGCCCCAAGAAGGAGTTCTCAGAAGCACAGCATTCTGGCCCAGATAGTTTTTTGAGAGGCTTCCAGTACCTCGGCAAGCTTTGTCAACCAGAGGGGGCCTATTTCCCGGGCGGAATAAGGAAAGAAGTGGGGCACATTCTGAAGTTGGTTTTGATAAAGGTAGGCCATGATAGTACCGACGAAGGACCTATTCGTAGGATAACTGGTGGCCCGATTAGTGGAACCCGCAGAGTCTCTAGGGATATTATTAACTCCGAATTAGGGGATATATTAATAACGCCACAGCTGCATAACCTAGAGGGGGCCACTAAGATTGGTCGAGTCACCCCTAGCCGACAGGGCTGAGATCATCCAGTTCATAAACTAATACACCAAGGCTAGTACTAGAGAAGCATGGTCACAACACATTTTCTTCCTCAGCAAAGCCGATACATAGTATCGGTACTCATTGCTTATCCTCGTCGAGTGAGAGCAGAGGATATACTTACAGAGCCATAGCCAAAGAAAGGCAGATTGTTCCTGTTCTGACGGCATGGGGCTGACGCCCTTTTAGGCAGCCATAAAATTACAATAAGAGGCAGTGGATTTATCTAAATGGGCTTCAACAGCAAGCAGGTTTTCTTCATCATGTAGGGTAGGGATCTCATCGTCGTCGTAATGGAAGCTCAAGATAGTGCAGATATCCAGTATAGTGGGTGAGAACATACTATTAGGGAATATGAAATTGTTGATCGCTGGGGACCAGAACGGTAAAACTGCCACGAAAAGGTTGCGGTCGAAGGTCATTTCAAAGTCAAACATCATGACAGTATCACGGATGCCCCATTGATCCCAAAGAGCATCCTAAGTGGCTCTGCAACGGTCACGCCATTCCCTGTAGTTTTTCAGGGGATGCGGCCAGTGGCGGAAGGAGAAGGGCAGGTCGACCGTCGAAAAGTTATCCCGTTTCAGTGGAATAGTGAAGCCCTCCAGATAGATGAACTACAAATATTCTGCAGTAACTTTTGTCAACAATAATCGAGGGCCCAAGGCATAGAGACTGGCCTCAGCTTGGATTAGAGTCAGGGGGAAAGATCAACGGGAGTGGCCCAAGAGATTCAGATGTTCGTCAATCCAAGAAATATGTAGAAAACAGGGGTGAATTTCATAAGAAAGATAGAAGTTTGATTAAGATAGAGTTATTGCAGAAGAAGGATTTCGAATTGGTGAATGAGGAATGATAGGAACCATGGCTATTTAAAGAGGATATTCAAAAGACTAGCTGTTTGCGGGCTTCGAAGCCAAGGAGTCGGCACCCTTCCACAATGATCGGGACATTTTGACTTTTTCAGAAAAAGAATCGCTACGAATTAAAAAGGTAAGATTCCCATCGCTTCACCTGTTTGTGCCATCAAAGCAATGGGACTCGAAGGGGAATGTGTTGACGTCATTTTTAACCGATCCGTTGCAACGGTAACTTTCAGCCAAAGCTGATATGAATTCTGCAAAATGGATGATGACATCAAGGAAAATCTTCATTTGCTGTACACGGTCAACATCGGAATTAGGAGCTGATAAGCTGTCACCCTCATATCATGGAACAATCGGCAAGATACTACCGTTCTCAACTGCCAAGGACGGGCCACGAAGCGGGATCCTCTCCACATTCGGAAAGTCAGCAACCCTGCCACAGTGAGAATTAAGTAAGTAGAGATCCAAGATTAAAGAATCTAACAACAATCATCTCAAACCAAATTACCCAAAATTTTCTAGTTTTCAATTCCCTTTCCTTGAATTTTCTTTATTACTTTCATTTATAGCTTTTCTTATAGCTTTGTTTATAGCTTTGTTTATGGCTTTGTTTACATTTTCTTTACAGTTTTCTTTACTCCTTTGATTACAAATTTTCCGTTTTATGTTGTTTTGATTATCAATTCCAGTGTTTTGTATTCATTCATCATTTTAATCGAAATACACCGCATTCATTTCTGTTTTACTTTCGCATGCAATATTTCTGCTTTCTTGGATCCTTTCTATAGTAAGTTCAAAGAACCCACATCTTTTAAAAGGTCCAGCTCAACCATTCATCTTTTCATCGGACTGTTTATGTTCATCGAAAAAGTAGCCGATTGACAGTTCCATTGGCTCCCCTTTTTTGTAAGGCAACATAAATAAAGAATGATAAGCCTTTAGAGTTATCAGAAGATGGAAACTTATCTTCAGCTAGCTATATTTTCGGTCAGCTATGGTGGTGAAAAGGAAAAAATATTTTCTAGCTAGCAGTAACTTGACGTTGACTGAATCATGTAGAACAAAAACAGCTTGGGTTAGCCAAAATTCTCAAGACAATAATAGAGTTTTTTTGGAGGAGAAAATTTAGATGGCACGGCAAAAAAAAAAAAGTGCAAGTTACATAATAAGGTTTCCAGCTATCTATAAGATTTTCGACTGAGTTTATTCATCTCTAAAGTGGTGGCTAAGCTGAGAATTTTCTATAATTTAAAAAAAGCTATTTGCAATATCTTTTTGAGATAAAAGCTGGAATTCTTTTATATAAATACTAAAAGAAGTTTAATCAAAGTAAATGATAGGTTATAACTAATTAAAATTATATTGTTATCCATTTAAACCAAATTCTTAGGTATACACACACACACACACACACACACACACATATTGATAGGAAATAAAATTGAAAGTGAATATCATTTTAAAGATCATAATTTAAATATTTAGATAGATAAATTTTTGTAAAAGAACTTAGCTACACAAAGAAAATTAGAAGATTTTTCCTAATACTGATTATTATTATTATTATTATTATTATTATTATTATTATTATTATTATTATTATTATTATATTTTTTTCCTTTAAGAAATTCAAGGAAAATAACTCCCAATAAATAGGAAAACACTCAAGTGGCAGCTATTAGTGTTGTGCCATAGAGACAATCACTTGTACATTGTATATGACATATTTTATTTTAATAAAAGGCATATTTATCTTACAGTTTCTTTTATTTACTTTAAGTAATATAACTATTCGATAAAGTCCATAGTACAACACTGTGTTAAGGAAATCATGATAGAGATCATGATATGAGATTCCTACTACATTGGATGTTGTTAGTACTTAAATAGTCCCTAGTCATAGTATTAATGAGACAGGACATCATTAATGCGTTAAAACTAGCATGTGTTAGATTTCCAGATTTGATCAGGCAGTTGTTCTCATAACCGTGAGTATTAAGATACTCAAAGTTAACACATGGATGCTTGTTAATGGAACAAGTTCATTGGATGACCTAGCTTTGAGATAATCACATGGATAACTATTTAGTGCCAGTGATATAATCTCAATATAGCAAACGTGCAAATATCCTTAGACTTGAGATCTCCAAGGTACTTTGTTTGCTGAGCATTGTACTTTGATTCCAATCTCCGGAGCTCGATCGAGGGTCGCCTATGAGATGGATATTGGGTACATTATAAGGTAAATGAAAGTAGTTGAGAGGGTCAATAAAGGATTCACCACTCCTAATAGTAGGGGTGAATATCTCATGGCCACTTGTAGGAATTACTACTCGGAAAGTCCTTGGCCAAGGCGATTGTTTATTGGAAATAGTTTCAATTGATACACATATAGAGTAGTGGGTTCCTGGTACAAGTACTATTGTATTCGGGCCAGAATTAATTCTGGAGGGAGTTAGCACTAATTCCGTACTCCAAACCGAATGAGATATTGTATGGTGAAAGGAGTTAATTGCACTGAAGTTTGTTATTGAAGGATTCATTTCAAGCCATTTGACTTCCTGGACTCTTGGGCGGTCATGATGTGTTGCTAGATACCACTCATGATCTAAGAATATGGGTTTTTTTATTGATTAATTAATAAACCAATCCTAATTAGAATTAATAGGATTAATTCTAATTAATTATAGATTATTAATCTAAAAAACATTTGGATTAATTCATGTCCGCTACCAATTGACTGGGAAACCTAATAGGCCACACACAATAGAGGATTATTTACTCAAGATGTTATTTGATAACATAGTGGGGTTGATTGAGATAAAGAGAAGTTGTAGTGGACAAATTATAATTAGTTATAATTTATGGTCCAAGTTGTAATTGTGAGAACTTAATGTTTCCAATTACAATTACGGAATTCTAATAGGATTAGAATTCTCAATTTTAGCAGGATTTTTCTTGTGATATAATGGATACACACGAAACCCTAGTTGAATATGATTGTCACACCACACAACTAAGACACACGATCTTCTCTCTCTCTCTCTCTCTCTCTCTCTCGTTTTGCTGAAAACGAAAACAGCCGTAGTCGACTTAGTGTTTTTGCTAGCACAGAAAACTTCGTGCTTAAGTATTCCTCTATATGGATTACTATTAGAGATATTCACACACTGTGATTATAGTGGTTAGACGTTCAACTCACGTGGAGGTTGATCACGAGGATTGCTGGATCGCGCCTCGAATTGAAAAAGAAATTTTATTCTCAGATGATTAAACAAAGGTAAAAAGCTGCTACCTTTATTATCTTTATGTCATGTTTTCCACACATAGTCGGGTCCTGAGATGGTATCTCGTTTTTTTTCCATTGCGCCGTATAGGATACAAGCTTGAGATACCTAACAGCGGCTAGGAAGGAGAATTTCAGCCAAGGTAGAAAAAATGAAGAAGGGGAAAAGGAAATAATTTTGGTGGAGCTAGGATTCGAACTCGAGTCATCAAGAGATAATTCCCAAGCCTTTACCACTAGACTGTATCACTCATTGTTCATATTTCTTAATTAAATTTCCTTTACTCTTTCAACCCGAGCATCTCATAGACCAATAAAATTCTAGACTTTAGATAACTCATCTTTCTTAACAAAAAGGCATCATAAATTTACTAAGCGAACTAAAATACAAATAAATATATGAAACAAACAGGCACAAATATATACACACGTCCACTAAATACTTAGACAAAGGTAATTTAATTTTCATATGCATATGCATGATGTTATTCAATGCTCCCATTCCCCAAATACTAAGGTTAATGTTTAGATGGGCTATTACATCTGCCCATTCTTAAAGGAATTTTGTTTCGAAATTTAGGGTATCATACCTCTATAACAATTCTGGGTACTTCTGCCTCATCCAATCATTAATCTCCTAGGTAGCATCTGTGTACCGTGATGATTCCATAAAACTTTTACCATAGGGATCTACATATTCTGAAGCGTCTTAACACTTCTGTCTAAAATCTTTACTGGCTTCTCGACGTAACTTAGATTGGGTTGTGGAATCAACAGTTCTTTGTTAAGCACATGTTCTGGGTCAGGATGATATTTCTTCAATTGCAATACATGAAACACATCACATATTCCAGTTAAACCCTTTGGCAAATCTAAATGATAAGCTATAAGTCTGATTCTCTTAGTAATTGGAAAAGGTCCTAAATACCTCGAACTTAATTTCCCTCCTTTTGGATGCTTCAGGATTCCTCCACTAGGAGTTAACTTTAGGAACGTTTAATCTCCTATTTGGAACTCCAGTTCCCATCTGTGGTCATCTGTATAACTTTTCTATCTGTTCTGCATTGCTTTCAATCTTTATTTTTTTGTCCTAATCTTATCTGTCATTTCTTAGATATTTACCTCACCTGACTTGCTAACCTGACCATCTTCTAACCAACCCCAAAATAATGGTACATGACACTTCCTTCTATAAAGAGCTTCATACGGAGCTGTACCTATCAATGACCGGTAACTATTGTTATACGCTAGCTCCGCATAGGGTAGGCATTCAATCCACTTGTCTCTGAGGTCCACAATACACACTCTCAGTTTGTCCTCCAAAATTTGAATAACCTCCTTAGATTGTCCATCAATCTAAGGATGTGCTGTAGCACTAAACTTCAATGTTAAACCTATAGACTCTTGAAATTTATTCCAAAATCTTGAAATGAACCTAGGGTCTCGATCTAATACAATACTCGTCGATACTCTGTAAAGCCTTTCAACTTTCCATGTGTAAATTTAGGTCAACTTCTCCATTGAGTCTCTCACGTTCACCAATATAAAGTGTGTAGACTGTTGGGATTTCATCATGCTTATCAAATAAAAATGCAACGGAAATAACTATGAAATCTATGCTCAAGGATCACATGTTTGCAATTAAAACGGGAATAGAGGAAGGAAACGGAGATTACCTTCTATGGCAAAAAAAATAAAAATTTTCCTTGTGCCAAACTAGGTCAAATCGCCCCACTACAATCTAAGAGTAAGATTGTCTCTAGCAGTAATCCACACAAGGTTGAATTGCTCACAAAGCCCGCTTGAAACTATGCTAGTAGAAGAGAAGCGGTTATGTTTAATTTGAGAAGAATATGGAAGAAGAAGAAGGTCCAAAATCCTCTCCTTTTGATCATCCAAAACCTCTGTAGCAAAAGGAACGAATTCCATATTTATAGTTTTAGGATTTGTGTTAATTGCAATTAAGTCTTCCAAGATTCAATGTCTACAATTGAGCCCTTAAAGTGTCTATAATTGCAACCAAGTCCTATGAATTATAACAAACTTATAATTCACCTATAAACATATCTTCTTCTCTTAAGTAACCCCACAATATTATCAAATAATATATATTAAGCAATCAAACTTTTATTGTGTGTGACCCATTAGGTTTTCTGGTCTTGTTGGTAGCTTAATATGAATTAATTCTAACAGCTTTAGAATTAATAATCCTAAATAAAATATAGAATTAATTTATTAATTCTCCAATTAATAAATTCATATTTAACAGATCAAGAGCGACATCTAACAATAACTCTTGACCACCCAAAAAAGTCCAGAAAGTCAAGTGGCTTGACATAACCTTTCAATAGCAAATAACCAGTGCAATAAACTCCTTTCACCATATTATATCTCATTTGATCTAGAGCATGAAATTAGTGCTAACTCCATCCAGAATATTATTAATTCTGACCCGAATATTTTAGTACTTATTCAAGCAATCCATTACTCGCTATGTATATCAAATTTAGAAGTATTTCTAACACATAGTCGCATCGGCCAAGGACTTCATTAGTAATGATTTCTACAAGTGGTCCTAAGATATACTCTCCTACTATTACGAATGGTAAATCCTTTATTGACCCTCTCAACTATTTTTATTTAATTTACATTGTACCCAATATCTATCCTATAGATGATCCTTTTAAGACTCCAAAGATTAGAATCAAAATACAACACGCGGTAAACAAAATACTTCAGAGATCTCAAGTCTAAGTATACCAGCACACTTGCTATAATGAGATTCTATCACTAACACTCAATAGCTTATCTCATAGCTAGGTCATCCAATGAACTTGTTCATATAACAAACATCCACATATTAATCCTGAATATCACAATACTCATGGTTATAAGAACCACCACTTGATCCAATCAAGGGATACAACATGTGCTAGTATTAGCATATTAATAATGTCCCATTTCATTGATACTATAACTAGGGATTTTTCAAGCACAAATACTACATAATATAGTAGGAATTTCACATCATGATCTCTATCATGATTTCCTTAACACTGTATTATACTAGGGGCTTTATCAAATAGTTTATACGCATATTAAGATATAACAATCATACTAAAAGATAAAGAATGCCTCTTATTAATTATTATATAATATACACGATACAAGTTATTGCCTCTAAGGTACAATACTAACACAAACTTGGTCAATTAATTTACGACCACCCAAATAGCATCTTTCTGTGACTTAGCCATTAGTAATCTTCTAACGAAGTCCATGGTTACCTCCTCCCATTTCCATTCAGGAATAGGTAAAGGTTACAGAAATCTCGCAAATTTCTTATGCTCTGCCTTGACCTTTTGACATGTCCAGCATGTCGTCATAAACTTCACCTCATCCTTTTTTATTCCGAACCACCAATACGCCTTCTTTAAATCCTAAGACATTTTTAACTCTCATGGGTTAATAGCATGCTTACTTCTATGTATCTCCTCTAATATCCTCTTCTTCAACTCCTGATCCTGCAGTATACATATCCGATTACGAAAATATAGTACTACATCCTCATCTGTTCAAAAGTCCTATCCTCCTCATTTGCTCTCCTTACCCTTAAAAGCTTGAAATTCAATACTATTTTTTTTGTGCATCAATAATTTTTTGCTTCAACTCCAGCACCAATCTCAAATTGCTAATACGAATTTTTCCCCCTTGAATGGTTGTTTCCTCTTCCAATAACTCCTGTACCACTCGAACTTCTTATATTTTTATGCTAGCCATGTTAACCTTTCTGCTCTGCGCGTCAACCATTATATTAGCCTTTGGTTGATAATAATTTATGGGCCATTTGTACTCCTCCAAAATCTGTATCCACCTCCATTACCTGAGGTTCAAATCTTTCTGCATGAAGATGTACATAAGGCTCTTATGGTTGGTGAACACTTCATATTCTTCTCCTTACAGGTAGTGTCACCATTTTTTCAAAGCAAACACTATAGCTGCTAGCTGCAAATCGTGAGTTAGATAGTTGACTTCTTGTGGCTCTAGCATCCTTGAAGCACAGGCTATGACCTTTCTTTCCTGCAACAGAATAGCTCCTAATCTCTCCTTCCATGCATTTGTATATAAAGCATAGGATTTATCCTCTTCAGACAAAGTCAATACAAAAGCCATCATCAGTCTCATTTTGAGCTCTTGAAAGCTTTCTCACACTTCTTGTTCCAAATAAATAGTACGTGCTTCCGCAAAAGTCGAGTCATCATAGAGGCCAAGGTAGAAAAGCTCTTGATGAACTGGTAGTAATACCTAGCTAAACTGAGAAAACCATGAATCTCAGTTGTATTTTCTGATTGCTTCCAGTTTACCACCATTTTTACCTTCGCATGTTCCATCTTAATACCGTCCTTAGATACCACATAACCAAGGAATGATACTAAGTTTAACCAAAATTCGCATTTGCAGTAAAGAGCTTATGTTCTTTTAGCTTCTCTAAGACTAATCTCAAGTATTCAACATTCTCCTTGAGACTTTTGAAGTAGACAAGAATATCATCAATGAATACCATAATGAATTTGTCTAAATATGGTTGGAAAACCCTGTGCATTAGATCCATAAATATAGTGGGTGCATTGGTTACTCCAAATAACTTCACTACAAACTCATAGTGGCCATATCTTGTGTTAAAAGCCATCTTAGGTATGTCCTCCTCCTTAATTCGCATTTGATAATATCCTTGTTGTAGATCCAACTTGGAATAACAGTTGAACCTTGTAATTGATCGAATAGTTAATCTTTCAGTGGTAGCGGATACTTGTTCTTGATCATTAGGTTATTCAAACCTCTATAATCAATGTAGAGCCTCCAAGTTCCATTCTTCTTCTTCACGAATAATACAAGAGCTCCCTATGGCAACGTACTCAGTCTAATATAGCCCTGATTTACCAATTCCTTCAACTGTTCCTTTAACTTTATCAACTCCCCAAAGGCCATTCGATAAAGCATATTCAATGTTGGCTTAGCTCCCAATATCAAATCTATGGTAAACTTAACTTCCCAAAAAGGTGGAAATGAAGTGAGCTCAATAGGAAAAATGTCCTAAAATTCTTTTACTATCGCGGTATTCTTTAAAGTACACTGGTCCTTAGGTTTATTTATCAAGTAGGTTAAGTATCTTACGCATCCCTTCTTCTATATCTTCCGAGCCTTTAACCCAGCTATCAAAAATTTAAACTCCTTCACCCGTTTCCCATTGAATTCTATTATATCATATCATGGTCTAACAAACTGCACTGTCTTGATCTTGCAATCTATTCTACCTCTATACTTAGCCAACCAGTCAATACCCAGGATTAAGTCATAAGCTTCAATAGGTAAAACTATGAGGTTTGCCTTCAAAAATTTCCTTTCCTACTTTAATTTCACATTCTTGCACCAGTTTCCCCGCTTCTAATATTTTCCCTAAAGAGGTACTTACTACTAGGGTATAGGGTTGTTCATCCCTGTCCCAACGCATATGACGTGCACAACTTTTATTTACATAGGAATGTATGGATCTTGGATCTATAAGAACATTAACAGTATAATCTCAGATAGAGAGAATACATTCCACTACTACTACGTCAGCTCCAATTTCATCCCGATTTAAAACAAACATCTTAGGCTTCACTTGAGGCTTTTGTCATCCACTTACAATAGCTCAAGCGGTTGTTCCTCTGTTAGTGCCAGTTGGTGGTGCTGGAGCTCCTTATCTAATCCTCAACGGTTTAGGACAATTGTTCCAAAGATGATTTGGGTCTCCGTAATTATAGCACTTTTTAGCTACTCCTTTTGACCAACAATCTTTCTTCACATGACCCCACTTTCTGCAGTTCTAGCATGTTGGCAAATTCGGGGTTGAGCCTGCTGGAGTCATCTGTGCCTATGGCCCTACTATTGTGTAGCTGGGCATTTGTAGAACTGATATCTTGTTAGTAGCCTTATCTGCTCTTATGGTTTGGGTTGCACTTGATGTTTGTCTTCATTTTCTATTATGGTAGTTACACCCACCACGGCTGCATATATTGTTGGTGAGGAGGGTGCTAAAGCCCTCCTTAGCTCCCGCCTTAACCATTTGATGAATTTCCTCATTTGTTTATGCTCCGTATCCACCAAGCACTTATAATATTTCGACAATTACATTAATTAGGTGACATATTATGCCACAGTCATGTCTCCCTGCCTCAGATCTTAGAATTCATCCTCCCCCATCTCCATTATCCACTGTGAAATGTGTTCTACCCTAAAAGCCTCTGTGAAATTGCTCCAAGTACACTCTCGATCAATCCTCCTCTATTCCTCCTAGATGCGTAGCCACCAAGGCCTAGTTGGTCCCCTCAGCTGAAAAGCAGCAAACTTAACCATCCTTTCCTCAATGTATTGCCGAGTGGAGAATATATCCTCTATTTGCTCAATCAATAGCTCTGCTTTCTCATCTTGTTCTGTTTCCCCATGGAAAGTCGATGGCTGGAACTTTAGAAATCATTCTAGAGCTATATCATTACCTACAAGTGTCTTTCTCTCAACCTTCTCTGATAGAGAATGGAGGATCTCTGTAAGCCTGTGAAAAGCATATCCGAGGAACACCTTCGTAGGCCCCTTAGGTATTTTCTCAGGCTTCTGCCTGTAATCCCTTTCTATTTCAGGAGTGGAGAGCTATATGGGTCCGAGCCCAGGGTCGATGATGTACTTTCTCGAGTGGTTTTGATATACACTATGGTCCTTCGTCTTGATGCCATCTTTAACAATACAAAAATTTATGTATGCATGCAATGTTTAAATCATGTATAAACAAATTATGAATGTTCCACAATAGGAATTTCAAACTCCACTTATGCAAGATAGTAAATCAAATAATTTTGGGAATAAGTAATCATTTGAAAACAAGTAAATTTGTTATCTATTCAAACTGCTTAATTAAACAAAGGAAGAAAAGGCATGCATAGCATCCTTATTTCACATAAACGAAGATTTCCAAAATAACACAGTAAAAGAACACCGTTTATTAATGGAAAAGAAGTAATAGGGCTTCCTGATCTCCATCACCAGGTTAGTTCAACTATCTCACACATACTTTTTCCCCTTCAAATCCTCATTTTTGGGCTCAGAAAGCCAACCTCTAGTGTTCTTGGAAAACTTTATCCCCTTTTCATCCACAAATCCCAAGGTTCCTTGGTAACCCTACCAGAACACCCTATAGCCCAAATGGGTCTCCTAGAATTCTCTACCTCTGCAAGACCTGCTCTCAGTTTCGTTCGCCTAACTCGCTTTCAGTGTTGTGCCATAAATTCTTCGTATTTACTTTTTGGTGCCTCAAATTCTAAGTCTCCAAAAATAAACCCTATATGGGTGAGTCAAGGGCAGGCTCCTCTACTTTAGCTCCTTCATTCTTACTCTCCTTTCAGCTCCTCTGGCTCGGACTCAGAATCAGACTCGCTAGATAGAGGGGGTACAGGTGGTGGTGGTGCATTAGGTCCACCTATGAAAGGTTAATCCTTTGCCATTAGCACAAATCTACTAGCTATCCTATTCACAAACAACAAATAGCATTAGCATAAAATTTAAATACTTAACTAAATAAATCTCAGCAATCATATGCGTATTGCCGAAACCAAGTCTCTGATGTCACTTGTAATACTCCACCTTACATGTACCCAAAAAGGGGAAGGATGTTGCCCCGTCCAAAGGATTAGAGGTCTTTATAACTAGGTAATGATATAAGCTAAAGCGAAAATAACTTCAAAATCTCATTACAAGGATTGTCCACAAGTTTCTCGATACATATGAAATAAAATAACTCTCTAACCAAGAATCACAAAATCAAGAAATTAAATGTAACCATCTTTTAATAGCGCTCAACCTCGTCAAAGTTGGCAGATCCTGATATATGACATCAAAAGGAGTGTGAGAAATACATCTTGGTAAGTCTTGTGCTCTTATTAGATACAAAATAAGTTTCATGAATGCATTTAGGAATCATTTTTTAAAAGTTGATTGCAAGTCAAACATTTTTCCCATAAATAATAGTGAGTGGTATATTGAAGCCAAAATCACAATAAAAAGTATAACATATATTATCCACTAAAAAATAAACGAGTTATGAAAGCTTGCATCATAACTTTAAGATGAAACCCTGCATCATGACAAACACTGTGAAACCCTACATCACAGTGAAGTGGGTGTACGACTCACTAAATAAGATACTTCTCCATCTCTCACCTTAACTTACCGGATGTTTACCCCGAAATAACAGCCTTCATTGACTGTGGCGCTAACTCGGACCGGCTTGACCTACACGAATTGTCACTTTTTCTAGATAGAGCTCACCACGTAGAGGCAGCCTCCTATTGAGAGACTTGCCCTACGTTTCAAAGGTTAGTCATAGTGGTCTACCTTTATTCAGTACTCAACGCTTCATTATATTGTTCAAGGTCCAAATCTCAACTAAACATTTTTTACACTTTGGTAATGCAAGCATGGCTTCCAAGTAAATTACTGTAAAATTATTTTATAAATAAAATGTTATTTTATATTTAAAGTCTTATTTGAATAAAAGTTTTTAATCTAAAATAATTAAGCTTGCATTCCAAATAATCATAACATTGAGTTAACATACATTTCACAAATACAAATGACTTCCTATTCAGTGCTTTAGAACTAAACATTTTAATGCAAGGACTTACTTGTTAATTTCACTCAAACCATTGAGCTAGAGATTTACTCCTCGTGCTTGGGTCCCACTCTCATTTACACAAGAAAATTACAAATTCTCAATCAGATACTACCCTTCTACACATTATAATGCTTGTAATATTCAACTTTCCTCTTTTTATCGAAGCATAAAGAATCAATATCCCATACAATGGTATTTGACTCAACTCCCAAGGTTCCTTCTACTTGACCTAACTTTGCATACGAGCGACTCTGACAAAACACATGAATAAGAGGTAGATAGATATTCAACTAATAAAAAGATATCTTGTGCTAAATAATATGACAACTAGAATAACATGTACCAAATAATTAATATGTACTAAAACAATAGTCTATAAAGCACGCTTCCAGAAACTATTAATTAGATAAGTAAACAAATAGATAAATATAATAGATAGAAGATATATAATAACTAATATCCATTAATAAATAACTAATTAATAGTAAATAATTAATTAATAATTAATTAATTATTAATAAATAATAAACAAATCTTAAATTGTAAATCATAAGTAATACATAATAAATAAGTTATGAACAATAAATAAATGAGTAGATAGGTGTGTGTGTGTGTGTGTGTGTGTTACATACATACATACATACATACATACATACATACATACATACATACGTACATACATACGTACATACATACGTACATACATACGTACATACATACATACATACATACATACATACATACGTACGTACATACGTACATACGTACATACGTACATACATACATACATACATACATACATACATACATACATACATACATACATACATACATACATACATACATACATACATACATACATACATACATACATACATACATACATACATACATACATACATACATACATACATACATACATACATACATACATACATACATACATACATACATACATACATATATATATATATATATATATATATATATAACATTTATGCATAATATGTGAATTTCTGATGGTAAACTATCGTCGTTAAACACAAAATGTTTAAGGACACTCAATATATTGAGTATTATTAGATCCACATGGAATTCATCACAAAATATTAATAACAAGAATCATCTACCTTACTTTCCCTATTTGGCTCTAATACCAAGAGGATAAGGAAGGAGATCTAATTTTAGATCTAATCTACAAGTGGTCTAACTGAGTTGTTTAGTCAATGAGATGAGAAATAGCTGTTGTTAACTCAGTAGCTTGTATGAAACTAGAATTTATTCTCAATGGCCTGATCCCTCTCAAATCTATTACAAACTTTGTAGATCCATTCTCTATTTACTGATTAATACTCATATCCGTTGTGTTCACAAATAGATCTACAAGTTTTACATCATAAGATACGAATAACATGAATGTATCATTCTTATGGAACTTGAAGAGGGCAAACATTTCAGAAACCTAGTCTAAGAAGGCATACATTTCAACAATCTCCCACTTGGACTCTAAGACTAAGAAAGCCCATAAGTGCCCACCCTTATAGTATCTAAATGTCTTTTTAAAGACTCTCACTACTAAAAACTTGGTGAATGGATTTACTAGATTGTTCTCCGAGGCTATCTATTCCACCATGATTTTCTATCTCTGAATAAAATTCTAGATCAGGTGGTACTTCCACTCTATGTGCTTTCTCTTCTTGTGGTTCCTTGGTTCTTTGGATTGTGAGACTAAGCCAGTGTTATTGCAATATAGCACAATCAGCTTGTCTATCTGTAGCACGACTTCAAGTTTTAAAAAGAACTTTTGGAGCCAAATTGCTTCCTTGGATGCCTCCGAAGCTGCCATATACTCAGCTTCTATAGTTGAGTCAGCAATGCAAAATTTCTTAATACTCCTCCATGAAATAGCCCTTCCAGACAAGGTGGAGACATATCCACTAGTGGATTTTCTTTCATCCTTATCAACTTGGAAATCTGAGTCTTATATCATATAGGAGCCAAGTCATCAACCATATAAACCAGCATATAATCTCTCGTTCCCTTGAGGTATTTGAGAATATGCTTTATAGCTTACCAATGAACCTCCCTAAGGTTTGACTAATATCTGCTAACTAAACCTATGGCAAAGAAAGTATCTGGCCCTTGTGCACAACAGGGCGTTCATGAGACTTTCCAAAATCGAAGCGTAGGGAATCCTAATCACCCTGTCTTTTTCTTCATCTATCTTAGGATAGTCCTTAGAATAAAAAGACAACCTATGTCTATAAGGGATTAGAGCTCATTTACATGAGTCCATCTTGAACTTAGCCAACATCTTATTAATGTATATGGCTTGAGATAATCCTAACATGCTCTGCTTCCTATTTCTAAGAAGCTTAATCCCGAGAATGTAACTGGCTTCTCCCAAATCTTTCATACTGAATTGACCAGACAACCAAACCTTAGTAGATGATAATGTCCTTACATCATTCCCAATAAGTAGAATATCATCCATATATAGTACAAGAAAAATCACATTTATATCTTCCAGTTTCCTGTACATGCATGGTTCATCCCCATTTTTGAAAAAAATCATAAAACTTTACAATCTCATCAAAATGATTGTTCCATACTCTTGATGTCTGCTTAAGTCCATAGGTGGACTTCTTAAGCTTACAAACTATACGTTCCTAGCCTTTAGCAATAAAACCTTCCGGTTGGGACATATAGATGTCTTCGCTAAGATGGCCATTAAAAAAAAGCCGTCTTAACATCTATTTGACATATCTCATAGTCATAATTATATGCAATGGCAAGGAAGATACGGATGGATTTAAGCATGCCTACCGAGGAAAAGGTTTCCTTATAGTCGATTCTCTCTTTTTGAGTGTACTATTTTACTACAAGCCTAGCTTTGAAAGTTTCCATTTTGCAATCCGCTCCCCTTTTCCTCTTGTATACCCACTTGCACCCAATGAATTTTGTCCCTTCAGGTGAAACTACAAGATCTCAAACCTGATTGAAGTACATTGACTTAATCTCGGGTTTGATTGCTTCATGCCATAGGTCTGCATCAGTATCGGTATCAGCAATAGCCTCCTAGTATCTAGTGGGATCTTGTTCCTGATAATCGGAGACTAGGTCAAAGACTTCTCCAGTCTACCTTTCTGGAATCTTAGATACCCTCCCACTATGATAAGGCTCCCTTTGTACAGGTTCTTGAGATTGTGCCTCTTCTTGTTCAATAATCGGGCTAGAAAGAGTTGAGTCAGAAGACAACTTCTCAAGTTCCAACCTAGTTAAACCTTTCGTGGATGTGCTTTGATCATCTTTCAAGTATCTAGCATTAGTACTTACCAGTACTTTTTACTCCTTAGGATGATAAAAGTAACCACCTTTAGTCCCTTTTAGATACCCAACAAAATAGTATAATTCTGACATTGGTTCTAACTTGTCTCCCTTAATCAGTGCATAAGTTGGATAGCCCCATATCTTGAGATGGTTTAGACTTGACTTAGCCCAGTCCATATCTCATAAGGCGTCCTATGTACTGACTTGGAAGGCACTAAGTTCAAAATATATGCCGCTATTTCTAGGGGCATATCCCCAAAAAGACACCGGAAGAGTAGTATGAAATATCATACTTCAGACCATTTCTATTAATGTCCTATTCCTTCTCTTAGTTACTCAATTCTACTGGGGTGTTCTTGGCAGAGAAAGTCGAGATACTATCCCATGATGTACCATGTAATCCGTAAATTCATCGAAAAGGTATTCTCCACTATGATCTGATTACTAGGTCTTGATCAATTTACCTGTCCGACGCTCTACTTTAGCCTTAAACTCTTTCAACTTGTCAAATGAGTCACACTTGTGCCTTATCAGGTAAACATAATCGTACCTTGCACAATCATCTGTGAAAGTGATAAACTACTCAAACCCTCATCTCACTGGTGTAAACAATGGACCACATACATCAGTGTGGATAAGACTTAATATCTCATTAGCTCTATCCGCCTTTCGAATAAAAGACCTTTTGGTCATCTTTTTCATAGGGTAGGATTCACACTGAGGCTAACTTTCCAATCTCAATGAGCCCAAAGGCCCATTATGGATTAACCTCTAAATTCTGGTTGAGTTAATATGATCCAACCTTAGATGCCAAATATATGAGTCATTGACATTGGTCTTTCTCTTTCTACTTAAAAGTTTACTTTGAGCGTTATTTAATTGATTGTTAATAGGGTTAATGAAGAACAAATTTTCATACATGTGCCCAGTACATAAAACTTCTCTATTTCTGCTGATAGTAATACTAGAATGGAAATAAATAGAATAACCATGATTTATTAGTTTTGCAACTAAAATCAAATTCTGTCTAAAACCAGGTACACATAAAATATCCTTCAAAATAACTATTCTATTACAATCAAATTTAAGTTCTTGTTCTCCCACTACTAGGGCCCATACTTGTGCTCCATTTCTCATGCATAGTCCATATTTACTCTTTTAGAATCTTCTTATCTTTCTAAACCCTTGTAAGGAGTTACAAATATGATCAATAGCTCATGAATCAACAATCCAACTGAAAGTTGATATTGAAATAGACTCTAGATAGTAAATAATACCTGTGAGGTTTTTCTTAGCCTAAAGATTTGGACACTTTTTCCAGTGTCCTTTATTCCCACATTTGAAGCACTTGCCCTTGCATTTGTCTTTAGGCTAGGACTTGGGCTGGGCCACTGCATCACCCTTATTCTTCTTGAACTTTCTAGGCTTAGACCCAGTTCTTGAAGAAAAAGCCCTAGCAATCATAGCCTTGGACTGTCGCTTCATGACCTTTTCCGCCACCTGGAGCTCTTTCATTAATTTTGTTAAACTCATATTTAACTTGTTTATGTTGTAGTTTAACTTGAATTGAGTGAAAAAGCTTGGTAAAGATTCGAGAACCATATCCACTTAGCTCTCGAGTCAATCACAACCTCCAAGACTTCTGCTTCTTCGAAAGTAGCAATCATTTTGAGAATGTATTCCTTGACTGATGTTCCCTCTGTTATCTTAGTGTTAATGAATGTTCTAAGAGTCTCCTATCACGCTGGTCGACTCTTATTAGCGAATATTGTAGCTAATGACTTACTGATACCACAAGCAGTGGATATGTGCTCATGTTTGAGCCGGAGCAAATTAGACATGAAGGCCAACATATAGCAATGAGCCATCTCGTCGGTCTTCTTCCATACCTTTTCAGCCTCACGTTTCTTATCAGCAGAACCCTCATTGATAATAGGGCAAGTTTCGTAAAGGACATACTTATACTCTTCTGTAGTGAGTATTATATCCAAGTTCCTTTTTTAGTCCACATAGTTTGGACCCGTTAGCTTATTCTCCCTGGGAATAACGGCTAAAGGACTAAAAGAACCTCCACCAACTATTTTTGAAAATAAAAAATAAATGAAAATTCTCAACTTTTGAAAATTAAATAATTTTGTGCATTTTATCATCATATTAAATCTGATAATAGTTATTCCTATTACTATTATCTTTAATATGATTAATTTAGCTCTTAGGAGAACTGACAGAGTTTCTTGGAAAAATTAACAATTTTCTAAGCTAAGTGTGTTAACTATCACAAATTAATTTTCTTTCTTAGTAATGATCTAAAAGACGATTCCATCGATGGGATGGCCATTTCTTCTTATTGTCTATGGACAATCCTCACACTATAACCTCCAACGTGAACTGGCCGATCATAGTACGTGCCCTGAGTTATTAATTACATCATTTCATTAGTTCTAGATTCTTGTGGTATCTCAATCCTATACGAGTTCACTCTCAAGATGACGCGAGGAGACCCACAATCTCTAATGAGGACCGTAATGGAAGCTATAGGGCCGTTAGAACCCCTCTCCTACTTAATCCTTTAAAACAAGGGTTTTTCCTTGGAAAAATATCCTTCTTGAAAAATATCCCTTTAAGTTTCACTTAAAACTTGTAAAATATCTAAATCCATAAATCTCTATGTCGGGGTAAAATCATTTAAGAGATTTTCTATGGATTAATTTTACCTTGTTAAATACTTAATGATTTCCAAAAAAAAATTTATTAAAACTTTCTAAAGACTTTGGTCTCAAATTTTATTTTGACAAAAACAAATTTTCTTGTAAAATAAATTAAAATGATTATTCCATTTAACTCACAAAAATATCTAAATTCAAAATATTCTCTATGTCAAGGATAAATTTTTTTTTAGAGAATAACTAAAGATTAATTTTTATTTTGAGCTAAAATTAATCATTTAATTAGAGAAAAATATTTTTCTTCTCAAAAATTCCCAAAAACTTTGGTCTTTGAGAAAACGTGCACATAGGTACTTAAAAGAAAATAGCATGCTAGAAAACTGTAAACGTTTTCATGCTTTTCTATTCTTTTAACTTAGGTGTCCAAATAATAGAATTAAACACATTAATGAATTTAATTAATGGTCCTATTTAATCCTAAATCCATTACTATCATTTTCATGCAAAATATTCTAATAGTATTATCTATGCAAAAATAATAACTTTACTTGCAATGGGACCCAAAACGGAAAAGAAATTAGCATGAAAATTACAAGGAAAAATAATTAAAAATTTTATTTGGTCTTCATGCACCTGCCACACCAAATCATAGCCCTTGAACCCACCAAACCATGGACTGAACAACGACCCGTAACTCGCCATGCCCCATGACCCATGCACGCTCTGCGACCCGCGCATGCCAACCCAACTCGTGACCAAGCCTCGGGAGGCTTGAGCACTGCCACGGTAGGTTGGGCCTTACCTCAGGAGGCTTAAATGGCCAAGCCGTGGCTTGGCTTAGCTCTCCTGGTGGCTCCCTCACAAAATCCAATTAGTGGCTCAGCTGGGCTTTCTGAGCCAGTACTGTTCGTCTTCTCCTTCATTTTTCTGTGGCATTTTCTTCCAGATTTCTTTTGGTTTCTTCCTCCAGATGAATTCATAGGCATGGAAAAATTTACAGAAAATATAATAACTGGTCTCTTTCTGTAAAATAACATCTGCCTATGCCCATAAACACTGGGCTACACGATTCGTCTATGAAAACGAGTAAATATAGTGCACCTATGGCTTGACGGTGAGACTTAAAGTGAGATCTACCCTTACTAGAAACATGAAGGATCACAACAAAACATTAACCAAAATTGGATCTTGTTGTTTTATTAATCTAGCATGCATCCTAAGTCGTAAAAACCAACATGCTCTGATACCATTTGAAGGAAGGAACGTCTAAAAACCATGCACACAGAAGCATAAAAATAAATTGAAATAAAACGTAAAAATGAGCAGCGGAAGGATTAATACCTCTGCGTTTTATCTGTTTTAGCTAACGTAGTCATTCGACCCAGTTTTGGTAGACTACTTGAAGCCTCCAGTTCTGCTCTCGATGTCTCTGGTTGTTGTCTAGCAAGCCTTTAACTTCTTCTTGGCATGTACACAAAGCTCTTGGGCTTTCAGAATATGGCCGATGCCTGATCGCCAAGTGAAAGCCAAAGTGAAAAGGAACTGGTCTAGGTCCTTTCGTAACTATATGCTACATAAGCAGTAATCACAAGGGTGTTATCTCCTATTCTATTGTTTTCCCTTGGAAGAGAGACACTAGAAAAAAAGTTACTTTTGGCAATGCCAGAGAAAGTCTGCGAAATTGGCCAAAACTGTGGCAAATTTATTTTTGCCACAGAAACGCCACAGTTTTCGAGGTGTGGGCGTCTCGGCTGTTGCAAAAAAATTACCACAGTTGTGTAACCGTGGAGAATACCTTTTGCGATAGATTTACCATAGTTTTGGAGTCGTTGTAAATAAAGTGTGGTATTTGTTCATGAACTTTTGCCATAATTTTTTCCAATGGTTATTAACTATGGCAAAGATTTTAATTTTTTGTCACATTTTTCCAACATTTTACAACTGTGGAATATTATTGGTTACAATTAAGTTTCCATTGAAAATAATCCTTTTTGTCACTGTTCTTTTCTAAATTGACATAATCGTGGATAATGCCCATTTGCTACGATTTCCTTACTATTGTAATTAATACTTTTTGTCACGATTTAAAACTTTAGAAAAAATCGTACGCAATTTTTGGAAAAATTTCTATATTTTTTACATTTGTAGTGAATAAACATTGAATTCAATATGATGATATTGACAAATTGTTTTTACATGCGCATTTTGACAACTTTTTTTCCCTCGACTTTAACAAGATCATCATCTACTATACATATAGACCTGTGAAAACCTCTAATATTAACAATCAACTATCATCCATTGAATGAATGTTCAAAATGCCATCTTCCATGAATAATAACTTAATATACACCAAAAAAGCTAAATGAAGTCTAATAAGTATCATGAATCTAATCCTTGATATTAGTTCAAAATAGTTCAAAACAAAACCACAATTCTATCCATGACATCCATCAGAAGTTATAAAAATTCATTGAGGACAAAAAACAATGCCATAATTAAATGAACCTTCAATCACCTTGATCTTCATTCCTCCTGTCATTAAGAAAAAAAAAGGACAAGATTACGTCTTAATAAAACTACAAATCTGAACTTCTAAAGTCACGACAAAACTGGTGTCAGATATATGTAATCATCCACTTTAACATAAAATTCGGAATCATAAAGCACATAAGCAGCTTTGAGGAAAGCTAATTTGCATTGACATTCCCATGTTAATGTAAGAAGATTAATTTAGCACTAGTTAAAGTATCCAACCATGAACTCCAAGACCTAAATTCTTTTGCAAATTAGAGAAGTACTTCACTATTCGACCAAAGAAAACAAGGGAAACATTGGCTTTCCTCAACCAAAAAAAAAAAAAAAAAGAAAAAGTGAACTTGACTGCAGTTCAGTCCTAATGTTTATCAAAGAGAAAAAAGGTTCTTGTCTATCTCAGTTCAAGTACAGAAACGAAATGAAGCTAAAGGACATCACTTCCTTAAGGCTCCATTTTGTCATTATAAATATGGGAAAAGATGAAAATAAATAAATAAATACGTTCAACACTTCTAAAAACATCTTACAAGAAAAAAAAATACAATACCATATATTCAGTAATGATTTTAGTTTTTCCCAAAAAATACTTTCTTTTGCATCACTTCCTTTATGTTTCTAGGCAATTTCTAGTATGTACGATGACTTACATGTTGTAAGAATATGCTAACATATGTAGTTTCACATATTACAGCATCCAAAAAGTATTAATTAATGATTAAGTTTCAAGAGATTACATAAAACCCCCTTTATTTCCCTTCTCATTTTGCACTATGTCCTATTGCTCATTATGAATTGATTGTTCTAACTATCATATACTAGTGTTTCTACAATAATATCCATCACTAAAACTGTAAACAAAGACCTCAATAACATGCCTAGGAAGCACAAAAGTTGAAGGATATGGATGTTAACTTCTGGATACAGAATAAATAACATTATTAAGGGATGAGTTTTTGAATAAGGGATGGGAACAAAAAATATGGTTAAAGATGGAAGACATGTTCTATATGAAATTTCATGCCATGTTAAGTCAGTATACGCTAAACTAAATATGGACTTTTTAGCCTCAAGATGAGTTTTTGAATAAGGGATGGGAACAAAAAATATGGTTAAAGATGGAAGACATGTTCTATATGAAATTTCATGCCATGTTAAGTCAGTATACGCTAAACTAAATATGGACTTTTTAGTCTTTTAGTTAAGAGAAAAAGAGTATCCAATTTATATTGTAATGTCAAGTAAGAATAGCCAGTCAAGGCAAATCCAATGAAACACACCACATTCTTGTTAATTTCACAATAAAAGATTTTTAGTACTTCTTAGCCAAGCACTCACCAGTCACCACTAGTAACAAAGTAGCTACTTTGATATCTAATTATACTTCAATAATGATTGATAATTACTACTTTTAAGGAAATTTAAAGAGAGAGAAAACTGAAAGCCGATAAAAAGCATAAACTGGGTATAATTTAATAGCTATTGCAAGTTGGAAAATTAAATGTCAATCAGTGATTTCTTCCTCTTTAGCATACTAATATATAGAATTGCACATCTGAAGAAAGAATTGTTAAGGAAATCAAATGTTATGCTTGCAGACAAAGTGAAACGTAACTCCTTGGTGCTTCTAGACTATCCTTAGTATCAGTCAAGAAAATTATAGCTCAGCTTCTAGATAAAATGAAACTCAAAATGCTATATGTCACCACATCTGATTAATTATTAGAACTACAGTTCACAAAAAATGGAAAAAGAGAAAAAGAATATGTAAAGAAATCTAAAAACTCAGTTTCCAAAAAACATGGATTTCGATGCTAATTGTTACCAACAAGTGTGAACAATCTTGAGAAGCATGCTTTACGACTTGAGTAAACATTCATGAGAAAAGCATTTGCATGCACCATTAGACAAGGATCATTTAAAAGTGAACAATAGAAAATTCTCAACAATTCTAGTCCTAACAGGAAATTTCAAGTGTAATTGCCAACAAACAATAAACACAGGAGGATCATAATATTCGATAAAATGAAGATGCATCAATATATCATGCAGGTGCTAATATCCCAAATATAAACATCTAATAAATGAAGCCTCAATTTCCTCTTCACCATAAAAACACCATACATAAGCTATAATATGTGATCCACTCATCATCATTATTTGAAACTAAAAGACTAATTAGATAAAAGCAAAAGAGTAGAATTAATTTGTAAATTCTTGCTAAAGTGGTACTCTTATGTCAACCAAGTACAACCAAACAAAATTTAGCAAAACAAAGGTGATGTCTTTGCTCATGTTATTGAAATAGCATTTCCCAAGACCTCAGTAAAATGCTAATTACTCAAAGCTAGTCCATGTAAACCAACAAAGTTCTACACCAAACAGTAAAAGTATTTTCAAACAGCATACATAGCATTTTCAACATTTTCAGACTGAGATAATCCCAGAGATTGATGCTATGTAAAACATAAAAGAACACCCAAATCTACAACATATATATCTCCATTTTAGATATTGTGCTTTCAGAAATAGAAAAGAACACCAGCAACTGTATAGTTAATACTAAAGCAGTTCTTTAACATTAGTTGCTTGCTTTTCCAAATCTTGGGCTTTTGAAATTTCAAATTCCCATAAAAGAATGATGAATGCCCAAATATTGCACATGACCAAAACAATGGACAAAATGATTGAATGGCAATTTCAAAATCCAGAAAAATATACAAAGGGAAGATTGAACAATGGCCCCCATCCTAGAAAGATCAACCTCACTCATTGATAAATGCCAGTTGTCCTTTAGAAAAGAGAAAAGAGAATAAAGAGTCAACAATAGGTGTAAATTAACTATTATGTCCCCAAAATAGAAAAATCTCTTTCACTTCTTTAGGCCATAGCTTTTCAATGGCATACTGATTTTTTGGAAAAAGATAGGTATTGAAATGTTTAAAAGAAAGAGGAATTATTTAATAAATCAGAATTTTCAAGCTTGTCAAAAAAAGAAAAATTGATAAACTCTGAGATTTTCTTCAAGATCCCATCAAACTGAGCTGCATCAAAGATAAGCATTCCTCTCTGGAGAAAGCAAGATCAATATGATTAATAATACTCAACTCAAAAAGCTTAGGATATGTCAAACTAAAGCTTACTATAAATTAGCAATGCAAAAACAATTGCCTCTACCTGTCCCAAGTTTTGGATTCATTAAGCCCAATGTAAAAGCATGAGGAGATTTTGTCTTACCCCAAGGTAGAGAAGCCAAAATATTGCTTTACAATCATTATTCAGATTTTGATTTCATCATACCATGGACCGTATGCTTTCAATATATGGCCACTTCTAGACCTAGCTTTTCATTTCAAAAAAAAAAAAAAAAAAATCCCACAGTCAAAGCTGGCTAATTTTTCACATTAAGGTCTTGATAACAACAATGCATCAAGACTGAGATAGTAAATTACCACATATTTTTCAATTCAATTGTTCAATTAAGTTGCAAAATTTCATAGCATTACCATACAAAAGACGAGGACCTTTCTGATCTACTATATTATTATAAATAAAGCCACCATGGAAAGAAGGCTGTGTCGTACCATCACGAGACCATTTGATAAGCGTTCATCATCTCATAAATAGTTCCAGGCATAGCTTATGTGTACACATTGCACAAATTACTATATAGCATAAACGAAGTTATATACACTTCTAAAAAATGTTATAACAAAAAAAATTACTCATTCAACTAATTAGCAAGTATTTATTAAAACATTTTAATAAATAAATAAATAAATATGAGAGAGAAGCTAATTTTGCAAGCAATTTCATCAGGTGCAATAATATGTCAAAGAACCCCGCCTTATGAATATGCTTAAAAGTAGGCTTTGCCACCGGTCCTATAATTTAAACAACAATAACTCACTCAAGCTTCCAAGAAATGAATAAGATTTGGAACATAAACAACTAAAGGCAAAATATAAAATTTCACAAACAACAAAATGTACCATTCGATTTTGAAGGTTGTCCAGGAATGTATGCACCGGTTGAAACATTGTAATTGAAATAATGAAAAAGAAACAAGCAAAAACAAAAAGAAAAGAGAGAATAATTATGCCAATAGCAATAAAAGAAAAGTGCATCTAGGGTTAACAAGACCTCAAATCAACTTTAAGAACTGATAAGAACAAGCTAGTACTCACACTCAGTGTAGAGGTCACGGAAGGATAGATCCAGAGACAAGTCACTCTGCCCAGTATTTTGCAGTATAAATTCCATAATTTGTTAACTGTAGATAAGGGGAAGATTCTACTTGAGCAGCCACTTAAACCCCAAAATTCTCCTTGAGCAAAATTATTCTATTCAACTGTGTGGTTTCAGAATTATTCTTGAGAGTGGCCTTCTTCATCCTTTTTTCAATCAGTAAAATAGCATAACTGGTAACAATAGAATAATAGCTCAAAACAAATAAGTAATCAAGTAAGCACCAGATGGGTAAAAAAATTGTTTCCTGCATTTACCCAAAAAATCCCAAAATAAGCTTCATACTGAAACCCTACAGTTGTTCACCTCTTCTGAAAATGCATGCAAATGGGTGAACGATGGAAGACCTTACCTTCAGTGAGGAGAAGCGAACAAACTCTTCAAACCACCCAAGAAGAAGATTGATGCCTGATTTGGTGAAAGATGGGAAGAGCTTTGAGAGTGGCAGCAAGGTTAGAAGCTAGCGGCAAACACTAAAAAGAGGAAAAGGACGTCAAAAAAACTTGAGACGAAGTGTGTAATTAATTTTTACTCTATTTTTATTATAAAATAAAATTTCATAGTACTTAACAAATTTTGTAAGCTATGTGATTTTTGCCGAGATATCTAATTAATTTTATATTCTTAATTTCTCAACATTAACATATCTAATTAATTTTATCTTATCTAAAAATTCAAATTAATAGTTAAAAAATTTAATTAGATCTCTTAAATACTATTAATTCTATATATGAAAAGTACTAGTATTTTGAACATCTAAAATCATAACATAAAAAACAAAATTACTTTATGAAAATTAATATTTATTAGTTATTATCTATGGGACTAAAATAAAATATAAAACAATATCAATTTTGTCCATGTAAACCCCCTCACCCCCCCCCGCCAAAAAAAGCATTACAATTTAAAAAGTTTAAAACATTATACCTGCTCACTAGGTAAAAATCACAAGGACTACACTAAAGTTCACGTACTTTCCTTTTCTAATTTTATTTCTCTTTTATTGTTTGTAAGAAGTAAATTTTATTCCACGCGACAAAATACTCCTGATGACTATCGTGGTATTTAGTCAACAATTGTGATTATGATAGTACTTTAAAAAATTGATTCCATTCTTTAAGATAAGGCTTTATATATTTCCGTTTTATATCTTAAATAAGATAAAATGTTATCTAGTAAAAAAATCAAAATAAAAAAAAGAATGAAGATTTATTCTTAAAAAAAAATAAAAAGAATTAAGTATCATAAAAAAGGAAAAACATCTTAGGAAAGGAAGTTGAGAAAATGAATGAAGACATTTGAACCACTAAATCAAACGAATTAATATATATTAAGTAATTGATTCTTAGTTATTTGTTGATAAAACGATGTTAGCTATGTGTGTGTGTGTGTGTATAAATATATTAATTAGAACATTATTATTGTTGTTGTTGTTGTTGTTGTTGTTGTTGTTGTTGTTATTATTATTATTATTATTATTATTATTATTATTATTATTATTATTATTATTATTATTATTATTATTATTATTATTATTATGTTCATCATCATTTAAGAAAAATTAAGTTTAGAAAATCTTAACTCATAATATACAAAATATGGTTAAACACAATAACAATTTTATAGTTGAAATAGTTTGTCATAACAGTAGGAGAGTTGTTACCTGAGATGACAGTCTCAGGTTCGACACCATATTAAATTCTATTTATTTATCCTCTCTTGCAAACTTTTTTTTACCGCCACTTGATTATACATATATAACTAGTTGGTCCAAAAAACTATATATAAATTAATAAAATAATAAATATAAAGACTTGAACACACAACACTTGAATATAAACAATTACCTCAACTATGGTACCTAATGGAAGCTTCCATTTTATGTTAGTATTTTTTTTTAATTTGATAAAATAAGAAAAAGTTTGCTTTTCCATAGTTTAGTAAAATTGTGGGTAATAGATTTTCTTTACTAACAATTTTAACTCTGTGTTGCAAAAAGTTATTTTTACCCACATGATTTTAAAATCTGTGGTAAAAAAGAACTTTTACCTACAGAAACGTAGTCGTGGCAAAACAAAGTGTTACAAAAAAGTTTATATGCCATGGAATTCAAAACTGTGGTAAAAATCAAGTTTTCACAACAGATTTTGCTATGTTGCAAATAAAAGTGTTGCCAAAAGGTTTTTTTTTTTTTTTTTTTGGTAGTGAGAGACAAACAGAGAATAATGTGAGGGAGAGATATCAAGTACAAAGTGCTCTGTCTTTCTGTGACTTTCTTGAATCGTGAATAATATGAGCGTATATATCAAATCCCCTTATTCAAGGTCCATTATCTTCTCTTGATTTTTAACCAAGCTAGGACTCTAAAAAAAAATAATAAAAACCTAGCTACAAAAACACGGTGCCATAAACAGGTTAGCCCATCAGCCTACACAGGCTTGGGCTAGATCTATTGGACCCTGGTCTAGACTATTGGGCTAAAATAATCATTTAAACTAGGACCAATTAAAAGCCCAATAAATAATTAATTATACGACCTAAAATAAACTAGTCTAATTCTATAGTCAATTATGGTTTAGGCCCAGGTTAATTCTAATTGTCCAATCTGAACTCAAGCCCTGAACAATTAATTAATCTACTAAACTAATTAATTAATTCTCTCTTTAGACCTTTTATTTTATTTTAACCCAATAAATAAATTAGGCTAATTCTAAATAAAATAAAACCTATTATAAACAAGACTAATTCCTCAACCCAAAATCATCAGGACTTATAGGCTATTTCAAAGGCCAAAAAGCAGATCACCTTGGCTACTAAAATAACCAAAATACCCATGCTATAGAAATAGCTATATTTTACATTTTAAATATTTTATAATATCACCATAAGAAAATATTGACCCCAAAGTCAATGTTACTTTAGCAATGTCTTCGACCTACAGGCGTAATGACTAAAATACCCATCTACATATCGTCGTATATTTAGAGAAGAAAAGTGTACTAACACCTCTCTAAAAAACATCCACTATCCTTAGACCTCTAGTCCAATGATCCACGACTTCCTAGAATGTTTTTGCTTTGCAATGGAGCTACCTTAAAACAAACATCCAAGTCATGTTCCCAGTGCCCTGGATATTTAGATCATTCGAACAGTCATAAGGGGTGATATAGTGTAGAAACTATCTTGTATAAGTCTATCTTAACTAGCTGTCACATGTACCTAACATACAAGTATATTGGTCTTACGATAGAACCTTAACTACAGTATATCAAAACCTATGCTTCTAGCTTGGTCAGACTACAAACTCATACTCAAGTTGTAGAGAGTATAAGTCCATGCTGTAACAGTAGTAGTATAGGTTTCTACCATATAAAACTTTTAGAAACCACTACTACATGTCCAGTTCTACGTATTCGAAATACACTTATGTTATGAAATAAGAGGACTGCTCATTAGTTAAAGGTAAGCCATTCCCCATTTCGAATTCATAACATAATAGCCTTACCATGATGTGATTCTCATTCTCACCATTCGGTTAAAGAACATCATTTATGTGTTAAGTAACTTGTGATATATACCTTACTGTGAAAGACCACTATTTACATGGACCACTTACTTAAACACAATAGGTCTTTTTCAACGTCAATGTGCACAAATTATAATGTAAATTCATAAACAAACTTTGAGAATAAATCCTTTATTAATATCAATAGAAATTACATCAGAAACCTAGTCTAAGAGGGCATACATTCTAACAGTTTGAACAGCCATTCAACCAAATCCCGAAAAATGATCTTCCTTCTTCATCCTCGTCTAATCACTCTCATTATGATCTAGAAGGACCAACTATCAATACTCTTACCAAAGAATAGGATCTTTTCCTAGAACTCATAGGAAAGCTTCCTAATAATTCTAATAAACAGGAGTACCTTGACAAGTTCGAGCAAACTCTAGATCAACTATCAATTTTATCTTCCACTTCAATCCTTTCCAACACGATCCTCATATTGCCAATACGTATAATCTTACTGATATTCTCAATAGGTTTCTTTCTAAACCTTCCAAAACTCTTACCTTCAAGATCTTTAATCTGAAATCTCCTTTTTAAATGAGGAAATCATAGAAATCAAGGCTTCTCAAGAATTAAATAGGTTAGTTCATCAAAATATTTGTTCTCAAAAGGAACAACCAAAATCATTAGATACTAGCATTGATGCAAACACTTTTATGAATTATCTTTAAAAAATTTCTATTCAAAGATGGCATGTGCGAATTGCACTTGTTATTCAAAATTCTTTTATTCTTGAAGTGCCAGCTCTACTTAACACTGGAGTTGATCTCAACTACATCCAAGAAGGCCTCATTCCCACCAAATACTTTGAAAAACAAAGGAAAAACCTTCGTTCTGCTAATAGTAAAAAGCTAGGTATTAACTTCAAACTTTCAGATGTTGAGGTAAAACATTCATCTTTATCTATTCATACTTCATTTTTACTTGCCAAAGATATCACTAACCCTATCATCTTAGGCACTCCATTTATCCAGCAAAGCATACTTTTCATGGTTCTCAAAACAAGTATTCAGGTAGAACATCTGAATCAAAAAATTCTTATTCCTTTTGATAGACCTCCTATAGAAAAAGATATTTATCTTCTTAAGACAAAACAGTCTCAAATCAATTTTCTTAAAAAGATATAGCATTTCAATGTCTTCGACAACAAGCCACTGAACCTCTTATCAAAGACCGGGTTAAGACTCTGGAAATCCACATCCAAACCCATCTTTGTTCTGATCTTCCTACAGCCTTCTGGAACAGAACAACATATTGTTCGACTCCCTTATGAGCCTGATTTTAATGAAAAATCTATTCCGACCAAGGTCCCATTCCTATTCAAATGAATCATGAGCTTACAACCCATTGTCAAATAGAGATCAATGATCTTCTGCAAAAGAAAATCATTTCTCCTTGTACATATCCTTAGAGTTGTGCTGCATTTTATGTTGACAAAAATGCTAAAATTGAGCGTGGTGTTCCTCACCTTGTAATTAATTACAAACCACTCAATTCAGCCCTTCAATGGATTAGGTATTCTATCCTCAACAAAAAAGATTTGCTCAACATATTACATTCTATATTACTGTTTTCAAAATTTGATTTGAAAATAGGATTTTGGCAAATTTAAATTGATCCTAGAGATTGTTACAAAACTGCTTTCACAGTTCCATTCAGCCAGTATGAATGGAATGTTATGCTATATGGATTAAAAAACGCTCCTTCAAAATTCCAAAGGATTATGCATGAGATTTTTAATCACTATTTTCAATTTAGTTTATATTGATGATGTTCTAATCTTTTCTCAAAAGAACAACATTTCAAATATTTAAATAATTTCTTTTATACTGCTAAGCATAATGGCTTAGTACTTTCAAAATTAAAGTACAGTCTTTTTCAAACTAATGTTCAGTTTCCTGGACATAACATTCAGTAAGGCACAATCATTCCTATCAAAATATCAATTCAATTTGCTGAAAAATTCCCATATCAAATTCTTGATTGAACTCAATTGCAAAGATTTTTAGGTTGTTTAAACTATGTTTCTGAGTTTATTTCAAGATTCAGCAACCTCATCAAACCTTTGCATGACAGACTTAAATGGCATCCTCCTTTATAGATAGATGTCCATACTTCAATTGTTAGAAAAGTCAAGTCCAGAGTTAAATAATTTCATTGTTTATCTGTTCTAGATTCGTCTACTCCAAAAATTGTTGAAACAGATGCTTCTGCTATAAGATATGGTGGCATCCTCAAACAAGTAAAAAATGGCAAAGAACATATTGTTACATTTACATCAAAACATTGGAATATTTCTTAGTAGAACTATCCAACTATCAAAAAAGAAATTTTGGCAATTGTGTTATGCATTTTCAAATTTCAAGCCAACTTATTAAATCAAAAGTTTTTTGCTTTGCATTGATTGTAAAGCTGCAAAATATGTTTTGGAAAAATTCGTTAAAAATCTTGCCTCTAAAAAGATATTTGCTAGGTGGCAAACTATTTTGTCTATTTTCTATTTGATATAGAATATATCAAAGTCTCTTCAAATTCTATTCCTGATTTTCTTACTCAGGAATTTCTGCAAGGAAGATAACCATACCCCTAAAGAAAACAAAGTCGAAGCTCAATGAACTTCCTGCTCTTCATGCACCCCCTATATCACAAATTGCAATAAAATGATTCTAGTGAATCTTCATCTTCCTCTGGTAAAACCAAATTTACCTCTCCAAAAGATTATGTGTGTGCATACCCAAACCAATTGTTTCACAACCTGTCAAAATACAGGAGCCTCTCTCTTTGGTTAAGCTCCTACAAGTAAGTTGGACTGATATTATAGAATTAGAAGAACTACAGCATACCCAAACTCAATCCTTTAGTCAAGCCAATTTTAACAATTGGTATCTGACAAACCTTAGAGGGGGGTGAATAAGGTTTATGGTAAACAAATACAAACTTTAAAAGTCTTTTGACAACTTGTAAGAAGGAGTTGAAAAATATAGGTGTTTGAAAACTGATTGGCTATGCAGACTTAAATGTGTGCCCACAAATCTTTCACAGCTTCACTGGATTATATGATTTGAGACTATATTAAAGTACCCTACTTATTTTATAAAAGCCTTTAATCAGATCAACGAATGCAAGAAGGAATGTAGTGTTTTTAAATATGATAAAACAGTGAACTTTCAGTAAAAAAAATGTAAAAATTTAAATACAAGAGAATAGACCTAAAGAATTATAGTGGTTCGATCTTTCAATGATCTACATCTACTACCTTAAGTACCCACTTAAGAATTTTCAACACAATCACTAAAACCTTTTTTCCCAAACTAATGGTGGTAGGCACCACCAATCTTACAATAAAGGATCACCACTCTTGATTTTACACCCAACTTCTTTACACATAACAATCAAGGATCACACTAACTGGGTTTTACTTTCCAAACCTTGATACACAACAAATCATAGAGAAAATGCATAAATAGCTCATAGATTGAGCATATATACACTTGCTAGAGTTCTTTTACCTTTTTACCTTTGGAACAATAAATTTCACTTTGAAACACAATGTAGGTGAGGGATCTCTATTTTTCGAAAGTCTTAGAGTGTTTCTGAAAGTGTTAGAACAAATTCCTTGCAAAAAAAAAAAAAAAAATCATGTTTAAAAGGCTTTTATATGGGCAAAAAGCAAGATGCCAACAGCTAGTAACGACTATTTTTCGCTGTAATACTTTTCCAAAATTTTAGATTCACAAGATAAAAAATTATGCATCCGAAATGTGAGTCTAGAATAGCACTTTATGCAACAGTATATTTTGAACACCTACAAAATCTTGGATGGGTATTTTGGATTGAGTGGTCCATCCAAAATCACTCAACCAAGTTTCTATAGAAAAATTTAAATTGAAAATACCCTCTTTTTGAAATCATTTTTATATACTTCAATATGAAATAAATTGAACCGAGGTAAAGAGACATAGGAAATATAATTGACACCTTATCCACAATTTCCTAGTCTAAGATTCTTCAATATCTTCATGGTGTGCAACTTCTTTGGATTGAATGTGTAACACCCCACCTTTTTACTTCTGATTTGCCACTACCTATAATGGGATGAGAATTTACATCAACGGCCAGAACAAAAGTTGATCGGTGTATTGAGACGAATACTTTGGTGAAATAAAGTTTTGTCGGGACCTGGATGTAATTATTGGATTTGTTCTACCCGTACTCTAAATTTTTGGAAGGCTATTAAGATTAATAAAATAAGAATTTTATGGTACTTTAGAAAGAGAAATTGATCAGTACAATGGATGCACGTTTTGCACCTACACGAGGTATCGATGGCATTTTTGTCATTTTGACTGTGTTCATGACTTCGACCATGAATTTGACCAAGTAGAGAGGGAATTGAAGAATTTAAGTGTTACCAATGGATTCAGTATTATTTTTGGAGTTGGATAGTGAAATAAAATATTTTTCCATTACGGACCCGATTTTGGTCATTTCTGAAGAAAATAGAAAATTACGGTTGGAAATGGGACATGTGGCTTCTTATGATTGGTGGATGAAAATAAGTGTCGTTTAGTGATTGGTTAATGAAGACAAGTGCTTCTATTTGATTGGTTAATGAGGTTAAGTGTTTCTATTTGATTGGTTGTGATAAGTTGAGATAATTTAGAGGGCCCACAAGAAATAAATAACAATGGCCCACAAGCATGAAAAGTTTGACCAAGTTGGACCACCTTTTTGACCTCATTTGACCAAGCTTAATTAAGCTAATTTTGATTTGAGTAAGTTAATCATGGTTGATTATGCATGACCATGCAAGATTAGAAAATATCTATTAATTCTTGAGAACTTTAGTTATTTCTACACTTCATCACCATATGGACCAATGAAAACTCACCAAGTGTTGATTCTGTGAATGGTTACAAGAACATTCATGCAAGAACTTTCTAAAGAATTCCATAGAACTCTTGAATAATCCAAAGAACACCTAAGTATCTAAGTGGACCAATCAAGGGCTTACAAATGTTAAGGCCATGTAATGCACCTTTGACTTGAAGACCATATTCCTCTACCTATAGGCCATGAAGGTCAACTAAAATGGCTTTAGATAGCCAGAATTTTGGAGTAAACAAGAGAGAAAAGAGAGAAGAGAAAAGGAAAGGAAAAAGAGAAGAAAGAGAGAGAGAAACCGGAAATGGAGAGGAGAGAAAGAGAAAGAAAAAAGCAAGAAGATGCTTGGACTGTTCAACCTCCAAACGCAGCAAAGAAAAGGTAAAGATCTACCTTACTTGAATTAAAGTTATTATATAAAGCATGGAGATCATTTTGGTATGTATATTGTGAGAAGTTATTGTGTGAATTATGGAAACTAGTTAGGTGAAGTTGTGTGAAAGCTGTCCTTGTGTGCAGAAAATTTTGGGAGGTTTTATGTTCAGTAAATCTGTAAATTTTTTGGATTTGAACAAATAAGGAATATATCTTTATATCTAAGGGTCATAGAGACATTTTAGAACAATTTTGAGGTTAATCGGATTTACAGATCAACAGTTATGGTGAAAATAGTAAAAGGTGCCAAATCAGTAACGGGATTTTACTATTGGATATTTGTGTTCAAAACTGAACAAAATGGACAACAGAATTGGTACTCCATGAATTGGAACTTGTAAAGGAATGTCTTAAGGATATTTTACAATTGGTTTGACATCATTTTGATTTGTGGATTAAAAGTTATGGGCAAAACAAGTTAGGGTGTCAAACTGGAAAATTGCAGAATGTTAAGGAAAGAATGAATAGTGAAACTAAGTCAAAACTACTGAGGCTGTTTTTGCCTAGTACCGTGATACTGGAACTAGAACTCTAAAAACAGCCTATACTGAATTAAATTTAAGAGTCTTAAGGTCATTTTGCTATATCATGAAGCCGAATCGGAGTTGTAAATTGAAAGTTATGTGTAAAACAAAATGGTATGTCAAACTAGTGAAATTCCAGAAAGTAGTCTGAAAATGAATTGACTTAAGGGTAACTACTTATGTGATTTTGGATAAATTAATTGGGGAAACATGAAGTGAATCCCTTGTTTATGAAGGGAGGAAGGATGTGGAAAAAGGAAAACGAAAGAATTGATCAAACGACGGAAAAATGATGCGAACGAAAGTTAAACGTTTTCCTTGATCGACGGCTAACCATCGGTCTCGTCGGCTAACCGTCAGCCCCATCGGCTAATTGACGGTTGAACGTCGGCTATTTTTTGGTCAAACACGAATTGACCCGAAAATGATATTTGATGTAGGTTTAGCGATAAACGGTCAACGGAACATCAAAAATGGTAGAAACGAAGGTTAAATGGCCATGAACAGAAATGATTGCTTAGGACACGAGGTGAGTTCCTTGGATTTCTAAAACACCTTCTAAAGATAGTGTGCTTTGTTTTTCCATGAAATGCTATATTATATACCATTTGGGACATTTTATAGAAATATGTTTGGAAACATTGAATTTAATCCTCTTTTGGAATTAGAATTCTGGATTTATTTAAATGCGTTCTTTTTAGAATCTGGTATTTTGAAAATGTTCCAAATATCCTTATTGGAATATTTTATGAAAACCTTTGGAACTTGGGTATTTGATAAATGACCGAAATATCCTTATTGGAACTCTTGTGAATATTTTTCAAATCGGGTAAGGGTAAAATGACCCAAATACCCTCAAAAAGTCTTTTGGAATCGGATATCGGTAAAATGACCTGAATACCCTTGGAAATGACTTTTGTGATCGAGTATAGGAAAAATGACCTGGTTACTATTGGAAACACGTTTTGATGTGTGAATAGAACCCTTTATCTAGTTTCAACATGATTTTGGAAAAAAAATGTAGCTTTGCCCCAAAACTGTTTTTATAAGAAAATTCTGTGTGAACAAGATAACCCTCTAGCCTGATCAGCCAGACGGGGTTAGTATTGGTGACGTTGAGTACTTGAGGGAAAACGTGAAACAGGGGAATCATGCTCTGTAGTGAAAAAAAAACTGGAGAAAAATAAACGCGAGCCATAAAGGCCATGCAGAAGCGTGAAGATCATACCTTTGCATTCCTTAACCCTCCTAGGATGCGTAGGAACAGATTGAACGGCTGGAATCGCCTCGCTTTGCACACTTGAAGGAGTTTCCGGTTGAACACCCGCTAGCCTTCTACTTCGCCTTGTTTGCATTAACGCTTAGCTTTCCAACTCTCGGGATATTCCTCAGCCTAACCTCTAGTTGGTGAACACAATGAGAAAGAGAAACGGTCTCAATTCTCCTTGATTCACTCGCTATTGGTTAGCAAAGAACAAGGAGAAACCAAGAAGAAGAAACGTGAGAGAGAGAGCTAGAGAGAGACGTGAGAGTCTTGTGTGGCTTGGAAAAATTACAGTTTTTTCTTTTCCAAAGAGTTGTTTATAAGTTAGCCTCAACTAGGTCTCTCAATTTCTGATAAACATATCCCCGGGATTTCAAAACACCCGGATGTTATCTTGAGAATCAGTTTGGCTTAACCCTAAACTCCTCTCAACCGTATCTGGAAAAAACCCTAAGGTCCAAGCTATTGGGCCAGATAAATATTTATTATTTTTCTTGGACCCAAAAGGCCCAAAATAATAAATATTAATTATTTATTTCCTGGGCTTACATAAGTAACCCAATAAATAATTAATGAGCCCAAATGAACCATAATAATTAATCTTTAATTATTTATTTCTTGGGCCTATATAAATAACCCAATAAATAATTAAACATTAATTATTTCTCCTAATTTAAGCCCAGGTTAATTTCTTAATTATTCATACTGGACCTAGGCCCTGAATAATTAATTGACCAAATAAACTAGATAATTAATTTTTCTCAACTCCTATTTTATTTATTTATTTATTTTATTCCAGTCCAATAATAAATTAGACTTCCTGAATAAAATAAAATAAAACAAAATAAAATAAAATCCTCTTCAACTGAGACCAATTCCTCAACCCAAAAATAGTTAGGACTTACAGGCTATCCCGAGGACCAAAAAAGACACATCGCCTTGGCTGCTAAAATGACCAAAATACCCCTGCTATATAAATATTTCCTAATATCACCATAAGGAAATATTGACCCTAAGAACAATGCTGCATTCGCAAAGTCTCCGACCTACAGGTGAAATGACTAAAACACCCCTCTACACATCGCCGTACCTTTAGAGAGGAAGAAGTGTACTAACATCCCTCTAAATGACATCTACTATCCTTAGGCTTCTAGTCTAATGATCCACGACTTCCTGGAGTGTTTCCGCTTTCCAAGGGAGCTACCCTAAAGCAAACATCCAAGTTATGTTTCCCAGGGCCCTGGATAATTTAGACCATTCGGACACCCACAAGGGGCGATATAGTGCAGAAACTATATTGTATAAGTCTGTCTTAACTAACTAGTCACACATACCCAACATGCAAGTATATTGGCCCTATGATAGAACTTCAACTATAGCAAATCAAAGTATATGCTTCCAGCTTCGCCAGACTACCAACTCATACTCAAGTCGTAGAGTACTAGTCTACGCTGTTGTGGTAGTAGTCTAGGTTTCTACCATACAGTACTTTGAGAAACCACTACTACAGGTCCTGTTCTACGTATTCAAAATACGCTAATGTTATGAAGTGAGTGGACTACTCACTGGCTAAAGGTAAGCCATTCCCCATTTGGAATTCATAACATAATAACCTAAACATGATGAGGTTCCCAGTCTCATCAATAGGCTAAGAACAAATGTTTATGTGTTAAATAACCCATGATCCATACCTTACTGTGAAAGGCTGCCATTCACATGGATCACTTATTTAAACACAATGGGTCTGTTCCAAACAAAAATCGTGCACAAACAAAAAATAAAATTCAGAAACAATTTCTGAAAATAAATTCTTTTATTAAAATATTCGATTTTACATCAGAAACCTAGTCTAAGAGGGCATATAATCCAACAATCTCCCACTTGCACTCTAAGACTAGGTAAGTCCATAGGTGCCCACCCCTATGGCGTCTAAGTGTCTCTTTAAGACTCTCTCAGCCAAAGGCTTGGTGAATGGATCTGCTAGATTATTTTCTGAGGCAATATGCTCCACCACGACTTCCCGTCTCTGGATGAAATCCCAGATCAGGTGGTACTTCCTCTCGATGTGTTTCCCCTTCTTGTGGTTCCGGGGTTCCTTAGATTGCGATACTGCTCCAGTGTTGTCGCAATACATCACAACCGGCCTGTCCATATGTGGTACGACTCCAAGTTCTGAAAGAAACTTCCGGAGCCAGACTGCTTCCTTGGATGCCTCCGAAGCAGCCACATACTCAGCTTCCATGGTTGAGTCAGCAATACAAGACTGCTTAATACTCCTCCATGAAATTGCTCCTCCAGACAAGGTGAAGACATACCCACTAGTGGATTTTCTCTCATCCTTATCTGCCTGTAAGTCTGAGTCTGTGTATCCTGTAGGAACCAAATCATCAGCCCTGTAAACTAGCATATAATCTCTCGTTCCCTTGAGGTACTTGAGAATATGCTTTACAGCTTGCCAATGAACCTCCTCTGGATTTGACTGATATCTGCTAACTAAGCCCACGGCAAAGTAGATATCTGGCCTAGTACACAGCATGGCGTACATGAGACTTCCCACAGCCGAAGCGTAGGGAATCCTACTCATTCTATCCTTTTCTTCTTGAGACCTAGGACAGTCCTTCGAAGAAAATGACAACCCATGTCTGCAAGGGATTAGAGCTCCCTTGCATGAGTCCATGCCACACTTGGCCAACATCTTGTCAATGTATGTCGCTTGGGATAATCCTAACATTCTCTACTTCCTATTTCTAAGAAGCCTAATCCCGAGAATGTAGCTGGCTTCTCCCAAGTTCTTCATACTGAATTGACTAGATGGCCAAACCTTTGTAGATGACAATGTCCCTACATCATTTCCAATGAGTAGAATGTCATCCACATACAGGACAAGAAAAACCACATTAATGCCTTCAAGTTTCCTGTACACGCATGGTTCATCTTCGTTTTGAATAAAACCATAAGACTTTACAGTCTCATCAAAACAAATGTTCCATGCTCTTGATGCCTGCTTAAGTCCATAAATGGACTTCTTAAGCTTGCAAACCATGTGTTCCTAGCCTTCAGCAATGAAGCCTTCCGGTTGGCGCATATAGATGTCTTCACTAAGATGGCCATTCAAGAATGCCGTCTTGACATCCATTTGTCATATCTCGTAGTCATAGTGATAGGCGATGGCAAGGAGGATGCGGATGGATTTAAGCATGGCTACAGGGGAAAAGGTTTCCTCATAGTCGATACCTTCTTTCTGAGTATACCCTTTCGCCACAAGCCTAGCTTTGAAGGTTTCCACCTTCCTATCCGCTCCTCTCTTTCTCTTGTATACCCACTTGTACCCAATGGGTTTTATCCCTTCAGGTGAAGCTACAAGATCCCAAACCCGATTGAGGTACATAGACTCAATCTCGGCTTTCATTGCTTCATGCCACAGATTTGCATAGGCATCAGCAATAGCCTCCTCGTATCTAGCGGGGTCTTGTTCCTGATGATCGGAGACCAGCTCAAAGGCTTCTCCAGTCCATCTATCCGGAACCCTAGACACTTTCCCACTACGACGAGGCTCCATTTGCACAGGCTCTTGAGGCTGTGCCTCTTCTTGTTCCAAAATCGGGTCAGAAGAAGTTGATTCCATAGATAACCTCTCCTGAAGTTTCAACCTCGTTGAACCTTTAGTGGAAGTACTTTGATCATCTTCCAAGTATCTAGCATTGGTACTGACTAGTACCTTCTGCTCCTTAGTATGATAAAAGTAGCCTTCTTTTGTCCCTTTTGGATACCCAACAAAATAGCATAATTCTGATCTTGGTTCCAACTTGTCTCCCTTGATAAGTACATAAGCTGGACATCCCCAAATCCTGAGATGATTCAGACTTGGCTTACACCAGTCCACATCTCATAGGGAGTCCTAAGTACTGACTTGGAAGGCACCAAGTTCAGAATATATGCCGTTGTTTCCAGGGCATATCCCCAGAAGGATACTGGAAGAGTAGCATGAGACATCATGCTTCGGACCATTTCCATCAACGTCCTGTTCATTCTCTCAGCTACTCCGTTCTGCTGGGGGGTTCCCGGCGCAAAGAGCTGGGATACTATCCCATGATGTACCATGTAGTCCTTGAATTCACCTAGGAGGTACTCTCCACCACGATCCGATCGTAAGGTTTTGATTAATTTACCTGTCCGACGCTCCATTTCAACCTTAAACTCTTTGAACTTGTCAAAAGAGTCAAACTTGCGCCTCATTATGTAAATGTAACCATACCTCGTACAATCATCCGTGAACGTGATGAAGTACTCAAAACCTCCTCTAGCTGGTGTAGACAAAGGACCACACACATCAGTGTGAACAAGACTCAACACCTCCTTGGCTCTATCTGCCTTTGTTGTAAAAGACCTTTTGGTCATTTTTCCCATCAGGCAGGATTCACACTAAGGCCAACTTTCCAATCTCAATGAGCCCAAAGGCCCATCATGGATTAGCCTCTGAATCCTAGTTGAGTTAATATGACCCAACCTTAGATGCCAAAGGTATGAATCTTTGATATTGGTCTTTCTCTTCTTAGTTAAAGGTTCAGACTGAGCGTTATTTGATTGTTTGTTAATAGGGTTTAAAAAGAACATATTACCATACATGTGCCCAATACATAAAATTTCTCCATCTCTACTAATAGAAATACCAGAATGGAAAGATACAGAATATCCTTGATTAATAAGTTTTGCAACTGAAACAAATTTCGACGAAAACCAGGTACATATAAAATGTCTTTTAAAACCACTATCTTATTACAATAAAAAATGAGATCCAGCTCTCCCACTGCAAGGGCCCAGACTTGTGCTCCATTTCCCACTCGAAGCCCATGTTCGCCCTTATTGAGTATTCTTATCTTCCTAAACCCCTGCAAGGAGTTACAGATATGATCAGTGGCTCCTGAATCAACAATCCAAGTGGAAGTTGATCCTACCATTGATATGGACTCTAGATAGTAAACATTACCTGTGGAGTTTTTCTTGGTTTGAAGATCTGGACACTCCTTTTTCCAGTGTCCCTTCTTCCCACACTTGAAGCACTTACCCTTTGGTTTGTCCTTGGGCTGGTTCTTGGGCTGGGCTGCTACATTCCCCTTCTTCTTCTTGAACTTTCTGGGCTTAGGCCCAGTTCTTGAAGAAGAGGCCTTAGCAATCATGGCCTTAGACTGCGGTTTCATGACCTTCTCCGCCATCTGGAGCTCCTTCATCAGTTCAGTTAAACTCATGTTCAACTTGTTCATGTTATAATTTAACTTGAACTGAATGAAAGAGCCCGGTAGAGATTCGAGAACCATGTCCACTTAGCTCTCGGGGTCAATGACAGCCCCTAAGATTTCTGCCTCCTCAAAAGTAGCATTCATCTTGAGCAAATGCTCTCGGACTGATGCTCCCTCAGCCATCTTAGTGTTTACAATAGTTCAAAGAGCCTCCTGCCTTGCGGGCCGGCTCTTGTCTGCGAACATAGTTGCCAATGATTGACTTATGTCATATGCAGAAGCCATGTGCTCGTGTTTTGACTGGAGCACATTAGACATGAAAGCTAACATATAGCAACGTGCCATTTCGTCAGCTTTCTTCCATACCTTTTCAGCCTCTCGCTCTTCAGCGGTGGAACCTTCCCCGATAACAGGGCAGGTTTCGTAAATGACATACTTATACTCCTTGGCTGTGAGTATTATGTCCAGGTTCCTTTTCCAGTCCACATAGTTTGGACCCATTAGCTTATTCTCCCTGAGAATAACGGCCAATGGACTAAAAGAACCTCCCACCATTTCTGAAAATCGAAAATAAAAGAAAGAATTTAGTTTGTGAAAACAAAATGAAATTTGTGCACTGAAAATAATTTGGCTCTTAGGAAAATTGACATAGTTTCTTGGAAAGATTAACAGTTTCCTAAGCTAAGTGTATTAACCACCACAAATTAATTTCCCTTCTAGGTAATGGTCTAGAGAATAACACCATCGTGGGATGGCCGTTTCCTCTCATTTCCTATGGACATACCTCGCACTATAACCTCCAACGTGGGCTGGCCGATCATAGTACGTGCCCCGGGTTTTTAATTACATCCTTCCATTAGATCTAGATCCTTATAGTATCCCCATCCTATATGGGTTCACTCCCAGGGTGACGTGAGGGGATCCACGATCTCTAATGAGGACCGTGATGGAAGCCGTGGGGCCGTTGGAACCCCTCTCCCACTTAGTCTTTTAAAATAAAGTTTTTTCTGAAAAATATCCTTTTGAAATTTCCATTAAGTTTTTCTTAACTCAAAAATAAAATATCTAAGTCCAATAAAATCTCTATGTCAAGGCTTATATCCTTTGAGAGATTTCCTCCATGGACTAATTTTATTTAAGTTAAAACTTAATGATTTCAAAAATTTTCCAATTAAAACTTTCTAGAGACTTTGGTCTCAAGCTTATTTGACAAAATCATTTTTCTAGTCCAAAACAAAACAAAATGGCTCTCCATTTTAATTTACAAAAATATCTAAATCCAATATATTTCTATGTCAAGGATTAAATCCTTTGAGAAAATATTTAAGGATTAATTTTTGTACCAATTAAAATAACCATTTAGTTTTTAAAGAAAAATATTTTTTCTTGCCAAAACAAAAAGTTCCCAAAGACTTTGGTCTTTGAGAAAAAGCACACATAGGTACATAAAAAAAATAGCATGCTAGAAAACAATAAACGTTTTCATGCTTTTCTATTTTTTAAACATAAGTGCCCAAATAATAGAATTAAACATATTAATTAATTAATAAATGATCTTGTTTAATCCTAAAATCCCTTACTAATATTTTTTATGCAAATATATTCCAAGAATATAAATATTGCAAAAATACTAACTTCGCCTAGTATGGGACCCAAAATGAAAAATAAAAAAAATTGTAGAAAAAACGCTGGCGGTCCACTGCACCACGCCGCACCGGACCCGGGCCCATTTGGCTTGTGGTCCACCACGGCCGCTGTGAACCAGCCGCACCAGATCTCCTGCAGCTGCAGCCCGTGGACCGACCCGCACCCGCGTGCCCTCTGCTGCCGACCCGCGATCTCGCCCGATGACCCACGCGCAAACCCGGTCTCCAATTGCAATTCAACTGCAAATTTGAATTGCGAAACCGGCTTGAATTGCTACAGAAAGGCTCGGCTTAGGCGGCTCGCGGGTAGTGGCTCCTCTCACAGATATTATGGCTCGGCGGCTTATGAATAGTGTCTTTCTTCTTCGTTTTTTCTCCGCGCGATTTTTTTCTGCAGAACATTTTTCCTTCGATTTTTCTCTGTCTTCTTTGGCTTTTTTGGACATTTTTACTCATAAAAACTCATCCAAAACATAAACACAACCGCCTATACCCATTAAAATTGGGTTTACACGATTAAAACACCAAAGCCAAAAAATTTACAAAGATCCTATACTTCCATTGTGAAGCTTACAAAACCATCTATCCCATACCAAAACAGCGAAGGATCATAGGTATAATCATCTTCTCCATTTTTATTAACTACCATACTCCCTATATTGATCAAAACCAGTGGCTCTGATACCACATTGAGGGAAAACGTGAAACAGGGGAATCATGCTTTGTAGTGAAAAAAAAAACTGGAGAAAAATAAACACGAGCCATAAAGGCCATGCGGAAGCGTGAAGATCATACCTTTGCGTTCCTTAACCCTCCTAGGTTGCGTAGGAATAGATTGAACGGCTGGAATCGCCTCGCTTTGCACACTTGAAGGAGTTTCTGGTTGAACACCCGCTAGCCTTCTACTTCGCCTTGTTTGCATTAACGCTTAGCTTTCCAGCTCTCGGGATATTCCTCAGCCTAACCTCTAGTTGGTGAACACAATGAGAAAGAGAAACGGTCTCAATTCTCCTTGGTTCACTCGCTATTGGTTAGCAAAGAACAAGGAGAAACCAAGAAGAAGAAACGTGAGAGAGAGAGCTAGAGAGAGACGTTAGAGTCTTGTGTGGCTTGGAAAAATTACAGTTTTTTCTTTTCCAAAGAGTTGTTTATAAGTTAGCCTCAACTAGGTCTCTCAATTTCTGATAAACATATCCCCGGGATTTCAAAACACCCGGATGTTATCCTGAGAATCAGTTTGGCTTAACCCTAAACTCCTTTCAACCGTATCTGGAAAAAACCCTAAGGTCCAAGCTATTGGGCCAGATAAATATTTATTATTTTTCTTGGACCCAAAAGGCCCAAAATAATAAATATTAATTATTTATTTCCTGGGCTTACATAAGTAACCCAATAAATAATTAATGAGCCCAAATGAACCATAATAATTAATCTTTAATTATTTATTTATTGGGCCTATATAAATAACCCAATAAATAATTAAACATTAATTATTTCCCCTAGTTTAAGCCCAGGTTAATTTCTTAATTATTCATACTGGACCTAGGCCCTGAATAATTAATTGACCAAATAAACTAGATAATTAATTTCTCTCAACTCCTATTTTATTTATTTATTTATTTTATTCCAGTCCAATAATAAATTAGACTTCCTGAATAAAATAAAATAAAACAAAATAAAATAAAATCCTCTTCAACTGAGACCAATTCCTCAACCCAAAAATAGTTAGGACTTACAGGCTATCCCGAGGACCAAAAAGACACATCGCATTGGTTGCTAAAATGACCAAAATAGCCCTTCTATATAAATAGCTGTATTTTGCATTTTAAATATTTCCTAATATCACCATAAGAAAATATTGACCCCAAGGACAATGCTGCATTCACAAAATCTCCGACCTACAGGTGAAACGACTAAAATAACCCTCTACACATCGCCGTACATTTAGAGAGGAAGAAGTGTACTAACACCCCTCTAAATGACATCTACCATCCTTAGGCTTCTAGTCCAATGATCCACGACTTCCTGGAGTGTTTCCGCTTTCCAAGGGAGCTACCCTAAAGCAAACATCCAAGTCATGTTTCCCAAGGCCTTAGATAATTTAGACCATTCGGACAACCACAAGGGGCAATATAGTGCAGAAACTATCTTGTATAAGTCTGTCTTAACTAACTAGTCACACATACCCAACATGCAAGTATATTGGCCCTAAGATAGAACCTCAACTATAGCAAATCAAAGTATATGCTTCCAGCTTCACCAAACCACCAACTCATACTCAAGTCATAGAGTACTAGTCCACGTTGTAGCGGTAGTAATCTAGGTTTCTACCATATAGTACTTTGAGAAACCACTACTACAGGTCCTGTTCTACGTATTCGAAATACGCTTATGTTATGAAGTGAGTGGACTACTCACTGGCTAAAGGTAAGCCATTCCCCATTTGGAATTCATAACATAATAACCTAAACATGATGAGGTTCCCAGTCTCATCAATAGGCTAAGAACAAATGTTTATGCCATACCTTACTATGAAAGGCCACCATTCACATGGATCACTTATTTAAACACAATGGGTCTGTTCCAAATGAAAATCGTGCACAAACAAAAAATAAATTCAGAAACAATTTCTGAAAATAAATTCTTTTATTAAAATATTCAATTTTACATCAGAAACCTAGTCTAAGAGGGCATACAATCCAACAGTACTTAGCAAGGGTTCTGATTTTTGTACTAGCTCATGTTAGAGATAGACGACCCCAAGTAACCTGATCAGCTCTGGGGATTATCTTACTCTAAACAGAGCAACAGGACATTAAGATGAGTCGTCCTGGCTAGCCGTTTTAAGCCTAGAAATTGCCTATTGATTGTGATGGTGGATTGTTCACATGATACCGGGTATACTCGGTGTGTTCAATCCCTTGTCACCTCGATGGTGATTGACGTCAGGATTGGGACCCCTGGCTTTTGGTGGCATGTAAAAGATCCTTAAGTGCAAGGTGAGGTACATTTGTACGCTGCTCACCATTCTGGCATGACACGAGTGACGTGCTGTAAGGCACAGTCCCTGGCATAAGAGACCGTGTAGCCGAAGGCAAGGACTGCGGGACTTGCATACAGGCCAACCTTCTGTTGGAGAAGTGTCTGTAATTAGAAAAAAAAATGGGGCAATGATTTGAAAGTTGAAACCCCGTTTTCTAAAAAATTATTGAGTTCTGAATACACTCTTCATTAAAGAGTTTTGGATTCATTTCTAATGAACAAATATTATGTTATTTCATAAAAGTTTTATGTACTCTGCTTCTTTAATAAAACATTAGCACACATAGGACTCACTGAGTAATTTTTCACTCATACTTATCTTTTACCTTACCCTTTTGTAGGATCCGAATTTTGAAAGAATCTAAGGATAGAGGACGATACCACAGTGACAGCAGAATAGGTTCAGACGTTTCCCTTTTTGGATAATGTACCTTATTACTGAGGTTGAATGGAAACTTTCATGTATGAAATTCTTAATTACTTGTGCGCACTTGACCATCAGTATGGGTTGTTGTATGAATCTGGACTTGCATACTCTGTTAATTTCTATTATAAAGACCCCTTGTTTGGGTAACTAGACGGGGCAACACCCGGTGTTGATATGCTTGCGCTGTACTTTTAGTAGGGGTGTTACAAAATGCCTCTTTTGATCATTCTTCACAAGCTTCATTGACTATGAGTTGCTTGGCAATCCTAATTGCAAGACCTTAAAGAACCGAGATCAAACATGTCATATCCAAAAATCCTGTTAATGTTATGCCCTAGAGACAATCACTTGTACCACATATATTGCATAATAAATAATCAAAGAGGCATTCTTTATCTTTCAGTTTGATTGTTATATCTTAATATGCGTATAAACTGTTTGATAAAGTCCCTAGTACAATACAGTGTTAAGGAAATCGTGATAGAAATTATGATGTGAGATTCCTACTACACTATATAGTGTTTGTGCTTGAATAATCCCTAGTCATAATACTAATGAGATGGGACATTATTAATATGCCAACACTAGCACATATTATATCTCTTGATTGGATCAAGTTGTGGTTCTTATAACCATGAGTATTATGATACTTAGGATCAATGTATGGATGCTTGTTATATGAACAAGTTCACTAGATGACCTAGCTATGAGATAATCACTTGGATAACTATTTAGTGTTAGTGATAAAATCTTGTTTTAGCAAACGTGCAAATATCTTTAAACTTAAGATCTCCAAGGTACTTTGTTTGTTGAGCATTATACTTTGATTCCAATCTTTGGAACTAGATCTAGGGCTGCCTATGGGATGGATATTGGGTATAATGTGAGGTAAGCAAAAGTAGTTGAGAAGATCTATAAAGGATTCACTACTCCTAATAGTAGGGGTGAATATCTCACGGCTATTTGTAGGAATTACTACTCGAGAAGTCCTTGGCCAAGGCGACTGTGTATTGGAAATGGTTCCAATTGATATACATCTAGTGTAGTGGATTCCTGGTTCAATTACTATTATATTCGGATCAGAATTAATATATATTATGGATGGAGTTGGCACTAATTCTGTACTCCAAATCGAATGAGATATTGTATGGTGAAAAGAGTTTATTGCACTGTAGTTTGTTATTAAAGAGTTCATGTCAAGCCACTTGACTTCTTGGACTCTTGGGTGGTCTTGCTGTATTGCTAGATACCGCTCGCAATCTACTGAGTATGGGTTTGTTAATTGATGAATTAATAAACCAATCATGTTTAAAATTAATAGGTTAATTCTAAACTGTTAAGAATTATTAATCTCAACAACGTTTGGATTAATTCATATTTCACAATCAATAGACTGGGAAACCTAATAGGTCACACACAATAAAGGATAAAGAACTCGAGATGTTATTGGTTAACATTGCAGTGTTAATTATGAGAAGAAGAAGTTTCTGTGGTCAAATTATAAATAGTTATAATTTTATGGGCCAAATTATAATTTGAAGAACTCATGGGTTCTAATTATAATAAAGGAATTTAATTCCTTTAGTTTTTTCAGGAAAACCTTGGGTGTATGATGATTCACAAAAACAAAACAGAAATATTCTTCTTTTCTCAAAGAACCCTAGTCGCCATAACGTCCTGCTAGCACCGAACTTCGGTGGATTTTAGAGTTTCTTTTCCTTGTGTGGATTTTTGTTAGAGGTGATTCTACTCTTGAATTATAGTGATTTTGACAGACGAACATCGAGAGAAGTCGTTCTTTTTAGTTGGCGCAAGAAAAAATTTGTTTTCTACTACAGAAGGTAATCTCCGTTTCCTTTCTCTATTCCCATTTTAATTGCAAACACATGATCCTTGGACATGGATTTCATGGTTATTTCCACTGCATTCTTATTTGATATGCATAGTGAAATCCCAATAGTGATAACAGAGCCTTCGTGTTTGTGTTTTAATGGGTCTTTAATAGCTTTTAATCATTTCTGAGCATGTAACTGTATGATCATGGTGATTGTATACCTACTACTTTGTATGGCATGTCTGGGTTTTTTGGTAGAGTCTCTAAGTCATTGAAAAACGATAGGGAAATTGTTTCCATGTGGGTCTGTTTTGGCATTAGATTTTTCTACAATCAAGATTTTGATTCAATAATTTGGATTATTGTTTAAATTGTGATGTAGATTACATTGGTTGTTAATATTGATTAACAATGCTTGATATCAAAATTTTTTTGAATGGTCTAAAAATCTCGTTGTTGTTCATGAAAATTTTGTAGAAAAATTTAGTGAAGAAGATGAATAGTAGTATTTTTCCACCTCTAGAGCATACCTAGTGCCGGTTACGTTCGAACCACCTTGCACCAGGTGCACTCTATTCTAGCACTGTTTTATAAAAAAAATAAGGTTTTTTTTATCCTTTCTAATTTTGAGAATATGTTCTAATAATGATTAGAATTTATTTGAAACCCATGATTTTGGATAAAAATATTTTTTAAATTACATATAGGACCTACAATTTTCTAAAAATTTAATTTCGGCTTAGAACTTTTCAAAATTTGATTTTGGACCCAGATTTCTCCAAAATGTTGATTTTGGATGATTGCGCGTTGGTTGTTTTATGCTGTATTTTAAGCATGTTTTATTGGCATGGTGGATGGTTATGGACTAAGACCAAACTTATCTGTTCATGCATCTTTATTGCTTTGTTTTAATTAAATAGGGCTTGCACATCCTACCTTATCTCAAATTCTTGTGTAATTCTCTTCTCATCTAATTCTTTTCGAATGTAACTCGAGGTTTCTTCCTTTAGGAAATTATATAATTAGTTTATATAGGTTAAATTAAGGTAGAATTTTATTTACAAGATTTTGAAGATGGTAATCAAAATAAAGTGAGATGGTAAGACATTCTACTTAAATCATGCATGAACACATAGGATTGACCATACTAATTTCCTTGATAGCTCGAGAAAATTAATTTAAAGAGTCCATAACCATGCCACGTAATTGTTAATTACCATGTTTATCAATTTATGCTACTTATTGATAAATTGTATGCATGCCAAACAATGAGACAACTAAAAGGCATAAATCCCTCAAATAATATTAAATCTAATGTCTTCCATTAATATAGTAAGAATGAGAGCTTTTTTTCGAGACCAGGTTGTTGGGCATACCCAAGCCTACCTGACATTGAGTATGTTCAAGCTATGGAATTTAATTCCTGAATAATGGGTTGGATTTAACTAATTTCTTTATCTTGGTTGGGCTAACCCAAGCGTAAAGAATATTAGAGGCAAGCTTGGGATAGTATTAAATACTTTAATGATTAAAAGATATTAATCACCCAATGATACAGTAGTTACATTTGATGTAATTGGTATTGGATACCTACCACTGAATTTAAGAGTGGCTTGTTGGGCTAATTCAAGGTCATTTTTAAGGAATTTGAATACTAGTCTACTAGGAAAGTTTCTAACGAGCTTTTTCGAGTCAATAGTAGGGACTATTGATTTGAGTAAAATAGTGGAATAAAAATACGTTTAATTAAATACCTAATTACTTACATATCAGGAGCATATACATGTTCTAATTACTCTATCTTTACATCTAAGTCATTTGCATCATGTAGACAAACCTAAACCTATGTAGCATCTTGGAAACAAAAAAACTCACCGAATCAAACTATTTGGATTGGTATAGAAACTTAAGAATCGTTTTCAAGTCAGAAAAGTTGCTCTACGTGCTAGATGCTCCTATTCTGCCACCTCTAGCCCAAGATGCTCCTGCTAATGAGCATGCTATCCATAAGAAGGACAATGATACTGCATCATGTATTATGCTGGTGTCAAGGACTCCTGAGTTACAAAAACAGTATGAGCATATGGATGCTCAAACCATTATCTTCCATCTTAAAGAGTTGTTTGATAAACAAGCTAGAACTAAGATATATAAGATCTTTAAGCAACTGTTCCATTCTAAGATGGTTGAGGGTGCTTCAGTGGCCACTCATGGGCCACAGATGTTGGGCTATATTGAAAAGCTTGGGTCTCTTGGATTTGTAATAGATCACGATTTAAGTGTTGACTTAATTCTACAATCATTACCAAGTAGTTTTTCACAATTTGTGATTAACTACCACATGAACAATATTGATACCATTACACTTGAGCTTATCAATCTGCTTAAAACTGTTGAATCATCCATGAAGAAGGATGATAAGGCGATCTTGCTAGTAGGTTCTTCATCTTTTGAGAAGAAAGTTCCCAAGAAGAAGAAAAAAAAATCCTACTAAGCCCAAAGGAGGCGTGAAGAAGAAGGAAGTAGCCACTAAAGGCCCATGTCATTGTTGTGGTAAGATTGGCTATTGGAGGCGTAACTGCAAAATCTACTTAGAGACTGTGAAGGAAAAGAAGTAAAAGGAGAAACTTGCAAGCACTTCTACTTCTACTCCTGGTATGTTTATGATTGAGATTAATACTACCTTTAGTAATGAGATATGGGTCTTAGATACCGGTTGCTGCATTAGTTGTGGAGACTTATCATCTTAATCTACCTTTTGGATTAATTTTAGAACTTTAAAATTGCTATTTTGTACCAGTTTTATTGAAAAATATTATCTCAGTTGCTTGTTTAGACTTATTTAGATTTCATTTAAATTTTAAGAATAAACGTTGTTCTTTTTCATTAAATGATATCTAGTATGGTTCTGCAACTTTGGTTAATGGTTTATATGTTCTAGACATGGATAATCTAATTCTCAATATAAATGTAAAGAAATAAAGAAAAGATAACTCAATCTCATCTTACTTATGGCATTGTTATTTAGGCCATGTAAATGAAAAATGCGTGTCTAAGTTATACAAGTTGGTTGACTTGGGGTCATTTGATTATAAATCATATGACACATGCAAATCTTGTTTACTTGATAAAATAGCTAAAACTCCATTTTTTAGAAAAGGAAAAAGGGCCAAAGAGTTATTAAAACTAATACATATAGATGTATGTGGCCCAATGTCTATAGAAGTAAAAGGAGGTTATAACTACTTTATAACCTTCATCGATGACTATTCATGATATGGGTATTTGAATTTAATAAAATACAAGTTTGAAGCATTTGACAAGTTCAAAGACTTCAAGAATGAAGTAGAGAAATAACTTAGGAAAAGTATTAAAACTCTTAGATCCGATTGAGGAGGTGAATACTTAAGTCAAGAGTTTCTAAGTTATCTTAGAGATAATGGGATTATTATCCTAATAGACTCAACCACATACACCTCAACATAATGGTGTATCTGAGAGAAGGAATCGAACCCTTCTAGACATGGTACAGACCATGATGGCTTTCGTAGAGTTACCAAAATCATTTTGGGGATATGCACTAGACACTGTTGTTTATATATTAAATAGAATTTCATCAAAAATGGTTGATACTACTCCTTATGAGTTATTCTTTGGTAAGAGACCAAAGTTATCTCATTTAAGGATTTGGGATTGCCCTGTTTTTGTTAAAAGGGCAATGTCAGACAAACTTAAAAGTAAGTCTGACAAATGTTTGTTTGTTGGATATCCGAAAGAATCTTTCAGATATTACTTCTATCTTCCTTCTGAAAATAAAGTTTTTATTTCGAAATGTGCTACTTCTTAGAAAAGGAGCACATGTTTAAAGGAGATAGTGGGAGTAAGTTTAAACTTAGTGAAGTTCAAGAAGAACAAACAAATATTGATCAACCATCTGAACCCACACCTATTGATGAACCTTCTTACACACAAGAGCATCGAAGGTCGAGTAAGATACGAGTGGCACCTGAGAGATATGAATTTCTCATAAGTGACCACAATAACATTTTACTCATATAAGCAGATAAGCCTACTACTTACAAGGACATTCTGAATAGTTCAGAATCTGACAAATGGCTTAAAGCCATGAAGTCAGAAATGGATTCCATATATGACAACCAAGTATGGACTTTAGTTGATCCACTCGAAGGAATAAAGTCTAGAGGGTGCAAATGGGTTTTCAAGAAGAAAACTGACATGGATGGTAATGTGGTTACCTATAAAGCAAGTCTGGTTGCAAAAGATTATCGACAATAGCAAGGTATTGACTATGACGAAACTTTTTTACCAGTCGCTATGCTAAAATCCATAAGAATACTCCTAGTACTTGCTACTATTAGAGATATGCCCTAGAGTCAATTTGTACTTATACTATTATCGTTATGTTTTATATAATAATATGAGGTTTTTCTTTCCATGAATAGTGCATTTTATTTTGTGGTCATCAAGTACGTGACTTGATAGTAAAACCCTACAATGAATACAATGACTATTCTAAAAATGTCCCTGGTCGATTATTATTATTAGAACAATAATAAATTAAGATTAGTATGTTTGTGACTTGATGGCTATGTTTTACTAGTTATCGATATTTGTGATATCGAGTCAAAACATAAATAAATGTTAGAGAACATTGTATTGGACATGACCCACTGTGAGAGTACTTCATGGAACATGTCATAAGTACTTTCTAGCCATAATGATATTAAAAGTCCTTCGACCTAAATTCATCATAGTTTCCTACTTGATAAATTCTATATTTTGACGTTGTCTAAAGTTGTCTTTAATCAGATAATAAATTAGATTACTGTTAGATATAGAATAAATCAATGAGAGGAATATGAATGATAGTGAAGGAATTTGTCCCTCTCAATTATAGGAGAGATATCCATGGGCCCCTTGATAAGTTAGACTGTTAAAATGCATGGTTGTGCTCAAATATATCAATCTAAGATATTGATATCATTTGTTTGAACAGTCTACTATGAAATCAAGAAATAATTTATTAAGCTTAATAAGGATGACATGCTCCGTGCCTTATGCTTAATCTGGATATCATGTGACAAAAGGACTAAATATAAAATTATGGTTTGGTTCGAAGAGATCATCGATCTTCATTTAACCTGGATAGTTATAATGTTTTGCTATAAACCGCTTATAACTTGTGCGCCATTTAAATATGATTTGGGCATACTGCCAGTGTTAAATGAACCTATAGGGTCACACAATAAGCGAACTTGTTAGGTTATTTTTTTGGTAACCAGATTTGATGAATTTGGAAATATGTCTAAGTTAATCGAACTTATAAAATTTACCAGATATAATGAATTTGGAAATATGTCCACATTCGATGTATCTGAATAATGTCCAGATTATAAGAATTTGACTCGGTAAATTAATTGTTTAAATAACCGAGAAAATGACAGAATCTTATCATATCAGTTTTAATTTAATTTGAATTTAAATTAAAATATGATAAGATATTATTAGGGTTGGACTCTAAGAGGTTCGGGGATTTTTAAGACAACCCTAGCCATTTTCTCAAGAGTCTAATTCTGTTGAGAACATTCGTGTCATTCTCCACCGAAAAAAAATCTTTTCAAACCCTAGGCGCTAGCACTCCCCGGGTGACAAGTGAGTTCGCGGTATGTATTCGATAGAGGACGTTCGCGCACTGCAGCGTCTGATGATCATTCGGGTTGCACGTACAACAGCACCATCGGAATCGAAGGATATCGATTTCACCAATCAGATGTAATTCTGCAAACCTACAATCTTCTTAATCATTTACTTAGATCCTCAGAAAGGATCCGTGGATGTTTTCCGTGTTTAGGAGTCCACAAATCCTAATAGCTGCTCATTACGACTATGAGGTTTGGCAAATAGATGTAAAAATAGCTTTTCTTAATGGAAACCTAATCGAGGAAGTATAAATGACATAACTTGATGGTTTCATATTCAAAGATGACACAAAAGTATACAAGTTGCAATGGTTCATCTATGGACTTAAGCAAGCATCTAGGAGTTGGAACATCTATTTGATGAGACAATTAAAGAATTTGGTTTCATTCAAAACATGGACGAACCTTGTGTGTAAAAGAAGGTTAGTAGGAGTGCAGTTGTTTTCTTATTGCTTTATGTCGATGACATATTGCTAATAGGAAATGATGTTTTTGTTCTTCAATCTATAAAGATTTGGTTATTCAAGATGTTCTCCATGAAAGACCTTGGAGAAGCAACCTATATTCTGGGAATAAAGATCTATAAAAATAGATTAAGGAGGTTGCTAGGTTTTTCGCAATCTATATGCATAGATAAAGTGCTGAAGAGGTTCAGCATGGATCAATCTAAAAGAGGACTCTTACCTATGACATATTGCGCAAGCCTTTCAAAGTTGATGTCTCCAAAGACACAAGTTGAAAGGGATCATATGAGTAGACTGTATACTTTGGCAATTGGGTCTATTATGTATGCTATGATATGTACTAAGCCCGATGTATCATGTACTCTTAGTTTGACGAGCATATACCAATCTGATCCTGAAGAGAATCATTGGGCGGTAGTAAATAATATCCTCAAGTACTTACGAATGACTAAGGATGTATTCTTGGTATATGAAAATGGTGATTTGTAAGGAAGAGGGTATATTGATGCCAGCTTTCAATCCGATAAGGATGACTACAACTCACAATCTAATTACGTATTTATGTTGTGTGGAAAGGCAGTAAGTTGGAAAGGTTCCAAACAAGATACTGTTACCGACAATCAACTGGAGCATGTACTTAGATATGTTCATTTGATTAGAGATATCATTGATAAACAAGATGTAAAGATAAACAAAATTCCCAAGGATCAGACCATAGCTGATCTACTTACTAAAGCACTTTCCCAGAAGAAACATGATAAGCATGTTAAGTCATTCGGTATTCATTACATGAATGATTGGCTCAAGTGTAAGTGGGAGATTCTTGGTGTTGTGTCCTAGAGGCAATCACTTGTACCATGTATATTGCATAATAATTAATCAAAGAGGCATTCTTTATCTTTTAGTTTGATTGTTATATCTTAATATGCATATAAACTGTTTGATAAAGTTCCTAATACAACACAGTGTTAAAGAAATCGTGATAGAGATCATGATGTCAGATTCCTACTACACTATGTAGTGTTTGTACTTAAATAATCCCTAGTCATAGTATTAATGAAATGACACATTGTTAATACGGTATGACTAGCACATGTTATATCTCTTGATTGGATTAAGCTGTGGCTCTCATAACCATGAGTATTGTGATACTCAGGATTAATATGTGGATGCTTGTTAAATGAACAAGTTCATTGGATGACCTATCTTTGAGATAATCACTTGGATAACTATTTAGTGCCAGTGATAAAATTTCGTTATAGCAAATGTGCAAATATCTTTAAAATTGAGATCTCCAAGGTACTTTATTTACTGAACATTATACTTTGATTCCAATCTTTGGAGCCAGATCAAAAGTGCCTATGGAATGGATTTGGGTACAATGTGAGATAAACGAAAGTAGTTGAAAGGATCAATAAATGATTCACCACCCCAATAGTAGGGGTGAAAATTTCATGGCCACTTGTAGGAATTACTACTTGAGAAGTCCTTAGCCAACGCGATTGTGTTTTGGAAACAAATTCAATTGACACACATCTAGAGTAGTGGATTCCTAGTACAAGTACTATTATATTCAGACCAAAGTTAATATATATTTTGGAGGGAGTTGGCACTAATTTTGTACTCCAAATCGAATGAGATATTGTATGGTGAAAGAAGTTTATTGCGCTGTAGTTTTTTATTGAAGGGTTCATGTCAAGCCACTTGACTTCTTGGACTCTTGGGTGGTTATAATGTGTTGCTAGATACCGCTCATGATCTGCTAAGTATGGGTTTGTTAATTAATGAATTAATAAACCAATCCGGTTTAAAATTAATAGGTTAATTCTAAACTGTTAAGGATTATTAATCTCAATGACGTTTGGATTAATTCATATTTCACTACTAATAGACTTGGAAACATAATAGGTCACACACAATAGAGGATAAAGAACTCAAGATGTTATTGGATAACATTACAGAGTTAATTGTGAGAAGAAGAAGTTTTTGTGTGGTCAAATTATAAATAATTATAATTTTATAGGCCAAATTATAATTTGAAGAACTCATGGGTTCTAATTATAACAAAGGAATTTAATTCCTTCAGTTTTTTAGGCAAAACCAATATGCATATATTTGATATGCTGAACGATTTTGGGTGTATGATGATTCACAGAAACAAAACAAAAAAATTCTTTTTTTCTGAAAGAACCCTAGCCTCCATAACATCCTGCTTGCACCGGACTTCAGTGGATTTTAGAGTTTCTTTTCCTTGTGTGGATTTCTGTTAGAGGTGATTCTACTCTTGAATTACAGTGGTTTTGATGGATAAACATTGATAGAAGTCATTCTCTTTGGTTGGCACAAGAAAATTTTTATTTTCTGTTATAGAAGGTAATCTCTGTTTCCTTCCCCTCTTCCTATTTTAATTGCAAACACGTGATTATTGGGTATGAATTTCATGGTTATTTCTACTGCGTTCTTATTTGATAAATATAATGAAATCCCAACAAATCATATCATATATAAATACATATGTTAGTCCACATCAATATTTGTCATAAATCAAAATACAAGAGAATGTCTTTTGGGCTTACAATCTCTCCCTTTTTGAGTGATGACAAACTTGATGGATTGTGATAGGAAGAGCAATGTAAGCTTGTATGAATCATGTGAGATCGAGAGATAGTGAAAGTTATGATCAATTTAAATACGATCTCTAATCATTTAACTCAAAGAGTATGAGTTTAGAATAAAAATTTAGTCATAGTCTCATAAATAAGGCTCAATGAGTCTATGGCCTAACCAACCTCTATATCCACCTTCCTTTCTTAGGAGTACTATTTCACAAGGAAATAGGTCGATAGTGATTACTTAAAAAAGAGCGTGAAACCTAAATATATCAGAATGTACAAGTGAAGGTGTAGAAGATGGGACATATAACACAATGCTCCCCCTATGTATGTGCATATAAGTAGTAGATAGAAAGATACTAACGTTGGAGTGCGTTAGAAACTAAACTGGGATTTGAGATTTTGGATTTCCAAAACATGCATCCAAAACAGGTTAAAATAAGTCAGAAGATAACTTCTATAAAAGCATTTTTGGATTGGTGTATTGGATTGAAGAAAAATGTTTTAGGGTCCAAAACTCCTCCTATATCTATGCAAGGTTAAAAAAAAAGATTTTTCCAAAAAAAATATACCAATTATCTTAACAAAACTAATCAGAAGATTCAAGATTCATAGAACAGTCCTACCATTATTTACTATTTAGCCAATAAAATCATCACAATACAATTTGCCAAAGTATTCACTCAAAACCCTTATACTATTTCACACAGTCACAAAGATCTGGTATACTTTTCGTTATCCGGCACTTTTCATTTCGCAATACAACACTTTGCCGTCAACGCAGCTAATCTTATAGTCATCATATAGTCACAATCCATATCATAGATAATTAATAATTTCTCTCCCTTTGTCATCAATCAAAAAGAATAATAAGTAGCAGAGAAATAACCAGAAGTAAGAAATCAGAGGCAACAAAATATCAAACAACATTATTAGTCTAAAACTAAAATAAAATTGTTCATGTGAATATAGTGCAAAAAACATGAAACAAAGTAAAGGTCCATGTGCCATCAAAATAAAATTGGTCAAAAGAAGTCATCAGTCAAGTGTCTTCATATGCCACAGCTTATAGAATGAGGATAGTCTCAGGCTTAGCACTGGCATCCTTCTATGTGTGTTGTCCAGCAATTCTGTTGGACTTCCTTTTGATTACAACATGCTTCTGTTTGCGACCTGATGAGCTACCAAGTGGAACTAGTTTATCTTTCGTAAGGACAACTGGGTCAACAAAAGGTGCAGTAGTCATCTCTTCAGTAGACTAAGATGGAATTGCTTCAACTGTGGGTTTTGTAGTTAGTGGAGCTGGAATCTCATCAACAGTGGTTTGCTTAGTAGTAGTGGGTTTTCCAATATCCTTTTCGGGAGAGAGAATGACAAGCACATTTTCTTGTTATTGTGGAGTGTCTTGTTCTTTTAAGATACCTCTAGTACCCTTTTGTACTTTCTTGCCTTCCACATCACTTAATCGATTGCCCAAATTGTACAATTTAGTCTTGAGTTCAGCAATAAAACCATCAAATTTTTCAGACAAGATATTTAAGGCATTTAGAATACTTTGTGTTAGTCCACTCTCTTCAATTCTCTTCTTGCCTTTACTTGAGGTTTCTTCTGCGATTTTAGCTTTGCGTTTTGTCCCAGTCGAGGCAGCAAGGACAGCTTTCTTTCATTCAGCTTTAATCTTAGTCATCTTTTCCTTTTCTTCTTCTATAGCATCTTTAAGTAGAATCCATTGATTTTTCATTTGGACAAAACCTATTTTCTCAAATGAATCCGTGTTGTAGATATTCATCTTGGAGTGTCCAGGGGCATTTGTACTGAGATCCATATTGAAGTGTTTGAAGACCTTGGTCAGAAGATTTCTATATGGTATGGCTTTGTTCGAGGTATTCATTGATTGAAGTATCAACTTCACAACCAAAAATCCAAAACTATTATGTCTGCCTTCGGATAGGGCCAACATCAATATCATCTGCATGATGCTTACCAAGGTTTTGTGCCCAAAGCTAGGTGCCACCATGCTTGAAACCGTATGGTGCGGTATTCTCCCAATTCTATTTAGCCATTTTGTGTTGCGATCATTTGAGTTTTTAGAACTCTTACCTCCAGTGAACTTAGCCTCAAATTTTCCCAAATTAAATACATCAAACTCCTCCAAAAATTTATTCATTTCAAAAAATTGAATTCCACTGTCTCTGACTCCAAAGATTTTGGTTAGCATTCGATGATCAAACTCCATGTTCACATAGCCTACCCGCGAGGTACTGATTTCTTTAGCTTCATTCATTCCTAACCTTTAGGGCAATTCTTTAGCAAACTTAGCTTGATTTAGGAATATCTCATCCTTGATTTGCTTGATTTGTAGCCTGAGGAAGAAGTTAAGTTCCCCATCATACTCATTTCAAATTCTTGCTATATAGTCTTTACAAATTTCTTACATAAAGAATCATTAGTAGCTCCAAAGATAATGCCATCAACATATATTTGAACAATTAAGAGGTCATCAGAATTTTTAGATTTAATAAATAATGTAGTGTCGATTATACCTCTTAAAAATCCTTTTGAAAGAAGAAAACCACTAAGTCTTTTATACCAAGAACATGGAGCTTGTTTTAAGCCATAAAGAGCTTTGGAAAGTTTTAAATACATGATTTGAAAAATGTTCATGAATAAAACTAGAGGGTTGATCCACATACACTTCCCCTTCAATAAAATTATTTAAAAAGGCACTTTTAACATCCATTTGATAAAGCATAAAACCTTTGAAGGACGCAAAAGCAAGCATCATTCTAATGGACTCTAATCGAGCTACGGGAGAAAAAATCTCATCATAATCAATGCCTTCCTCTTGATTGAATCCTTGGGCACCAAGTCTAGCTTTGTTTCTAATAACTACACCATGCTTATCAAGTTTTTTTTTTTTTTTCTAAAAACCCACTTGGTACCAATCGCGAGATGATCAAGTGGTCTAGGAACAAGTTTCCAAGCTTAATTTCTTTCAAATTGATTCAATTCTTCTTGCATGGCCAGAATCCAAAAGTCATCACACAAAGCCATATCAATGTAATCAGGTTCTATATTTGAAAGTAAAGAAAAATTATCAATAAAATACCATCTTGTTTTGACACCGCAACTTAGATCACTAATAATATGCTCTTTTGGATGTCCATTTTTGTACTTCCAATCTTTTGGTAGGTATTGATTAGTGTGCCCTTCACTTCTTTGCTCATTTTCTTCAGCTTACTAATCTTCCAATTCCGCTTCCTTGGTGTGGATTTTAAGTGATGGAGCTCTGTGCTGATCACTGCCTTTTTCTTTTATAGTTCCTATATTGTCATCTTCTTTTCTAAGAAAGTATATGTTGGATTCATCATATATGAAATGTACGTATTCTTCCACACATAGAGTTCTTTTATTATACACTCGATATGCCTTTTTGTTGGACGAGTATCCAAGAAATATAGCCCCATCCGATTTGCTATCGAATTTTTCAAGATTATCTTGAGTGTTAAGAACAAACCATTTACGACTAAAAACTTTGAAATAAGAAATGGATGGAATTTTGTCAAAAATAAGGTCAAATGGTGTTTTTCTTAGAAATGGCCTTAGCATAACACGATTAATAATATAGCACGTTGTATTCACCGCTTTAGCTCAAAAATATTTTAAAAGGGAGTTTTCACAAAGTATTAATCCTGCCATTTCTTGCAATGTTCTATTTTTTCTTTCAACTACACCATTTTGTTGAGGGTGTTTTGCTGCTAAAAAGTTGTGAAAGACACCACTCTCATCACAAAATTTTGTAAACTCATGGTTGCAAAATTCTCTACCATTGTCACTTCTAATTAATATCAATTTGCACCCAAGGGAATTTTGAACACGTTTGAGTAGTTTTAAAAATTCATAGAATACCTTATCTTTTTGTGCAAGAAATAAGGTCTAAGTGAATCTGGAAAAACCATCACCTAGTACATAAGCATACCTCTTACCACCAAGTCTAGTGGTCATTATTGGTCCAAATAGATCCATATGTACAAGTTCAAGAGGTTTTGATGTTGAAATCATTTTCTTGGATTTAAAAGAGGTTTTAGTTTACTTTCCAAATTGGCATGCATCACACAATTATTTTTGGATAGTCTTCTAACAAGCTCTTCTGAAGATAATCTGTTTAGTAAATCAATAGACACATGGCCTAGTCTTCTATGCCAAAGGTAGCCATCATTATTATTTACAAAAAGACCTTATATTATGCTCAATAAGATCATTAAGATAGAGCATATAAACATTTCCACTTTATTTGGCAACAAAAATTGTTTCATTACTAGAGCTATTCATAAGAGTGCAAGAATCCTTTTCAAAAATAACTTTGCAGCCATTGTTACACAATTGGCTAATGCTAATCAAGTTATATTTCAATTCATCAATTAACAGTACTTGTTTAATAAAAGTAGAAGATTCCTTACCAATATTACCTATTTTGAGTCTCTTCCCTTTCTTCTTATCTCCAAATGTGACAATTCTATCATTTATGGCTTGAATATTTTCCAAAAATGCCACATTACCTGTCATATGTCTAGAGCATCCACTATCTAAGAACCATTTTGTGGAGCTCATCTTTTATGGCAAATGTACCTATACATAGGAAGGACGAGTGACTTTTGGTACCCATATTTTCTTAGGTCCATAGGGGTTAGTGATGGTTCTTTTCACTCTCTAAAATAGTTTTTTTTGCCCAATTCAACTCCTTTCCTAACGTGACACCTAGATACATTGTGTCCATATTTACCACAATAAGTACAACACATATGATTTGTATGTGAGTAGCTAGCTATCTCAAAATAGAATTTGTGACTTTCAGCTTTGCTCACATGCCCAAAACCGATACCATTTTTGTTTCTAGCCACACGCTGCATTCCAAGTAGTTTATTTAAATTGTTTTGGCCATTTGTGAATTTTTCAATACATATGGTAAGATCATCAACTCTATTTTTCATATCATCAAAATCATTGAACATAATTTCAAGAGAAAAGACTTTATCACTAAACCATTTATTTTCAAGTGTTAAACAATCCAAAGAAGTAGAGATGACTTCTTTTTCAATATTTAGGCAACAAATGAAATAAAGTAAAGTTTTGTTCTCACTCATTAGCTTGTCCATTTCATCGAACAAGGAATCAATTTTTATTTTCATTTCCTTGTTTCTTTTGGACAGCTTTTAGAGTTCATTGAACATATCAATGAGAAGCTCACTTGGATCATCAGAGCTTTCTCAAGTAGAATCATGCAATTCAGGTACAAAATTAGGAGTAAGCTTTACCTATTCTCTCATGGCCATGAAGTATATGTTAGTTGTTTCGGGTTCAGATTCATTGTGTTCTTTAGTTTCTAATTCTTCTAGATCCCAAGTTCCGATCAAACCCTTTCTTTTCTTAGCTTTAATGTCCTTTCTTCTCTTCTTGTTGTGCTTGGCTTCTCTTTCTTTAGCTATTGGACAGTCAGCAATAAAATGCTCTGTTCTCTTGCATTCATAGCATTGAGGTTTGAAGGACGAAGTTTGTCTTTTCTTTTTAACAAACTTCTTCCCTTTGCTGAAGTTGTCATTTTTGAACCTCTTTTTGAATTTTCTTGCCACCATAGCTAATTTTTCATTATCCAAATCAGTGTCACAATCACTTTCAGATTGTTCACTGATAGCTTCATTGTTTGCAGCTTTTAAGGTTGTTCCTCTTTTTCCTTTATCATCAACATCATATTCTTGAAACCTTTTAAGTTTCATTTCTTGTGTTAAGAGAGATCCAATCAACTCTTTGATTGGTAAAACTTTCAAGTCCTTGGATTCTTCCATAGCCAAAGTCTTAAGCTGCCAGCTTTTTGGCAAGGCATCAAGTATCTTTCTATTTTGTTCTCTGATGTGTAAATTTTGGGTGTATAAAAGTCATTAAATTTAAATCCATCCCTTAGTTAAGTTTTAATTAAAACATTAATTCCAAAATACACATACGAGCAAATATACTTATCACAAGTATAGTATAAGGAATTAATGAGTATTAATCCTCAAAGGAACAGGTACACATTAATAAATTTTCATTCATTATTTAACAGACCTAAATAAAGTGAGAAAATAATAAAATAGAAAATAAAAAATATATATATAATTCAAGGATGTATGAATATGCAATTTAGACAATTATCCTAGAAAACATGATAATAAACCAACAAGCAATTCCCTCAATTAATTATTATCTTGGCATCATGAAGAAATGTAAAGTAAAATTCAATCATTTTTCAAGTCATGAATCTACTTAGATAAATTCCACTTCGCTTGTCAATCCATAGAATTAAAATATTTTGATTCATATTAATAGATTTGTCAATCAAGCTAACATAACCAAAACATGCATTAAGCTCATCATTATTCAATTAGCAGATTTGTCAATCAAGCTATCCTAACCAAAATATGCATGAATCTCAATCCCTTAAAAATATGAAATTAGCTAATGAACCTCTGGTCACTTAGTCCTAAAATTCTAACTTCGTCGTTTAAGTCCATTAAGATTTGATAAATATGAAATCAATGCAATGAAACTTCTAACATCGTTTTGTCTAAGTCAATTAGAAGAATCGCATCAATAACTAATGACAACAAGTAATCAAACACCAAAGACAACAATAGATTGATTAAAAATCCCAATTAACTCAAAATTATAATCACCAAAATAATATCCAATTACAATCAAAACATTAAGCACATCATTGTTCTAGAAAAGTAAAAAAATGATAAAAGATAAAACTCATAGACAAGTCCTTGTTCTTCTCTTGAAAACCTCCTTTGAACAATGCTACTTTGAGTGGTGATTGAGTAGCTAGCTTGGATCCTTCAAATCACACATTTCTCTTATATTTTTCTTGTATTTATAAGCTTTCTTGATACCAAAATTTATTACTTGAGAAGTCTAGTCTAAGTAGAATTCAAAAAAAATACCAAAATTCACACACAACCGCCTCTATGCAGAGTGGACCTAGCATCGGGTCTAGTTGGCCCACCCAGCACTAGGTCCAATCTGTTTTTCTCCTCAATTTTACTTCGTTTTTGCTGTTTGACCAGCATGGACCCGACGCCTGGTTCCTTGGCTAGGCCTAGTGCCAAATCTATTCTGGAATTGTTCACTTTTCGCTTGAAATCAACTTAAATCTATACAAATTTGTCAAAAATACTTTTTACAAGCAAAATATCAAATATGAATGAATATGCCTAGTTATTATAACAAAACCATCTCAAAACAACCTCAAATAACTAGTAAAATAATGGTGATTTTAGCCCATATCATTCTCCGAGGGAATAGAATTTCCCACAAGCCTTTAATCCATTCACTATATTAGTAAACCTGGTGAACATGTCAGTAATGTTCTCATTTGGTTTCATGATGAATAGCTCATAGTCATGGACTAAGAGTCCTAGTTTTGATTCCTTCATTTAATTTGTCCCTTCATGGGTGACTTTAAATAATTTTCACATATCATGGGTTGAATCATAACCACTAACTTAGTTGCATTCATTCACATTAAGAGCATGACATAGTATGTTCATTACTTGAAAACTCAATGTCATTTTAGTATTATCTTGGCTGTCATACTCATTACTCTATTTAGGCACTATTCTGCCTTCAACAATTTTAGACATCACAAATGGTCCCTTTTTTTTTTATCAGATTCCATAACCTAAAGTTGATTGAGTACACATAGATCTTCATTCAGTTTTTTCAAAATGTATAGTTGCTTCTATTGAACAATAGTATTCTATTTATCGAAGACCCCTCAATATATGGTAGGGATAAGGTGTTTGCCATCTGGATCTTTCCTACAAGGCTGTTAAGCCGAGAACAATGTAGACCTATGCTCTGATACCAATTAATAAACCTTAGAGGGGGAGTGAATAAGATTTATGGCAAACAAATGCAAACTTTAAAAGTTTTTGACAACTTGTAAGAAGGAGCCGAAAACTATAGGTGTTTGAAAACTGATTCGCGGTGCAGATTTAAATGTGCGCCCACAGATCTTTCGCAGCTTCACTAAATGATATGATTTGATACTATATTAAAGAGGGGTAGATAAAATTCCAACACGCTAGTCATTTTATAAAAAAGCCTTTAATCAGATCAATTAATGCAAGAAGGAATGTAGTGTTTCTAAATCTGAAAAAATAGTGAACTTTCGTTCAAAAAGTTACAGATTTAAATTTAAGAGAATAGACCCAAAGATTTATAGTGCTTCGATCTTTCAATAATCTACATCCACTACCTTAAGTACCCTCTTAAGGATTTTAACACAATCACTAAAACCATTTTTTCCAAACTAATGGTGGTAGGCAATACCAATCTTACAATAGAGGATCGCCACTCTTGGTTTTATATACAACTTCTTTATACACAATAATCAAGACTCACCCCAACTAGGTTTTAGTTCCCAAAGCCAATACACAACAAATCACAAAGAAAATGCAGAAATGGCTCACAGATTGAGTAGATATACACTTGCTAGAGTTCTTTTACCTTTTTATATTTGGAACAATAAATTTCACTTTGAAGCACAATGTAGGTGAGGGATTTCTATTTCTCGAAAGTCTTAGAGTATTTCTGAAAGTGTTAGCACAAATCCCTTACAAAAAAATTGTGTTTAAAAGGCTTTTATAGGGGCAAAAAGCAAGATGCCAACAACTAGTAATGACTATTTTTCACTGTCAGACTTTTCCAACTTTTTGGATTCACAAGATTGAAAATTATGCATCCAAAATGTGAGTCAAAAATAGCACTTTATGCAACAGTATATTTTGAATACCTACATAACCTTGGATGGGCATTTTGGATTTAGTGGTCTATCTAAAATCACTCAACCAAGTTTATATAGAAAATTTTGAATTGAAAATACCCTCTTTTTGAAATCATTTTTATGTCCTTCAATATAAATAAAATTGAACCAAGGTAAAGAGATACAGGAAATAGAATTGATACCTTATCTGCAATTTCCTAGTTTAAGATTCTTCAAAATCTTCATGGTGTGCAACTTCTTTGGATTGAATGCCTCTTTTGATCATTCTACTCAAGCTTCATTGACTATGAATTGCTTGGTAATCCTATTTACAAGACTTTGAAGAACTGAGGTCAAACATGTCATATTCAAAAATCCTATTATATATAAAGACACATGTTAGTCCAAATCAATATTTGTCATAAATTAAAATATAGGAGAATGCACTTTGGGCTAATAGTATCGACTTTTGGAATTCATTCTAGGTCAGGTAATCTCTTCTGACTCCAAAAATATGGTGGTTAGTAACCCCACAATCACTGGTACCCAAAGTTCCAAAACTACAAACACAAGCACGATGTAATCAATATCCAAACAAACTCTTTCTTCTGAGCCTAAACCAATTTCTTCTAAGTTCTCTTCATCTCAAGAACCTACATACTTCAAAATTCCTAGAGTTTACAAACTCTTACAAATTGAAGCTAAATTTCGGGATCCAAATCCCTAAAAGGCAGCCAGGCAACTCTTTGGTCCGGATGTCAATTTCCTTCAAAAATCTCCAAAATTCACCTAAAAATACTATAAGTTTATCTTAGTAGACACCGAGAGAGTATCATTCCACCCTCACAAAGATAAGAAAATTGAGTAGTATATCACCAATAACTCAGACCAAATTCATTCAGATCATACACTTTTGGTATGGAAAACTTCCCCTAAAACTTTCAAAAATATTTCTCAACCTTATGATCCCATGGTTTTTAATTACTGGGATTATCAAACTACTTGGGTAAATACATTTACCTATCAAAATCAATTTCAAAATCATTCTTGGTTTTTCTATTTTAATAAGAAAAAACCAACTCAAACTATTTTCCCTCACTAGTTTGTTAATTAGTTGTGGCCCTAACATGGACCAACAGAAGAAATTCTTCCTAATCCAGCTAAAGAAGGATTTCAATATTTTCAAAAATAATATTTTAATATATAGCTAGCAGTTCCTCTTCTACTCTAATTTTTTTAGTATATTCAAGCTTGCTTAGATATAGTCCCAAAAGTTTGCTTATGCAAAAGACACAGATCAGCAAGGTGTTCCTTACCTTGATTTTTAAGGCTAGAGTAAATGGTGGAAAGACTGGAATGCCCAGAACACATACATTTCAGCTATTGAAAAATGGTTTAAGAAAAATCCCAAGCACCTGTCCCCTTCAAATAGTCAACAAACAGAATTCATGTAGCAAAAATCAATAGCTACTGCAACTTTGGTAGCATTTACTCCCAAAGATGATTTTTGTGAAACCCCAGTCAAAACCAACCTTAGAGTAAGGGGGTTGAAATGCATATCATATTTTATTGCATGTTTAAATATATTTTTATATGATCTTATGTGCTTTGGATTTATGTTTTATTGTCTCGAAGGCTTGATTGTGAGTATTAAACGAGAAGGGCAAAATGGTAATTTTTGCTTGAGTGAAAATGAGGAGATAGCTTAAGGATTAAATAGGAAAAATATTTTAGGGAGAAAATAAAAACAACAGTTGTTATGGTTTAGTGGTTAGAGCTTTGGAATTAATTCTTGAGGTCTTGAGTTCAAATTGCATCATTAGAGCTATAGCATGATTGAATTTTATTTTTGCTTGGGAAGTGATATTTTTGGCCTTAAGTGCTTTAGAATAGGGTAGAGGTGTTATCCAAAGGGAGGCATGATAGAAGTATCCTAATCCTACTCTTTTACCCTACACAAAATTCCTAAAGGAAATTCATTTCCTCTTGATCCTTAATTTTTCCTATTTTTCAATTCATTAGTTTGTTCAATTTGTTCAAGCCAATTTTATTCTAGAAACATTCCAACAATATGCTGTGGCTTTGGAGGTTCAAAATGTCTTGGTGAAAGACATCTTATGGACCGAAACCATGGAAGAGGGGGAAGGATTCCAAGTGAATTAATTTCCCTAGTGAACTTTCTGAAACTACACTCTAGCTAGGTTCATTTTCTTTCATGTATTGAACTGAAATTTTTCTAGCTTCTTGTGCCTTCAAGGTGTCGAAATTCTTAGCCATTATTCCCTCCCAAATGCTGCCAGAAAATGGCCCTTTTGATCAACTTGAAACCTGAATTTTTTTGGCCATTTTCGGACTGCACAAAGGCTGTGCAAAACCAGAAAAATCCCTGGGTAAATTCGCAGCTTTGGAGGTTCGAAACCAAGCTGTTTTCTTTCAGTTTTTCTTCAGTATCTTAGCCATATTTTTCCTCCATAAAGAAGGCTAGAAACCAGACTTGAAAGACCTCTGAAATAGCCTTCAAATCCTCTGCAAATCGGCTGGAAAATGACAGCTAAAACTGCCCAGAAAAATTCCAGCCCTTGCGAAAATCCTGTGCAGAATTTTTTTTCCAGCTTGATTCCTAATTCAGCCCTAGCCAAAACTCCACCCTTCTTCTGCACAAACCACCCTTAAACATCCATGAACTGAACTCCATTGTCCTCCCCAAGCTTCTGCATGAAAATCCAATCATGGCTGCCCTAAAAGACTTCCAAAAAAATTACTGCAATCATACCTTGATTGAATACCAAAATTCCAGCCACCATAATTAACAACCTGCCATAAAATATCCCTCAAACAACCAGACCTTTCCTTCACCATTATACTCCTTATTTTCGGCCACCCTTAGCCTCCTTCAACCAGCTTTCATCCAGCCAAAATACTGCACAAGCAGTCGGCCATGGCAGCTTCCCAAAAGCTCTCCAATAATCAAAGATATTCTTGTTATATTTAGTTTCCAAATTTGCTTCCCAAAAATATTCTTTAAGGATTTCAACAACTAGCCTTTCCTTTTCCCTTCCAAACCAGAAAATCATCTACCAAAACCTTACAAGCAGTCGGCCAACCCTAATCCCTTCAGAAATTCGGCCAGCCTTGAACAAAACCTCTCTACTCTCTTCAACCTTCAAGAACACATAGCACACCAAGAACACCTACTCCTTCCTTTCGTCTAATACCTCTCCAAATCACTTCAAACTTTTTCTAAAAATTCCAGATTTCATCTATACACTACCAAGAGTCCATCCATACCAGTTTTAACATCAAACTCCAAAATCCAACTTACTCTTTTAGATTAAAAAAATCAGAAATTTTGTGAAGGCTCAAGAACACCTTCAAGGTAGGTTTGTTCAAATAACTTCATCTTCTATAATCTTTGATCTCTGATGAATATATATATGAATAAGTATGCTAATGGACTCTCTCCTTCTCTTTTCTCTCTCATTCTCTCTCTCTTGGCCGAACCACTCTCCCTCTTGGCCGAATGATTTCATCAACCATGGCCATGCTTTCTTCATCTTCCTTAGACGGATTTAGACATCTAAGAGTTGAGATCCATTCGAAACTCTTTCAAGATATTCACCAATCAAGTAAGCCTTTTTAACCCTTCTTTTAAATTCAATATTCATATCTCTAGGATGATATTAGTAGAAGATGGATTATGAATAGGGCTTCAGCATGTATTGTTGTGATGAGTTGAGATTGAAGCATTAATAAATGTGTGTTTATGATGGAGATGTGATCTATGCATGAGTTGATTATCTTGGTTGATTGTATGGTGTTTTTAGGGTTTAATGCATGCCTCCATGTCATAGGTATTATTTGTGATCAAGTATGCTAGAGATTATGTCACCTTTGGTGAATATGATTTATATTCATGTTGAATTATTGAAGCCATGATTATATTTATGCTAGTAGAGGTTAGATCATGTCTTGATAAATTTAGATCTATGCTATTATGCATGATTTGGATGATTTGATGAATTGAAGGGATGCATATGTTCATGATTGTAGTTAGCAATAGAAATATGATCATGATCTAGTTGTCCCAAAGCTAATTTTATTTCATCAATAAAATATTTAATATTATAATTTTTCTAGTAAATTCGAAAAACCCTAGGAAGGTAGATTTGGACTATTATATATATAATAAGGATATTTTAGTCAATTAAATAGTGGTTTTGAAAGAAATAAAATATATAGGTATTATATGATCAAATAAGCCTTTTATGGAAATAATCATAATAAGTAAAATATTTATTATTAAAATTTAATTATTATCTTTTAATCAAAACCTATTAAAATTTATTTATTATTTTTCAAGCAAGACTCATTAAAATTTATTTTCAACTAATTTTAGTTATCAATTACTTTCTAACAACTAAATTATTAATAAATCATTATTTTACCTAATACCACCTAGGACTCTTCATCAAATAAACTCTAAATTTTTCTTAGCAAGATTTAAACCTTCAACTTATTAGTACTTATTTCCTAGAACACTAATTATTTAAATATCAAACTAGACTTAGCTTATAAACCCATTTTATTTATTATTTAGCCTTAAAGCTTGGGACACTAGAATCACGGTAGTAGTGAATTGAACTAGTCTTATTTGTGAAAGTGGATTTTGGCTTGAGATTGATTGTAGTTTATATTTACCCCAGGCGGGGTTAGGACAACTGTTGAAGACCTTTATTTTATTCAAGCTAAGGATCAGCTAAGCTCCTGCATAAAACCCGATTAATGTAAAATGTTTATTATAGCAAGCCAAATGTAGAGTGCATGGACACTCAGTTCTACAAAGGCAATTGAGGATTAACTTCTTTCTTATATCAGACAAACAAACTATTTGAAAATCAATAAGCAGATTTACTCAAACTCAAAACTCTTTCCAAAACTGATTTTGACAAAGACTTTGGAAACCCTTAATTGCCATTTTCATATAGAACGGTGTTTTGTTCAGTTTCTCCCAAGTGGGAAATATCGTTGAGTACTCAATAAGGGTGGACTGCTAGGGCTAGTCTTTGAAGGGTTAGGGTAAGTCTCTCAGTAGGTGGCCACCTCTGAGGGGTGAGTCCTTCCTGGATAAGATATCAGTCCAGTAAGTCGTGCCGGTCCGAGCTAGCAGTTTATTTTTCAGTCAAGTGACTGTGTTTTGACAAAATGGACACCCGGTTGTTGTTTGGGTATAGAGAAGGAGGAGTATCTTAGCCGGTAAGCCGATCACCTATCTTTTGTCAATCTACACAAAGTGTCGGCATTCTGACCGGTTATGGGGCCCAACGTGTGGTAACCCATGACCACCTTTTTGAGTGGTTGATTTTATTGATTATGTATGGTTGCAAAAGCCAAAATATAACTCTTGATTTTGACTAATGTTTATTGCTTGCCAGTGTTCTCTTATAAAGGTTTTATACTTTGCATTCACGAACTATTTCCACTGGACACTCAAAGCACACATGGACTTACTGAGATTTCTGTCTCACCACCATATTTACCATGATTTCAGGTCGGTCCTGCTATGGGGATGAGTAGCTAGATATTGCTTGCCTTAGAAGACTTATTTTGTGTAATGCTTTGGGGAGATGAGAGCGGATAAATTTTATTATGGATTTGTTTATGGTATTCTTGGATTTATTCTTGGGTTGTAATAAATTTTAAGTTAAAGTATTATTTTTATTCCACTATTTTATTTGTGTGACCTAGTTATAAAGACCTCTTGTCCCTCGGATGGGGCAACATCCCCGGCCCAGGCGGGCCTAGGTAGCGGGGTGTTACAATTTTCTTGTAGCAATTGAGAAATTACTACAACAACTGAAAGCAAACCCTTCTGCCAGAAAGAACCATCCTCTAAACCATCACTAGTTGAACTTGGAGATGATGATGAAGATGAAGAAGACAATTACTATTTTGAATAGTGATTCAATCATGACATCATAGATGACATCAATAAAATTCTGACATCATCAAAATACTGTAGTAGTACTATTGCACTTTTCATTTGCTACTATTTTCAACTATGCACTGTAGCGGGGCTACTGTAGCAATACAATTATTTTGTCTATAAATAGCCTTCCCATTCCCATTCAACCACAAGGTTGGATATCCCAAAGATTAGAAGATTTAGCCTCTCCCTTCAGTTAGAATTCCCTTTTAACTTCCAATCTTTATGTACTAAAGTCTGTAATTTTTCTTTTAGTACTAATATATATTATATCCTTTCTGTGTCTTTGTTCTTATTTATGTATATGGTCAGCTAAGCCACCTCTTTATTAATTATTTTATTTACTGCTATACTTATTATGTGCATTTTGTATGTGACCTTACTCTCTTTGTTAATTTCCCGTAGTTTCTCGCTACGTCTCAAGACCAGGTTCCCTCCTCTCCCCTTGGTATGTATACACACACACACATGTGTGTGTATGTATATGAAACTAGATCTTTTTCCTTATCACCTCAAATTTAATACTCCCTCCATCCCACTAAAATTGATAGTAGTTGACTTAGCACAATATTTTATGCAAAAATAAAAGTTAGAATATAATAATAATATAATATAATATAGTATAAAAAATAAGAAATATATGGGTCCCACAATACTTTATGTCAAATCTAAGTATATAAAAATAATATATGTGGACTATATTGATTATTTTATAATAAATTGTATAGTAAAAACTTTCTTTTTAAGGAAAGTGTCAAATTTTTTGAGACAACCCAAAATAGTAAATATGTCAATTTTGTTGGGACAGATGGAGTATAAAATTTATAGATTCATTCAAAATATACTGAATAATTCACAGACCAATCAATATAAAAAACATTTATGCATCAAATGTGGGCTTCTAATGGCAAGCCATCATCTTAAGCACTACAAGGTGAACTAAGACACCCAATATACTTCGCATCATTAGATCCACATGAAATTCTACTTACTGAATCCTAAAATAAACTCAGAAACATAGTTTAAACAACCAGACTCATGTCATAGACCAACAAAACTCAATCTGACCACCTATAAAGTAGATCTGAAACCATATCTCTTTTCTTATCGCCTCAGATCTACTATAAAATTTATAGATTTATTCAAAATATACTAAATAATTCACAGATCTATCAACAATAGAAACATTTATGCATCATATGTGGGCTTGTGATGGTAAGCCATCGTCTTGAACACTACAAGGTGAATAAGACACCCAATATGTGTGTGTGTGTGTGTACATACATACATACATACATACATACATACATACATACATACATACATACATACATACATACATACATACATACATACATACATACATACATACATACATACATACATACATACATACATACATACATACAGATGTTAGGAATTCTTTATACAAATCACAATTGCACAGCGGAAGAAAAAACAAGAATTTCACACCGAGGATCACATTTATGCGTAAAAGGGATCAAAATAGGTGAAGAAAATACCTTGCATGAAACCCCTATGAAACAAAATTTTCTTCTCTATTCATGGCACAATCTAGCAATTCACATAGACTTAGAATATGTCCGCTGTCCCATTCAGGTCACTAAATCTCAAGGTCAGAGATTTTTCTAACAAAAATCCACACGAGAATGGTTCTCAAGAACACACCAGAATTTTGTACTAGCAAAAGAACAATTGGTGGCTAGGGTTTTTACTTGCAGAAGAAGAATAATGGCTCGTGTTTTTTTTTCCAAAAAGAAAAAAAGAACATGTGTAATTTTCTTAAAATCATAATCATCACGGATTCTATATAATCATATAATATATATATAGATATATATATATATATATCCATTTTTTGTTTTGGTAAACATAATCCATATTGTATATGAATCCTTAATTACCAATTATTATTCTAACTTTAGTTAATTATAATGTAGCCCACAAATTATAACTAATTATAATTTAACCACAACAACTTCTTCTTTTCACTATCAACCTAGTAATGTTATCAAATAACATCTTGAGCACTCAATTCTTTATTGTGTGTAACCTATTAGGTTTCTCGGTCTAGTGATAGCATAATATGAATTAATCTTAACATCTTTCAAATTAATAATCCCTAATGATTTTTAGAACTAACTTATTAATTCTAATAAGGATTGATTTATTAATTTACTAATTAATAAATCCATATATAGCATATCATGAGCGGTATCTAGCAACACATCATGACCGACCAAAAGTCCAGAAAGTTAAGTGACTTGACATGAACCTTTCAATAGCAAATAACAGTGCAGTAAACTCCTTTCACCAAACAATATCTCATTCAATTTAGAGTATGGAATTAGTGTCAACTCCCTCCAGAATAATAAATTAATTCTGACCTGATTATTTAGTACTTATTTTCGGAATCCACTACTTATCATATGTATCAATTGGAACAATTTCCAATATACAATCGCCTTGGCCAAGGACTTCTTGAGTAGTGATTCCTACAAGTGGTTGTGAGATATTTGCTCCTACTAGTAGGAGCGGTGAATCCTCCATTGATCCTCTCAAATACTTTCATTTGCTTTATGGTGTATCCAATTGAAGGATCAAAACAAAAAATATCAAAGAAAACGCAGCGAAAAATTTTTCAGTTTTTCAAGCCATATCTAGGAGAGTGTACTAACTTTTCTTTATTGGTCACGGATTGACCAATGTAGGGACAGGTTGCATCAGAACTTCTTCTTACTTTGGAGGGGGAAAAGGAGGCACCTGTTGTTCAATTGGAACTCCCGCCAATCTTCTACTCTTGTGCATCAAGTGTCTACAAGCTATTTATCTTCGTCTTTTGGAGTATGAATCTACCTTATTCTTGGCGTTAGCTTGGTGAGAACTATTTTTGGATAATCAAAACACACTTTACTATAGAGAGAGAAGAGAAATGATGAAAGAACAGAGAGGGAGAGGGAGAGGGAAGATGGCACACACTCCAGAGAAGAGAACTCATAAGAACAACGTCGTTATTTTTTCCTCCTCATGTCACTATATGCGGCCAACCTAGGGCTTTCTCAAGCCCCAATGGCTAAAAACATGAAGCCTTAATGGGCTAGGTGCCATGCTCAAAAGCTAATCCAAGACTGGAACAATCCTCTTATTTATTTATTTATCTTTTATGGGCCTTATTAAATACCCAAGAGTCAACATATATTAGCCCAATTAATTAATTTATTCCAACACAATTCTCTTAATTAATTAATTATCTTTTCTGGGCCTCATTAAAACCCAAGACTAAATAATTAATTCTAATTGGATTCTTAGAATAAATTTTATTTCTCTTCCAAATAATTATCTATTAAGCCTAGATTATGTCTAAACAATACCAAGGTAACTTAAGCTACTCCGAGGATCAAGAGATATAATATTCATGGCTACTAAAATGATCAAAATGCCCTTACTATTAAACTGCTGCATTTTATCATTTTAAATATTTTTATTTATTACCACATGAAAATATTGACCATAAGAATAATATTGCTAAAGCAATGTCTCTGACCTACAGGTGTAATGATGGAAATACCCTTCTATATAACACCCATCAATGAGACAGGATAAATGTACTAACACCCATCTCAACGACATCTACCATACTTAAATCTCTAGTCTGATAATTCATGACTCACTTGAATGTGCTTACTTATCATTGGAAGCTACCTAAAAGCACACATTCTAGAGTTAAGTTCCCGGGGTCCTGGATCATTAGATTATCCTGGGCAATCACAAGGGGGTGATTTAACCTCACTAAGTGAAGTATAGAAACTCTGTTGCATGAGTCCGTCTTAACTAACTAGAGTAATACACCCAACATATAAGGATATTAATCTCACAAAAGAAATCTCACCCAACATACATCAAAGTATAAAACCCTAGCTTCGCCAAACCACCAACTCATACTCAAGTATAAAGGTATTCGTCCACGTTGTAGCAATAATAGTCTGGTCTCTATAATTATATTACTTTCAAAGAGAGTACTACTGCAGGTCTAGTTCTACGTATTCGAAATACACTTATGCTAATTATGTGAGTGTACCACTCACTAATTCATGGTAAACCATTCCTCATTAGAAATCATAGCATAATAGTCTTACCTTGATGAAATGCCCAGTTCTATCAAATGACTAAGAACTCAATTTTACTTAGATGACAAATACCTATGGTCTATACTTTACTGTGAAGAACGACCCAACACATAGACCATTAATTATCATACTTGGACCTTTAAATGTGCAATAATATAAGTAACAAACTAAATTGAATGAATAAACATTTTATTGCAATATGTTTATACAAAATACATAGTCTTTGAGGGCATACTTTCCAACAATCTCTCACTTACACTACAAATATTAGGAAAGTCTATAAATGCCTACCCCTATAATATCTAAGTGTCTACGAAACACGTTTTTTGTCAAAGGCTTGGCAAAGGATCCACCAGATTGTTGATAGAGGAAATTTAATCAACCACAATCTCCCATTTTTGGATGAACTCCCTGATGAGGTGGTACTTCCTCTCTATATGCTTGCCCTTCCTATGGTTTTGAGGTTCTTTGCATTGTGATACCACTCCAAAGTTGTCACAATAAGTGGTGACAGGCCTATCCATGTATGGTATTACTCCAAATTCTATGAGGAACTTTCGAAGCCACATAGCTTCTTTAGAAGCTTTGAAGCAGCAACATACTCAACTTCCATGGTATAATCAAAAATGCAAGATTGTTTGATACTTCTCCATGAAATAGCTCTTCTAGATAAAGTGAAAATATACCCACTAGTAGATTTTCTTTCATCTTTGTTTACCTTAAAGTCTGAGTCTGTGTAACTAGTAGGAACTAAATTATCAACATGATATACAAGCATATAATCTCTCATTTTCTTGAGATATTTGAGTATATGATTTACAGTTTGAAAGTAAGCTTCTTCTGGGTTTGACTGATATCTACTAACCATACCACTGCAAAGCAGATATCTGGCCTAGTACAAAGCAAAGCATACATAAGACTTCCCACAGCCAAAGCATAAGGGATCCTACTCATTTTCTACTTGTCTTCCTGTGTTTGAGGATACTTCTTGGAAGATAAGGTTAATCTATGTCAAAAAGGTATAATAGTCCATTTACAATTATCCATACTGTACTTGACCAATATCTTGTCAATGTAAGCAGACTGGGATAAGCCTAACATTCTTTGATTCCTACCTCTGAGAAACTTAATGCCTAGAATGTAGCTAGGTTTTCCCATATCTTTCATGCTAAATTAACTAGATAGCCAAACTTTAATGGATAACAATATCCCTACATCATTTCCAATGAGTAGAATATCATCTACATAATGTGCCAAGAAAATCACTTTGCTACTGTCTGATTTCCTATATACGCATAGTTCATCCACGTTTTGAATAAAATCATAAGCTTTCATGGTTTATCAAAATGTATGTTCTATGCCCGTGAAGCTTGCTTAAATTCATAAGTGGACTTCTTAAGCTTACAGTCCATTTATTCTTGACCTCTAGTAATAAAATCTTCTGGCTGGGACATATAGATGTCTTCTCTAAGATAGCCATTTAAGAAGGTCGTCTTAATATCTATTTGCCATATTTCATAGTCATAGTGACATGCGATGGCTAAGAGAATTCGGATAGACTTAAGCTTGGTTATAGGTGAAAAGGTTTCCTTATAATCAATCTCTTCTTTCTGTGTATAACCTTTAGCAACCAACCTCACTTTATAAGTTTCAACCTTTCCATCTGCACCTCTCTTCCTCTTGTATATCCACTTACACCTAATGGGTTTTATCCCATCAAGCGCAGTGATAAGATCCCAGACCTAATTGAGGTACATGGACTCAATCTCGGCATTCATAGCTAGCTGCCATTTGTCTGCATCAACATTAATAATGGCCCCCTCGTATCAAGTAGGATCTTATTCCTGATGATCAGAGACTAGATCATAGATCTCTCCGATCCACCTTTCTGGAACTCTTGTGATCCTCCCACTACAACAAGGCTCAGTTTGTATAGGAATATCCGGTAGTGTTTCTCTTAGTTCCTCGATTAGGGTGTTAAAAGTACTTGAAGTTGAATCAATGACCAACTTCTCTTCTAACTCTATTCTGCTTGAACTCGTGATGGATGTAACTTGTTCATCCTCTAAGTATCAAGCATTAGTACTAACAAGTACTTTATGCTCTTGAGGATTATAGAAATATCTGCCTCTTGTTCCTTTTAGATACCCAAAGAAGTAACATAACTCTAATCTTAGTTCCAGCTTACTTCCTTTTGTCAGCACATAAGTTAAACAACCTCATATCTTGAGATGGTTCAAAGCGGGCTTTCTTCCAGTCCACATCTCATAGGGTATCCTAGGTACTGATTTAGAAGACACTAAGTTCAAAATATATGCCATTGTTTCTAAGGTATACCCCCAAAAAGAAGTAGGAAGAGATACATAAATCATCATACTTCTGACCATTTCCATCAAAGTTTTATTTTTTCTCTCAGCTACTCCATTCTAATGGGGAGTTCCAAGCACAGTTAACTGAGATACTATACCATGATGTACCAAGTAATCCTTAAACTCACCAAGGAGATACTCTCCACCACAATCCAATCTCAAAGTTTTAATTAATTTACCTGTTTGACGCTCCACTTCAGCCTTAAACTCTTTGAATTTATCAAAAAATTCAAACTTGCACCTCATCAGATAAATATAACTAAAACGAGTGTGATCATCTGTGAAAGTGATGAACTACTCGTAGCCTCCTCTAGCTGGTGTAGTCATCGGACCACAAACATCCATATAAACTAGTGCTAGTATTTCCATGGCTCTATCTACCTCTTTGGTAAATGACCATTTGGTCACTTTACCTTTAAGGCAAATTTTACACTGAGGCCATTCTTCTAGTCTTAATGAACCTAAAAGCCCATCATAGATTAGCCTCTGAATCCAATTGGGATTTATATGTCCCAAGCTTCGATGCCACAAATACGAGTAATTTGATATGGCCTTTCTCTTTTTATTATCAAGTTCAGTTAGTGTATTATTTATTTGATTTCTAATAGGATGTATATAAAAAAGATTTTCATACATGTTTCATGTACAAATTAAATTACCATCTCTACTGATAGAAATATCATAATGGAAAAAAAACAGAATATCCTTGATTCATCACTTTAGAAACTGAAATCAAATTCTGTTTAAAACAAGAAATATATAAAATATCTTTTACAACCAACTTCCTATTATAATAATAAAAAAAATAAGCTCAAGATCTCCCACTGCTTCAATCCATATTCTTACTCCATTGCACACTTAAAGTCCATGCTCACCCTTACTAAGTCTCCTTGTCCTTCTGAACCCCTGTATAGAGTTACAGACATGGTCAGTGGCTCCAGAATTAACTATCCAGGAGGATGTTAATCTAACCATCAAAATAGACTCTAGATATAGAGTAATACCTAAAGTAGACTTGGCTAAGAAATCTGGACAATCTTTCTTCCAATGCCCCTTCTTGCCACACTTGAAATATTTGCCTTTGGGCTTCCCGTTGGGCTTGGCCTGACCAGATGCTATGGGTTAGGCCCTTACATTGTTTTGGACTTTCTTCTTCTTGAATTTCTTAGGCTTTGCCTTAATTCTAGAAGAAAAAATAGAATGAAAGGCCAAAACCTTTGACACGGGCTTCATGTGTGAAACCCCAGTCAAAACCAACCTTAGAGTAAGGGAGTTGGGGTGCATATCATATTTCATTGCATGTTTAAATATATTTTTATATGATTTTATGTGCATTGAATTTGTGTTTTATAGTCTAGAGGGCTTGATTATGACTATTGAGTGAGAAGGGCAAAATGGTAATTTTTACTTGAGGTGAAAAAAGGGAGATAGCTTGAGGATTGAATAGGAAAATATTTTTAGAGGGAAAATAAGAACAAGAGTTGTTGTGATTTAGTGGTTAGAGCCTTAGAATTAATTCTTGAGGTCTTGGGTTCAAATTCCATCATAGGAGCTTTAGCTTGGTTAAATTTTATTTTTGCTTGAGAAGTAATATTTTCGGCCTTATGAGCTTGGAGTAGGGTAGAAATGTTGTCCTAAGAGAGACATGATAGAAGTATCCTCATCCTACTTTTTTGCCTACACAAAATTCCTAAGGGGAATCCATTCCCTCTTGATCCTTAATTTTTCTTATTTCTCAATTCATTAGCTTGTTCAAATTGTTCAAGCCAATTTTATTCTAAAAAAATTTCAGCAATGTGATGTGGCTTGGTAGGTTCAAAATGTCTTAGTATGAGACATCTTATGGACCGAAACCATGGAAGAGGGGGAAAGGATTTCAAGTGAATTAAATTCCTTAGTGAACTTTCTAAAAAACTTTACTCTAGCTAAGTTCATTTTCCTTCATGCATGAACTGAAATTTTTCCCAGCTTTGTGTGCCTTCAAGGTGTCGAAACTCTTAGCCATTATTCCCTCCCAAATGCTGCTAGAAAATGGCCCTTTTAATCAGCTTAGAACTTAGATTTTTCTGGCCATTTTCGGACTGCACAAAAGCTGTGCAAAACCAAGAAAATTCCTAGGCAAATTCACAGCTTAGGAAGTCCGAAACCAAGTTGTTTTCTTCCAGTTTTTGTTCAACATCTTAGCCACGTTTTTCCTCCATGAAGAAGGATAGAAACTAGCCTTGAAAAGCCCTAAAATTCCCCTTCAAACACCCTGCAAACCGACTGGAAAAGGGCAGCCGAAAATTGCCCAGAAAATCCCAGCAAGCATCGAAATCCTGTGCAGAAATTTTCCAGCCTTGGTTCCTAATTCATCCCTAGCCAAAACTCCATCCTTCTTCTGCACAAATCACCCTTAAACCTTCAGTAACTGAACTCCATTATCCTTCTCAAGCTTCTGCACGAAAATCCAGTCATAGCTGCCTAAAAGATTTCCAAAAAAATTCTGCAAACATGATCTGATTTGGATACCAAAATTCCAGCCATCATAATTTAACAACTTTCCATAAAATATACCACAAACAACCAAACCTTCCCTTCATCATTACACTCAGTATTTTAGGCCACCTTTAGCCTCCCTCAACCAGCATTCATCTAGCCAAAACACTGCCAGCAATTTGGCCATGGCAGACTTCCAAAAGCTCTCCCATGATCGAAGGTATTCCTGAATATTTAGTTTCCAAATTTGCTTCCCAAAAATATTCTTCAAGGATTTCAACAACTAGCCTTTCCTTTTTCCTTCGAAACCAGAAAATCAGCTACCAAAACCCTTCAAGCAGTCAGCCAACCCTAATCTTTACAGAATTTTGGCAGCTTCAATCCCAAAAGCTCTCTACTCTCTTCAACATCAAGAACACACAATACACCAAGAACACCTACTCCTTCCTTTCACCCAATACTCTCCCAAATCCTTCAAACTCCTTCTAAAATTTTCAGATTGAACCTACTCACTGCCATGAGTCCATCAATACCATTCTTAACATCAAACTCCAAATCCAACTTGCTATTTTGGATCATAAATAAGAAATTTTGTGAAGGCTCAAGAACACCTTCAAGGTAGGTTTGTTCTAACAACTTCATCTTCTCCAATCTTGATCTCTAATGAATATAAATGCGAATCAACATGCTAATGCTCTTCTCTCTCTCTCTCTCTCTCTCTCTCTCTCTCTCTCTCTCTCTCTCATGGCCGAATCTCTCTCCTCTTGGCCATGCTTTCTCCACCTTCCTTGGACGGATTTAGGCATCTAGGGGTTGTCAACCATTCGAAACTCCTTCAAGATATTCAGCAAACGAGTAAGCATTTTTAACCCTTCTTTTAAATTCTAAATTTATGTCTCTAGGATGATGTTGATAGAAGATGGATTGTGGATAAGGTTTGAGTATATATTGTTGAGGTTGAAGCATGAATGTATGTATGAATATGAAGGAGATGGGATTTATGCATGGATGGATTATCTTGGTTGATTGTATGATGATTTGAGGTTTAATGCATGTCTCCATATCATAGGTAGTATTTGTGATGAAGTATGTTAGAGATTATGTCACCTTTGGTGAATACGATTTATATTCATGTTGGATTATTGAAGACATGACCATATTTATACTAGTAGGGGTTAGATCACGTCTTGATAAATTTAGATCTATGCTTATATGCATTATTTGAATGATTTGATGAATTGAAGGATTGTATATGTTCATGATTGTGGTTAGCCATAAAAGTATGATCATGATCTAGTTATCCCTAAGCTAATTTTCATTTCATGAATAAAATATTTCATAATATGATTTTGCTAGTAATTTCGAAAAAACCCCCAGGAGGGGTAAATTTGGATTATTATATATAATAAGGATACTTTAGTCAAATAAATAATAGCTTTTGCTCGAAAAATAGAATATATATATATATATATATATATATATTATATAAAATAATGAAATCAACTAAAGCCTTTTATGGAAATAATCATAATTAGTAAAACATTTATTACTAAAAATTTAATTATTATCTTTTAATCAAACCATTAAAAATTTATTTATTATTTTTCAAGCAAGACTCATTAAATTTATTTTCAACTAATTTTAGTTATTAATTATTTTCTAACAACTAAATTATTAATAAATTATTATTTTACCTAATACCACCTAGGACTCTTCATCAAATAAACTCTAAATTTTTCTTAGCAAGATTTAAACCATCAACTTATTAGAACTTGTTTCTCAAAACATTAATTATTTTAAATATCAAATTAGGTTTAGCTTATAAACCTATTTATTTATAGTTTGGCCTTAAAGCTTGGGACACTAGGATCATGGTGGTAATGAGTTGAGTTGTTTTAAATTGAGAAAGTGGATTTTGGCTTAAGTTTGATTGTGGTTTGTATTTGTCCATGCGGGGTTAGGTCAGGTGTTGGAGACCTTATATTGTGAGTAAGAATCAAGTAAGCTCCAGCATAAAACCTGATTGATGAAACATGTTTATTATGGCAAGCTAAATGTAGAGTGCATGGACACTTAATTTTGCAAGAGCAATTGAGGATTAACTTCTTACCTATTTCAGACAAACAATTTATTTGAAAATTAATAAACAAATTTACTCAATCTCAAAACTCTTTCCAAAACTATTTTTGATAAAGACTTTAGGAATCTTTAATTGCCATTTTCATGTGGAACAGTGTTTTGTTCATTTTATCCCAAGTGGGAAATGTCGTTGAGTACTCAATAAGGGTGGACTACTAGGGCTAGTCTTTGAGGGGTTAGGGTAAGTCTCTCAGTAGGTGGCCACCTCTGAGGGGTGAGTCCTTCCCGGATAAGATGTCAGTCCAATAGGTCGTGCTGGTCTGAGCTACTAGTGTTCTTTTTCAGTCAAGTGACTGTATTTTGCCAGAATGGCACCCGGTTGTTGTTTGGGTATAGAGAATGAGGAGTATCTTGCCCAGTAGGCCGATCACCTACTTTTGTTAGTCTGCACAAAGTGTGGCATTCTGACCGGCGGTATGCACAAAGTGTGGCATGCTGACCATGCAGCTATGGCGCCCAACGTGTGGTAACCCATGATCATTTCTCCTGAGTGATTGATTTTATTGATTATTTGTGGTTGGAAAAGCCAAAACACCACTCTTGCTTTTGACTAATGATTATTGCTTGCCAGTGATCTCTTATAAAGAATTTTATACTTTGCATTCACGAACTGTTTTCTCTTGACACTTAAGCATACACGGACTTACTGAGATTTCTGTCTCACCACCATTTTTACCATGATTTTAGGTCGATCCTACTGTAGGGATGAGTAGCTAGAAATTGCCTGCTTTAGAAGTTTTTCTGATAATTTATTTTGTGTAATGTTTTGGGGAGATGAGAGTGGATAAATTTTATTATGGATTTGTTGTTGGTATTCTTGGATTTATTTTTGGGATGTAATAAATTTTAAGTTCAATTACCATTTTTATTCTGCTATTTTATTTGTGTGACCTAGTTATAAAGACCCCTTGTCCTTTAGACGAGGCGACATCCCCGGCCTTGGCGGGCCTAGGTAGCGGGATGTTACATCATGATCTTCTCTGCTGCCTGGAGCTCTTTCATAAGCTCCGTAACTTTTATATCCAACTTGTTCATATTATAGTTCAACTTGAATTGAGAATATGAATTAGGCAGAGTTTCACAAACCACGTTAATTTGGCTCTCAGGATCTATTGTCGCACCTAGGACCTCGGCCTCCTCAAAGTAAGTAATCATCTTGAGTAGATGCTCTTGAACCGATACCTCTTTAGCCATCCTAGTGTTCATGATTGCCTTAAGAGCTTCTTGCCTTGCAGGCCAGCTTTTGTCAGTAAACATGGTACGCAATGGCAAATCCATGTCGTATGCAGTGGCCACGTGCTCATGCTTAGATTAGAGCACACTAGACATGGAAGCCAACATGTAGCCTTTATCCATCTCATCGGCTTTCTTCCATGCCTTCTCGGCCTCTGGATCCTGATCATTGGATTCTTCCCCAGTCTCAAGATAAGGATTTGTAAAAATATACTTGTACTCCTTAGCAATGAGTACTACGTTTAGGTTCCTCTTTCAGTCCACATAATTTAGGCCTGTGAACTTATTTTCCTTGAGAATGATTGACAATGGACTGAAACTAGATATTTCTAAAATATTTTGAAAAACATTCATTTAGTTTGTAAGAAAAAAAAAATGCACATTCTTTATATTATTTCTTTGATAATAGATAACTCTTAAAACCATTATCAATAATGTAAATATTTTGGCTCTTAGAAAAGCTAACAGAGCTTCATAGTAAGATTAATAGCATCCTAAGTTAAGTATATAACCATCACGAATCAAAACTTCCTAAAATAGGTAATGGTCTAGAAAAAGTTTCACCGATACGATGGCCACTAATTCACACCACCTACAGGCAATCTAGTGCTAAAAACCTCCAATATAGATTGGTCGATCCTAGCAAATACCCTAGGCTTTTAATTTTACTCTTCCATTAGTTCTAGATACTTGTAGAACTCCATCCTATAGAGGGCATGCTCAGAATGACACGAGGAAATCCACTATCTCTAATGAGAGTTGTGATAGAAGCCATGGGGTCATTGAAACCCCTCTTACACTTAATATTTTATTGAAATTAGAGTTTTATACCCAAAGAACGTTTTCTATAATCTCATGGTTTCATTAACTTTTAGTAAAAATATAAAATTCAATATTATTCTTTATATCAATGATTAAATCCTTTGAGAGAATAAACTATGAATTTATTTTACTATTCTAAGTTAATAACCAAGTAAAACTTTATTAAATAACTTTAAGCTCAACATTATCCTCTATGTCAAGGATTAAAATCTTTAAGAGAATAAACCATGGACTCTTTTATTTTTAAAGTTTCTTAGATTAAAACATGTTATCAAAAAGTGTCTTATCTAGTGAGACTTTGGTCTCACAAGAACTTGTGCATTTGATCACAAAAATGAAATAAGAATGATACCAAAAAAAAACTTTTTCATGTCTAAACTATTCATTTATTTCTAAGTGACCAAACAATGGATTAAACATCATGAATTAAAAAATTAATGATCTTGTTTAATCCTAAGGTGGTTCCATCCTTTACTATTCATTTTCATGTAAATTATTCATCTATAGATAAATAAAACTATTGCAGAAAATTAACCTCATACAATGGTTTCAAAACATAATTACATCAATAAAAAAAATTGAGGTGCAGAACTTCAACAGTGCTTTCCTTTTCTTGGACAATTTGCGCACATCTGCCTCTAGACAGAATGGACCTGGCACCTAGTCCATTGGGCCTACATGGCACCGGGTCCAGTCTGTTTCTCCACAAATTCCAACCGGGCAGAGTGGACCTGGCGCCTGGTCCAATCGGCCCACCTGGCGCCAGGTTCTCTTTTCAACCACTTTTCACCCCTCAACAATTCTAGCAATACATTCTTTCAGTCCCCAAAATTTACAAATCTAAAGAATACAAAGAAATGCAAAACTAGGCATAAAAATATGCCTTTACAAGTACTTATGCCTTTAAACACGAGGCGTACATCGAATCTACTAAAAACCAACAAAATAGTGGGAAAATCATTAGAATACATGATCCTATTCCTCTAACCGCGAGGCGTACATGAACTCTACAAGCTAATGTATGAGGGATCACATGAAATCATAAAAGATTCATCTTTTAATAGTAAAGGGACCACCTTTTTTTTTTAGTTTTAACCCTAGTACATGCTCCTAAATGGAAACTGTGGGTCTGATACCACTTGAAGGATCAAAACGGAAAATATCAAAGAAAAAAAAGCAAAAAAAAATTCAATTTTTCGAGCCACATCTAGGAGAGAGTACTTACTTTTCTTTATTGGTCATGGATTGACCAACATAAGGACGGGTAGCATCGGAACTTCTTCTTGCATTGGAGGGGGAAAAGGAGGTGCTTGCTGTTTAACTGGAACTCCTGCTAATTTTCTACTCCTACACATCAAGTGTCTACAAGCTACTTTTCTTCGTCTTCTAGAGTATTACTCTACCATACTCTTGGTGTTAGCTTGGTGAGAGCTACTTTTATATAATCAAAACACATTCTACTATAGAGAGAGAAGAGAAAAGACGAAAGACCAGAGAGGGAGAGGTGAGATGGCACACATTCCAGAGAAGAGAACTCACAAGAATAACATCATTATTTTTTCCTCCTTAGGTCAATATATTCGACCAGTCTAGGGCTTTCTCAAGCCCTAATGGCCAAAAACATGAAGCCCTAATGGGCTAGGTGTCGTGCTCAAAAACTAATCCAAGACTAACCCAATCCTCTTAATTAATTAATTGTCTTTTATAAGCCTCATTAAATACCCAAGACTAATTAATTAATTTTAATTGGAGTCTTAATATATGTCAACATATATCAACCCAATTAATTAATTTACTCCAATCCATATCTCTTAATTAATTAATTATCTTTCTTGGGTCTCATTAAAATTCAAGACTAATTAATTAATTCTAATTGGACTCTTAGAATAAAATTTTTTCTCTTCTAAATAATTATCCATTAAGCCCCAGTTTATCTCAAAACAACACCAAGGTAACTTGAGCCACTCCGAGGACCAAGAGATATATTATTCATAACTACTAAAATAACCAAAATGCCCTTACTATTAAATACCGTATTTTTTAATTTTAATATTTCAATTTATCACCATGTAAAAATATTGACCCCAAGAATAATATTGCTAAAATAATGTCTCCAACCTACAAGTGTAATAATGAAAATACCCTTCTATGTGATGCCCATCAATAAGACATGATAAATGTACTAACACCTATCTCAAAGACATCTACCATCCTTAAATCTCTAGTCCGATAATTCATGACTCACTTGAATGTACTTGCTTATCATTGGAAGCTATCTAAAAGTACACATTCTAGAGTCACGTTCCCAGGGCCTTGGATCATTAGATTATCCTGGACAATCAAAAGAAGGTAATTTAACCTCACTAAGTGAAGCATAGGAACTCTGTTGCATAAGTCCGTCTTAACTAACTAGAGTAATACACCCAACATATAAGGATATTAATCTTACAAAAGAAATCTCACCCAACATATATCAAAGTATAAAACCTTAGCTTCACCAAACCACCAACCCATACTCAAGTATAAAGGTATTTGTCCACGTTGTAGCAGTAATAGTTTGGTCTCTATAATTATAGTACATTAAGAGAGACCACGACCACAGGTCCAGTTCTACATGTTCGAAATATACTTATGCCAATTATGTCAGTGAATTACTTATAGATTCAAGGTAAACCATTCCTCATTAGAAATTATGACATAATAGTCTTGCCTTGATGAAATGCCCAATTCCATCAAATGACTAAGAACTCAGTTTTACTTGTATAACAAGTACTCATGGTCTATACCTTACTATGAAGAATGACCCAACACATAGACCATTACTTATCATACTTTGACCTTTAAATATGCAATAATATAAGTAACAAACTAAATTGAATGAATAAACATTTTATTGTAATATGTTTACACATAATACATAGTCTTTGAGGGCATACTTTTCAATCCATCCCATAGGCCGTCTTGTTAGGACTCTAGAGATTGGAATCAAAGTCCAACACTTAGCAAATAAAGTACCTTGGAGATATCAAGTTGAAGAATACTTGCACATTTACTATAATGAGATTCTATCACTGGCACTAAATAGTCATTCATGTGATTATCTCACAGTCAAGCCATTTAATGCACTTGTTCAAGTAAAAATCATCCACATGTTAACTTTAAGGATCACAATACTCATGGATGTGAGAACCACTGCCTGATCAAATCAGGAAGTATAACACGTGCTAGTCTTAATACATTAATGATGTCCTATCTTGTTAATAGTACGACTAGGGATAATTCAAGTACAAACACTATCTAGTGTAGTAGGAACCTCACATCATAATCTCTATCATGATTTTCTTAACACAGTATTGCACTTGGGACTTTATCTAAAAATTATTTTACACGAAAGCATAAATAAAACAAACTGAAAGATAAAGAATGCCTTGTTTTATTTAATAATGCATAATATACAAAATACACATGATTACCCATAGGGCATAACACTAACAAACTCTCACTTGCACTAGAGCCAATCATTCATGTGTCTAATACCAAATGACCCAACATGTCTGTCATGTTTCTTTTGGGATAGTGCTTTTGTAAGTGGGTCAGCTATGTTCTCATCCATGGGAACTCTGTCTATCTTTACATCTTGTCTATCTATAATTTCCCTAATCAAATGAAAACGTCTACGTACATGCTTGGATCACTGGTGAGACCCTAGCTTTTTTGCTTGGACAATAGCTCCATTGTTGTCAAAACATAAAGATATTGATTCAGCAACACTGAGAATCACTCCAAGCTCTGTCACAAACTTCTTAATCCAAATAGCTTCCTTAGCTGCTTCAGAAGCGACTATGTACTCAATTTCATTCGTTGAGGCAGCAATGGTATCTTGTTTGGAACTCTTCTAACTTATTGCCCCTCCACACAATGTAAATACATGGCCAGAATGTGATTTGAAATCATCTTTACCAAATTGAAAACTTGCATCGGTATACTTGTTTATTTTTAAATCACCTCCTCCATATACCAAAAATACATCCTTAGTCCTTCACAAGTACTTAAGGATATTCTTCACAGCTGCCTAATGACCCTCACCAAGGTCAGACTGGTATCAGCTTGTCAAACTGAGAGCACAGGATATATCGGGCCTGGTATATATCATAGCATATATGATGAATCCAATTGTAGAAGCATATGGAAACCTACTCATGTGATCCCTTTCAACTTGTGTTTTTGGAGATATCGACTTTGAAAGGCTTATCCCATAAGACATGGGTAAGAATCCCCTTTTGGATTGATCCATGCTAAACCTCTTTAGCACTTTGTCTATGTATGTAGACTATGAAAGACCTAGCAACATTTTTGACCTATCTCTATAGATCCTAATTCCAAGAATGTAGGTTACTTCTCCTATTGGAGTTAATGCCCTCTTAGACTAGGTTTCTAATATAATTTTGACATGTATTAATAAAAGTATTTTTCTTAAAAATTATTTGTGAAATCTTCTTTATTTTTTTGCATAATTTTCATTGGAAAAGACCTATTATGTTTAAGTAAATGGTTCATGTAAATAGAGATCTTTTACAGTAAGGTATAGACCATAGGTTACTTAATACATAAACTATAGTTCTAAACCGAATGATGAGAATGGGAATCTCAACATAGTAAGGTTATTAGGTTATGAATTCTAAATAGGGAATGGCATACCTTTAGTCAATGAGTAATCTTCTTATTTCATAACACAAGTGTATTTTGAATATGTAGAATTAGATCTGTAGTAGTAGTTTCTAAAAGGACTACTACTACTATAGCGTGGACTTATACTTTACAGCTGGAGAGGAGTTAGTTGTCTAACGAAGCTAGAAGCGTATGTTTTGATATACTATAGTTGAGGTTCTTTAGAAAGACTAATATACTTGTATGTTTGGTATATGTAACTAGTTAGTTAATATAGACTTACAAGATAGTCTCTATACTATATTGTCCTTTGTGGTTGTCCAAATAATCTAATTATCGAGGGCCCTGGGAAACATGACTTGGATATTTGCTTTAGGGTAGCTCCCTTGGAAAATGAAAATATTATAAGTAGTCGTGGATCATTTGACTAGAAGCCTAAGGATGGTAGATGTCTTTTAGAGAGGTGTTAGTACACTCTTTCTTCTCTAAATGCATGGCGGTATGTAGAGGGGTATTTTAGTCATTTTACCTATAAGTCGAAAATATAACTAACGCAGCATTGTCTTTCGAGTCAATATTTTGTTATGGTGATAGTAGAAAATATTTAAAATACAAAATACAACTATTTATATAGTATGGATATTTTGGTCATTTTAGTAAACAATGCGATGTGTCTTTTTGATCCTCAAAATAGCCCATAAGTCCTAATTAATTTTAGGTCGAGGAAATGGTCTCAATTAAAAGAATTTTATTTTATTCAGGGAGTCTAATTTATTTTTAGACTAGAATAAAATTTAAAAAATGAGAGAAATTAAATTTATTATCTAGTTTATTTGGTTGATTAATTATTCAGGACCTAAGTCCAGTTGAATAATTAGAAAATTAACCTGGCCTAAACTAGTTAATAAAAAGGCATAAATAAATATTTTAGTTCATTTGAGCTTATTCATTATTTATTGGGTTATTTTTAATAGGACCAGGAAATAAACAATTAGTGATTATTATTTTGGGCTCATTGGGCACAAGACCAAAGGAGAAAATTTTTTTTTTCTTGGGCTATTTCTTTTTGGTTTTTGATCCTATACTAGGCGAAGTTATTATTTTTGTAATAGTTAATAGTCTTTGAATATTTTGCATAAAAAATAATAGTAAAGGATTTTAGGATTAAATAAGATCATTAATTAATTTTGTTAATGTGTTTAATTTTATTATTCAGGCGCTTAGGTTTAAAAGTAAAAAAGCATGAAAACGTTTATAGTTTTCTAGTATGCTATTTATTTTAATTTCTATGTGCACGTTTTCTCAAAGGCCAAAGTCTTTGGGAAATTTTATTTGATAAGGAAAAATATTTTTCTTTAATTAAATGGTTATTTTTAACTTAAATAAAAATTAATCATTGGTTATTTTCTTAAAGGTTTTTATTCTTGACATAGAAAATATTTTCTATTTAGAAATTTTTGTAAGTTAAAATGGAAAACCATTTTAATTCATTTTAGCAAAGAAAAATTATTTTTGTCAAATTAACACTTGAGATTAAAATCTCTAGAAATTTTAAATGGAAAATTTTTGAAATTATTAAGTTCTTAACTTAAATAAAATTAAACCATGAGGAAATTTTCTCAAAGGGTATAAACCTTAATATAGAAATTTTTATGGATTTAGATATTTTATTTTTAAGTTAAAAGAGAATTTAATTGAAATTTTTCAAATGAGATTTTTCTAAGAAAACCCTTATTTAAAAAAACTAAGTGGAAGAAGGGTTTCAACGGCCCTATGGCTTCCATCACGATCCTCATTAGAGATCGTGGGTCTCCTCGCGTCACCTAGGGAGTGAACCCATATAGGATGGATATACCACAAGGATCTAGAACTAATGGAATGATATAATTAATAACCCAATACACGTACTATGATCGGTCAGCCCATGTTGGAAGTTATAGTATGAGGCATGTCCATAGAAAATGAGAAGAAATGGTTATCTCCTCGATGGAGTTATCTTCTAGATCATTACCTAGAAGGTAAATTAATTTGTGGTGGTTAATACACTTAGCTTAGGAAACTGTTAATTTTTCCAAGAAGCTATTGCAATTTTCTTAAGAGCCAAATTAATTATGTTAAAGATAATAGTGATAGGATTAGCTATTATCAGTTTAATATGAGGATAAAGTGCACAAAATTATTTTGTTTTCATAAATATGAGAATTTCTTTTCTTTTTCAACTTTCAGAAATGGTTGGTGAAGGTTCTTTTAGACCCTAAGTCGTTATTCTCCATGAGAATAAGCTAACAGGTCCAAACTATGTAGACTGAAAAAAGAACCTAGACATAATACTTATAGTCGAAGAGTATAAGTATTTCCTTTACGAGACCTGCCCTATGATCGGGGAAGGTTCCACCGCTAAGAAGTGTAAGGCTGAGAAGGCATGAAAAAATGCTAATGAGATGGCACGATATTATATGCTAGCCTACATGTCAAACGTGCTCCAATCCAACCATAAGCACATAGCAACTGCTTACGATATCAGCACGTCATTAGTTACGATGTTCACGGACAAAAGCCAGCCCGCAAGACAGGAGGCTCTTTGAATAATAATTAATACAAAGATAGCTGAGGGAGCATCAATCAAAAAGCACATGCTCAAAATGATTACTACTTTCGAGGAAGCAAAAGTCTTTGGGGCTGTCATTAACCCCGAGAACCAAGTGGACATGGTTCTCGAATCTCTACCGGGCTTCTTTACTCAATTCAAGTTAAATTACAACATGAACAAATTAAATATGAGTGTAACTGAGTTGATGAAGGAGCTCTAGGTGGCAGAGAAGGCTATGAAACCACAAGTTAGGGCTATGATGGCTTCTTCTTCAAGAACTGGGCCCAAGCCCAGAAAATTCAAGAAGAAGAAGGGTAATGCAATGCACCAGCCCAAGTCCCAGCCCAAAGACAAACCTAAGGGCACATGCTTCAAATGTGGGAAGAAAGGACACTAGAAAGAAAAGTATCCAGATCTTTAGGCTAACAAAAATCCCACAAGTAATGTTTTCTATCTAAAGTCTATATCAATGGTTGGATCCAACTTCTATTTAGATTGTTGATTTAGGAGCCACTGATCATATCTGTGATTCTTTGCAGGGATTTAGAAAGATTAGAAGACTCTAAAAGGGAGAACATGGACTATGCGTGGGAAATGGAGCGCAAGTTTGGGCCCTTACAGTAGGAGAACTGAAACTTACTTTTGATTGTAATAGAATAGTTGTATTGAATGATGTTTTATTTGTTTCTGTTTTTAAGCAGAATTTCGTTTCAATTGCAAAAATAATAAATCAAGGATATTATGTTTTTTTCCATTCTGGTATAACTATTAGTAGAAATGGAAAAGTTATATGGACTAGGCACATGTATGAAAATCTATTCTTCATGAATCCTATTAACAATCAATTGAATGACACTCAGTTTGAACCTTTAAATAGGAAGAGAAAGATCAATGTCAATGACTCATATCTTTAGCATCTAAGGTTGGGTCATATTAACTCAACCAAGATATTTTAGGTTCATTGAGATTGGAAAGTTAGCATTGGTATGAATCATATCTTATGGGAAAAATGACCAAAAGGTCCTTCACCCAAAAGGTGGATAGAGCCAATGAGGCATTGAGTCTTGTTCACACTAATATGTGCGGTCCTTTGTCTACACCAGAAAAAGAAGGGCTTGAGTACTTCATCATTTTCACAAATGATTGTACCAGGTACGGCTATGTTTACCTGATGAGATGCAAGTTTGACTCTTTTGACAAGTTTAAAGAGTTTAAGGCTGAAGTAGAGCATCAGATAGATAAACTAATCAAGACCTTACAATCGAATCGTGGTAATGAATACGGAATACCTCCTTGGTGAATTCAAGGACTACATGGTACATCATGGAATAGTATCTAGTTCTCTACGCCAGGAACACCCCAGCAGAATAGAGTAGTTGAGAAAAGAAATAGGACATTGATGGAAATGGTTCGAAGTATGATGTCTCATGCTACTCTTCCAGTATCTTTTTAGAGATATACCCTAGAAATAGTAGCATATATTCTCAACTTAGTGCCTTCCAAGTCAATACCTAGAACACCCTAGGAGATGTGTAAAGGATTGACAAAATCACAGAACATACATCAACCCGTGGACAGTAATGAAAATGGAAGAACATGAACAATATATAGAGTATGGCAGCATAATGGTGGGCTTGAAATATACTTCTTGGAGCCTTAAAAACTTGAAGAACATGGTTGAATGGCTTGAAGCTCAAGAACAGCTTCTTCCTTCCATGTCCAGTGAACACTAGTGAAGCTTCCACTATCCAGTGCACTGCATTTCTTCCTTCTCCTCTAGTGAAGATTTAATGCTTAGCTTTTCAATTCACGGAATATTCCCAACATAATCTCTGTTTGGTGAGCAACGAATTGGAAGAGAAAAGCCACTCACATATCTCTCACTTTCCTTCACCTCTTGGTTAGCTATTTATAGCAGTGGCTCCATGAACCAAACTCAGAAGCCAGAAAACCAAGAGACACAAATATCCTCTCGGTTGCCTTCCTTTGGTTTCAAAACCAAAAGACAGAAGAAGAAAATGCACAAGAAAGTACGAGAGAAAGAGAGCCAAAAGTCACCGGGGAAAAAGAAAAAATATTATTTTTTTTCCTTTTTCGTTTTATTTTATTTTTCCACACAGAAAGCCAAGAGTCATGAAACCAAATATAATTATTTTGATAAAAATAATATTTTCGAGATTTAATACCCGAATATTATTTATAAAATAAATTTTGGCTTCACCCTAAACTCTTTTAAACTGTGTCTGGAAAAATACTATGGCCCAGGCTATTGGGCCAAAATAATATTTATTATTTTCCTTGGACCCGAAAAATCCAAAATAATAAACATTAATTATTTTCATTGGGATTAAATAAATAACCCAATAAATAATTAATGAACCCCAAATGAACCCAAAAATAATTAAACATTAATTATTTATTTCTTGAGATTTAATTAAATAATTATTTCTTGAGATTTAATTAAATAAATAACGCAATAAATAATTAAGTAATAATTATTTTCCTTTAGTTTATGTCCCAGTTAATTTTCTAATTATTCAAACTGGACCTAGGCCCTTAATAATTAATTAACCCATTAAACCAGATAATAAATTTCTCTCCATTTATTTTATTCTAGTCCAATAATAAATTAGACTTCCCAAATAAAATAAAACTCTCTCAACTGAGATCATTTTCTCAACCCAAAAATTAATTAGGACTTACGGGCTATTCCAATGACCAAAAAGACATATCGCCTTGACTACTAAAATAACCAAAATACCCCTACTATATAAATAGATGTATTTTACATTTTAAATATTTCCTAATATCACCATAAGGAAATATTGACCCCAAGGACAATGCTGCATTAGTAGAGTCTTCGACCTACAAGTGAAATGACTAAAATACCCCTCTACACATCGTTGTACATTTAGAGAGGAAGAAGTGTACTAACACCTCTCTAAAAGACATCTACCATCCTTAGACTTCTAGTCCAACAATCCACGACTTCCTGGAGTGTGTTCTCTTTCCAAGGGAGCTACCCTTAAGCAAACATCCAAGTCACGTTTCCCAAGGCCCTGGATATTTAGATCATCTGGACAACCACAAGGGGTGATATAGTGTAGAAACTATCTTGTACAAGTCTGTCTTAACTAACTAGTCACACATGCCCAACATACAAGTATATTGGCCCTCCGATAGAACCTCAACTATAGTATATCAAAGCATATGCTTCCAGCTTCGCCAGACCACCAACTCATACACAAGTCATAGAGTAGTAGTCTACGCTGTAGCGGTAGTAGTCTAGGTTTCTACCATATAGTACTTTTTAGAAACCACTACTACAGGTTCTATTCTACTTATTCGAAATACGCTTATGTCATAAAGTAAGTAGACTACTCACTGACTAAAGGTAAGCCATTCCCCATTTGAAATTCATAATATAATAACCTAAACATGGTGAGATTCCCATCCTCATCAATCAGTTAAGAACAATTGTTTATATGTTTAAATAACCAATAATCCATACCTTACTGTGAAAGACCTCCATTCACATGAATCACTTATTTAAATACAATGGGTCTGTTCCAAACGAAAATGTACACAAATAAAGAAAATAAATTCACAATAATTTCCAAAAATAAATTCTTTTTTTAACATAATCGATATTGTCATCAGAAAACTAGTCTAAGAGAGCATATTCCCAACAATGTGGGCTGGGTGTAAGCTAAGTCTAAATCATCTCAAGATATGGGGTTGTTCAGTTTATGTACTGATCAAGGGAGACAAGTTAGAACCAAGGTTAGAATTATACTACTTTGTTGGGAATCCAAAAGGAACAAAGGGCGATTACTTTTATCATCCCAAGGAGCAAAAGGTACTTGTGAGTACTAATGCTAAATATTTGGACGATGATCAAAGTACATCCACTAAAGGTTCAACAAGGTTGGAACTCAAGAAAAAGTTATCTTCTGAATCAGTTTCTTCTAACCTGATTATAGAACAAGAAGAGGCACTGTAACACCCCGCTACCTAGGCCCGCCAGGGCCGGGGATGTCGCCCCGTCCAAAGGACAAGGGGTCTTTATAACTAGGCCACACAAATGAAATAGCGGAATATAAATGATACTTGAACTTAAAATTTATTACATCCCAAAATAAATATCAATCTAAGAATAAATCCCAAAATACCAAAAACAAATCCGTAATAAAATTTATCCACTCTCATCTCCCAAAAACATTGCACAAAAATAAATCATCAGAAAATCTTCCAAAGCATATAATCTAGCTACTCATCCCCACAGCAGGATCGACCTGAAATCATGGTAAAATGGTGGTGAGACAGAAATCTCAGTAAATCCGTGTGTGCTTTAGGTGTTCAGTGGAAACAGTTCGTGAATGCAAAGTATAAAATTCTTTATAAGAGATTACTGGCAAGCAATAAACATCAGTCAAAAACAAGAGTGGTGTTTTGGCATTTCCAACCATAAATAATTTATAAAATCAACCACTCGAAAGAAATGATTACGGGTTACCACATGTTGGGCCCCATAACCGGATGGTCAGCATGCCACACTTTATGCAGACTGACAAAAGTAGGTGATCGGCCTACTGGGCAAGATACTTCTCCTTCTCTAAACCTAAACAACAACTGGGTGTCCATTCCGGCAAAACACAGTCACTTGACTGAAAAAGAACACTGCTAGCTTGGATCGGCATGACTTACTGGACTGTAGTCTTATCCGGAAAGGACTCACCCCTCAGAGGTGGCCACCTACTGAGAGACTTACCCTAACCCCTCAAAGACTAGCCCAGTAGTCCACCCTTATTGAGTACTCAACAACATTTCCCACATAGGATAAAATGAACAAAACTCTGTTCCACATGAAAATGGCAATTAAGGGTTCCCAAAGTCTTTGTCAAAATCAATTTTGTAAAGAGTTTTGAGATTGAGTAAATCTTCTTATTAATTTTCAAATAAATTATTTGTCTAAAATAGGAAAGAAGTTAATCCTCAATTGCCCTTGCAAAACTGAGTGTCCATGCACTCTACATTTAGCTTGCTATAATAAACATGTTTCACAAATCAGGTTTTATGCAGGAGCTTACCTGATTCTTGCTCACAATAAAAAGGTCTCCAACTGCTGACCTAACCCCGCATGGGCAAATACAAACCACAATCAAACTCAAGCCAAAATTCACTTTCTCAATTTACTACTATCATGATCTTAGTGTCCCAAGCTTTAAGGCCAAACACTAAGTAAATAGGTTTATAATCTAAGGATAATTTGTATTTAAAATAATTAATGTTTTGGGAAATAAGTACTAATAAGTTAAAGGTTTAAATATTCCTAAGAAAATTTAGAGTTTATTTGATGAAGAGTCTTAGGTGGTTTTTAGGAAAAATAATGATTTATTAATAGTTTAGCTGTTAGAAAATAATTGATAACTAAAGTTAGTTGAAGATGAATTTTAATATGCCTTGCTTGGAAAATAATAAATAAGGTTTAATAGGTTTTGATTAAAAGATAATAATTAAATTTTAATAATCAGTATTTTACTAATTATGATTATTTCAAAAAAAAAAAGCTTTAGCTGATTTCATTATTTTTATATAATATCGATATATTTTATTTTATTTTTCTATCAAAACTATTATTTATTTGACTAAAATATCCTTTATATATATAATAATCCAAATCCACCCTTCCTAGGGTTTTTTTTTCGAAATTACTAGCAAAATCATATTATTAAATATTTTATTCATGAAATAAAAATTAGCTTAGGGACAACTAGATCATAATCATATTTCCATGGCTATTCACAATCATGAACATATACCATCCTTCAATTCATCAAATCATCCAAATCATGCATACAAGCATAGATCTCAATTTATCAAGACATGATCTAACCCCTACTAGCATAAATATGATCATGGCTTCAACAATCCAACATGAATATAAATCCTATTCACCAAAGGTGACATAATTTCTAGCATACTTAATCATGGAGGCATGCATTAAACCCCAAATCATCATACAATCAACCAAGATAATCCATCCATGCATAAATCCCATCTCCTTCATATTCATACATATATTCATGCTTCAATCTCAACAACACATACTTAAATCCTATCCACAATCCACCTTCTATCAACATCATCCTAGAGACATGAATCTAGAATTAAAAGAAGGGTTAAAAGAAAGCTTACTTGCTTGATGAATTCCCTTGAAGGAGTTTTGAATAAGTCTCAACTTCTAGATGTCTAAATCTGACCAAAGAAGGTGAAGGAAGCATAACCATTGGAGAAGAAACCATCCGGCTAAGGAGGAGAGAGATTTGGCCAAGAGAGAGAGAGAGAGAGAGAGAAAGAGAGAGACCATTAGTGGTTTTATTCATATATATATTCATTAGAGATCACGATTAGAGAAGATGAAGTTGTTAGAACAAACCTACCTTGATGGTGTTCTTGAGCCTTCACAAAATTTCTGGTTTTTTATCCAAACTAGCAAGTTGGATTTTGGAGTTTAATGTTAAGAATGGTGTTGATGGACTCACGACAGTGAGTAGATGAATTCTGGAGTTTTTAAAAGTAGTTTGAAGTGATTTGGATAGGTATTAGGTGAAAGGAAGAAGTATGTGTTCTTGGTGTGTTGTGTGTTCTTAGTGTGTTGTGTGTTCTTGAAGGTTGAAGGGAATAGAGAGTTTTTGGATGGAGGCTGCCGAAATTCTGTAAGGATTAGGGCTGGCCAAATTTCTGTAGGGTTTAGGGAGATAATTCTCTGGTTTGGAAGGGAAAAGGAAAGGCTAGTTGTTGTAATCCTTGAAGAATATTTTTAGGAAGCAAATTTGGAAAATAAATATTTAAGAATACCTTTGATTATGGGAGAGCTTTTGGAAGTCTGCATGGCTGAATTGCTAGGCAGTGTTTCAGCTAGATAAATGCTAGTTGAGGGAGGCTTAAGGTGGCCGAAAATACTGAGTGTAATGGTGAAGGGAAGGTCTGGTTGTTTGGGATATATTTTATGGAACGTTGTTAAATCATGGTGGCTGGAATTTTGGTATCCTAATCAAGGCATGATTGCAGAATTTTTTTGGAAATCTTTTAGGCAGCCATGACTGGATTTTCGTGTAGAAGCTTGAGAGGGATAATGGATCTCAGTTACTGAAGGTTTAAGGGTGGTTTGTGCAGAAGAAGGATGGAGTTTCGGCTAGGGTAGAATTAGGAAACAAAGCTGGAAAATTCCTGCACAGAATTTCACTGCTTGCTGGAATTTTCTGGGCAGTTTTCGGTTGCCCTTTTCCAGCCGGTTTGCAGGGAGTTTGAAGGGGAGTTTTAGGGGTTTTCAAGGCTAGTTTCCAGCCTTATTCATGGAAGAAAAACATGGCTAAGGTGCTGAACAAAAACTGGAAGAAAACAGCTTGGTTTTGGACCTCCGAAGCTGCTATTTGCCCAGGGATTTTTCTGGTTTTGCACCAACTTTGTGCAGTCCGAAAATGGTCAAAGAAATTCAGGTTGCAAGCTGATCCAAAAGGCCATTTTTCTAGCAGCATTTAGGAGGGAATATTAGCTAAGAGTTTCGACAACTTGAAAGCACAAGAAGCTGGAAAATTTTAGTTCATTCCAAGAAGGAAGATGAACCTAGCTAGAATGAATTTTTAGAAAATTCACTAAAGGGATTTATCCCCTTGGAATCTTTTACATCTCCTCCACATTTTCAGACCATTAAATGTCTTCTATTAAGACATTTTGATTCTACAAAGCCACAGCACTTCACTGGAATTTCTGGAAAGAAATTGACTAGAATAATTTGAAAAAATTAATGAATTGAGAAATAGGAAAATTAAGGATCAAGAGGAAATGAATTCCTCTTAGGAATTTTGTGTAGAACAATTGAGTAGGATTTGAAGACTCCTATCATGCCTCTCATAGGACAACATCTCTACCCTACTCCAAACACCACTAAGGCCGAAAATAATACGTCCCAAGCAAAAAGAAAATTTAACAAGCTAAAGCTCCTATGATGGAATTTGAACCCAAAACCTCAAGAATTAATTCTAAGACTCTAACCACTAAACCACAACAACTCTTGTTCTTATTTTTAGTCAAAAAAATATTTTCTTATTCAATCCTCAAGTTGTCTCCCTTTTCCCACCTCAAGCAAAAATTACTATTTTGCCCTTCTCAAGCAATACTCACAACCAAGCCTTCGAGACGATAAAACTCAAATCCAAAGCATAGAAAATCATTTTAAAATATATTTAAACATGCAATAAATTATGATATGCATCCCAACCCCCTCACTCTAAGGTTGGTTTTGACTAGGGTTTCACATCCTCCCCTCCTTAGAGGAATTTCGCCCCGAAATTCAAGCATACTTCTATTGCAACTCGGGATACTTCCATTTAACCCACTCTTCCGACTCCCATGTGGCATCCTGTATGCCATGGTGCTCCCACTGAATCTTAACCATCGGTATCTGCTTGCTCCGGAGAGTCTTGACACCGCAGTCCAATATTCGCACAGGCTTCTCCACATAGCTCAGGTCTGGCTGCAACACTAACAGTTCATCATTCAATACATGACCGGGATCCACATTATACTTCTTCAATTGTGACACATGAAACACATCATGGATTCCCGTCAACCCATCTGGCAGGTCTAATCGGTAAGCTACCGATCCAATCATTTTTTTAATCGGAAACGGTCCCAAATATCTCGGATTCAACTTCCCGCCCTTCGGATGCTTCAAAATTCCTCTGTTTGGTGTCAACTTCAAAAACACGATGTCCTCGACTTGAAATTCTAATTCCCTTCGCCGGTTGTCCGCATAGCTCTTCTGCCGACTCTATGCCGCCTTTAACCTTTCCCTGATCAATTTCACTTTATCCAACATTTCTTGGACACATACTTTTCCGGTTTTGCTCACATGACCATCTTTGGACCAACTCCAATACAACGGTACCTGACATTTGTGCCCATACAAAGCCTCATACGGTGTCATCCCGATCGAAGCTTGGTAGCTGTTGTTATACGATAATTCTGCATACGGTACACACTCTATTCATTTATCTCCGAAGTCCAAAATACAGGCTCTCAGCATATCTTCCAATATCTGTATCACCCTCTCTGACTGCCCATCGGTCTGCGTATACGTCGTCGTACTGAATTTCAGATTTGACCCCATTGCTTCCTGAAACTTTCCCCAGAAATGAGACATAAACCTCGGGTCTTGATTTGACACTATGCTTGAAGGCACTCCATGTAGTCGGACGATCTCTCGAACATAAGTCTGAGCCAGCTTCTCCACCGAGTCCCTCACATTCACCGGTATAAAATGGGCTGACTTGGTTAGTCGATCCACCACTACCCATATAGCATCCTTTTGAGTCCTTGACATGGGAGGCCCGGTGACGAAATCCATAGTCACCTCTTCCCACTTCCATTCCGGCACTGGCAATGGCTGCAATAGTCCCGCTGACTTCTTATGCTCCGTTTTGACTTTTTGGCAGGTGAGACAAGTCGAGACATACTTGACCACATCTCGCTTCAGTCTGGGCCACCAATAGGCTCTCTTCAAGTCCTGATACATCTTGACTTCCCATGGATAAATGGCATACTTGCTCTTGTGCGCTTCTTCCAAAATTCGATCCTTTAATTGCTGCTCTCCGGGTATACACAACTGATCCCTGAAATGTAGAACTCCCGTCTCGTCTAGACGAAATTCACTGCCAGGCTGCTTTAGCTCCTTATCCTTGAAAAGCTGAAACTTAACGTTGCCTTGCTGAGCTTCCATGATTTCCCTTCTCAAATTCGGCACCAACTTCAAATTGCTTATGATAATTTGTCTTCCACTTCCACCATTCTGTCCAACACACCCCTGCACCCTTAACCTGGCCATCCCAACTTTTCTGCTTAGGGCGTCCGCCACCACGTTAGCCTTCCCGAGATGGTAGTTGATCGGGCAACGGTGTTCTTCTAAGAATTCCATCCACCTTCACTGCCTCAAGTTCAGGTCCTTTTGGGTGAAGATATACTTCAGACTCTTATGGTCGGTGAATACCTCGTATTCGGCTCCATATAGGTAGTGTTGCCATTTCTTTAGGTCGAACACTATAGCTGCCAGCTCCAAATCATGAGTGGGATAGTTGACTTCATGAGGTCTCAGCTTCTGAGAAGCGTAAGCAATCACCTTCTGGTCCTGCATCAACACTGCTCCTAGTCCTTCTTTCAAAGCGTCAGTATATAGCGAGTAAGGTTTCCCTTCCTCCGGTAGACTTAATACTGGTGCTGACATCAGTCTGCGCTTCAGTTCTTGAAAACTTTTCTTGCATTTCTCGTTCCACACAAATGGAACATCCTTTCGCAATAATCGGGTCATTGGCGATGCAAGTGTCAATAATCCCTTGATAAATCTTCGGTAGTAACCAGCCAGTCCCAACTAGAAAGCTTTATTACTGAAGGCCAAGAGCATATGGTTTGTATGCTTAAGAAATCTATTTATGGACTTAAGTAGGCATCCAGAACATGGAACATTCATTTTAATAAGACTATAAAATATTGCAGTTTCATTCAAAATGAGGATGAACCATGTGTGTATAGGAAACTGGAAGGCATAAATGTAATTTTTCTTGTACTATATGTAGATAACATTCTACTCATTGAAAAATGATGTAGGGACACTGTTATACACTAAGGTTTAGCTATCTAGTTAATTTAATATGAAAGACTTGGCTGAAGCCAGTTATATTCTTGGAATAAAGCTTCTTAGAAACAGAAAGTAGAGAATGTTAGGATTATCCCAAGCTACAAACATTGACAAGATGCTGGCCAAGTTCAACATGGACTTATACAAGGAAGCGTTGATCCCTTATAGACATGGGTTATCTTTTTCCTTGAAGGGCTATCCAAAGTCTCAAGAAAAAAAAGATAAAATAAGTAGGATTCTCTATGCTTCAACTGTGGGAAGTCCCATGTACGCCATGCTGTGTATAAGGCTAGATATTTGCTTTGTCGTAAGCTTAGTTAGTATATATCAGTTAAACCATGGGGGGGGGGGGGTACATTGGCAGGCTGTAAAGTATATTCTCAAGTGTCTTAAGGTTACGAGAAATTATTTGCTAGTTTACAGGGCTGATGACTTGGTTCCTACAGGATACACATACTTAGACTTCCAGGCGAATAAGGATGAGAGAAAATCCACTAGTAGATATGTCTTCGCCTTGTCTGGATGAGCCATTTCATGGAGGAGTATCAAGCAATCTTGCATTGCTAACTCAACCATGGGAGCTGAGAATGTGACAACTTTGGAGGCATCCAAAGAAGCAGTTTGGCTCTGGAAGTTCCTTTTAGAACTTGGAATTGGCCACAAAAGAAAAAATTGGTTATGGTATATTGCGACAACACTAGGGAAGTTTCACAATCTAAAGAACCCAGAAATCACAAAAAGTGAAAGCACATTAAGAAGAAGTACCACTTGTCTGAGATTTTATCCAGATACGGAAAGTCGGGATAGAACAGATTGTCTCGGGAAACAATCTAGCATATCCCTTCACCAAGTTTTTGGTTGAGAGAGTCTTTAGAAGACACTTAGATACCATAGGGGTAGGTGCCTATGAACTCATTTAGTTTTAGAGTGCAAGTGAGAGATTATTGGGATATATACCCTCTTAGATTAGATTTCTGATGTAATTTTGACTTGTATTAATAAAATTATTTTTCTCAAAAATTATTTGTGAAATCTTCTTTATTTTTGTACATAATGTTCATTGGAAAAGACCCATTATGTTTAAGTAAATGGTTCATGTGAATAGAGGTCTTTCATAGTATGGTCTGGACCATGGATTACTTAATACATAAACTATTATTCTTAACGAATGATAAGAATGGGAATCTCAACATGGTAAAGTTATTGTGTTATGAATTATAAATAAAGAATGGCTTACCTTTAGCCAATGTATAGTCATCTTATTTTATAACACAAGCGTATTTCGAATATATAGAACTAGACCTGTAGTAGTAGTTTCTAAAAGTACTATATGGTAGAAACCTAGACTACTACTACTACAGCGTGGACTTGTACTTTATAGCTTGAGTATGAGTTGGTAGCTGATGAAGCTAGAAGCATATACTTTGATATACTATAATTGAAGTTCTTTAGAAGGACTAATATATTTGTATATTGGGTATATGTAACTAGTTAGTTAATATAGACTTGTACAAGATAGTTTCTACACTATATCTTCCCTTTGTGGTTGTCTAAATGATCTAATTATCCAAGACCCTAAAAAACATGACTTGGATATTTACTTTAGGGTAGCTCCCTTGGAAAGCAAAAATATTCTAAAAAGTTGTGGATCATTGAACTAGAAGCCTAAGGATGGTACATGTCTTTTAGAAATGTGTTAGTATTCTCTTTCCTCTCTAAATGCACGACGGTGTGTAGAGGAGTATTTTAGTCATTTTACCTGTAGATCGATGATATGATCTTTGGGTTGTTTTCTCAATAAATTTCGTGGCTAAATTTGGAGTAAAATTCAAGACCTATTTAAGAACTTAAAACAGTGAAATTAGCGAAGAAACAAGATACCTAATTCTAATACTAGGACCCTAAGCCAAAATAAAGAACTTAGAACACTAGAAATGAGAATTAAGTAATTCAAATCACAACCAAAGACCCTTGATTCAAAAAGAAACTAAGAACACTTTGAAGAAGATGATTTAGGCAACCAACAAGAACCTTAGATTATCTATAACTTAAGATCCAAATTAGCAAGCTAATTGATCTATCTTAAAAGGGTTTATAGACTCAATACATAGGGAAGGACTAGGCCCTAAGAATGGTCTTGATGTTCATGGGATTTACCTAAGAGGAATCACCTCTCAAGACTCTCAAAAGAGACTCTTTGGTTTCTATCAATATTCAAAGTTGTTCTTGGTTTCTTTTTGAATCAAGGGTCTTCAGTTGTGATTTGGATAACTTGATTCTCATTTCTAGTGTTCTAAGTTCTCTATTTTGTCTTAGGGTCCTAGTATTTGAATTGGGTATCTTATTTCTTCACTATTTTCACTGTTTTGAGTTCTTAAATGGGTCTTGAATTTTACCCCAAATTTAGCCACGAAATTTATTGAAAAAACAACCCCAAGATCATATGAAATATTTTAGGTATCAAAGAGAGGAGACATTGAACAAGGCTTCAAAATTGGTCAATCTCATAACTCAAATTTGTTCTACAAAAAAGCCGAGTTTTCTTTGATTTTTCTTGTGTTTTATGTGTTAAACTTGTGCCTTGTTGATAGTAAAACATTAGGGATTGCAAATTTCTTGTTATTTATTGATATTGGGGGCTAAAATTGCTTAAAATTTTTACTATATCTTGAGTTTCGAAAATTGCTTACAAAGAAGTATCAGAGCAAGATTATGTTAATTTTAATTAATACAATTTTCTTTGGACACGGTACAATTTTTTTCAAGAACTGTTAAAATTTTCAGATTCGTCACTTATTTTGCGGCTATTTTTGAATACCTAGAACTCAATATTGTGCCATGAACTTGATGTGAAATTGAACCTACATATTGGGTTTATAATTGGGTAGCTATTTGAATATTAAAATTGTTGAATTTTGAAGTTATTTAAGTTGATTAACTGTACAAAATTCTTCACACAAGAAATCTCGTAACTAAATTTCTTGCGGGTTAAAAACTTGAATTTGTGCCATGTGAATATTGTGAATTTGATCCTATATGATATATTGGTGTTTGGGAAGCCATTTGGTGTCAAAATTTGTTGATTTAGGACCAAAACCAAGCTGAAATTTGCCATTTAAAGTTAAGTTATGAGGTGCATATAAGGTGTTTGATATATTACATCAATAACTTGTGATGACTCATACATGACTATCTTAAGCTTCCATTCATGAACTACATTGTCTCCTAGCATAGTAGATTGTTCTTATTGAGGTAAATCTTTATTGCAGCCACTAGAAAATTTATTTCTCTTTGAATTAGTCTTGAACTTGAGAAGCACTTGAGTGAATTGAAAAAGGCAAGAGGGTGAGCTCATTGTTGTAAAAGCCAAAGAATAGTGTAAACAGGAGGGTTGAGTGACATTGTTTAAGTGCTAAACATGTGAGGGAGTGAAGTGAGGAACTTTTCTTGTGTGTTTTTCTACTCAAAATTTCTCTTTAAAAAAAAAATGGCTTATGAGAGTTTATATGATTCATCTTCTATGAGTGCTCAAGGTGAAGTAAGTGATTTGTATAAAATATCTTACTCAAATAGAGGAGAATGTGATAGCTATGATGAGGAAGAATGGAATTACGAGAAATGTGAATATGAGTGTGCATTATTGTATGATTCTGATGAAGAGTAAAATACTAGTGGAGGTACGAATGGTAGATATGAAAAGGTAAGAATTGGATGGATGGATTATGAGAGTAATGAAATTCTTGTGGGAGGACCTCCAAAAAGAGTAAAAGGTAGATTGCAAAATTATTCAAATAATAGAGTGCAAAAAAAGAGGGAGTATATGCAAAAGAAGAAGAATGATTGGTCTAATTGTTGGAAAAAGGCCATTACTTTTACAATTGTCCTAATGAATTATAATGGAGGAAGGATAAGTTGCAAGGTAGTAGAAATTCCACCTATAGACACACTAAAGCTACTTATCCTTACAAATTAACACATAGAAAATTTTATGGGGAACAAGGTGATAAACGAAGGCATGTGAATGTTGAAAAACAAGTTCTAGAGGTTAAGAAGCAACCTCAAAAGAAAGTAGACCCAAAGCAAACCACTTATGCCAACCATCTACTTAATCAATCAAGAGATGTGGGAAAAGAGAAACTTGGAGAGGTTGGAATAGGTAGTAAAAAAGGAATGATGATTAAGCTAATTTGTCCACTGATTGGAGTAGTAAGAAGAGATAGAGATGCTTGTAAGAGTAAAGAAGGAGATGAGATGCAAAGGAAAAATATTTTCTTTTCAAGGTGTCTTATCAAAGAAAAATCATGTAGTGTGCTTATTGATGGGGGAAGTTGTAAAAAGTTGATTAGTGCTACATTGATAGAGGAATTAGAGTTACAAACCTTGAAACAGCCTAATCCCTATAAGCTTCTTGGTTAAATAAAGTGAAGGTGAACAAGCAAGCCAATGTTGAATTTAACATAGGGGGGTATCATGATAAAATGTTGTGTGATGTTATCCCACGCATGTTAGGCATATTTCATTGGGGAGCCTTAGATGTTTGATAGGGATGTAGTCCACAAGGGGAGGGAAAACACTTATACTTTAAGGAAAGATGAAAAAAAGTTCACTTTAGTTCCCTTGTCCCTTAGTGAAGTTTTGAAAGATCAAAATATTTTGAGGGAAAAAGAAAACAAAATAAGAGAGAAGAAAGAGGGAAAAAAGATTTTTGAGCCTTAGAATATTTTTAGTAGAGAAACCAAATTCTTTCTAGAGAAAAGTGTGTAAGGGGTGATTCTCATTTCAAGACCAAATCAAAGGGCTTAGTCCCACCCTTGATTCCGTGTCTCTAAACTTCAAAGGGATAATCTAAATCTCTTTCTTTATTCTTGGGTGCTAGTATTTTCTCTAGTGTTCTTGATAGGTTGAGTTTTTTAGTACTTTCAAATCCCATCTTTTGTTCTAATCTCTTTATAGATTAGGGTATTTAGGTGTTTTGAAATAGGCTAGATTCACCAAATCTCATTGGGTTAATTGTATTTACATTTAGTTCATTTGTGTGTGTGAATTTGGTAGGGAGTTGGGTGACCAACTCTAGGGTTCTTGTTTTCAAAATCAAGATCGTATCAGTCGAAGACATAGCTAACGCAACATTGTCTTTAGAGTCAGTATTTTCTTATGATGATAATAGAAAATATTTAAAATGCAAAATATAGCTATTTATATAGCAGAGGTGTTTTAGTCATTTTATTAGCCAAGGCGATGTGTCTTTTTGGTCTCGGAATAGCCCATAAGTCATAATTAATTTTAGGTCGAGGAAACAGTCTCAATTAAAAGGATTTTATTTTATTCAGAAAGTCTAATTTATTTTTGGATTAGAATAAAATAAAAGAACGAGTGAAATTAAATTTATTATCTAATTTATTTGGTTAATTAATTATTCAAGGCCTAAGCCTAGATTGAATAATTAGAAATTTAACCTGAGCCTAAACAATTTCATAAAAAGGCTTAAGTAATTATTTTAGTTCATTTGAACTCATTAATTATTTATTGGATTATTTTTAATAGGTCCAGAAAATAAATAATTAATAGTTATTATTTTAGACTCATTAAGTCCAAAAAAATAATAAATTATTAGTGGCTCAATAGCCTAAACCAAAAGGGTTTTTTTTAAACTCACAGAACAAGAGAGTTTAGGCTAAACCAAACCTCTTCTATTAATAACCTCTGGATGTTTTTGAAATATCGAAACACCGTAGTTTTGGTTATCAGTTTTTAGTGAGTTGTGTGTTTGGAAAATCTGAAGAAGACACACGTAGGGAAGAAGTGATTGAGACAACGAATCTCCTCGCCTAAGTTGTTTCACCAACAAAGTGTTTAGGCGGTGGAATATTCTGAGTTCTCAAAAGCATTGGTGTTCATGCCTCGGAGGAGTAGGCGACTTGTAGGTTTTGGTCCAGAGATATCTTCCAGGCGTGACGAAGGCCTGGTGATTACATCGTCCACTTCGGCCCCAAAAACATCAAAACAGAGGTATAATTTTTAAAAGTTCTCCGCTGTGCACCTGTGTTTTTTTGCTATTTTTGCCTTCTATTTGCTGTAGCATGCATGGCTTCTGTGTGTTTCATAAGCTTCATCTCCAAGGTCTTTTATGGAGAATTTCTTAGACAACCAACCATTTACCGACTGAAGGATAGGTATATTATTTCCTATTAACAATATGTCATCTATATAAAGTAATAGGAAAACTACTATACTCCTACTAACCTTCTTATATACATAAGGTTCATCTATATTTTGAATGAAACCAAACTCTTTAATTGTTTCATCAAATCGGATGTTCCAACTCCTAGAAGCTTACTTAAGTCCATAAATAGACCTTTGCAGCTTACTCACTTTTGTGCTATCATTGGATGTGAAACCCTCAGGTTGTATCTGTTGGGTATCTCAAGCTGGTATCCTATATAACGCAATAGAAAATAAACGAGATACCATCCCAGGACCCGCCTATATGTGAAAAACAAGACATAAAGATAAAAAATGTAATAGTTTTTTGCCTTTGTTTGATTGTCCGAAGAACAAAATTTCTTTTTCAAGTCGAGATGCGATCCAACAATCCCCGTGATCAACCTCCACGTGAGTTGAACGTCTAACTACTATAATCACAGTGTGTGATTATCTCTAACAGTAATCCATATAGAGGAATACTCAAGCACCAAACTTTCCTGTGTTAGCAGAAACAAGATGGCAGCTAGGGTTGTTTCTCAAGACAATCGAGAAAGATAGAGAGAAGAGAAGGTCGAGTATTGCTAGTTTTTCATGTGTCACTTTTTAGCTAGGGTTTCGTGTGTCTTGTTAATATGTCACACGAAATTTTCCTTCCCAAAACTGAGAATTCTAATCCTATTAGAATTCCTTATTTGTAATTGAAAACATCATGTTCTCACAATTACAACTTGGACCACAAATTATAATTAATTATAATTTGTCCACAATAACTTCTCTTTCTCTCAATTAACCCCACTATGTTATCAAATAACATCTTGAGTATATAATCCTCTATTGTGTATGACCTATTAGGTTTCCCAGTCAATTGGTAGTGAACATGAATTAATCCAAACATCTTTGAGATTAATAATCTATAATTAATTAGAATTAATCCTATTAATTATAATTAAGATCGGTTTATTAATTCATCAATTAATAAACCTATATTCCCAGATCATGAGCGGTATCTAACAACACATTATGACCACCCAAGAGTCCATGAAGTCAAGTGGCTTGACATGAACCCTTCAATAACAAACTTCAGTGCAATTAACTCATTTTACCATACAATATCTCATTCGATTTGGAATACGGAATTAGTGCTAACTCCCTCCAGAATTAATTCTGGCCCGAATACAATAATACTTGTACCAGGAACCCACTACTCTAGATGTGTATCAATTGGAACTGTTTTCAATACACAATCTCCTTGGCCAAGGACTTTTTGAACAGTAATTCCTACAAATAGCCGTGAGATATTCACTCATACTATTAGAAGTGATGAATCCTTTATTGACCCTCTCAACTATTTTCGTTTACCTCACAATGTACCCAATATCTATCCCATAGACGGCCCTCGATCGAGCTCCGGAGATTGGAATCAAAGTACAAAGCTCAGCAAACAATGTACCTTAGAGATCTCAAGTCTAAGAATACTTGCACGTTTGCTATATTGAGATTATATCACTGGCACTAAATAGTTCTCTATGTGATTATCTCAAAGTTAGGTCATCCAATGAACTTGTTCTATTAACAAGCCTCCATTTGTTAACTTTGAGTATCTCAATACTCACGATTATGAGAACCACCGCCTGATCAAATCAGGAAGTCTAACACATGCTAGTATTGATGCATTAATGATGTCCTGTCTCATTAATACTATGACTATGGACTATTTAAGTACTAACACCATCCAGTGTAGTAGGAATCTCATATCATAATTTCCTTAACACTGTGTTGTACTATGGACTTTACCGAACAGTTATATTACTTAAAGTAAACAAAAGAAACTGTAAGATAAATAATGTCTTTTATTAAAATAAAATGTATCATATACAATGTACAAGTATTACCTCTAGGGGACAATACTAACAGTGTCATATATACTTCCTCAGTCAGATTTCCATTTAGAAAAGCTGTTTTCACATCCATTTACCATATCTCATTATCATAATAAGCTGCAATGACTAGGAGTATTCTGATGGATTTCAGCATAAGAACTGGTGAGAAGGTTTCAGCATAGTCAATACCATGCTATTGACGATAACTCTTAGCCACCAGTCATACTTTATAGGTAACTAGGTTACCATCCATGTCGATTTTCTTCTTCAAAATCCCTTTGCACCAATAGGTTTAATTCCTTTGGGTGGATCAACCAGAGTCCATACTTGGTTGTCATACATAGAATCCATCTCTAACTTCATGGCTTTAAGCTATTTTTCAGATTCTGAACTATTTAGAACTTCTTTGTAAGTAGTTGGCTCATCATCATCTATGAGCAATATGTCATTATGGTCACTAATGAGAAATCTATATCTCTCAGTTGCTACACGTAGCCCATTTGACCTACGAGGTTCTTATGTAGTTGAAAGTTTATCTATTCTCTCAATAGATGTGGGATCAGACAGTTGATCTTTATTTGTTTGTTCTTCTTGAACTTTACTAAGTTCAATCTTACTCCTACTGTCTTTTTTAAGTATATGCTCCTTCTCTAAGAAGACAACATGTTTTGAAACAAACACTTTGAAACATGTTGTCTTCTTCTTTCGAATAACCCACAAACAAACACTTGTCAGACTTACTGTCAAGTTTGTCTGACTGTGTCCTTTTGACAAAGGCAAGGCAACCACATACTCTTAAGTGAGATAACTTCGGTTTCTTACCAAAGAACATCTCGAATGGGATAATATTAACCATTTTTGACGAAACTCTATTTAGAACATAAATATAAGTCTCTAGTTCATACCCCCAAAACGATTTTGGCAAGTCTACAAAAGTGATAAGACTCCGCTTCATCATGGAGATTAAGATCAAGGAGGGGGAGGCGTGACCGTGCAAAGATAAGGACCGGTGACAAGATCTAGGATCAAGAAGCTTCAAGATATGTTTTAATTGCTCATAAAACCATGCTTAAGGATAGAAGAGGGTTGGAAGGTTGAGAAACTAGACAAGTGCTCATTTTGATGACTATCCAAGAAGTACCCTAACAAGAACTCAAGCCAGCAACAAAAACGGACGAAATTTGACCAAAAGGTAGCCTTCCAACGGACAATTGGCACCGGCCCAAGCAGCCTAACCGGCGCCGGCTTCAACCTGCATCGACGGCCCGAAGAACAGCGTGCAACCGGCGCTGGCTATAGAAACCCTAGCCGACACCGGCTCCAGCGTTGGCTGCCCCGTATTTTTTATGTTTTCTCCGATTTTCCTTCATTTTAAATGTTTGTAAAGACCTATTAAAACTCTAAATTATATTAGAACCTCAGGGATTACTTAGCTAGGATTAAAATAGTATAAATACAACTTTTAGTGATTTGACAAGACAATTGACACACTTTATTCAAATTTGAAGAGAAAGTCTTGAGAGGCCCTAGTCTTCTTGTTCATTTTGTTCAAGACCATGCTTAAGGGTTAGTCGTCCTTATGAATGAGTCTATAAAATTCTTTGGATAATCCAATGTGGTTTCTTTCAAATGAGACTTAGTTACTTTACTCTTCTAAGGTTTGTTTGAATTCCATTACTTGGGTGCATGTTTTCTCTATTCTATTTGTTCTTAGTTGCCTTTATTGCTTCAAGAATATTGGGGTGAGATTATAATAAAACTTTCTACTATTCTTGAGGGTTTTTGAAGCCTAGTTCTTCAAGGATTTGATAGAAGGTAGGTTATTAGTTTAATTTTCTCCTTTTTATCTCAAGAAATTCACCGTTTTGGTCCCTTGGGATGAGCTGAACTCATAACCAACTAAATCACCCACAACACCAAGAAAAAGCCCACTTAAGATCATATCAAGAAGCTATCATGGTTCGTACTATGTCTAGAAGGATTCAATTCCTTCTCTTAGATACATCGTTATGTTAAGATGTATGTGGTGGAGTCCATTGAGATAATACCCATTATCTCTACGATAATCTTGAAACTTTAAGTTTAAGTATTCACCTTCTCAATCAGATCTTAGAGTCTTAATACTTTTCTCAAGTTGTTTCTCTACTTCATTCTTGAAGTATTTAAACTTTTCAAAAGTTTCGGATTTGTATTTCATTAAATACAAATACCCATATCATGAATAATCATCGATAAACGTTATGAATGAGTGATAACCTCCTCTTTATTGTATTGACATTGGGCTATATGCATCAGAATGTATAAATGCTAATGACTCTTTGGCCCTTTCTCCTTTTCTAGAAAATGAGTTTTAGCCATTCTACCAAGAAAATAAGATTCGCATGTGCTGTATGATTCATAATCAAATGACCCTAAGTCACCTAGCTTATGTAACTTAGAAACGCAATTCTCATTTATATGGCCTAAACGACAATGTTATAACTAAGATGAGGTTGAATTATCTATCCTTAGTTTCTTATTGTTTATATTGAGGATTGTATTATCCATGTCTAGAACATATAACCATTAATCAAAGTTGCAGAATCATAATGAATATCATTCAATAAAAAAAAACAACATTTATTCTTAAAAATTAAATGAAATCCACATAAGTCTAAACACACTATTAAGATAATATTTTTCAATAAAATTGGTACAAAATAATAGTTTTGTAGTTCTAAAACTAATCTTGAAGGCAGGTGTAGCTCGTAAGTCCCCACAACAAGTGTAGCAACCTTTGCTCCATTTGCAGTACGTATGTACACGTCACCCTTCTCAAGCCTTCTATGTCCTTTAGTCCCTACAAGTTATTGCATAAATGAGTTCCACGTCCGATATCTAATACATATATCTCATTTCTAAAGGTAGTATTAACTTCAATCATGAATATAGCAGGAGTAGAAGTAAAAGTACTCGCAAGCTTCTTCTTCTACTTCTTTTCCTTGACGGTCTCCAAGTATGCTTTACAGTTGCGCCTCCAATAACCTATCTTTCCACACTGATGGCATGGGCCTTTAGCGGCTACCTCCTTTTTCATACCACCTTTGGGCTTTGTAGAAGCCTTCTTCTTCTTCTTAGGAACCTTCTTCCTAGAAGAGCAAGATTATACTAACATAACTGTATTGGATTCCTTCTTCATAGAAGACTCCACAGTTTTGAGTAGATTGATCAACTTAGGTATGGTAGACTCAATCTTGTTCATCTGGTAATTAATCACAAATTGTGAAAAATTACTTGGTAAATATTGCAGAATTAAGTCGATACTTAATTCATTGTCCATCACAAAATCAAGAGATTCGAGCTTTTCAATTAAGCCCAACATCTTTAGCCCATGAATGGCCACAGAAGTACCCTCAGCCATCTTTGAATGGAACAATTATTTTGATAGCTCATATCTTTTCGTTCTAGCATGAGCATTAAACAGCTCTCGAAGATGCAAGATAATCGAGTAAGCATCTATATGCTCGTGTTATTTTTGCAGCTCATGGGTTATTGACGCCAAGATCACACAGGATACCATGTCACTATCCTTTTTATGCTTCTTGTAGACAGCATGCTCATCAGTATGAGCATCTTGAGTTGGTAGTGGCGAAATGGGAGCCTCTAACGTGTAGAGCAACTTTTCCGACTTAAAAACAATTCTCAAATTTCTATACTAATCGAGAAAGTTTGTTTCAGTTAATTTATTGGTTCCCAAGATGCTACATAGGTTTAGGTTGGTCGACATGATGTAGATGACCTAAATGTAAAGCTAGAGAAAATTAGCTAACTGTATATGCACATGTAATGCAGATAATTAGGTCTTTAATTAATTATATTGTTATTCTACTATTTTACTCAAACCAATAACCCATACTATTGATTCAGAAAGCCCGTTGGAAGCTTTCCTAGTGGACCGGTATCTAAATTCCTTAAGAATGACATTAAGTTTGCCTAACAAGCCACCTTTAAGTTCAATGGTAGGTATCCAATACCAATTACATCATATGCAATTACCAGATTATTGAGTGATTAACATCTTTTAATCTTAAAACTTTTTAAGCTAACCCATCTTGCTTCTAATTTCCTTTATACTTGAGTTAGACCAACCAGAATAAAGAAATTAGTTAAACCTAACCCATTAATTAGCAATTTAAAATTTCATAGCTTAAACATGCCCAATGTCAAATAGGCCTGGGTTGGCCCAACAACCTAGTTTCGAAAAAGGACTCTCATTCTTACTATATTAATGAAATGTATTAGGTTTAATTTTGATTGAGGGGTTTTTGATATTTGTGTCTTAACATAGCATGCATAATACCATCATATCCATACATTACATAATAATACGCGGTTTGGTTTTGGACTTTACTATATTAATTTTCTTAAGCTACAAAGGAAATTAATTTGGCCAATCTTAAGTATTCATGCATGATATAAGGAGAAAATTTTACCATCCTTCTTTTGTTCTTGATCATTTTCTCTTGAACTTGTAATAGATTCTATTCTATCTAAACTATATAATCTAATTATATAAAATCCTAATTAAGAAACCACGAGTTACATTTGAGGGGAGTTTAGATGAGAAGAAAAATTTACACAAGAAAATAGAGAAGACAGGACTTGCAAGCCTTATTTAATTTAAAACCAAAGAAATAAAATGCATGAACAATTTAATTGGGCCCATAGACCATAACCAAACCATCATGCTACTTTTATTCTCAAAATAAAATTAAACATAGTAAATAATTCCAAAATTACTATTTTGGAATAATGAAATTGTTGGAAAATATACTCTCAAAGATTATGTATTTTGTGTAAATATATTGTAATAAAATGTTTATTCATTCAATTTATTTTGTTATATTATTACATATTTAAAGGTCCAAGTATAACAAGTAATGGTCTATCTGTTGGGTCATTCTTCACAGTAAGGTATAGACCATAGGTACTTGTCATACAAGTAAAATTGAGTTCTTAGTCGTTTGATGAAATTGGGCATTTCATCAAGGTAAGGCTATTATGCCATGATTTTCAATGAGGAATGGTTTACCTTGAATCAGTGAGTAGTTCACTGACATCATAGGTATAAACGTATTTCAAATATATAGAACTGGACCTGTAATAGTGGCCTCTCTTAAAGTACTATAATTATAGAGACCAGACTATTACTGCTGTAGCGTGGACGGATCTTCATACTTGAGTGTAAGTTGGTGGTCTGGCGAAGCTATTGTTTTATACTTTGATATATGTTGGTTGAGATTTCTTTTGTGAGATCAATATCCTTGTATGTTGGGTGTATTACTCTAGTTAGTTAAGACGGACTCATGCAATAGAGTTTCTATACCTCACTTAGTGAATTTAAATCACTCCCTTGCGATTGTCCAAGATAATCTAATGATTCAAGACCCTAGGAACATGACTCTAGAATGTGTGCTTTTAGGTAGCTTTCAATGATAAGCAAGTATATTCAAGTGAGTCATAGATTATCGGACTAGAGATCTAAGGATGGTAGATATTTTTAAGATGGCTGTTAGTACATTTATCCTATCTCATTAATGGGTGTTACATAGAGGGGTATTTTTGTCATTTCACTTATAGGTCGTAGACATTGCTTTAGCAATACTATTCTTAGGGTCAATATTTCCATACGGTGATAAATGAAAATATTTAAAATGATAAAATACGGCAATTTAATAGTAAGGGCATTTTGATCATTTTAGTAGCCATGAATAATATGTCTCTTGGTTCCCGAAGTAGCTCAAGTTACCTTAGTGTTATTTAGACACAATTTGGACTTAATGGATAATTATTTAGAAGAGAAATAAAATTTATTCTAAGAGTCCAATTAAAATTAATTTTAGGTTTTAATAAGGCCCAGAAAATATAATTAATTAATTAAGAGAATTGGACTGAAATAAATTAACTAATTGGGTTGATATATGTTGACATATATTAAGAGTCCAATTAGAATTAAGTAATTAATCTTGAGTATTTAATAAAGCACAGAAAAGATAATTAATTAATTAAGAGGATTGGGTCAGTCTTGCGTTGTTTTTTTTAGCACAACACCTAGCCCAATTGGGCTTGGTGATTTCTGCCATTAGGGCTTTGGCTGGCCAAAATATATAGGGAAAAAAAACAAGCATTGTGTAATTAATTTTTTGAGAGTGTGCTACCTCCTCTTGTTTTTTCTTCCACGTTCTTTCTCTTCCTTTTCTCTGGTAGAGTGATTTTATCCAAGAAAGGAGTTCTCACCAAGCTAACGCCTAGAGCAAGATAGAGTCATACTTTGAAAGATAAAGAGAAAAAGCTTGGAAATGCTTAATGCGTAGGAGTAGAAGATTGGGAGGAGTTCCAGTTGAACAACAGGCGCCTCCTTCTCCCTTTCCAACACAAGAGGTTCCAGTGCAACTCGACCCCTCATTGGTTAAAATGAAAAAGTAAATATTCTCTCCTAGATGTGGATCGGAAAACTAAAAACTTTCCACTGTGTTTTTCCTTTGATAGTTTTCCGTGATTCCTTCAGGAATAAATTCTAAAATTAATATTTTAGAACATATATAAATTCCTAAAATTAATTGCAAAATCACTATTTAAAAAATAGAATAAATTCTAAAATCATTATTTTAGAAGACATATTAATTTGTTTAAAAAAAACATATTTTAGGAATTAAAATAAAATAATATATAATCTAAAATCATTATTTTAGAAAACATATTAATTGCTAAAATCATATTTTAGGAATTAAAATAATATATAATCTAAAATTAATATTTTAAAATATATATTAATTGCTAAAATCATATTTTAGGAACTAAAATAATATATATATATATATATATATAATCTAAAATCATTATTTTAGAATATATATTATTTTCCAAAACCATGATTTTTGTAAAAAATTATACTTGTCCCAAAATTACTAACTTAAGAAATTTTGGGCGCCATGTGAAAAAGGAAGAAAAACAACATCCGTGGGCCACCGCAAGAAAACAAACGAAATAAAAGGAAAAGAGAAAAAAAATTAATCTAAACATGGAATTGCATCCTGGGGAGGATGTTCATCCTCCCCATGATCGCACAAAACTCTCACGTGAGCCGCGCATCATGGGAGCCAATCCCATGCGAGCCGCGGCTTGGGATCTATTGTGCCTCAAGCCGCGACTTTGGGCCAAAAAAACTTTTTTTTTTTCTTTTCTTCTTTCATCTTCACTAAAACGATTTCTAGTTCAAGTTTTCTGCAACAACTTCAAAGAACAATTCTCTGATACAATCTAATCTCTTCCCCCCCCCTGTTTGTATGAATCATTCAAAGGGAAAACTTCTGTCCAAAAAAAAGAACAAAACATGTGTGTGTGTGTGTTTTTTTTTTCAGAAAATACGTTTCTGTTGAATTACAGACACACCAGGAAAAAAAAAAAAAAATCCTTCTCTCTTGTCAATAACTATTCTGTAACTTTTACAGAAACATGTTCATGCAACCAAAACCCACAGAATCAATTATTTTTCTTTTCCACAAACAACACACGTGAAAACAATTTTTCACAGAGGACACAAAGGCAACGATGAAACATATTTCATGGTAAAATCCAACCCATTAACACATAAATGAAGGCTCTTGATACCACTATTAGGAATTCTTCAGGCAAATCACAGTTGCGCAACGGAAGAAAAAATAAGAATTCCACCCCTAGGATCACATTTATCCGTAAAAGGGATCAAAATAGGTGAAGAAAATACCTTGCATGAAACCTCTGTGAAACAAAATTTTCTTCCCTATTCGTGGCACGACCCAGCAATTCACGCAGACTTAGAATATGTCCGTCGTCTTGTTCAGGTCACTAAATCTCAAGGTTAGAGATTTCTCTAACAGAAATCCACACGAGAATGGTGCTCAAGAACACACCAAAATTTTGTGCTAGAAAAAAAAATAATTGGCAGCCAGGGTTTTTGCTTCCAGAAGAAGAATAATGGCTCGTGGTTTCCCCGCCCCCCTCAAAAAAAAAAAAAACTGTGTAATTTTCTTAAAATCATAATCATCACAAATTCTATATAATCATATATATATATATATATATATATATATATATCTAGTCTATTTTTGGTTTTGGTAAACAGAATCCTTATTGTATATGAATTCTTAATTACCAATTATTATTATGACTTTAGTTAATTAAAATGTAGCCCAAAAATTATAATTAATTATAATTTAACCACAATAACTTCTTCTTTTCACAATCAACGCAATAATGTTATCAAATAACATCTTGAGCATTCAATTCTCTATTGTGTGTAACCTATTATGTTTCCCGATCTATTGGTAGTATAATAAGAATTAATGTAAATGTCTTTAAGATTAATAATCCTTAATAATTTTTAGAATTAACTTATTAATTCTAATAAAGATTGATTTATTAATTCACTAACTAATAAATCCATATACAACAGATCATGGGTGGTATCTAGCAACACATCATGACCACCCAAAAGTTCAGAAAGTCAAGTGACTTGACATGAACCTTTCAACAACAAACAACAATGCAATAAACTCCTTTTATCAAACAATATCTCATTCGATTTGGTGTACGGAATTAGTATCAACTCCTTCCAAAATAATAAATTAATTATGGCCCGAATATTTTAGTACTTGTTCCTGAAATTCACTACTCATCAAATGTATCAATTGGAACCATTTCCAATATACAATCGCCTTGGCCAAAAACTTCTCGAGTATTGATTCCTCATGAGATATTCGCTCCTACTATTAGGAGTGATGAATCTTTTATTGATCCTCTTAACTACTTTTATTTGATTCATGTTGTACCCAATATCCATCCCATAAGCGGTCTATTCAGGACTCTAGATATTGGAATCAAAGTCCAATACTTAGCAAATAAAATACCTTAGAGATCTCAAGTCTAAGGATACTTGCACATTTGCTATAATAAGATTCTATCAGTAGCACTAAATAGTTATCTATGTGATTTTCTCATAATCAGGTTAAGAAAATGTACTTGTTCAAGTAACAAGCATCCACGTGTTATGTGATTATCTCAAGTCAGGTTATGCAATGTACTTGTTCAAGTAACAAGTATTCACGTATTAACTTTAAGGATCACAATACTCACGGATGTGAGAACCATCGCCTCATCAAATCAAAATGTATAACGCGTGTTAGTCTTAATGCATTAATGATGTCCTATTTCATTAATACTATGACTAGTGATAGTTCAAATACGAACACTATCCAGTGTAGTAGAAACCTCACATCATGATCTCTATCATAATTTCTTTAACACAGTATTGCACTTGGAACTTTATTTAACAGTTATTTTACACAAAAGCATAAAAAAATAAATTGAAAAATAAAGAATACCTTATTTTATTTAATAATGCACAATATACAAAATACATGTGATTGCCTCTAGGGTATATCACTAACAATGCATTGATATGAAATAAAATATGAAAGTGAATATCGTTTTAAAGATAAAAATTTAAATATTTAGATAAGTAAATTTTTATCAAAGAACGTAGCAACACAAAGAGATTAGAAAATATTTCCTAATACTTATTATTATTATTATTATTATTATTATTATTATTATTATTATTATTATTATATTTTTTCCTTTAAGAAATTCAAGGAAAATAAAACTCCAAATAAATAGGAAAACATCCAAGTGGCGGCTACGAAGGAGAATTTCAGCCAAAGTAGAAAAAATGAAGAAGGGGAAGAGGAAATAATTTTGGTGGAGTTATGATTTAAACCCGAGTCACTTAGAGATAATTCACAAACCTTTACCACTGGACTACTTCACTCCTTGTTCATATTCTTACTTAAATTTCCTTCACTCTCTCAACCAAGCATCTCATATATTAATAAAATTCTAAATTTTAGATAATTCATCTTTCCCCACAAAAAGATGTCATAAATTTACTAAGCAAACTAAAACACAAATAAATATATAAACAAACATGCACATATATATACATACGTCCACCAAATACAAAGGTAATTTAATTTTCTTATGCACATGTAAGGTGTTATTCAATGCTTGTTTAGACGGGGTATTACATACTAAAAATACATAACATAGCAAAAAGGTCATTTGCTTGAATGGCATCCACATTGAAGATTGTGATAAGGAGGTTTGGTGCATCATTAGTCTTTAACCAAAAGAATGGTCCAGCATATCCTAGGAAGAATAATACCTCAATATTCTAAAAATGAAATTTTCGAGATAAAAATATTAGAATTTGCTTTCTATACTCCCAAGAAAGAAATGTGCAAGTAAATCAAATTCTTACTCTTCAATATGTTTGGAATATCCCTCAATTTTCCCCCATGTAAATCTCCTGCTATTGCCCTTAAAAATAAAAAAATTATGTATTTCGAATCTAAATTGTGGGCTTATGAAAACACAACTGAATTTGTATAAAAATCAAGAAAAAAGAAAAAACTTCCAAAGAAGAACCAATAAGGTATTCCATCTAAATACCCAACATAAGAATAATATTACCCTGAATCTTTTTTTTTTTTTTTTGTTAACCTTCAACATACCTTGTTGAATCTAACCAGAAAGTTGTTACTCATTGATTCCGGACCCAAAAACAGGAAGGAGACAAATATGAGAAAATGAAGAACAAATTGTGAATACCAAGTAGTTAAAGCAAAAACTTGAAGGCAAAAATTGTTCAACTCCACTCACATATGTTCCTTCCCCCGCCTCCCCCCCCCCACGCCAAACACACCAACCAAAGAGAAAAAAATCAACCCTCAAAATCTTTGAGTAAGGAAAAGAGCTCAAAATTCAACACAAAAAAAAGCCAAGCTTCATTCCTTATTTACAGCAAATTTCTATAGAATTTACTATTAGTGACGGATGACAGGACAAAAAGAAAGAAGAAAACGAAGTCTAAAATTTACATGTTGAATCTATTGGCTCCTAGCAATTATATTGATGGAAAAGGGGGGGGGGGCAATAGTTAAATATAATTGAAAGGATGGGTAACTAAAGGGTTTTCTTTTTTCTTCTTTCCAAATCATTTCATCAGCAGTTATTGGTGGAAAAAGGGAGGGAATACTGATAATTAAGACTCTAACCTACTATATACTCCATCCGTTCATAAATAACTAATCTAATTATAAAAATTACGCATATTAAGGAATTGTAGAATTTTATAGTAAAAATAATTAAAATATTCATTATATTATTTGGAGTATTTTTATTATCCTTCTCACCTCATTAATTTGAATCTCACAACTTCTTTAATTACATCACTCTAATAATTACATAGAGATTCTCTCTTCTCAACTATGTCATTTGTTTCTCTCTTCCCACTCTTTGTTTTAGAGTCTTCTTTTTACCCATATCACCTCATTAAATTACACTTTTGAATGTTTTTATAAGATAACGTAATTTTATTATTGATTAAAATAACTTTAGTATGTGCAATTATAATACTAATTAATTGATAGAAAATTGTGTTAAGAGTAAAATTGAAAAAAAATTAAATACAACCAACGTTTAGGAAGTAGATAGTTATTTTTTAATAAATTAAAAATAAAATTAAACTAATTATTTGTGAACGAAAAAAGTATGTATAAAAAGTTATCAAAAGGCATTAATAAGATTAGACTCATTTATGATAAGATGTACCCAACTCTCCATTAAATGTAGACCATTAATTAAAAAAGTTAAAAAGGAGAAAAAATAAAAAATTATTTAAATAATTTGTAAGGATAATTCACATTCATCTTCACATTTAGAATATAACATTTAGATAAAGAATTATATATGTTATTTTTGGTCTTTTTTGCTTATGTAATTTCCTTTTACATCCCTTTCTTCAGTTAAGGTATTAGTCAAGAAAATGGCATCTAATGGTGATATATATATATATATATATATATATATATATATATATATATATATATTAATGGGAAATTCTTAGGTGCACCCGGTGAACGTGCACCGAGTGCTTTGGGAATTTGTACCACCCGCAACAGAAATTGTACATCAAATTCTGTGTACAACATTATCAGCGGGTGGTACAAGTGTCCAAAGCACTCGGTGCACGTGTACCTGGTGCACCTAATAATTTTTCATTTTTAATTACATTAAAATTGTGGAGTTTGACAAACCTTTACTTGCTAATAAACTAAAATAAAATATTGAAATCATAAATTTGAATTGTGCCCGAAAAGAGTAAATTTCACGCATCAATTTAAAAGGAGCTAGAACTAAAAACTATATTATTAAAAAAAATGTCAAAATAGTCTCTAAGAAAGAGAATTCAGCCACCCGCCAAGCACACCCCCCCCCCCCCCAAAAAAAAGTAACAGGAGACAGCGGCAGCTTACATAACGCTGCAATCACTAGGATATTCATCCTCGTAGCAGCTATCATATGCAGACGGTGCTCCAATATGGCCATAGTCAAAATAGGGGTGAGATGATGCCACCAGCGGTCCTGGAGGACCATACTGGTACTGTGGTGGTGGTGGTCCTAATAGTTGTCGTGGCCGCGGTGATAGGGCTTGTGCCATATGTCTTGTTGGTGGCCTTTGCATGCATCCCCAATGGGCCATTGGCGGACTTTGATCTTGATAGTAATATTCATAATCACAGCCATCTACAGGATCCCTGAAATTGAACCGAAAGGTTCTGGAAGTTGTCACCTCAAAATTTCTCATTCCTCGGACTCTTGCCATTCGCTCCAGTTCGTCCATGTAAGCTCCTCCTCCGTTGGATGGCGGAGGTTTTGGTTTTGATGCTGAAGGAGTTGCTGGAGATGGAGCTGGTTTCGGTGCCGGTGGTGCTGGTGCTGGTGCTTTCGGCTCTGGTGCTGACTCTTCTGGTTCCGGCTTCTTTTTCTTCATGCCATAAAATGCCTCACATGATTAGAAGTCTTGGGATTAATATTTTTTTAGCAAGAGTTTTATGATTAGATATGAGCAGCCAAGGGAAACCGTGGCTTGGCAGTGATTTGCTAGCTGGTCCTTGGTGATCGTGTTCACAATTATTATTATTATTTTTTTTAAGATTGAAAGCATCAATTTGTCATCGGTATACTGTGAAATATAGATAACTCCGAATTTGCCCACCAAATTTCGTCTTTTCTTGCATGTTTTTCATTTACAATAATTATTTTTAAAAAAAAATCATGGGCTAGCTATTCTTAATTTGTTCAACTCTTGACGGAAAAGAAAGAAATATTAAAAGGGGATTTCTTTAACCAAGTAATATATCGCAGTGGGAAGAAGAAAAGGAAAAACTCCATAATTTTCCAAAAGAAAAGATTTACGGTAGCAAAGTCACAATAGAAGTAGCCAGATAGAAGTAAATCAAGTTTATACCCAGAAATAGTGTCAGAGCAGCGGTTTACCTTAGACTTAAACACATGAAAGTCCATGGCGCAAAGTCGAGGTGAAAGGAAAAGAGAGCAAAGAAGACCGCAGTAGAAAGAATAAAATAATGCTTAGCATTCACACATATTTATGGGATGCAGAAGTTAGGCCTTATCAATCAAGTAAACTGCGATCTAGATCTCTTGAAATATTTTGTGTTTAACTATGGAAATTTTTCGAACTTATTCTAGGACAAGGATTTGTTTTTTATTTTTTTAATATCGCGAAAGGAATATGAATTGATTTTAGAAACCACTCTTAATTAAAGTTATTTGAATGGGTTTAAGGAACTATTATTAATAATGGTATATGTTACTTAATAAGATACTACATATCTACGGCAAAAATATATAAGAAAAATCACATAGACAAAGTTGCCATATATAGAATTATGTAAAGGACATCTAAAATAAGAGCACATAGACAGAAATTTACATATACAGAATTCAAAAGAGAAAAAAAGAAACTAAACCAACATCTAGATCCATCATCAAAGTTGCCATTATGTTCAAGTCATAAAAAAAATTTAAAAAAAAAATCACGCGCATTGTTCCTCGTTAAATGAAATTCTAAAAGTAAAAACAAGCAAGTAAAAAAAAAATAATTAAAAAAGGGGATTAAGAAGTGGCATGCACTTATGGAACCGAAGACTAATATGAAAGTTAACCTACGCAAATATTCTGTTGAAAACGAATTCACCTCACTTTTTTTCATTCCCTGATACTGATTAATATGACTATAAATCTAAAATTTTTTCTTTAAATCTCAATAGTAATTGATACGAAAATGAATAATATCTGAAGCCACTACTTAGATTGTGGATAGAAAAAATGAACATTATTATTGCTAAATATTCCCTCAGAATTAATTACTTTCACTAAAAATTCCAAGTTACGATTAGAAAATAGACAAAATGAAAGGCACAAGACCATTGTTCATATTCATGAACACATATTATACATTTTATTTTTTGTTTACAAACTCAAGCCAAAGCAAAATACCTGTCATTCAATTCTTTGTCGAATCAAGTCTGGGCAATTTTTTGAGAGCATTATATATAGGAATCTATCTTGGATATTAGGTGAAATCAAATAAGAACATATGTATAAGATGTCGGGGAGGATTTAGGAGTATTTTTTTGTGGGGATAAACTTTACATGTTGTAAATAATATAATTCATATGGTATAAACAATAGCAAAAGATAATTGATTGGCGAAATAAACCAACTCCTCCCCCCCCCCCCCCCCTCTACCTTTTTCATTGACTACATAAACACATTGTCTCATAACTGCTTCTTATGAGTTATCATATTTTAATAACATTCTATAACATTTTCATTTTTAATTCTACTAAATATATTCTTTTTAATATATGTCAACAAACAATCATTGATAAAGAGTTGCTTATCCTCTTGAAATATTTCTCTATAACTAATTAAAAATTTACAAAAATTAAATTCTACTTTTTTCTACTAACCAAATCAGATGCTAACCGGCTATTTTTATTCGTAGTTAACTAAAATACCTAAATATTCTTTTAGGAAAAGTAATAACAGGAAAACGACCAGTAATAAATGTAGAAAAATAATAAACAAAATAATAAACAAGATAAGGGAATAAATTTAATGTTTACAAAATAAAGAAAAAATCAATTAAATTCAAGATTTAACACAGAGAGAGGGCGGGGGAGAATTATTTTCTAGAATATTAGTTTTAAAAAATTAGGTATATACATATAAAAGAAATTAGGAATATTGAACAAATGGTGAATGTTTTGATAATACAAAGTTGACTTTATAAATTCACTAGTAGCAAGTGACAGTGGCGGAGCCAGAAATTTAACTCAGTATAGTCAATTCCTAGTGCAAAAAATTATAACATAGAGATTATCGTTCATGATATATATAATATTATCACAAATATATATATAGAGAAATAACAAAAATACATATATATGTAAAATTTTATTTACAATTGTCCACGATGAGTTTTCATATTTTGAAACCATTGTATCATCACTTCATTATCAATACTAGTAAATACATCTCTTTCAATATATGTAACCAAATAATTATTCATTAGGTTATCTTCCATTCAATTTCTCAATCGATTCTTCACAATTTCATTGCTGAAAATGATCCTTCCACACTCACAGTTGTCACAGGCAAAATCAAAGCTAATTTCACTAGTAAAAAAACGGTTTAAAACCCAAAATGGCCCTCGAACTTTCCAATTTTTGACAATGTTGCCCTTGAAGATTTTTTGGGATAGATTGCACCCTTGAACTTGTAAAATTGAGTACAAAATAGCCCCCTTAACAGAACCGTTATTAACGGAATGACGTGGCTTCTTCCATCCGACGTGTCAATGACATGGCAGGACACGTCACACGCCATATGCCAAATATACACCATTTCTTTCTCCACATTTTGGGCAAAAAAAAAAAATTTTAAAAAAAAATCCATAAGAAAAGCTGGTTCCTACCCTCGGCAGACCCATATGCCAATAGAAATCAAAAGTAGATTTCTTCTGATAGTGAAAGCATCGAGAGGGATAGGAGAGACAAAGAAGAAGGAAACAGTACAACTCGGTTTAGTTCACTTCACCCCCTCCCCCCACCCAACCTCGTCTCAAATTTGAATTTCCTTGTCATTCTCCATGGCGAATCGAAGAGGGGATTCAAGTGTGAGTTCCTCACAAATGGAGTATGTTGAAAATGAGAAAGAAATCGTTTGCGGCTGCAAACAGTTAGTTCCAGTGTTTACCTCATGGACAAATGACAATCCAAGAAGAAGATTCTATGGGTGTCAAAACTTTAAAGTGTGTTAGTGAATTTTTTTTTAAACTGTTGATTCAGGGCTTTTTCCGATTTCAAACTTTTTTTTTTTTGTTTTTTTTTTGGGTTAAATTTCCTAGCATTTTGTAGGCTAGTGGCTGTCGATTTTTCAAGTGGTACGATGAACGGTTTCCTCAACGAGCAAATGAATTGTTGGTGTATCTGCGAGACAGCGAGAGGAAGCTTGCAAAGGAGAATGAATTTCTGGAAAAAGAAAATTGCATGTTAAAGACCCAACTGTTTTCTTTGGGGATTACTTTTGATGGGTAAATTCAAGTAGTAGAAGTCAGAGATTTGGAATAGGCAGCTCAGAAAGCAAAGTGGTTGATAAAAGAGTAAGGGTGGAATCTATCCCAGATTATGAGCTTGTTCAAATGGTGAGGAAGTTGGAAATGGAGAAAGAAGATTTGAATAAGAAAAGCAAGAAAATGAAGCAGAAGGCATATGCAATTGAGAAAGCAAATAAAACCTATAAATTGTTGTTAGTTGTGATAAGTTTAGGATTCAATTGGTTGTATTTTAGTTGTAAGCTCTCGTGCAATGAAATTTGTGTTGGGGCATTGCCATAATTTGAATGTATGGGGATCCTTTAAGTTGGTTTGAATACTGGCATTGAGTTCAAGTATCTGATCTAAAAACTTTTGCCATATTGTTCCCATGCTTAGAAAACAATGGGAATTTTAATTATATTTATGTGTGTGCTGCAGAGTGTAAACTTTCTAGTTAAATCTCGAGAGTGCCCAAACCAAAAATAGGTACTATGCTACCTGACCAGCCACTCTGTTCAAAGATCACAAGAAGACATGGTTGAGCAACTTTAGCCAAAAGCTTTCCTTTGGAGACAAGCAGATGCCCTATGTTAGCTTTTCATTCTTCTTATATGTCATTTATATGTTGATACTATTAGGCATGTGGTGGTTCATGGCAGACATTTTTTCTTAGGTTATCTGACTGGGGTTGCTCAACTTTTTATACGAAATTCTTGCAGAATATTGAAGTTAAAAATTTATGTCTACCATGTATTTCTGTGTGTATAATCCTTTTTTTCCTTGTTGCTGTCCTTTAAAAATGTTTGCTTCTTTACATCTTGCAGACAAAAAACTAATCTGGTACCAATTTTGCCATTGGATTATGTGCTGTAGCTACTTTATTAGTGCAATGAAAGATGTTGGTCCACTGCAGAAAAGTTAGGCAGTTGATTGGATTACCACTTCTTGTTTTTCTTTAAACAATCAAACCATACGTTTTGCCAAGCTTATTGTAAAGCTCTGCTTTCAGAAATTTAGCTATTTCATAAATTTGAATGAAAATTGTTCTTTCTTTTCTTCTTTAGTGCTTCTGAATTAAACTAGTGGAAAATTTCCATAGGATGTAACTGTACCAGTGGAAACAAAAAAACATCTAATGATGGAACATAAGTCTTGAGAAGAACAAGTCTTGAGAAACTTAAAAGGAAAAGACTTGTTCTGCTATTATGGTTCCACAACTGAAAGGAAAAGAAGAACAAGTCTTGAGAAACTTTGGGGAAATTCATTCTGCTACAATTATGAAGGCTTCAATTCAGTGACCGTGTTTTTCCAGAAAATCCTTAGTTCTCTTCCTTCAGCGAGTGAATACAATAACAACACAAGCTATTCCATGGAAGGATGCTTCCTCCAGAAAAGTTCAACTTCTTTGCCCATTCCGGGGTCTCCTTGATAGCCAATACTATCAAAATTGTTGTAACAGTGACTCCTGAGATAATCCTAGTAACAGGTTTGATCAAAGAGTCCTAAAATCAGAAGGCAATGTGTCAATATTTGGCTTACTTCATGTGTAAAAGGATAAAAGAATTAATTAGTAAGATAAGATAGAATTTGCAAAAATCAAATACCATATGCATGTTAAACTTGAAAATTCATTAAGGAAATTGGGCCAAACCATGTATTGAAAGTCTAAATATAGAAGCTCAGTATATCTCTGCAGCTCCACGAAAGATATAGGCACATCAGACAAGAAAATGGTTAACTACAACTCTCTTTTGCACTTTAACATTGGAAACCAATATATTGTCCTTTTCTATTATCCTAAGCTTCTATCTTTGAAATGGTAGATCAGTCAGTACTTTTCTATCATGAATCCCATTATCTTTAATACTTTCCTAGATTTCCAATTCTGCAGAAAATTCCAGAGAGAATAGGAAAAACAAAAAGAAAAATCTGTAAAACTAAACCAATTAAAAATTAGATTATTTTATAAAGGTTTCTTAGGAAGATCAACTTTATTAATTACCATCCATCCTCAAAAAATAAACAAAAAAAAAACAAAAAAAAAAACAAAAAAAAAACAAAAAAACAAAAAAGATAAGTTTCCTCATATGAAACAAATTGAAAATTATTTGTTTTTCCAGTTGAATGCACATGATAAAAGATCACTAATCTGAGATATTATTTTTTACATGTCAGATTAAACAAGCAAAATGGTGAGATGTTATTACGTACTCATCAGATTGAACAAGCGAAATGGTGACAATTCAAATTTTATTTTGGGAAGAGAAACAAATGCCCAAGAAACTACTCCCACCCATTGCTGTGACGGTATCAATCTCAATTTCACCCACAATTCCCCATCAATGTCAAAATTTCGTACACCAACAGGCACAGCAATGGGAACAATTCCGAACTTTAGTGATAATAATAGCAGCATACGAGCAACACTAGTATAACAAAGGACAATCTGGTATCTTGAAAATAGAAAAGGATACAAACCACAGTCAATTCAAAGCTAAACATTCCCAATGTTTCTAGATAAAGTATAGGTACATCTTATGCAAGTAAATTTTTAGGCAAAACCATGAGGTAGGTCTTAACCATAATTGCACATATAATTCATATTGCACCAAGTAGGTCACCAAACAACGACAAGAAGTTAGGGATGTTCTCCAGTAAACCAAGCATCAGAAAGTCTAATTTCACCATGAGTTTTATAAAACAACAGCAAATGACACAACAAACGCACTAACAAATGAGAACTTAAGGGCATCCCAGTTCAAATGCACCAATAAATGCAGAATGAGGATAATTTACCTCAACAATAAGGCAATACAAAAAATCCTCTTGCCCAAATTATTTGCTAGCAATTGCAGCTTTCATTCAGGAAATTACTCCATCTTTGTTTCTAACATCCATGTTTTTAGAATCCTTCTCACCAATTCATCTAGGATCTCAAAATAGAAATAAAAAAGAAAAAGAACCTGTCAAAAGAAAAAGAGCTGCCAGCAACCAATTGGCATTATAATTCTCACCACATATAAACAAAATAGATGGCATATTTTAAAATTCACTCATAAGCCATAGCCTTGCTGATGGTAAGTCCATGACCAGAATACTTCTTCCATTATTCTAGATTGGCAGTTACAGTTTCAGACAGATACAATTGTGCTATACATGCAGTTAAAATAAAATTTTCACTTATAGGTGCAAGGATATGAAAATACCATCCTATGTCTCAATACAATAATGAAAAGATGATTGATGTCTTTCAAACATAAATAGGGTAATAAACTACCTTCCTCCCAAGAGCTGCATAAGCAAGCACCTCTTCATCAAAAGGTGACATGACAATCACCATTTTTAAATCCCCTGTGCCATTGATTAGGGTAATAACCACCAGAAGCAGGATTTCACTGTGTGTATATGCACAACAGCTAGAAACCATACAAAAACCACGAAACTTTACAAGACTAAACAACAATTAAAAAAAACCCAGTACCAAATACAAATTTATACCTGTAGGCTATTGCTGGCAGCTCTTTTTCATACTCAGATTGCAGGGCTTTTTCATACTCAGCTTTCAGCTCTACAGCCTTATCTAAATATGGTTTCTTCTCCTGATCAAAGCATTTGAAATTTCAAAAACATTAGAACTGATTAAACATTCCAAAACAAGCAAATTTCTCTTGAAAAAGAAGGAAGCTCAGCACTCACTTGATCAATCATAGACTTCCACTTCTCACCACCCTCTTTAGCAACCTAAATTATTGGTTAAACTAAAACACCATAGACACTCTAATATCAAATTCTTGAAAGGAATCCATCAATGTATGCAAGCTGGACTTGATCCCTTACACATGATAAGAAGTTTCAACTGGACTTGATCCCTTACACATGTAACCAAGTTCAGTTCTGCCTGAGGCATAATAGATAACAAAAAAAAGGAACAAAGTGACATCTCCTCCTTACACCTCAAATCAATTTGCCAACAAAAAGGGGCATGGGCATTTCTGGCCAAAAACCCACAAATGAGTTCCAAATGTTTTAAAAATGTGTTTGGCAAACCACTACCAAAGAAACACTCACATAATAAGCCAAGTGACAATGTTATAACAACTAATGAAAAAAAAAAAAATCAGTAATAAACCTGCCAATGCATTTTCAGTAATAAATCTGCCAATGCAATACATACAGTGCACTTTTAGTTCAAAAACAATATCCATATCCTATCCAATCCCCATTCTTGACAGATTTTCAGTAATATAGTGCACTTTCAGTTCAACAACAATATCCATATAGTCCCATTCGAAAAACAACTAACAACATCACATACTAAAAAATCAACTCTAAACAAAGTTCGAACAATTTGGTTAAGCAAGTGATTTTTTGATCCAAAATGATCCCAGAATTTCTCCATTCTTGACAGATTCCTGTGTTTGAACTTCATTTTCCATAGTATCTGAACACAATTTGTGCTGCAAATTGTTTGCTCTAAACCCAGATCCAGACTGCAAGTAGCAAGGCATAACCATTATACATTGATATGTTCACCATGTCAACTTGTAAAAAAACAAATAAATGCTCACAGAACATACACAAAGAGTTTGTACTCCAGTTTTCAGATTGGTATGTAAGCCAAATCCTTCGATTGTATGCTTTCTTTTCTGGCCTGATTTTTGCATTGGTTTCTTTACTGCCTTTTTGCCTTTGTCAACCGTCTTGGAAACCATGTCAGACTGTAGAACTCCTATGGCTACGTTGGCTTCCACTTGTACACTTGTACTACCTTGGTTCTTTTCCTATGCAACAAGTACACATAGATTACCAAAATGACCAAAATTTAAGGCTGTTAATTATGACATAAGCACACAATACCAATTTATCGAACCCACTTACAGTGCTATTCTTAGCTCTAGGTTTTTTCCCCAGCCTTACACCCTTTGCAGCTGATTTAGAAGACTGAAACAAGCACATAAACCTTTTGTTGTAAAATTTCAATAAAAGAGATTAATGCTCTTAACAGAAAAAAAGAAACATACCCGTTGTCCAGATTTTTGTGGCTTCTTACACCCTTTTTTATTATGCCCTTCATCTCCACAATTTGAACAAGATATAATAGTACCACTTCTACTAGCCAAACCAGAGTTAGGTTGCTTCTTAGGCTCGTCCTTAGTCTTCCTCCTATTTTTTTTTTTTTTTTTGTCTTCCCCGAGGCTTCTTTGGCTCTAATGGTGGCAAAATATGTTCATAACTTGTTTTTTTTTCCATTCATGAGGCCCATTTATTGGATGTAAGGCATGGCTGTATGTCTTCATGTAGGTTTCTTGATTGTAGTAATTATGGATGTAGTCATCAGGCTCACCTCCACTATGCCAAATTGCAGCACAAGCATGTGGGCAAGGTATTCCAGAAACCTGCCAATACCTACAAGAACATGTCCTCTTGCTCAAGTCAACCACAAACCTAATTTTTCCTCTTTTTATCTCACACCATTCTCACCATAGTTCACCATTTGCCAACCTAAGCCCTCTTGCTTGCAAGCATCAAATTTTTGCTTCACTAATGGCCCATAATTCTGCTTCCATTTACTTCCAGCCTGCCTTTTCTTTTCAATCCTAATCATTGTTTGCTCTCTAATCTCCTCCAACATGGTTATTATACATTTCCTTCTTGCATCTAAGATAATTGAGTTGAAACTCTCGCATGCATTGTTGTCCACCATGTCACATTTACAGTGTTCACCAAAAAAAGCCTTGGTCCACTGTTTAGGTTGCTTATCTTTCTTCATCAATTCTTCTGCATTGCCTTTATCTTTCTATGCCAATTGACTGACTTTATTCTCCCACTCTCTTTCCGTTGTTGCTTTCACTATTTGCCAGAAACAATACTCATAAGACTTGGCTTTTTTTTTGTCCAGACCAATTAGCAAAAACATGTCTAGCACAATTTCTATGCTTAGCTTCTGGGATGACATTTTGAATAGCTAATCTCAAACCCTACAGCAAAAAAAAAAAAAAAACACATCAATGTTAGCAATAAATGAAGTAAAAATATAGCTAGGCTGTCTACTGAAAGAGTCGTATACCTTTTGTTGATCGGACATAATGGTGAAATTGTAACCAGCTCCGAGGTCTAGATCATTTTGTAAGAGTTGTATAAACCACTCCCATGTTTGCCTATTTTCCCCCTCCACAACAGCCCATGCAACAGGATACATTTGATCATTTGCATCCTTACCCACAGCAGTTAGCAATTCACCTTTGAATGGGCCCTTCAAAAAACAACCATCAACTCCCAATATAGGCCTGCAACCTACCTTCCAACCACTCTTCATTGCCCCAAAGCAAACATAAAATCTTTGAAAATGTGGCAGGGAATTTGGGGTGACTTCAACTTTGACTGTGCTATTAGGATTCTTCTCAAGCAGCTCATTTCCATAATCCCAGAGAAGACTGAATTCTTCCTTCAGATTTCCAGCAACTTCATTCATTACTGCTGCCCTTATTCTCCCACATTTTTTTAGAGGGACATTGACATGCATCACATTGCTAACCATTTTTTGGATCTCCTTCAGTTTTAAGCTTGGGTTATCCCTAATAAATTCATGTAACCTATTTGCTATAACCTTTGTACTGGCCAAACTGTTTTTGAAACTAACATAACAACAATGTTGATTAGTAAAACTCTTCACCATGATACCTCTAGCTCTTTTGTCAAAACTAGCATAAATTGACCAAGGACATTTTGCAGCTGCCTTGCATCGAACCCTAATTCTATTCGGTTCATTTTTTATGAACTGCAACTCCCTCCTAAAAACAATAGAATAATCTATGATGGCTTTCTTGAATTGTTGATTATCTAAAAAGACCATGCCTATTTGAAACTCAGGAAATTTTTCTGCTGGATTGTAATGGACAAACCTGTTCTTTCTTCTTTGCGCATCATCATGGTCTTCATCTTCATCTGATCTAACTAAGCTACCAAAATCAGAGTTGTCATGGCAATTACTGTCCATATCTGAAGCATTTGAATCACCTTCCTGATCTGCATTTTTCCTTTCACTGTCACCAACGTCTGTATATGTTATTTCATCATCACTAAGCTCGTCTGATAAGACATAAGGATGTTCAGCTTTTTTGCTTTCTTTGACTTTGCTGGCGTCTTGCCTGGCTTTTTCTTTAGCTGCTAGCAATTCCTCGTCATTTTCACCATCAGACAAATAACTCAATCTCACCAAATATTCAGCTTTAAGGTCCACACCAACTAGGTTTTCAATCTCGTCATCATCAACCACAAACTTATCATGTAAATTATCATCTTTACCCTCAAGAGTCATTGACTTATCCAACCCATCATTAAGTTCTCCCATTGGTCCTCCAATAGCTACTTAACTTAAACCATTTTCATCAAAAACTGACACCATGGGCCCCTCAGTCAAACTATGTTGGTTGTCATCTATTCTTGCCAATTTAGGAGTATATGGAGTACCTTCCACATACAACTTTATTTCCTTATGCTCATACTAGACATTGAGCATATCAATAGTTGAAGCATCATCCCATATCAATCTAATCCCATCTCTAAATGAGTTGCTCTTAGGGTTATAAAAATACACACGATCCATGTTCATATTTAGTGCTTCCCTCACTATTCTTTTAAGTTCAAAATATGAAACTATATCGGGATCTTCTCTAATTCTAAGCAAACTCCCACCTTCATAACTAAGATCTCTAGTATTAACAAATCTACCTTCATAGTATAAATCCATGTAATACTCAATGGAACCACCCATTTGCACATAAGACATAATCAAAACTAATGAGTTTTTGAGCAGTCCATGTTATAATGCTGCAAAATTTAAAAAGTACAACTTATATCTTAAAAAATAAAGTGAAAGATAAGAACAAAAGATATAAGATTTATGTCCTTCAATTAGTATTTCTACCGACAGTAGACAAAGAAGTAACACCTTTTTTGTCCACCATTTAACAAACTATAGTAGACCAGAACAAATGCTGGTACTTTTTCAAGACCCAAAGATTCTTCATTTTTTTTTTATTAAAAAAAAGGTTTGCTAACTAGTGCAAATACTGCATTTTGGGTTAGAATACTCTTGTTTGAAAGTTTTCTAATTCTTAAAGGAAAAAAAAAAGCTAAATTTTCTAGATCGGAAGAGTCTAAGTGTGCATTATGAATAAAATACTCTCAAATCACTCTCACAACTATTTTATCTTCATTGTTGGAGTTTTTTAAGTTTTAAACCCATATTACCAGAATGACTAACCCTAACCCAAACTCGATACACACAATAATCGAATAAACTATAAAAACAGCACCGTTACCTTTGGGTTTGTAATAAGCCAGTAGCTTTTTAATCGTCGGCTTAAAACCTTTTAGTGGGAACTCATCTTTCGCTTTCTCCTTCTGTTTTTCCTACTTTACTTTATCTTTCAAAAAGGAATGAATGCTGTGGCTTTCTCCTTCTGCTGTTCATACTTTACTTTATCTTTTGTTTGACAATTTGAAGCTTTTTTTTTTTTTTTTTTTTTTTGCCCAGAGGTTTCCCGCAAAGCAAACAATCTATCATTTGTGCTTTTTTTTTTTGCCCAAAATGTGGAGAAAGAAATGGGGTATATTTGGCATATGGCATGTGACGTGTCCTGCCACGTCATTGACACGTCGAATGGAAGAAGCCACGTCATTTCATTAATAACGGTTCTGTTAATGGGGCTATTTTGTACTCAATTTTACAAGTTCAAGGGTGCAATCTATCCCAAAAAATATTCAAGGGCAACATTGTCAAAAATTGGAAAGTTCAAGGGCCATTTTGGGTTTTAAGCCGTAAAAAAACTAATGGGTAAACAATATTTTTCTGTCTCAACAAGTTGACCAACATCTTTGATACTAAAAAAAAATAATAATAATACTATTAGAGCGCATATCAATTATATAACTTTCAAGTTGATTGTCAAGTTCCATAAGATCAATCGCAGAAAACTCAAGAGAATAAAACTAAGTAAATCAAATCAATCTTCTCCTGTCAAAAGTTAAAAATCAGTTACTTGGATTCAAGCATGTTGCACAAAGAAGTAACTTTGTGTTGATCTCGTTGAATCGGTTGTTGAGCTTTTGTAGTTGCCTATTTATAACAACATAAAAAAAGTCAACTTGATAAAGATGCAAGTTAGAGACATTAATAGCTTTATGACATGATCTTCCTAGAGATACATAAATCTCATTCATGCAAGGAATCAAGAGACTTTGTTTTTAAGAAGTATTTGGTTTATCAATCTTTGGTTTCTTACTGTTTATATTGAAAATTGGATTATCCATCTCTAGAACATATAAAACATTAACCAAAGTTGCAAAATTGTAATGAATATCATTCAATGAAAAAGAACAATATTTATTCTTAATTATCAAATGAAATCCATACAAGTCTAAGCATGTAATTGAGATAATATTTTTCATTAAAACTGGTACAAAATAACAGTTTTGCAGTTCTAAAACTAATCCTGAAGGCACGATTAGCTTGTATGTCCCCACAGCAAGTGTAGCAACATTTTCTCCATTTGCAGTACGCAGGTCCACGTCATCTTTCTCTAGCTTTCTACTGCCCTTTAGTCCCTGCAAGTTATTGCAGAAATGAGATCCACATCTAGTATCCAATACCTATATCTTATTTCTAAAGACAATATTTATCTCAATCATAAATATATCAGGAGTAGCAGTAGAAGTGCCCGCAAGCTTCTCCTTCTGTTTCTTTTTCTTGATGGTCTCCAAATAGGCTTTGCAATTGCGCCTCTAGCGGCCTATTTTTCCATAGTGATGGCATAGGCCTTTGGTGGCTGTATCATTCTTCTTCACACCACATTTTGGCTTAGTGGGAGCCTTCTTCTTCTTCTTTTGAACTTTATTCTTGAAAGAAGAAAATTCTACCATCAAGACCGTATTAGAATTATTCTTTACTCCACGGTCTTGAGAAGATTGATCAACTCAACAATGATGGACTCAATCTTGTTCATCTGATAGTTAATCACAAATTGTGAAAAACTATTAGGTAAAGATTGTAAAATTCAGTTAATACTTAATTCATGGTCCGTAATGAACCAAAGGGCCCAGCATCTTTAACCCATGAATGGCCACAAAAGCACCCTTAGCTATTTTGCAATGGAACTATTGCTTCTAGATCTCATATATTTCTGTTCTGACTTAGGCATCAAACAGCTCTCGAAGAAAGAGAATCATCAATTGAGCATCCACATGCTCGTGTTGTTTTTTCAACTCAGGATTCATTGACGCCATCATGATTCAAGATGTCATGTCACTATCTTCCGTGTGTTTCTTGCGAACAGCATGCTCATCAGCATGAGCATTTTGAGCTAGTGGTGGCAGAATAGGAGTATCTAGCACGTAGAGTAACTTTTTCGACTTGAGAACGATTCTCAAGTTTATATACCAGTCGAGATAGTTTGACCCAGTTATTTTGTTGGTCTCCAAGATGCTACGTAAGTGTTAGTTGACATGATGCACGTGACCTAGATGTAAAGATAGAGAACATTAGGTAACTTTATATACACATGTAATGCAAATAATTAGGTCCTTAATTAAACGCATTATTATTCCACTTTTTTACTCAAACCAATAGCCCCAACTATTAATTTGGAAAAGCCCGTTGGAAGCTTTTCTAGTGGACCGGTATCCAAATTCCTCAACAAATAAACATAGATTTGCCCAACAAGCCACCCTTGAGTTCAATGATAGGTATCCAATACCAATTACATCGTATGTAATTATGGGATCATTAGGAGATTAATATCTTTTAATCTTAAGGCCTTTTGGGCTACCCTAATATTTTCTCTAAATTTCTTGATACTTGAGTTAGCCCAATGGGGATAAAGAATTTAGTTAAACTTGATCCATTAATTAGGAATTTAATTTCATAGCTTGAAAATGTCTGATGTTGAGTAGGCTTATGACAAGAATCCATCCAGGTAATATGTTAAAGCTAAAGAAAGGGGATGACTACAAGCCACACTTCATTGCACCTTGGAAGAATCCAAGACATGGGAGCTTACAAGGAAGAATTCAAGCAAAATCATTCAACAAGCCAAGGAATATAAAGAGTTGGATGCCAAAGAAAAGGCCCAGGAAAGTGGCATTTGCACAACAACTCGTGTGGAGGGCCAAAGGATCATAAGAGGCGGCTGAAAGGACAAGAAAAAGTCAGTTGTATGGAACCAGGACATACCTGGTGTAGGATTTCTAGATTAAATAATCAGATTAAACGCAGAGGAAAACAACAAGAAATCTAAGCCATGGATCATGGGTTTGCAGTAGAAACGGAAAAGGGAGAAGATCATGCTTATTACCTCGTGAAGCCGGAATTTAAAATTTTCTTGTTCCAAGAACGCAGGCGCGATCCAGATCATAAAACCGGTTCACCGCAGCTCAACTGAAGTCCAAGTAAGAACTCCCTCTAATGATAATCCACACAAGGTTGAACGCTCACATTCTCACAATTCTATGCTAGTAGAATTTAGGAGGCTAGGGTTTGATCAAGAAGAGAGAGGCAAAGAAATGATTTCTCTGTTATTGCGTGAATAGTCTGTATATCTCTAACCCTAAGGAAATCGTTTCCTTATATTTAGAGATTTATAATTATCGCAAATTGCAACTTAGTCCTTCAACGTCCAATTGTCAACAAATTGGTCTTTGAAGTTTACTTAATTACAATTAGGTCCCATGAATTATAATAAACTTATAATTCACCTATAAATATATTCCCTTCTCTTAATTAACCCCACAATATTATCAAATAATATATTTGAACATTCAAACCTTTATTGTGTGTGACCTATTAGGTTTCCTGGTCTTATTGGTAGCATAATATGAATTAATTCTAACAATATTAGAATTAATAATCCTTAATAAAATAAATGATCAAATTTATTAATTCTCTAATTAATAAATCCATATTTAGCATATTAAGAGCGACATCTAGAAATGACTCTTGACCACCCAAAAGTCCAGAAAGTCAAGTGGCTTGACATGAACCTTTCAATAGCAAATTATCAGTGCAATAAACTCCTTTCAACATACAATATCTCATTCGGTCTAGAGCATGGAATAAGTGCCACACTCCCTCCAGAATATTATTAATTCTGGTTCGAATATTTTAGTACTTGTTCAAGAAATTCATTACTCGATATGTGTATCAATTAGAACCATTTCCATCACATAGTCGCCTTGGCCAAGGACTTCATGAGTAATGATTTCTACAAGTGGCCTTGAGATATACTCTCCTACTATTAGGAGTGGTGAATCCTTTATTGACCCTCTCAACTACTTTCATTTACTTTACGTTGTACCCAATATCCATCCCTTAGGCAGTCCTAGATAAGACTCCAAAGATTAGAATCAAAGTACAACGCTCGATAAACAAAGTACCTTGGAGATCTCAAGTCTAAGGATACTTGCACACTTGCTATAATGAGATTCTATCACTGGCACTCAATAGTTATCCAAGTGATTATCTCGTAGCTAGGTCATCCAATGAACTTGTTCCAAAACAAGCATCCACACGTTAATCCTGAGTATCCCAATACTTACGGATATGAGAATCACCGCTTGATCCAATCAAGAGATATAACATGTGCCAATCTTGGCGTATTAATAATATCCCATCTTATTAATACTATGACTGGGGATTATTTAAGTACAAACACTACATAGTGTAGTAGGAATCTCACATCATGATCTCTATCATGATTTCCTTAACACGGTGTTGTACTGGGGACTTTATCTAACGGTTTGTACACATATTTAGACATAACAATCAAATTGAAAGATAAAAAATGCCTCTTATTAATTTAATATGTAATATACATGGTACAAGTGATTACTTCTGGGGCACAACACTAACACTTGGCACCGAGTACACTAGTACACCTGGAACCATGTCCACTCTAGAGGATTTGTTCCATTCTAGAACACACCTGGTGCATGTCCACTAGTACACCTGGTGCCATGTCCCTTCGGGCCATGCCCAATTTTGCTGAATTTTCTTATTTTGTTTTATTTTAATTTCTAAATTAATTCCCACGACTTTTATTATGTAATAGGGATATTTTAGACAATTTAAAGGCTTTAATGGCTAAGATTTCATCTCACTTTAGTTAGGTTTAGATACCTATATATATGGCATTGTAACATTTCAAATGTAACTTATATATTATTAGTGAAATCAAAAGACAATCTTGAGAAAGTTCTTTGAGGGTTCTTCCATGAAGGCCAAGACCAATCTTAGGATTCCATTCATTGCCTTTGATTTGAGTCTATAAACTCATAAGGGTAGATCAAACTAACCTATAAAAATAGAATCTTAGGTTCTTGTTAATCTAAGGGTCTAGAGTAGAGGTTATCTTTGGTTGTCTAGTTCATCTTCTTCAAGTGTTCTTAGTTCCTTGTTGAATCAAGGGTTCTTGGGTGTGAATTAGTAGAATTAATTCTTATTTTTAGAGTTCGAAGTTCTTTATTTTGGCTTAGGTTCCTAGTATTTGAATTGGGTGTCTTCTTTACTAAACTCACCATTTTGAGTTCTTATATAGGTCTTACATTTTACCCTAAATTTAGCCACGAAATTTGTTAGAAAATCACCCCCAAGATCATATCAAATAATTTGGTATCACAGAGAGGAAAGATTTGATTCTTCTCAAGGTTTGGTTCTTCAGGACAAAAGCTTCAAAATTTCAAGAAAAATAGAGCGAACTCGTCACTAGGTAAGGTCCTCCAAAAAAGTCTTCAAAACTTTAATTTTTCTTGATTTTCTTGTTGAGAAATTGATTTTTTATGTTGGGTTGATGTTTGAGTAGCTATTTAAAGCTTTAAATTACATAAATCTTGTGATTTTTTGGGTTTATTTACAGCCAATTTTTTGAGCTAAGAAAGAATTCCGTAGCTCATTTTCATACTAAATTTGTGAACTATAAAACTCATGTTTTTTACTTTTACTTGTTGAGAAATTATTCCTTGATATTAGTATAATCATTGGGCATTAATTTTTCTTGTGATTATTAAGATTTTGGATTGTTACAAGTGTGAAAAGTTTGAAAACCCTTGAGTTATGAGGTTGCGCCTTAAGAGTTTGATATTTTGCTTGAGTGAACTTTTCACTTGAAATTGTTGCTAAAACTTTTGCAAACACTTTCTATGGTTTATTATCTATCATTTCAAATATTTTAGGGACATTACTTGTCCATTTGAGATAATCTTAGTTGATAAATTCTTGTTCTTACTCTTGAATGCTATATTCCTTAAACTTCTACAATTACATTGAATATTCTTGTTAGGTCCTGTCCATTAACCAATTCCTTAGTCAATTGTTGTTGAGCTTCTTGAATTCATTTAATTTCCTTGATTGATATAAACTTCTTGAGGCTCATTGTTGTGTGTTGATCAATTTCCATTGTTAGTCATCTAGTTAGCTGTCCTTAGAGAGTTAGTGGACTTGTCAAAGTTTGGACTAAATTCCTAAGCAATTAGGCAGATTTTTGTTGGAAGAACTTGTCGAGCACTTAGGTGAATTGAAAAAGGTAAGAGGGTGAGCCTATTCATATAAAAGCCAAAAAGAGTTAAACACGAGGGTGGGTGCATACACATAAAGGAGTGCTTGTGAGGAATATTTCTACTATCTAAACCATCCAAGAAAAATTTCAACAAAAATGTCCCAAGACTCTTTTGATATTTGAGTTGCCTTTGAAACTCTCAATGCAAAAATAGATGAGATGAGAAGATAGATAACTGATTGGCAAACCAACTAAGGCCAAGCCTCAACCGTTGCACGAAAAAGGGGTTATAGAGAACAAAATAACCCTAGGGTGAGAGATGGAAACAATGTCACGCACTTATTGTATGAGCAATGAGAGGATTGGGATGAGCATTGCATAGGAAGTCATCCACCTATACCATTGAGGGGAGGTAAGCAAGGGTTGAGAGGAGAAAGAGGTAGATTATAAGGTAGACATGATGGACAAAATATGAGAGGTCTTGAGAGAGAGTTTGAAAGAATGGAATATTGGGATGAGGGAGCCCATGAGGAAGATTACGGAGGACAAAACCAGGGGAACGAGATTACAGTGAGAAGGCGAGACGAATATAAGGGAGATAGAGATTTGAGGTATATCAAAATGAAAATACCCCTTTTCCAAGGTAAAAGTGACCTGGAAGCTTATTTTGAATGGGAAAGGAAGATAGAGATTTTGTGTGAGTGCCATTAGTATAGTGACCGGACCAAGGTTAAATTGGCCATTTCAAATTTCCTTGAGTATACTTTAGTGTGATGGGACCAAGTAGCATCCCAAAGAAGAAGGATGGGAGATCAACCGGTTGCTACTTGGGAGTTGTTAAGGAACTTGATGAGAGGGAGATTTGTACCCCCTACACTACTATAATGAACTTTACCAAAAGTTATGTGCTTAGACAAGGAAATAAAAGTGTAGAGGATTTTCATAAGGAGTTAGAGGTGACCTTGATGAGGGCTAACATTATTGAGGATGTGAGGGCTACAAAAGCAAGGTTTTTGAGTGGGTCAAATAGGGATATAGCAAATGTAGTTGAATTACATTCTTATGAGACTTTGGAGGAGATGGTACATATGGCAATTAAAATTGAGGGACAACTCAAAAGAAAGTCACACTCCAAAGAAATCATCTACACCAATCCTATTTTCAACCACCAACCTAAAGAAATGGATGAGCAACTAAGACCACCAAGAGAACCCTACAAGCCTAGATAAGAATGGGCCAAGGATAAAGGCAAAGGTATTTAGAGACCTCCAAGGACTAGGGACATCAAATGCTTCAAATGCTTAGGCTATAGGCACACCTCATATGAGTGTCCAACCAAAAAATTGATGTTTACCAATATCCAATAAGAGATAACAAGTGGGGAGGAGGATTGTGGAGATGAGAAACAAAATGAGAGGCATAATGGTGATGATAATTCTAGCGAACAAGGAATGGTTGTGCCACCTCTTTACTCTTTAGTCGGAGTTGCAATTAAGGAAATAGGAACTTATGTTGTAGGAGATGCTTGTAATGATGAAGTGAAGAAGAGCCTACAAAGAAATAATATTTTCTACTCCTATTGCTTTATCAACCAAAAGCCATGTGTTGCTATCATTGATAGAGGGAGCTTTACCAATGTTGTGAGTGCTAGTCTTGTGGAAGAATTGGGCCTATATGTGATGAAACACCCTAACCCCTATAGATTGCAATGGTTCCATGATAGTGGGAAGTTGAGGGTGAACAGACAAGTATTATTGACAATTGAAATGTGGAAGTATCAAGATGAAATTGTTTGTCATGTAGTTCTTATACAAGCTAGCCACTTAATTTTGGGAAGGCCATGGTAATTTAATAGGAATGTGTTGCATGATGGGAGGAGAAATTCCTACTCGGTTATTAAGGGAAGTAAGAGATATACTCTGCTACCCCTGTGCCCAGGTAAGGTGAGAGAAGTGCAAAGAAAAATGAGGGAAAATGAGAAGAAGAAGAGTATAGTAGGAGACCTTCCAAAGGAAGAGAATAAGAGGAAAAATGATGAGGAAAAAGAAAGAGTGCAAATGGAGACCTCAAAACAAGAGGGAGTAAATGAGGAAAATGAAAAGAGGAGAGAAGATGTGGACAAAATGAGAATGACTCTTTTATGCTTAAAAGATGAAAACAAAGAGGGAAAAGCTACAAAGAAGAAGAGCAAAGAAAAGGGGAAGCATGCACTTTATATGGGGGAACATATGATAACATATTATCTTCACAACAAAACTTTTTGTTTGAAATCTTATTTAGGTTCTCATTCAAAGATGAATTCTTCCAAAAAAAGGGAGAAATGATAGGAATCTATCCAAGTAATATGTTAAGGCTAAAGAAGGGGGATGAAACTACAAGCTACACTTCATGGCACCTTAGAAGAATCCAAGACATAGGAGCTTACAAGGGAGGATTCAAGCAAAACCATTCAACAAGCCAAGGAACATGAAGAGTGTGAAGAGATAGATGCAAAAAAGAAGGCCCAAGAAAGATGTATTTGCACAACAACTTGTGTGGAGAGCTAAAGGAGCACAAGGGGGGCTGAAAGGACAAGAAAAAGCTAGCTGTGTGAAACCAGGACACACCTGGTGCCGAATGCACTAGTACACTTAGCACCAGGAGTTAGGTATCCCAAGCTCGTATCCTATACGGCGCAGCGGAAAATAAAACAAAATACCATCCCAAGACCCGCATATGTGTGGAAAACAAGGCAAAAATAGATCAAAGGTAATAGCTTTTTACCTTTGTTTGATCGTCCGAAGAACAAAAATTTCTTCTTCAAGTCGAGGCTCGATCCAACAGTCCTCTTGATCCAACTTCACGAGAGTTGAACGTCTAACCACTATAATCATAGTGTGTGATTATCTCTAACAATAATCCACATAGAGGAATACTCAAGCACCAAAATTTCCTGTGTTAGCAGAAAGAGATGGCGGCTAGGGTTCTTCACAAGAATAATCGAGAGAGAGAGAAGAAGAAGAAGAAGAAGAGAAAGTTTTGTGTTGCCTAGAGTGTCTGTTTTTCCAACCTCAGCTAAGGTTTCGATTATATCATATATATAACCGAAAAATCTTGCTAAGACTGAGAATTCTAATCCTATTAGAATTTCCTAATTGTAATTGAAAACATCAAATTCTCACAATTACAATTTGGAACATAAATTATAACTAATTATACTTTATCCACAACAACTTTTCTTTCTCCCAATTAACCCCGCTATGTTATCAAATAACATCTTGAGTATATAATCCTCTATTGTGTATGACCTATTAGGTTTCCCAGTCAATTGGTAGCGAACATGAATTAATCCAAACGTCTTTGAGATTAATAATCCATAATTAATTAGAATTAATCCTATTAATTCTAGTCAGGATTGGTTTATTAATTCATCAATTAATAAACACATATTCCCAGATCATGAGCGGTATCTACCAACATATCATGACCACCTAAGAATCCAGGAAGTGAAGTGGCTTGACATGAACCCTTCAATAACAAAATTTAGTGCAATTAACTCCTTTCACCATACAATATCTCATTCGGTTTAGAGTACGGAATTAGTGCCAACTCCCTCCAGAATTAATTCTAGCCTGAATACAATAGTACTTGTACCAGGAACCCACTACTCTAGATGTGTATCAATTAGAACTGCTTCCAATACACAATCACCTTGGTCAAGGACTCCTCGAGTAGTAATTCCTACAAATGGCCGTGAGATATTTGCCCCTACTATTCGAAGTGGTGAATCCTTTATTGACCCTCTCAACTACTTTTGTTTACCTCACAATGTACCCAATATCCATCCCATAGGCGGCCCTCGATCGAGCTCCGAAGATTGGAATCAAAGTATAATGCTCAGCAAATAAAGTACCTTGGAGATCTCAAGTCTAAGGATACTTGCACGTTTGCTATTAAGAATATTTTATTGGCACTAAATAGTTATCCATATGATTATCTCAAAGCTAGGTCATCCAATGAACTTGTTCCATTAACAAGCATCCATGTGTTAACTTTGAGTATCTCAATACTCACGGATATGAGAACCACCACCTGATTAAATCAAGAAGTCTAACACATGCTAATTTTAATGCATTAATGATGTCCTGCCTTATTAATACTATGACTAGGGATTATTTAAGGACTAACACTATACAATGTAGAAGGAATCTCATATCATGATCTCTATCATGATTTCCTTAACACAGTGTTGTATCAGGGACTTTATCGAATAGTTATATTACTTAAAAGTAAACAAAAGAAACTGTAAGATAAATAATGTCTTTTATTAAAATAAAATGTGTCATATATAATGTACAAGTAATTGCCTCTAGGGAATAACACTAACACCAGGTCTATTCTGGAAAAGTTGTTTCATTCCAGAGCACACTTGGTGCCATGTCCACTAGTACACCTGGTGCCAAGTCCCTTCAGGCCATGCCTAGTTTTGCTAAATTTTCATATTTTATTTTATTTTAGTTTCTAAATTAATTCTCACAAGTTTTATTATGTAATGGGGATACTTTGGACCATTTAAAGACTTGAATAGCTGAGATTTCATCTCACTTTAGTTAAATTTAGATGCCTATATATATGACATTATAACATTTCAAATGTTACTTGGATTTTATTAGTGAAATCAAAAAAAACTCCTGAGAGAGTTCTTTGAGGGTTCTTCCGTGAAGACCAAGACCAATCTTAGGATTCTATACCTTTGATTTAAGTCTATAAATTTTTAAGTATAGATCAAACTAACCTATCAAAAATAAAATCTGAGGTTCTTATTAATCTAAGGGTCTAGATAGAGGTTATCTTTGGTTGCCTAGTTTATCTTCTTCAAGTGTTCTTGGTTCCTTGTTGAATTAAAGGTTTTTAGGCGTGAATTAGTAGACTTAATTCTCATTTCTAGAGTTCTAAGTTCTTTATTTTGGCTTAGGATCCTAGTATTTGAATTGGGTGTGTCATTTCTTCACTAAACAAACTATTTTGTGTCCTTACATGGGTCTTACATTTTGCCCTAAATTTAGCCACGAAATTTATTAGAAAATCACCCCCAAGATCATATCAGCTTGAGTTAGCCTAACAACTTGGTCTCAAAAAAGGACTCTCATTCTTACTATATTAACAGAAAGAATTAGGTTTAATATTAATTGAGGGATTTGTTCCTTTTAGTGATTTTATCAAATGACATGCATAAATATATCAATAAATCACATAAATTGATAGTCATGGAAATGAAGCAATTACGTGGTATGGTTATGGATTTTCCCTAAATTAATTTTCTTGAGCCAAAAAGGAAATTAACATGCTTAACCTTATGTGTTCATGCATGTTTTAAGTAAAAGGTCTTACCCTTTCATTTTGTTTTGGTCACCATCTCCAAAATTAAAATAATTATATCCCTATCTAACCTCTATAATCTAATTACATAAATTTTCTAAATAGAGAAACTTCGAGTTACATTCAAGGGAAGCCAAATGAGAAGAAAATTGCACAAGAATTTAGAGAAGGCATGACGCGCAGGTCCTATTTAATAAAAAGCAAAACTGTAAAAATGCATGAACAAATATAATTTGGTTTTAGTCCATAGCCTTCCACCATGCCATTAATTATGCTTAAACAAAAATTAAACATATAATTTTATTATTCCAAAATCTCTATTTTGGAAAAATAAAACAAATTTAGATTTAATTTCTAAAATCAAATTCTAGAAATTAAATTAAGATAAAATATAAAATCAATATTTTAGATTTAATTTCTAAAATCAAATTCTAGAAAATTTGATTAGGATAAAATATAAAATAAATCTTTTAGAAAATTTATTAATTTCTAAAATCATATTTTAGGAATTAAATAATAATAAATAATCTAAAATCAATATTTTGGAAAATATATTAATTTCCAAAATATAATTTTAGGGTCCCATTTAAAAACTAATCACAATTAGATTTAATTCTCAAAACGAGAATTAATATAAAAAAAAACTTTTGGGAAACATAATTAGACTTAATTAAATTTTTTTTTTACATATCTAAAACCAATATTTTAGATAATATATATTAATTTCCAAAACCAATTTTAGAAATTAATCTTGGTTAGTCCCAAAACATAATTTTTGAAAGCTTTGGGTGCTAAGAGGGAAAAAAGGAAAACGTCTTCATCATGGGCCACCGGGGAAAAACAGCCGAAATGGAGTAAAAAAAAAATAATATATTTTTTATATATAAACAAACAAAATTGCATCCTAGGGAGGATACATTGTCCTCCCCATGATGAAAGCCGTGCATGGGAGCTTGTCCCATGTGAAGCCGTGGTCAGGGCCGATTGTGCCTCAAGCCCCGGCTTAGGCAAAAAAGAAAAAAAAAAAAAACCTTTTTTTTTCACCACTTCCAAAAACAATTTATGGATAAATTTTCTTCAAATTTTGCAAAGAATTCTAGAAACAATTCTCTGTGCAAAGATCGATTTTTATTGTCTTCAAAACTCAAACAAGAACAAAGCCAAACGAAGAACAGTTTCTTCACAAAAATAGTTTCAGCAACCATTCAAAATAATTTCCAACAAATGTTCTTTTATCAAACAAAATCACAGAACGTTTTCTGTGCAAAACGAAACAAGCCCAAAAGATAGTTTTACAGGAAAACTCTCTGCAACATTTATAGAATAAAATGCTACAACCAAAACCCACAAAACTCTTTCAACAAAACATTACAGAGACCATTCTATAACAGCATTAACCCCGTAGGATCATGAAACAAATTTCATAGAGAGAACCAGTGACATATACGAAACAATTTTTCATGGCACCAAACACAGAAACGATTTCTACTAATCCTAAAACACAATCACATGAACAATTTTAGGAAGCAAGCCATATTCAATTACACAACAGAGACCCACGATTCTTGAAACAACTTCAAGAATTAAACTGAAATAGTTTTCAGATATCAATGCTCCATGAAACAACTTTCGCTGAATACAACAAAGATGTCATTAAACAGTTTCATAACATATAGATGATCTGTAAATCACACACAAGCATAAGCTCTGATACCACTATAGGTAATCTCATGCAAATATGGGCTCGTGCAGTGGAAAATTTGAGATATACCAAAACCAGAATCTACAAGGTGTGAATAATAGAAGGACAAGAAGAGTAATATACCTTCTCTGTGTGGCACTGTAAAATAAAAAATTTCAGTCGAATTCTGAGGTGTGATCTAGCACAACCAGTGCTTCATGTCTTCGTTACTAGAGCCTAAGTGTTAGACTCCCTCTAGTAATATCCACACCGAGGATGCTTACTCAAGAATGCCAGAATATAATCTCTATGCTAGTAGAGAAAGAATGGTGGCCTGGGTCACTCACATAGAGAGAATTAGGGAAAAAGACATGCATATCAAAATTCACATAAAATAATTTTCTCTGTGTTTTTTTAAAAAAAACAATCACAGATTATTCTAAGGGAAAAATCCTGGAAAAATACCTACTGATGAACATCTTTTGAATTCTAAAAGATTTAAAATTCTTCAATTGTAATTGGAACCTACAAGTTCTCACAATTAAAATTTGGCCCAAAAATTATAACTAATTATACTTTGACCACAGTAACTTTTTCCTCTCACAATTAATCCCACAATGTTATCAAACAACATCTTAAGTACTTAATCCTCTATTGTGTGTAACATATTAAGTTTCTCAATTTATTGGTAGCGAATATGAATTAATCCAAACATTTTTGGGATTAATAATCCTTAATAATTCAGAATTAACTTATTAATTCTAAACAGAATTGGTTTATTAATTTATTAATTAATATACCCATATTCAGCAAATCATGGGTGGTATCTAGAAACGCATATTGACCACCCAAGAGTTCAAGAAGTCCAGTGGCTTAACATGAACCTTAATAACAAACTACAGTGCAATAAATTCCTTTCACCATATAATATATCATTTAGTTTTGAGTATGGAATTAGTGCCAACTCTCTCCAGAATATATATTAATCATGGCCCGAATATATTAGTACTTGTACCAAGAATCCACTACTCTACATGTGTATCAATTGGAACTGTTTCCAATACACAATCACTTTGGCCAAGGGTTTCATGAGTAGTAATTCCAACAAGTGGCTGTGAGATATTCACCCCTACTATTAGGAGTGGTGAATCATTTATTGACCCTCTCAACTACATTTATTTATCTCACATTATATGAAACCCCAACTAAAACCAACCCTAGAGTAAGGGGATCGGGATGCATATCATATTTTCTTGCATGCATAAATATATTTTTGAATGATTTTATATACTTTAGGATTGTAATTTATAGTCTAGAAGGTTTAGTTGTATTTATGGAAGGGTAAAATGGTAATTTTGCTTGAAGTAAAAAATAAGGATATAGCTTGAAGATTAAATAGGAAGAGTATTTGGAAGAGAAAATAAGAATAAGAGTTGTTGTGGTTTAGTGGTTAGAGCTTTGGAATTAATCCTTAAGGTCTTGAGTTCAAATCCCATCCTTTAAGATTTAGCATGAATAATTTTATTTTGTTTAAGGATTGGACTTTTCAGCCTTTGTATCCCATAAGTAGAACTAGGAGTGTTGTCCTGGGAGAGACATGAAGGGAATGTCCTAATCCTATTCTTATACACTACAAAAATTCTTAAAGGATTCATGTCCCTCTACTCTCTAGCTTACCTTAATTCTTTATCAATTAAGTTGTTCAATTTATCCAAAGCCATTTTTATTTCCAGAAAATCCAACAAGGTTCATTAACCTTGGAATCTCAAAAATGACTCTTAGAGGATAGAGTATTAGATGGAAATGGGGAAGGAGTTAAGGAAGGTTCCCAAGAGAATTAATCTCAATGGTTAAACCTTCAAACTCCACTCCATAAGTGTTCATCTTCTTCATGGTAGCAATCTGGAAATTTTCCAATTTCTTAGTCAGTCCAGCTCTCGAAAAATTCAGCCATTTTTCTTACTCAAATGCTGCTAGAAAAATAGCCAATTTGCTCAGTTTGAAGACTAAAATCCTTGGCCAAAATTCAGACTGCACAAAGCTGTGCAAACCAGGAAAAAAATCCTGGACAATTTTGCAACTTAGCAGGCCAAAAATTAAGTTGTTTCTTCTAGCCTTCAAATCAGTAATTCACCCCTGTCTTTCCTCCATAAAGAAGGCTGGACACCAGCCTTAAAGAACCCTCCAATACCTCTTCAAACTCACTTTAAGTTGACTGGAACATTGCAAAAAAAAAAAAAAAAAAAAACTGCACAAAAATTCCAGCAAACCATTCGAATGAACAACCAGAAATTCTAGCCTTGCTCCCTCTTCAAACCATGTCCAAAACTCACTTCAATTTTCTATGAAACCAACCTTAGTCAGCCATGAACTGAACTTCATCACCTCCTCCATTGATCTGCACAAAATGAACACCATAGCCACTCCTTAAATTCCTCCATCAATTACTCCAATCAAGTTCCCAATTAGAATTCAAAATTTCAGCAAATTGCTCCATGAAAACTTCCATGAATTAAGCTTCAAATAACCAGAAATTCTCCCACCCTTACACTCAGAATTTCGGCCACCCTATAGCTTCTTCAAACCTCATTCATCTAAGTAAAACCCCAGCAAAATCCAGTTGGCCATAGCAGCTCCAAAGAACCTCCATCAATCAAACCACTCTACCATATCTTCTACCTTAATTCACTCCATGAATTACTCCTTTTGAAATTCAAATGATCAAATTTCCCTTTTCTCCCTAGTCTGAAAATTCAGTCACAAGAATCCCTTAACCATTCGGCCAACATCTTTCAGTAAAATTTATCCAGCTTTCTCTCCATTTCTCCAAGAACACCAAGAACACACACCACCATCCTCCAAGCCTAAGACCACTCCAAACCTCTCCAATCCCTTCCAAAAACTCTAGATCACGTCTACTCACCCTCTAGAGTCCATTTCTATATTTTATAACATCAAACATTGAAAATAAAATTCTGCTATCGGATCAAAAACCATAATTTTTCTTTAAGATTCAAGAACTCCCTCAAGGTAACCAAGAACGATTTTGATAATCTTCTTTCCTTTAATCTTTAAACATAATATACTAATGTTCTCTCTCTCTCTCTCTCTCTCTCTCTCTCTCTCTCTCTCTCTGCCGAAATGGTTGTTTCAACCATGACCGTTTCTCTTCTTCTTCCTTGGACGATTCAAGCCTCCTACACGTGTGGACCTCCTTGGATCTTCAACAAGATTGTCATCAACCAAGTATTTCTCTTTAACACTATTTTCAATTCTAAAAATCATGTCTCCTAGATGTTGTCAGAAAAGGATAGATGATGTTTGGGGAATGAGTAAATGCTTGTGTATGAAGAGTTGAGATTGAAGTATGAGGATGTTTTGCCATGATTAAGTGCTGTAGTATTTCTTGTGGATTGATGCATGTTTTTCATATCTTGAGTAAGATAGATGGTTAAGCATGCTAGATATTATGTCACCTTTGGTGAATAGGGTTTGTGTTCTTGAATTCTTGTTGAAGCCATGTATATGATTATGTTTAGTAGAGATTTAGTCATATGCTAGTAGGTATGGATTTAAGCCTTTATTCATGAATGGAATGGTTTAATGATTGATGTTGGATTTTGTGTTCAAGATTATTGTTAGCAATAGGAGAGTTATGATCATGACCTTATTGATCCTAAGCTATCTTAATTGACCAACATTATTACGTTAATAAAAAAATTAATACTATATTTTTCTCCAATAATTTTGAAAACCCTAGGAAGCTTTGGAAGTAGATTATTAAATGAAACAGTGATATTTTAGCCAAATAAATGATTTTTTCTATTAAAAATAATATATATATATATATATTATATTATAATGATAATAAATAAGGCCTTTTATATAAATGATCATAATAGGTAAAATATTAATCTTGTAGGTCATATATTCATAAATACTATTAAAATTTTATTTATTACCTTTTGATCAAAATTTAATAAAATTTACTATTAACTTTATTTACTAATTATTTTCTATCTATTAATTATTAATTAAGAGATTAGTAATAATTTATTATTTTTAATAATATCATCTAAGACTTAGGACCCTTTATCAAATAAACCCTAGTTTATTTTTTAATAGCAAAGATTATATTTGAATGCATAACTTATTAGAAATTATTTTACAACCCATTTATCAAACTAGACTTATTGTATAAAACCCTTTATCATCTAACCTTAAAGCTTAGGAGATTAGGGTCATGATTGTAATAAGTAGAACTAGGATTATTTATGGAAGTAGTTATGGCTTGTGTTTCCCCAGGCGGGGTTAGGTCAACCTTGGAGGATTTTTGAATTAGCTCAAGCAAAAGATTAGGTAAGCTCCTGCATAAACCTTATTTGCTGTAAAAAGGGTACTATGGCAAGCCAAACGTGAAGTGTGTGAACACTCATTTTGTAAAGGCAATTAAGGACTGTTTCCCTTCTTGTTTCAGTCAAATAAATTATTTGAAAATCAACAAGTAGTTTTGCTCAAACACCAAACTATTTCTAAAACCAATTTTGACACAGACTCTAGAAACCCTTAATTACTATTTCCAAATAAAGTAATATTTTATCAGTTTTCTCCCAAGTGGGACAATCAACGTTGAGTACTCAATAAGGGTAGGCTAGTAGTACTAGTTTTGAAGAGCAAGAACGAGTCTACTGGCAGGAGGCCACCTCCAGAAGATGAACTCAACTTGGAGAAGCGATAGTACTACTTAGTCATGCCGATCCGAGCTAGCAAGTTACAATCATGTGGACTGTGTGTTGTCGGAATGGACAACCGATTTGTTTGGGTATAGAGAATGAGGAGTATCTTACCCGATTGGCCGTACATTTACCTTTTGTCAGTCTACACAAAGTGCGGCATTTTGACCGTTATATAATCATGGGGCCCAACGTGTGGTAACCCATGGTCACCTTTTCGAGAGGTTGATTTTATTGTGCACATGTATGGTTGGAAAAGTAAAATGCCAGTCATTATTTTTAACATTGTCTAATGCTTGCTAGTACATTTTCTTATGAAGTTTTTACAACTTGCATACTGTTGGATTGTATGCCCTCTTAGACTAGGTTTCTGATGTAAAATCGAATATTTTAATAAAATAATTTATTTTCAGAAATTGTTTGTGAATTTACTATTTGTTTGTACACGATTTTCGTTTGGAACAGACCCATTGTGTTTAAATAAGTGATCCATGTGAATGGTGGTCTTTCACAGTAAGGTATGGATCACGAGTTATTTAACACATAAACATTTGTTCTTAACCTATTGATGAGACTGGAAACCTCATCATGTTTAGGTTATTCTGTTATGAATTCCAAATGGGGAATAGCTTACTTTTAGCCAGTGAGTAGTCCACTTACTTCATGACATAAGCGTATTTCGAATACGTAGGACATGACCTGTAGTAGTGGTTTCTAAAAGCACTATATGATAGAAACCTAGACTACTACCGCTACAGCGTGGACTAGTACTCTACGACTTGAGTATGAGTTGGTGGTCTGGCGAAGCTGGAAGTATATACTTTGATTTGCTATAGTTGAGGTTCTATCGTAGGGCCAATATACTTGCGTGTTGGGTATGTGTGACTAGTTAGTTAAGATAGACTTGTACAAGATAGTTTCTGCACTATATCGCCCCTTGTGGTTGTCCGAATGGTCTAAAATGTCCAGGGCCCTGGGAAACATGACATGGATGTTTGCTTTAGGGTAGCTCCCTTGGAAAACGGAAACACTTCAGGAAGTCATGGATCATTGGACTAGAAGCCTAAGGATGGTAGATGTCATTTAGAGGGGTGTTAGTACACTTCTTCCTCTCTAAATGTACGGCAATGTGTAGAGAGGTATTTTAGTCATTTCACCTGTAGGTCGGAGACTTTGCGAATGCAGCATTGTCCTTGGGGTCAATATTTCCTTATGGTGATATTAGGAAATATTTAAAATGTAAAATACAGCTATTTATATAGCGGGGGTATTTTGGTCATTTTAGCAGCCAAGGCGATGTGTTTTTTTGGTCCTCGGAATAGCCCGTAAATCCTAACTAATTTTGGGCTGAGGAATTGGTCTCAGTTGAAGAGGATTTTATTTTATTCAAGAAGTCTAATTTATTTTTGGATTGGAATAAAATAAATTAATTAATTAAAATAGGAGTTGAAAGAAATTAATTATCTAGTTTAATTGGTTAATTAATTATTTAGGGCCTAGGTCCAGTATGAATAATTAAGAAATTAACCTGGGCTTAAACTAGGGGAAATAATTAATGTTTAATTATTTATTGGGTTATTTATATAGGCACAAGAAATAAATAATTAAAGATTAATTATTTTGGTTCATTTGGGCTCATTAATTATTTATTGGGTTATTTATATAAACCCATGAAATAAATAATTAATGTTTATTATTTTGGGCCTTTTGGGTCCAAGAGAAATAATAAATATTTTTCTGGCCCAATAGCTTGGACCGTAGGGTTTTTTCCAGATACGGTTAGGAGGAGTTTAGGGTTAGGCCAAACTGATTCTTAGGATAACATCTGGGTGTTTTGAAATCCCGGGGATGTTTATCAGATATTGAGAAACCTAGTTTTGGCTAACTAATAAACTAGTCTCTGGTAGAGGAAAACCCTAATTCCCAACACAACACATAGAGAACTTACGTCTCTCTCTCTGCTCTCTCACGTTGATTTCCTCTTGTTCTTTCTCCTTGGACTTTGCTAATCAATAGCGAGTGAACCAAGGAGATTTGAGATTGTTCCTCTTCACCATTGTGTTCACCGACTAGAGGTTAGGTAGAGGAATATTCCGAGAGCTGGAAAGCTTGGCGTTCATGCAAACAAGGCGAAGTAGAAGGCTAGCGGGTGTTCAACCGGAAGCTTCTTCAAGTGGGCGAAGCGAGGCGATTCCAGTCGTTCAATCCACTCCTACTCAACCTAGAAAGGTTAAGGAGCGCAAATGTATGATCTTCACGCTTCCGTATAGCCTTTAAGGCTTGGTTTTATTTTTCTCTGTTTTTTTTTTCTGTAACCAGTGCATGCTCCCCTTTTTCATCTCCCTCAATGTGGTATCAGAGCCACTGGTTTTTTATCAATATAGGGAGCATGGTAGTTAATAAAAATGGAGAAGATGATTATACTTGTGATCCTTAGCTGTTTTGGTATGGGATAGGCTTGATGTAAGCTTCACCGTTGAAGCATAGGAGCCCTCTGTATAAAAATTTTTTGGCTTTGAAGTTTATTCGTGTAAACCTAATTTAAATGGGTATAGGCAATTTTGTTTTTGTTTTGGATGTTTTTTGTAAGTAAATATGTCCAAAGAAGCCAAAGATGGTTGGGAAAATCGAAAAGAGAAGTCACTGCAACTTCGCGCGCGGACAGAAGAAAAAACGAAGAAGAAAGCACTGTTCATAAGCCGCCGTCGCGCCGAGCCGAGCTGAAGCCGCTGCCTAATTTCTGTGTCTGGAGCCGCTGGCTTATATGCACCGAGCTGAGCCGATTGAATTGCAATTTGCAATTGTGCGCGGGTCGAGCGGCCAATTTGGATAAAGACGCGGGTGAACTACAGAGAGAAGCAGGGGCGGTTCGCGGGTCTGGGCAGGATCCATGGGCTGAAGCAGCTGTCGATCTAGTGTAGCTGGTGCACCGAGAGGCGCGGTGGACTGCAGAACAAAAGGCGCCGATCCGGTGCACCCAGTGCACGTGGACCGCCAGCGTTTTTTTTTGCAATTTTTTTTTCTTTTTCGTTTTGGGTCCCATACCAGGCGAAGTTAATATTTTTGCAATATTTATATTCTTGGAATATATTTGCATGAAAAATATTAGTAAGGGATTTTAGGATTTAACAAGATAATTAATTAATTAATGTGTTTAATTCTATTATTTGGGCACTTAGGTTTAAAAAATAGAAAAGCATGAAAACGTTTACTGTTTTCGAGTATGCTATTTTTTTATGTACCTATGTGTGTTTTTTCTCAAAGACCAGAGTCTTTGGGAGCATTTTTGACAAGAAAAATATTTTTCTTCAAAAATTAAATGGTTATTTTAATTGGTACAAAAATTAATCCTTGAATATTTTCTCAAAGGATTTAATCCTTGACATAGAAAATATATTGGATTTAGATATTTTTGGAAATTAAAATGGAAAGTCATTTTGTTTTGTTTTGGAGTAGAAAAATGATTTTGTCAAATAAACTTGAGACCAAAGTCTCTAGAAAGTTTTAATTGGAAAATTTTTGAAATCATTAAGTTTTAACTTAAATAAAATTAGTCCATGGAGAAAATCTCTCAAAGGATATAAGCCTTGACATAGAGATTTTATTGGACTTAGATATTTTATTTTTGAGTTAAGGAAAAACTTAATGGAAATTTCAAAAGGATATTTTCCAGAAAACCTTTATTTTAAAAGACTAAGTGGGAGAGGGGTTCCAACGGCCCCATGGCTTCCATCACGGTCCTCATTAGAGATCGTGGATCCCCTCGCGTCACCCTGGGAGTGAACCCATATAGGATGGAGATACCACAAGGGTCTAGATCTAATGGAAGGATGTAATTAATAACCCGGGGCACGTACTATGATCGGCCTGCCCACGTTGGAGGTTATAGTGCGAGGTATGTCCATAGGAAATGAGAGGAAACAGCCATCCCACGATGGAGTTATTCTCTAGACCATTACCTAGAAAGGAAATTAATTTATGGGGGTTAATACACTTAGCTTAGGAAACTGTTAATCTTCCCAAGAAGCTATGCCAGTTTTCCTAAGAGCCAAATTATTTTCAGTGCACAAATTTTATTTTATTTTCACAAACTAAATTCTTTCTTTTATTTTCGATTTTCAGAAATAGTCAAAGGTTCTTTTAGTCCATTGGTCATTATTCTCAGGGAGAATAAGTTAACGGGTCCAAACTATGTGGACTGGAAAAGGAACCTGGATATAATACTCATAACTGAGGAGTATAAGTATGTCCTTTACGAGACCTGCCCTATTATCGAGGAAGGTTCCATCGTGGATAAGCGAGAGGCTGAGAAGGCGTGGAAGAAAGCTGACGAAATGGCACGTTGCTATATGTTAGCTTTCATGTCTAATGTACTCCAGTCAAAACACGAGCACATGGCTTCTGCATATGACATAAGTCAATCATTGGCAACTATATTCGCAAACAAGAGCCGGCCCGCAAGGCAGGAGGCTCTTCGAACTATTGTGAATACTAAGATGGCTGAGGGAGCATCAGTCCGAGAGCATATGCTCAAGATAATTGCTGCTTTCGAGGAGGCGAAAATCTTAGGGGCTATCATTGACCCCGAGAGCCAAGTGGATATAGTTCTCGAATCTCTACCAGGCTCTTTTACTCAATTCAAGTTAAACTATAACATGAATAAGTTGATCATGAGTTTAACTAAACTGATGAAGGAGCTCCAGATGGCGGAGAAGGTCATGAAGCCGCAATCTAAGGCCATGATTGCTAGGGCTTCTTCTTCAAGAACTGGGCCTAAACCCAGAAAGTTCAAGAGGAAGAAGGGAAATGTAGCAGCCCAGCCCAAGACCCAGCCCAAGGACAAGCCAAAGGGCAAGTGCTTCAAGTGTGGCAAGAAGGGACACTGGAAAAAGGAGTGTCCAGATCTTCAAACCAAGAAAAAACCCCACAGGTAATGTTTACTATCTAGAGTCCATATCAATGGTAGGATCAACTTCCATTTGGATTGTTGATTCAGGAGCCACTGATCATATCTGTAACTTCTTGCAGGGGTTTAGGAAGATAATAAGACTCAAAAAGGGCGAACATGGGCTTCGAGTGGGTAATGGAGCACAAGTCTGGGCCTTTGCAGTGGGAGAGCTGGATCTAATTTTTTATTGTAATAAGATAGTGGTTTTAAAGGATATTTTATATGTACCTGGTTTTCGTCAGAATTTGATTTCAGTTGCAAAACTTATTAATAAAGGATATTCTGTATCTTTCCATTCTAGTATTTCTATCAGTAGAGATGGAGAAATTTTATGTACTGAGCACATGTGTGGAAATTTGTTCTTTTTAAACCCTATTAACAACCAATCGAATAACGCTCAGTCTGAACCTTTAACTAGGAAGAGAAAGATCAATATCAACTATTTATACCTTTAGCATCTAAGGTTGGGTCATATTAACTCAACCAAGATTCAGAGGCTAATCCATGATGGGCCTTTAGGCTCATTGAGATTGGAAAGTTGGCCTCAGTGTGAATCCTGCCTGATGGGAAAAATAACCAAAAGGTCTTTTACACCAAAGGCGGATAGAGCCAATGAGGTGTTGGGTCTTGTTCACACTGATGTGTGTGGTCCATTGTCTACACCAGCTAGGGGAGGTTTTGAGTACTTCATCACGTTCACGGATGATTGTACGAGGTTTGGTTATATTTACCTGATGCGACGCAAGTCTGACTCTTTTGACAAGTTCAAGGAGTTTAAGGCTGAAGTGGAGCGTCGGACAGGTAAATTAATCAAAATCTTACGATCGGATCGTGGTGGAGAGTATCTCCTAGGTGAATTCAAGGACTACATGGTACATCATAGGATAGTATCCCAGCTCTCTGCACCGGGAACACCCCAGCAGAACGGAGTAGCTGAGAGAAGGAACAGGACATTAATGGAAAAGGTCCGAAGCATGATGTCTCATGCTACTTTTCAAGTGTCCTTTTGGGGATATGCCTTGGAAACAACGGCATATATTCTGAACTTGGTGCCTTCCAAGTCAGTACCTAGGACTCCCTATGAGATGTGGACTGGGTGTAAGCCAAGTCTGAATCATCTCAGGATTTGGGGATGTCCAGCTTATGTATTGATCAAGGGAGACAAGTTGGAACCAAGATCAGAATTATGCTATTTTGTTGGGTATCCAAAAGGGACAAAAGGAGGTTACTTTTATCATTCTAAGGAGCAGAAGGTACTAGTTAGTACCAATGCTAGATACTTAAAAGATGATCAAAGTACTTCCACTAAAGGTTTAACGAGGTTAGAACTTGAGGAGAAGTTATCTACGGAATCAACTTCTTCTGACTCGATTGTGGAACAAGAAGAGGCACAGCCTCAAGAGCCTGTGCAAATGGAGCCTCGTCGTAGTGGGAGAGTATCTAGGGTTCCGGATAGATGGACTAGAGAAGCCTTTAAGCTGGTCTCTGACCATTAGGAACAAGACCCCACTAGATACGAGGAGGCTATTGCTGATGCCAATGCAAATCTGTGGCATGAAGCAATGAAAGCCGAGATTGAGTCTATGTACCTCAATCAGGTTTGGGATCTTGTAGCTTCACCTGAAGGGATAAAACCCATTGGGTGCAAGTGGGTGTACAAGAGAAAGAGGGGAGTGGATGGGAAGGTGGAAACCTTCAAATTTAGACTTGTGGCGAAAGGGTATACTCAGAAAGAGGGAATCGACTATGAGAAAACCTTTTCCCCGATAGCCATGCTTAAATCCATCCGCATCCTTCTTGCCATCGCATGTCACTATGACTACGAGATATGGCAAATGGATGTCAAGACGGCATTCTTAAATGGCCATCTTAGCGAAGACATCTATATGTCCCAACCGGAAGGCTTCATTGCTGAAGGCCAAGAACACATGGCTTGCAAGCTTAAGAAGTCCATTTATGGACTTAAGCAGGCATCGAGAGCATGGAACATTCGTTTTGATGAGACTGTAAAGTCTTATGGTTTTATTCAAAACGAAGATGAACCATGCATGTACAGAAAACTTGAAGGCATTAATGTAATTTTTCTTGTCCTATATATGGATGACATTCTACTCATTGAAAATGATGTAGGGACATTGTCATCTACAAAGGTTTGGCTGTCTAGTCAATTCAGTATGAAAGACTTGGGAGAAGCCAACTACATTCTCGGGATTGGGCTTCTTAGAAATAGGAAGTAGAGAATGTTAGGGTTATCCCAAGTGACATACATTGACAAGATGCTGGTCAAGTACAGCATGGACTCATGCAAGGGAGCTCTAATCCCTTGCAGACATGGGTTGTCATTTTCTTTGAAAGACTGTCCTCAGTCTCAAGAAGAAAAGGACAGAATGAGTAAGATTCCCTACGCTTCGGCTGTGGGAAGTCTCATGTACGCCATGCTGTGTACTAGGCTAGATATCTGCTTTGTCGTGGGCTTAGTTAGCAGATATCAGTCAAACCCAAGGGAGGTTCATTGGTAAGCTGTAAAGCATATTCTCAAGTACCTCAAGGGAACGAGAGATTATATGCTGGTTTACAGGGCAGATGATTTGGTTTCTACAGGATACACAGACGCGACTTTCAGGCAGATAAGGATGAGAGAAAATCCACTAGTGGATATGTCTTCACCTTGTCTGGAGGAGCAATTTCATGGAGGAGTATTAAGCAGTCTTGTATTGCTGACTTAACCATGGAAGCTGAGCATGTGGCTGCTTCGGAGGCGTCCAAGGAAGCAGTTTGGCTCCGGAAGTTTCTTTCAGAACTTGGAGTCGTTCCACATATGGACAGGCCGATTGTGATGTATTGCGACAACACTGGAGCAGTATCGCAATATAAGGAACCTTGGAACCACAAGAAGGGGAAACACATCGAGAGGAAGTACCACCTGATCCGAGATTTTATCCAGAGACGGGAAGTCGTGGTGGAGCATATTGCCTCAGAAAACAATCTAACAGACCTATTCACCAAGCCTTTGGCTGAGAGAGTCTTCAAGAGACACTTAGACGCCATAGGGGTGGGCACCCATGGACTTACCTAGTCTTAGAGTGCAAGTGGGAGATTGTTGGATTGTATGCCCTCTTAGACTAGGTTTCTGATGTAAAATAGAACATTTTAATAAAAGAATTTATTTTCAGAAATTGTTTGTGAATTTACTATTTGTTTATGCACGATTTTCGTTTGGAACAGACCCATTGTGTTTAAATAAGTGATCCATGTGAATGGTGGTCTTTCATAGTAAGGTATGGATCACGGGTTATTTAACACATAAACATTTGTTCTTAACCTATTGATGAGACTGAGAACCTCATCATGTTTGGGTTATTCTGTTATGAATTCCAAATGGGGAATGGCTTACCTTTAGCCAGTGAGTAGTCCACTCACTTCATGACATAAGCGTATTTCGAATACGTAGGACAGGACCTGTAGTAGTGGTTTCTAAAAGTACTATATGATAGAAACCTAGACTACTAACGCTACAGCGTGGACTAGTACTCTACGACTTAGTATGAATTGGTGGTCTGGCAAAGCTGGAAGCATATACTTTAATTTGCTATAGTGGAGGTTCTATCGTAGGGCCAATATACTTGCGTGTTGGGTATGTGTGACTAGTTAGTTAAGACAGACTTGTACAAGATAGTTTCTGCACTATATCGCCCCTTGTGGTTGTCCGAATGGTCTAAAATGTCCAGGGCCCTGGGAAACATGACTTGGATGTTTGCTTTAGGGTAGCTCCCTTGGAAAGCGGAAACACTCCAGGAAGTCATGGATCATTGGACTAGAAGCCTAAGGATGGTAGATGTCATTTAGAGGGGTGTTAGTACACTTCATCCTCTCTAAATGTACGGCAATGTGTAGAGGGGTATTTTAGTCATTGCACCTGTAGGTTGGAGACTTTGCGAATGCAGCATTGTCCTTGGGGTCAATATTTCATTATGGTGATATTAGAAAATATTTAAAATGAAAAATACAGCTATTTATATAGCAGGGGTATTTTGGTCATTTTAGCAGTCAAGGCGATGTGTCTTTTTGGTCCTCGGAATAGCTCGTAAGTCCTAACTAATTTTGGATTGAGGAATTGGTTTCAGCTGAAGAGAATTTTTTTTTATTTTATTTTATTCAAGAAGTCTAATTTAGTTTTGGACTGGAATAAAATAAATAAATTAATTAAAATAGAAGTAGAGAAAAATTAATTATCTAGTTTAATTGGTTAATTAATTATTTAGAGCCTAGGTCCAGTATGAATAATTAAGAAATTAACCTGGGCTTAAACTAGGGGAAATAATTAATTTTAATTATTTATTGGGTTATTTATATAGGCCCAAGAAATAAATAATTAAAGATTAATTATTTTGGTTCATTTGGGCTCATTAATTATTTATTGGGTTGTTTATATAAGCCCATGAAATAAATAATTAATGTTTATTATTTTGGGCCTTTAGGATCTAAGAGAAATAATAAATATTTTTCTGGCCCAATAGCTTGGACCTTAGGGTTTTTTCCAGCTACGGTTAAAAGGAGTTTAGGGTTAGGCCAATCTGATTCTTAGGATAACATCTGGGTGTTTTGAAATCCCGGGGATGTTTATCAGATATTGAGAAACCTAGTTTTTGCTAACTAATAAACTAGTCTCTGGTAGAGGAAAACCCTAATTCCCAACACAACACACAGAGAACTTACGTCTCTCTCTCTGCTCTCTCACATTGATTTCCTCTTGTTCTTTCTCCTTGGACTTTGCTAATCAATAGCGAGTGAACCAAGGAGATTTGAGATTGTTCCTCTTCACCATTGTGTTCACCGACTAGAGGTTAGGCAGAGAAATATTTCGAGAGCTGGAAAGCTTGGCGTTCATGCAAACAAGGCGAAGTAGAAGGCTAGCGGGTGTTCAATCGGAAGCTTCTTCAAGTGGGCGAAGCGAGGCGATTCCAGTCGTTCAATCCGCTCCTACTTGACCTAGAAGGGTTAAGAAGCACAAATGTATGATCTTCACGCGTTCATATAGCCTTTAAGGCTTGGTTTTATTTTTCTCTGATTTTTTTTTCTGTAACCAGTGCATGCTCCCCTGTTTTGTCTCCCTCACATACATGAACTGTTTTACCTGAAACACTCAAAGCACACACGGAATTATTGCGATTTTTATCTCATCACCTTTTATGCCATGTTTTCAGGTCGGTTCTACTGTGGGGATGAGTAGCTAGAATGTTGCCTGCTTGAAGACTCTTTGTTGTTTAGTTTATATATTGCTTTGAGAGATGATAGTGAAGAATTTATTTTGGATTTGTTCATGAATTTTGGGTTATAATAAGTTTTAATTTTAAAGTATTGTTTTATTTCTGTTTGTGTGTCCTAGTTATAAAGACCCCTTGTCCTTTGGACAGGGCGACATCTCCGGCCTTGTTGGGCTTAGGTAGTGGGGTGTTACACATTATACCCAATATTCATCCCATAGGCAGTCGTCGATTTAGCTCCAAAGGTTGGAATCAAAGTACAATGCTCAGCAAACAAAGTATCTTGAAGATCTCAAGTCTAAAGATACTTGCATGTTTGCTATAACGAGATTTTATCACTGGTACTAAATAGTTATCCATGTGATTATCTCATAATTAAGTCATCCAATATACTTGTTCTATTAACAAACATACACGTGTTAACTTTGAGTATCTCAATACTCACGGATATGAGAACCACCATCTGATCAAATCAGGAAGCCTAACACGTACTAATCTTAACGCATTAATGATGTCATATCTCATTAATATTATGACTAGGGATTATTTAAGTACTAACACCATGTAGTGTAATATGAATATCACATCATTATCTCTATCATGATTTCCTTAACACAGTGTTGTACTAGGGACTTTATCTAACTATTATTTTACATGAAAGTAAAGAAAACAAACTGAAAGATAAATAATTCCTTGTATTATAAAAAAATGTATCATATATAAAGTACAAGTGATTACCTCTAGGGCACAATACTAACAGAAATAATCTATGTTTAAAACTTATTACAACCTAAAACAATATTTATATAAGTCTTAAAAGAATTAAATGATAACTAAAATCTCTCAAGAAATAAATATAATCAAAATGAACCTTCAAAATTCAAGACAACATAAACCAATTCAACCTTCAAAGCAGGATCGACTTGAAAACATGACATAAAAGGGTAGTGAGAAATATTTTTCTGTAAGTCCTACATGTTCTCATGCATGCAAATTTTAAACAAGTCACCATAAAAAGTTTGTAAATCCAGAAATTCATCTTCAAACATTAAGTGGTATTTTATCAGCTTTTGCAAAATAAAATATACAAATTGTAAAAAAATAACCACTCAAACAAAGTTGACTATGAAACTCTGCATCATAGTCATAGCCATAAAACCTTGTATCATGACCATGTACTATGGAACTCTGAATCATAGTCATTGCCATAATAGAAGTGTGTGATTAGCTCACAGTGTGAGATTCTTCTCTATCTCTACACCCAAACTTACCAGTTGTCCATTTCGAAAAATAAACAATCCACTTGAACTATGATGCTAGCATAGACCGGCCTAACCAACCCAAATTGGTGTCTTGTCCATGTAGAGTTCACCTCTCAAAGGTAGCCACCTACTAAGAGACTTACCCTAACCCTTCAAAGAATACTCTCAGTAGTCTACCCTTACTGTACACTCAATGTTACATTTGTCCCATTTGGAAAAAAGTAAAATCAATAAAGTATTTTACCTTGAAGTAGTAATTAAGGTATTCAGACAGTCTAGTAAAAATTGGTTTAAGAGAAAATTTAGCATTTTACTTGGAAAACTGTTTACTTGCTTTAAAACTATTTTCTTTTAGCAGAAAAGATAAAATGTCCATAATTGCATCCCAAAAAACATCTTTATTGTAAACAACACATTTGACTTGCAGGAGTGCTTTGGTTTAGCAAACAACTTTATGCAACGACTTACTTAATCTTTTGATCTCACAAATTAAAAGTCTTCCACGTCCTGTTCAAGTCAACCTAGGCCCATCTGGATTAAACATAAGGTATAAGTCACTAATAGTCCACAATTAATCAATAGACCACACAAATACTAATAACTCCAAAACACCATATATTCATAACCATATAAAACAACCCCAACATTAGCAAAACTCAAAAATGAAAATAATGGTTTAGGAGTTCTAAGATTAATTGATATAAAAATATTCTAGAGTTAGTATTAATATTAGTATAAGAATAACTTGATTTTATAATAACATAAGTAATAAATAAGTGTTGCAAAAATAATAATATTATAGATAGTAATAATATCGCTAAAAGGATAATAATAATAATCATAATGATAATAATAATAATAATAATAATAATAATAATAATAATAATAATAATAATAATATATTATTATTATTATTATTATTATTATTATTATTATTAATGTTAATAATGATAATAATACCAATAGTAATGGTAATAGCAATATTATTATTATTATTATTGAAAATAATAATGCTGATAGTGATAATAATATTATTAATAATAGTAGTACTAATAAAAATAATGACATTAATTTTAGTATCAATAACAATATTAATATTTAAAAGTAGTAATAATTTTGGTATAAATAAATAAAGTAAATTTGTACAAGTAGAGGTAATAACAACATTTATCTTAGCAAAAGTAGTATTTTTAAAGCCAACAATAATTTTTGTAAAGGCAATAATAATTATTGATGGCCATACCAGCAATATAAAGCAACAACAATAATAATAATCCCCAACAGCAACCACATTAACTCATGGTTTAATGTTATAAAACTCTATTCTCATTTCTCCTAACAAGCATGCCATAATCTCACTATCAAACCATAATTTCATCATATCACTCCCGTTTTAAAAATCATAATCCATGAGTAATTCATAAAGTAGTCATAAAGCATATCTTAACCTTTATATCATAAAACCACACACACAATAAATATCTTCTCCAATATTACTAGACCATCATAAATCACACACTTCTTTATTTACATCATCCTACACAACTTGAGTTCAAAAGAGTAAGAAAGTTAGATCAAAATACTTGTCTTGATGATCATTTTAAGTTGAAGATGACGTTACATAGTCGCAGAGTCTTAATTGCCTTAGTGTGCACCTTTAAGAGACAAACAATTTGAAGGGGTCCATCCATGACCATCAACAATTTCAGCCAAGAGTAGATTGAGAAGAAGAGTAAGAAAAAGGATAAAAGAGAAGAAAAGAGAGAACATGAAATGATGTCTTGGACATGATTACCTTTTGATGTTCTTCTTGGCTCGAAAGAAGAATGTTTGTTTTGATTCGAGTAAGGGAGGGTCTTTGATTGATTGGGTGTTATAAAGTGTGCTAAAGAAGAATGTAGGTTGTCTTCTAGTTGATTTGAAGGTTTTAGAGTGGTTTAGTATGGTTAGATATGGCTAGAGAGTTGAAGAGAGGTAGTGTGTGTTCTTGGTGTTCTTGAGAGAACAAGAGAAAAAACTAGAAGGAAGATGAGAGTGTTCTTGGATTGGTGATAGCTGAATGGCCTTAGTTGGTGTCATGATTTGATCTTCTCTAGGTGTGGCGGGTTCAAGGTGTTGTTCAAATTTGAATTTTGAAGGATGGTTGAGGAAATAGTGGAGATTCTTAAGGTAAGGTGTTGCTAATGGTGTCCAATCTTCGAAGGTTTTTAGCTCATCAATGGAGGTTCACTTGATTACCTAAAATATAGAAATGAGACGGAGAATGCTCTATAATAGAGCTGACTGAAATCCTAGCAAGGTAAGTAGAAAAATTCTGGTTTAATAAATGGTTTGGTTGCTAGATTGTTGAGCGTTTGATGGAAGCAAACCATGGGTTTTAATTTTCAAAATCAAAATATTTTGAATGGAGAGAAGCTAGGAGAAATTAAAGTGCTTTAATGGAGTTTGATAACTATGGCTGAATGAAGAAGAAAGAATGTTCTGACTTGTGCAATGGTGTGGCTGAAAGTTGTGAGAGAACAATGGAGAAGAAAAGCCAGCTAAAAATGTTGAAATGGCTGAGAAAAATTCTGGTTGTTTTAGTTAGAAAAGGTGATAAAATCTTAGGAGGTTTGTTGAGCAAAATTCAATGTTTTTTGAAAGGTTTTTGCAGCTACAAAATACGAGCAACTTAAGGTCCTTCAATGGTGTTTTTAGCCTGCTACTATGGTGGAGAATAAGAGGTATAGAAGAGCTAGTTCTTGGTGTTGAATGTGCACAAGTTTTATAGCTAAATGAAGAGAAGATTAGTTCACCATTGTAGTTTAAAGGTTTTAGAACAAAGCTCGATATTTTTGTTCTTACTAAATAGTTTACAAGCTAGCTGGAATTTTCTGGCTTAAGTGAGCTAAGAGTGCCCAAAATTCTCCAACAATTTTCCAGCTTTTGCTCTTAAGGAAGGTTGTTAGTTTGCAAAAAAAAAAAATAGTGCAACTTAGTTGTCCAGTTTTAGTCACCTAGAAGAATAGAGTGACTGAATTTAGCTGAGAAAGGAAGCAAAATAATTTCGAGCATTTCACCAAAACAAGAATAACAAAAATGAGGTTTCTTAGGAGAGAAAATTTGTAATTCATTTTGGAAATCAAATACTCTTCTAACTCTCTTATTTTGCTCCTAAGTTTCAACCATATGGTTCCAAAACACTGGAATTTTATGTTTGAATTCTAAGACCACAAGAATTTAGAACAATATAAGCAAATAAAGAATTCAAAATTTAAAAGCATTTTCAAATTCAAATGGATTACAAAAATAATGGAGACTAAAACTCCACTATATTTCCTTTAGGTCAAGATCACACAGTTAGAAAATTGCCATTGTAAGTTCTCAAGACTCCATTCCAAGATTCATGGAATGCAAGAAATAAATTTCAAATATTAGTCAATATAATCAAAAATAATTCTCAGTTGATGGGATTTGAACTCAAGTCCTGAGGAATTAATCCCAAAGCTCTATCCACTTAACCATATTAATTCTTTTTTTCAAAATTTTCCCAATTTAATTCCTTCCCTTCTAAATCCTAAGCTTCTCCTTCTCTCATCTCTTAGTAAAATTCCCTAATTGACCCCAACACTCATCAAGAACATAGAACTCGTATAGACCACATATAACCAATTCTAAAATACACAAATTCATCCAGAAAATCTATGTTCATGTAATAATCCATGAAATGCATCCCTTCCCTCTAATCCTAGGGTAGGCTTAGGTAGGGTTACACAAATATAATTTTGAAACCATTTCAAAAGAATATTTATGAAACAATTTCATAATACCAAATTTATTTTTGAAATAATTTCAAAACTAATAATAAATTAGTAAAACACATATGAGATGGCAATGATACTAGTGTTGGATTTCGATCATGCAATAACAATTAATGCATAGTGGAAATTAAAATGAAATTCATGTAACAGGATCACTTCTATGTAATTAAACGGGTTAAGAGAGGGAAGAAAATTTCGTTACCTAAAAAATGTGGCTTTTAAAATTTTTCTTCGTACACACAGAACCCTTCTGCAAATTTATGTTTGAGTAAGCTGAGCAAGTAAGTCCTTGCATAAAGTTTTGAATGCCAATACTCTTGTTTGCAAGTTATTTATGATTTAACTCTAAATCAAAATGTGATTACTTGAGTAGGATACGTAAACGTTGAGTAGTTAATAAGGGTAGGCTACTAGAACTAGCTTTAGAAGGTCAAAGTGAGTCTTTCAGCTGGTAGCCACCCCTCAGAGATGAGCTCCACCCAGATAAGGCGTCAGTTCTAGTAAGTCAAGTCAGTTCAAACTAGCAACTCAATTCAGGTGGGCTATTATCTAGAGATGGACAACCAGTAAGTTAGGTAGGAGATGAAGGAATTTCTCACCTAATAGGTCGATCACCCACTACGCTATAATGCAGGGTTTCATAGTGCTTTGTTATTATGCTGGGTTTCATGGCAAAGGGCTATAATGCAGGGTTTCATAGCACATCTATTTTACGAGTGGTTATTTTCTTGAATTGTACAGTTATGTTAACATGTAAAAGTAAGCAAAATACCACTTGTTGTTTTAAAAGGAATATGATGTGACTTGCAAATAAAATTCTTATGAATTTTTCCAATGTGCATACACGAAATCACTAGGAGACTGAAGAATTCTTATTTATATTTTTGTACCTCCTTAGAGGAATGTTCATTTTGTTATTTCATTTAGGACTTGTATCAACATTTGTTTAGTGGTAATAAATTGATACGATTTATTTACTTTGAGTTTTCCTTTTTACCTTGCTATGAAAACCCCCCTACTCCTTTGGATGAGGCGATGTCCTTGCCTCTTTAGGGTACGTAGGTAGTGGGGTATTACACTAAATCTACGGTTTTGTATTGAATTGATTTTAGATCTATTAAATTCTACTTTTAAATATTTGATTACATAAGTTTATTATGCTAAATGATTAGTTCCCACTAATGAATTTGAGAGTTGGGGTTAGGAGAATGGTACCAAATTGATTAATTAAATATTTGTTATTTGTTAATTTACTCGATAGAGAGGTTGGGGATAAGAACTGGTAATTATTAAGATTTTGATATCACCTAGAGATAGGGGCATTGGTTTCTTCCGGGTAATAGATGGATTATAATATCACCTAGAGATACAGGTGTTACTTCCTCTAGATTTAATTAGAATTGTTGATCCTAATGCTTCTTATATTGAATTGGTGAGGTAGAAATACTCATTGATTTGCTAGGAATAGAAATTTTATAAATCGAGAGAGAGTGAGACTCACAACTGTAATCCTATCGGTTTTTGGATTAAGAATCAATTGAATTAAGTGTAATTTCTTAATTTGACATAGAATTAGATAATTTCTTCTTTACATGGTTTTTCTCCTTATTCTTACTCTTTGATAATCCTTGTAACTTGTCCTATGTAAATGTGATATCTACTTTAGTGTAATAGTTTTATTTACTTTATCTATTTAGATGGTTGGTTAAACAGTGAAATTAGAGCCAGTTGCCAAGTTGTCGTGGATTCAATACTTACTATTTTCTATGCTACATGATAGGTATACTTAACCTGAATATGTATTTTTAGTATTTAGCATTTTAATTAAAACTTGATTAACTGTTGACTTTGTTGATAAAATTTCCTACAATAAAAACATGCATAAAAACACAAACATAAAATTGATCAAATTGGAGTTCGATATCTTAACCCCATCTCTTGAAATCACCAAGATAGAACAAATCAATTGAAGAAATAAATCAATCTCAACCAACTAATTCAACATAATAAAATCTAAGTAATTGAATGCCATAGAAAGAAATCAATAGATCCAAAGTAAATAATTTAATCCAAGATATAAATAGTGTACAACCCTCAATTACAACTTAACCAAGTAATTACAAAGAAAAATAAAAACTCATAGACAAAGTTATCCTTCTTCTTCAATGAATTCCATGAACAACCCTCTTATTCTCTTCTAAAATCGCCTTGTTCTTCTCTCTCTTGGCATCTCCTTTGAGTTCTCCAAGGTCTCTACCATTCTAGGAAGTCCCAACCTTCTTTTTAATGTTGAAAAGTGGGTATTTATAGTTTCCCAAAGCCACATTAGCAAATCATGCAAAATAGGGATATTCTGCGATGTTGAACAGTGCTGCCTAAATTAGCTTGACCGCTGCTTATGCTGTTTTTTTTTTTATATATATCCAGATAAATGAATGGCATTGACTAAATCAATATGAATGGCGTCATTAACTCCTAGTAGTTTAATGGCTTGAAATCCCTAAATCTAAGCGGCACTAGCTATGTTGTTTTAGGAGGCGCTGTTTAGACCCCTCTTCAACATTTTTTAGTGTATTTTTTTACCTTATCTCTTCTTCATATCTTCAAACAACCAATCTACATGAAACAAGATAAAAGAGTGGGGATAAGTAGTCATTTAAACATAATTTCATTGCAATGAAAGTACAATTAACATAGAAAATATGCACATTTTGAACACTTATCAGAATATAGATTGTTAATTTCTAATATTTGTGAATTTTTTGTATAGAATGTGATTTTTCTATGAATAAAATTTAAAATTTTGACTTATCTATATATACTTTACTTTGTTATTATCTTTTGAGCTTTAATTCAAAATCTGATTTTGATTAATTTTTTATGAGAGTATAATTTCATTTTTTTATTCACATATATTTTTTTTTATACTTTTCTTTCTCATTATCTTTTAAACATTGATTTCAAATTTAATCTCAATTAACTATTTTTATGACTATATATTCTCGTCGTTATGCTTTTAACTCTTTCTATCTTGTAATTTTTTTTCTCGTTTTATCATTTTTTTTATTTTTATGTGAATTATTTAAGGCATAAAAAGAGATCCATGTGGTGGATTATAACAAGTCAAAAAATTTCACTTTTATTTACACTTGAAACATTAGTGACAACTTAAATAAATTGGACGAATAGTTACTTCTCATCCTATCTTGATTAGGAATCCGTAGATATATTTGGCCTTTTTAGGCCATAAGCTTTAAGAGATAAAGTTGGTTGTGTTTAAATTTAATAGCTTGACGATATTCAATAACAAAACAAAAGCATATGCAATGATTAACCTAAACTTGAATACTTCCATTTCGACAAAAGAGAACAAATGTTTAAAATTTTGATTTTGATATATGTTATGTGCGCGCATGATAATATGGAAAGGGTTACCATGCTTGAACAATTTTTAATTATATGCTAAGATTACTCACACAACAGACATTTAGGCAAGTTCACCTATCATGTAGTATAGAGTTCTAATGGTAAGTATCGAAAAATCAAAAGTAATGGGATACATACTATTACTTCGTCTTCTTAATTCTATTGTCTGTCCTAACATACCGGTAAAACTAGATATTTACAATGGACGAGCAAGGAAAGAAAACACAACCCCCACAAAATTGGCCATAGGAATCTCAATGATCAAGAAAAAGAGTAAATGACATGTAATTGAAAAAGATCCCCTCAAAAACTAGACAAATAATAAATTAGCTCTTAAGATAATCAATCCCCAAAATATAATCAGTATATGTTTTCAATAATAAATTTCAATCTCTCTTGAGTTTTAAAATTCTCATCCCTAAGATCAATTACTGGACATCTTTATCTCATCAATTATCCCAAAGATGCATTAAATTTCCCTACTTACTAAAAGTGACCCAAAAGTCATAATTCCCCTATCTATAGTTGATATTAAAAACCCATCAATTGCTAAGTTCTCTCTTTTGACCTCTCTCTTGAGTTAATCAAAGGATAACAAATACTGAACCCATTAATTTGATACACAATCATTAACCCCACCTCTCGAATTCATTGGAGAAGAGCAATGCAAACATCCATGGTAGCTATAAAAATACTCACTAAGGATTTGTAATCTTATGGGATCTTTTCTGTAGATTGTTGTTCCTCTTGTTTGAACCATCTCAGCTCTATCTCATTTTACTTGAACCCAAAATTTATGAGTGTCTGCTCAGTAACAATCTCTTGAGATGTGATGCACTTTTGAATCTCATCATCCACATCAATTTGAAAATACTAGAGAATCTACATAATAACTAAAGGCAGACATAATGATTTGGTGGTAAAGTTATAGGCTACCACCATGCATGGATGTTAGCAATATGGAGGCCAAAGGAACAAGTTGACAACACAGCATGCTATGTGTAATATAGATATCTAGGATTCTTGCTTCATTAATGCCACTGTCTCTGGGTACATATTAAATCTGAATACATAAACTATAATCCACAACTGAGGAGGCAATTAACTGGTATGCAAAATAAAGAATGATCTAGATTGCTTGCTAACCTAGGCCTAATTCATAATAAGCCTCCCAAAATTGCCAGGCCAGGGTCAAACAATACCTTCATATTGTTCTGATCTACCTCCACCCACTGTCTCATATTTGGTACTCCTAAAATAGTAGCTAGAAGCTATTTGGCTACAACAATAGATTTTCTTTTAACTGAAGTTTCTATCACCCTCAAGTTCTCTTACATTTTATTCTTGATGTTATTATAAAACTCCTTAAAAAGAGAAGAGTAGAAAATCCCCTATAATCCTAAGATAGGTCCTTATTCTCTCTTCCTAAACATTTGGGAAATCTAAAATGTAAAATCAAGTAGTGGGTGGACATGCATTCAACAATAATATCATTTCCAGCTCTCTCATGATACCATTCTATATAGTTGTGATCATCTAAATGAAGAGGATGGATGGAAGGCTCCTTAATAGTTGGCTAGGCTAAGAGGGTGACTCAACTTTCACTTTCTTGAATGTTCCTTATTTTTTAGGCATTTTGAAGAGAGAGAGAGAGAGAGAGTATCAGAGGCTTAGTAGGCTTATTTGAAAAGAAAGTTGGAATACACTTACAATAACCACAAATTAACAATTACCTACAAAACTTATGTTACAAAGCTAAACTTTTTTCTTAAGTAAGACTACACAACTCATTCCTAACTTTCAAACTTCCTTAATTAGTAATAATAGAAAACAACACTTTCTTCTAACACAACACCAATAGTTCAATCACCAAACACCACTTACTACCCTAAAAACTTCAAAAACTCCAACAAAGTCTCCAAACAATCAACAACACCACACTAGCCTTAAAACATAACCGATTAACTACACTAATCAACTAACCCCACAAATTAAACACCACAACAATTTCAATGTCGAAACCATCAATCTCTACAATTCACAACTCCACCAAATACTGGCAACAGGTTAAACGTTCACTTTAAACACTAATAGCTTCTCACATATTATAGGCCCACACTCTTCAATCACCAAATGCCACAAATCACAAAGTGATTCAACTCAAATCAACACAAAAATAATCATAATAATCCTCCAAACAAAGAGAAAATGAAATAAGATCTTTTCCAAAATAATCACGAAAATCCAAAACAATTACAATAATCCGATATCCTAAAAACCACAGTGTAATACTCAAAATAATAATAACACCAACAGCCCAAAATCTTCAAATCACTAATATATTAAAATTATTCAAAAACCTACAAAAGCAGTTTAACAAGAACAATTATTCAAAAGAAAAATTACAGCAATGAAACCTACAAATGAACTGATTATGCATAGAAATGTTTGCACAAATAAGTCTCGAAATAAAGTAACAGATTCAAGAACAAAAGTTAATTAAGAAAGTTGCCAAAGATAACTTTATGTATTGCAGGATATCAGTTATGCTACCATTGAGATTCAAATGGCAAAGAATAGGTTTGCTATGGCAACGAAGGCTATAAGAGGAGATATTGAGGCTGGAGATGTTGAAATACAATGAATATCAGGTGAAATTGGGATGGGCTTGGTGAAAAAGAAGAGTTTCATTGGTGGACCTGGATGGAAAAAGGTCGTCAGCAACAAGAGTGAAAAGGATTTGCAGACAAAATAGCAGTGTAGCTTTTGTTATTTTCGAAAACTCGTAATTAAATGGTGCCGTTAAAGTTTATATAAGTGGCACCATTATGTCTCAGTTTCTCAATGTCTAAAAATGAATGACACCAGTTAGGTTAAGTTTAGCAGCACCATTATCTCTTTTTTTCTAATCTTTTGAATTTAAGCGGCATTGCTCATTTGGACATAAGTGGTGCCGTTTAAGCATTGTAACCCTGCAAAATTTTCTACAGCAAAAGGCAACACACAAACGCTAGAGTCAACAACAACAAAAATTATTTATATAACTTAAAAATCATTTAAAATATTGATGAATTACAGACAATATGAAGGAAGAATGTAAGTTCTAATTACACATATATACAAACAAGGTAGCATAGAAGTATGTACCATTAATCAACTATACACAAAAGGAATATTTAAGTAAACATTGAAATAACAAGGTATTATATGTATAAAAATCCAAATAAGATTATTTGCAAGAATACTAAATGAATGAATAGAATCCAAACCTAGACTAGTACTAAGGCATACTCTAATACTAATACAACAACACAATCAAAACATAAGTATACAACTCACTAGAACTTTATTTAAGTTCTTGGCATAAATAGTTGAATTAATTATGAAGATACATGTACAAATATGCACAATTACATATGGGTAATTTAATATTTTAAAATAAGGTATTAAAACAACTAGACACAAAGAACTAAAATGAAAGAAAAGTTTATACACAAGTATGTACATAGAATGGAACTATACACAAAAGGATAAACAAATATTCATACAAAATAGTTAGTAATATTCATAAATATATACATGGCTAAATCAGTAGGGTCTGAGTTTTCATGATATTACCCTAATAGTCCCTGACAATGGCACCAAAAACTTATTGCATGCATGAATGATGATATGGAAAGGGTCAACATGCTCAAATAAGTTTTAATTATAAAATTGCAAGATTATTCACACAACGCATATTTAGACAAATGCACCTATTGTGTAGCATAGAGTTCTATTGGTAAGTATTGAAGAACCCAAAAGAACGAGATATGTACCATTACTTCATCATATTTTATTGCCTATCCTAACATACTGATAAAACTAGATATTTATACTGGACAAACAAGGAAAGCAAACATAACCTGTAATACCCCGCCCAAAACCACCTTTGACTATGGGGAAAAGTCATGCATTGCATAGCATTTTGCATTTTACGCGGTAGCTTAGAATTATTTTATTTGCATGGATGCATGTGAATTTTTCCGTTGCTCTTGCATTTGAATTAATTGATGTGAAATAGTTGTGTTGTTAAAGACTTGGATAAGAGAGGTTCGGTCGAAGACTTGGAAGGATTAGTATTAGGGTGGTGAGAATTGATTGTGGGAAAGATTAGTATTGGGGTTGTTTTGGAATAGCGGGGAGGTTGGTGATTTCCTTTGGTGACCCGAGTTCGAATCCTATCTCTTGAAAATTTTAAGCTTTCTTTTGAATTCCTTTTCTAGTATTCTTCATGCCTTGGCCGAAAACCCCTAGCTAGGTGCCACTTTGAATAATTTCAAGTGGTATAAAACTCTTCTTGATGAATATTAGAGTTAGGGAATATATTAGGGAAAAATCTTATTTTACCTCTTCAAGAACTTTAGCCATAATCCTTTTATTTATTTAATTGTTTTAGAGAAATATTTTAACTAAAGTCTTAGATATTTTCTTTGGGTTTAAACGCCACTTTCATAGGAATAAGACTCTATATTTAACTCCTAAGTTCAAGGATTTTAGATAAGGATAAAGTTTGCTTTATTTTCAGCTTTTGTTCCCTTGAATTTTCGAAAACCTTAAGCTGGAAAAATTCTGGAAATTTTTCCAGATTTTGTCCGCCACCTTGGAGCACTTTTAGCTCAATCCAAACTCTTCTAGGGCTAGAGGAAATCCTATCCAAATCCTTGATAAAATCAGATTTTATTTCAATCCAAATTCAACTAGGGTTTTCTTCCTTTTCCTAGCTGAATTTCGGCAGCTTTGTATCAACACAAGCTGTCAGAAATTTCAGCCATCTTTAGCTACAATCCAACTCTGTAAATCCTAGCACAAAACACCTAGAACACTCCTTAATAATTCAACTACCTTAGCTGCACAAAACCAGAATTTCTATCTCCAAAAAACTATTGATTTTCGGCAGCTAGAAAACCAGAAAATTCGGTCAGCTTGCACAGAATTTTCGTCCAGCCTTGAACTCCTACTCCAACCGAAATTCTGCACACAAAGCACACCAAAAAACCCCAGCTGGTCAAGCCAATTTCAGCGCCCAAAACCCTCATCTTTTCTCTGGAAATTTCGGCAGAATTACAGCCTGAACAATCCAGAATTTCTTCTCCTTTTGTTCAGCAATTTCGCACAGCTTGCACAGGATTTTTCAGTCATTAACACCTACACAAACTCTACCTTGTTTGGCCCAAAATTCTGAACACATTCAGCCTTCTTTTGAGAAGTATTTCGGCCAGCACAAAGGAGCAAATTATAGAATATTTTCCTCCATTACACCCTCCCAAATTCGGCCAGCATCAAAGGGCACAACAAGCTGAAATTTTGCCCTTGCTGTCCAAGAAACTTAAAGCCATTAGGAGTCTTTCTAAACATCACCATCTAACCCTAAACCAATATTCTCCAACTCTAAAGCATAGCAACCATCTACCCTCTCCATTCTACATAAAAAACTTCTCTCTGCAAATTTTCGAAAACTCAAGAGCTATTCCAAGCAAAAATCGAACACACCTTAAGGTAAGCAAAAATCCTTTCAACCTCTTGATGCCGTTTTCTCTAATGAATCTTTTCTCTTTCTTCTACCCTTAAATCACGCCCCATAGAGGCTGATTTCATCTTCTTCCTTAATTTTCGGTCAAGAGGAGCAAAGGAGGTAGCTTCTCTCTTCTTCTCAAGCGAACTCAGGACGATCACCATAGGAGCATCGAGACCTCATTACCCGGTTGTTGCAAGGTAAGAGAACACCCTCCCTTGATGTCGAAAGTAAAGTTTAATGATGTTTATTAGCAAGATAAACATGTGGTCGTAATATATGATCTTACTTGGAATTAAATAGGGGATTGCGAATTGTTGTGAAAATAAATGGGATTAGAGCATGTTTGAATTAATTGAGACCCTGATCATGATATTATATGGTTTAGATCAGGAGGATAATTGAGGAAAGCCACCTGTGAATTTATCACGTTTATCTGAGGCATATCAAGTAAGTCTTTGCATAAACTCTTTTACTAAATGTTGTGAGGGTAAGTCCTTTTATAAACTGTTTTGTTAAATGTTGTGATAGCAAGTCTATGTTGTGAAGCTTTGTAAAGCTATTGTTAAACTATGTTTGCTTGGGTTGTAAACGTGGATATTTATTCTTTAAACGGTTTTGTCAAACTAACGATTTTAGCAAGAAAACTATTCTTTTCCTTAAATTTTTAGAAATCTCTTTTAAAGAAAACCACGTTTTACAAAGCCAAGGTTTGCAAATATTTTGAATCAGGAATTGACGGATATGTTCGTTGAGTACTCAATAAGGGTAGGCTAACAATACTAGTCTTGGAGAGCCCGAGTAAGTCTTCTGGCAGGAGGCCACCTCCAAAAGATGAACTCTGCTTGAAAAGGCGACAGTGTTGGTTGGTCAGGCCAGTCCGAGCTAGCATGTGTACCTGGTATGGTATTATTTATATTCCTGGCATGGATACCCGGATGGTTTTGTTGGGTGTAGAGATGGAGGAGTATCTCACTCGGTGGGCTGTACACTCACCTTGATCAGAACGCCTAACGTGTGGTAATCTGGTCCGGACAAGGTGCACAAAGTGTGGTGCCTTGGCCATTTTGTTCTCATAGAGCCCAACGTGTAGTGACATGACTGTTTATTCGAGTGGAGGATTTATTTTGTACAAAGTGTGACAATGAGAAAAACCCACTCCTTGCGAAAAGAGATTGTTTATGACTTGCCAAATTATTTCTACAAATGTTTTACACGTTGCATACACATACTATTCAAAACACCATGTGCACACACAGGACTTGTTGAGATTTATTCTCACACTATTTTACATCATGTTTTCAGGGGATAGATTGTGTTGAGGTAGCGGGGCTTGATAGTAGAGGCTTTGGCTATTTTTCCTATGCCGTCCTAGAGGACTTCTATCATTTATACTTCTGAACAACCTTTGTTTTATTTCGTTTTGCTCCAAGTTGAGCCTGATGTAACAAGAGTATTATTTTTCTAAGTTGATCTTTTTGGAGATTGCCTTTATATTTTATACCTCGTTCTAAAGACCCCTTGTCCTACGGGACGGAGTGACATCCCCGCCCTTTTAAGGTACGTAGTCGTAGGGTTTTCCACAACCCCCCACAAGATTGGTCATGATAAGAATCTCAAGGATTGAGAAAAAGAGTAAAGGACATGTAATTGAAGAGAATCCCCTCAACAACTAGACAAATAATGAATTAGCTCTTCAAATAATCAATCTCCAAAATAGCACCGGTATGATTTTTCAATAATAAATTCTACTCTCTCTCGAGTTATAGAATTCTCAACCCTAAGATCAATTAATGGATATATTCTCATACCTAGATCAATTAATGGATATCTCTATCTCATCAATTACCTAAGATGCATTAAATTCACCCATTTACCAAAGGTAACCCAGAAGTCATAATAACTCTATCTCTAGGTGATATAAAAAACACATCAATTGCTAAGTTCTTTCCTTCAATCTTTTTCTCAAGTTAATCAAAAGATAACAAACATTGAACCCATTAATTTGGTACTCGATCCCTAACCCTATCTCTCGAATTATTAGAGAAGAGCAACGCAAACAATTGATTCAATACAACATATCCAAGCAATCAATTACTAAAATTGGGAAACAATTACTCAAAAGAGAAATCCAATACAAAATCATAGTTTAGGGTTCATCTTTTCAACTACTATTAAAGTAATTAATACAAATTGAAAGGGGAAAACAAAGGAAAGGGAAAAAGAGAACTCATAAACATGCCACTCTTCATCTTTATCTTCAATCTTCTCTTTATCAATACTCAAATCTCTCCTAGATCTTCTCTCTTGTGTGTAGGTGTTTTTTTCCACTCAATATTAGCCGCCTCTTGTGATTCTATAACGTTCTATTTATAGCCCCTTTGAAGTATAAAATTTGTACAAAAGTTAAATCAGTAGATCTGTCTATGTCTTCGAGCAGCACTATTTATGTTGATATAGGTGGGGCGGCTTATTTCATGTTGCCTGACTTTATTGAGGATTCTAGTTGAGCAGTACTATTTATTCTTTATTGGGTAGCATCAATAAGTCATAGTTGTTTGGTTTTTCATCTTTTCTGGAAATGGGTGACGCCACATATGCTGATTCGGGTGGAGTTCTTTATCTACACTTTCAGTTCTTTTCATGATCTTTTCAACTTATTACTTCCATACACGATCAACAATCAAATTTGTACAACACAAGGTGAAAAGGTGGAGCGGAATGGTCTTCTACATATAATTTCAAACAAATATCGCACAAAAAATCCCGAAAGATAAAATGAACACTCGCTAATTTATGTCTTTTTCTAATATACAAGAAGAAAATATGCATTATAACAATAGTTACTATATTATTGTTTAAGATCCTTATTCTCACAATTATATTTCAAATTACTCTTAATATGAATCACTTATTTAGTTTAAAACTAATTAGAGTAATACAAACTTTGCCTTTGTTCTCTAGTTTTTAAGAATTAAATGTACTTTTCTCCATTAAAATTCTTTTTATTGGTTGTTTAGCATATTGCCTCCTTCACTGCTAATTGCTTTGATATATCCTTCAACATTCAAATTTGTTTCAATGAAATAAAATACTCTTATTAAGTGAGAAAAGTATATATATATATATATATATATATATATATATATATATATATTACATTCCTTTGATCCTCCTCTTCCTCCTCCGAATTCTACTTCCTCCTCCTATAGAACTAGAAAAAATAATGACAAGCATAGAAACTACGATGCCACTTCAAAAATCATTTTCACCAACTTAAGGATTCCAATTTCTACAATTTCTACTATTATTAGATCATAAACTTTTAAAGCAAGCCTCCAAGAAAAGTTAATTCACTTGAGCTACTTTATGACATTGAAGCCTATATCATATGCTTAGAAAGCCTCAAACTTTAATTAGTAGCTACACTTTGAAAAAAAATACAATAGTTATGAAACTTTCTAACACAGATTTAGCCATGATTTATATCCTTGATACCAAACTTGACATCCAAGAAGTAGATGAGGCAGAAGGCAAATAAGGCTTAAGGTAATTAAAGAGGGATTGAGGGGGAGAAAGATAGATGTAATACCCTACCTGAGGGTTGAGGGAGAATGAAAATAGAAAGTGAGTAAACTAAGAGATACAAACCCTTGATTCCAATTTGGGCATCATAGAAAAAGGTTAAACATGAGGACCCAGAATAAAAAGTCCTCAATTCAGCGAGAAGAAGGTTTTTGTGAAATAAAATTTTTAGGGGCTGTGGGGCCAGTTTTGACCTTAATTTGTGTGAAATCAGGAACAGTTAAGTATGAAGCAACAGACACAAAATAACGCCATATAATCTATAGATCATTTTAACAAAACCAAAAATTTTCAAGACGAGAGTGTTTCATGGGATTAATTAAGAAATAATAAGCACGTTTAGTGAGAATTAAGCTAGTTTAGAAAGGAAAAACTTTGGATTAATACTAAACCGTGTTTGAGACACCAAATGGTGATTAAGAGAACTTAATTGAAGGGTTTGTTAAGATTAAATAAGATAAAAATAAGTTATATGTTAAGTGAGATTAATTAGTTTTAGTGAAGATTAAGTTAGGTTAAGTGGAGATTAGTCCTAATATTTTATTTTAATAATTCCAGCTTGTAGAAAGACCACAAAACCCTTATTTAAGCCCTATAAAATGACAAAATACCTTGATTCTGGAGTATTCCACTTTCCATCACATTTCCTTAGATAAAGATTAAAAAAGAAAAGAAAGAGAAAGAAGGCAGTTTGGCCTAGAGGCAGAGAGAGCACAATAGGGAGTTTCAACCACCTTCTAGCCCTGATTTCAAGCCATTAATTAGGAAAAATATTTTCTTCCAAGAATAAAAAGAAATCAAGACATCATAAGGTTTCATTTGGTATGATTTTTGTTGGAGAAATTTGCAAAACAATAGATGAACCTCATGATGTAATTTTCTATTTTCTAGCTATTTGTTGTTGCTATGTGAACTGTTGCTTGGGATTGTTAGATTTCATTTGGTATGTTTTGAATTGAAGGAAATGCAAAGAAAAATGGCTTGGGAAACTTGTGTTTAGTTGATGTAAATATGAAAAGCAAAGCCAGAAATATGATGAAGAAGGAATGCTAGAGTGTTTTTGTTTTATAGTTTGTAGCAATGTATTTGATGTATTTGCAGGGTACTGTGCTGGAATAATTGCCCCTAACTATGCCTTGAAGTGTTAGGAAAGTATGAGAGTTGATTTTCTGGAGTTTTGAGTGCAAAGGATGCACAAGAATGAAAGGAACTAAAGCTATTTGTGAAAAATGCTACTTTATCACTTGTGTAACAATGCCTTGTTTTATGTTTTTCGGCAGCTAGGTTGAAGGGATGGTTAAATCACACTTCTATAAGTCTAAAAAAAAGTCTAGGAAGGCTTAGATGGGGTAAGTTGTGTAGAAAAATTGAGAGAAATAACTTGTGCAATTTGTGATTGCAATCAAGAATTCTGCCATGCTCATCCACTAACTAGGTCTGGTTGTCTAATTAATTGAACAAAATGGCCATTCATTCTAGAACTTCATAAGATGAAATTTGTAGATAATTATCTTAGGAATATTATGGGGTAAATTTTACTTTATTTAGATCACTAGATAGAAAGTTGTCAAAGAATTACTAAAGACTGCCATTAATAGAATTCAATTTTGTTCAATTGGAAGGTGTAAGTTGTTTTGATTCCATATGTTCTTAGGAATGGTTGTGAACCTTGGGAAGCTGAATGTGCTTTACACATTTGATATTAAGAAGAAAATGGAATAGGTTTTGTTGGGTATTTACTACCTACTTAGCTCACCAAAGTAAAACCCTTAAATAGCCTTAAGTAGCTATAGGAAGGGGATACTATTTATTTTGTCATTCTTTCTCTATTTAGTTGAGTTGGATACTTTGTTTTACCATGATAAAATGTCTTTTGATGTAGGCGATCTTAACTAGAGGGAACCATAAACTTTGGAGATCATTGAATCCAAATATCTCCAAATACACTGTGAGTCCTTGATAATTCAAAACGTGTTTTGCTAGTGGTTTAACGAATGCATGGTTTTAGTGTCATCATATGTAATCTTTCATTTTCGAACCAATCTTCCATCATATAGGAATGATCTTCAAACCTACTATTCCAAAGCTCCTTACTTCATTTCAACTCCACAATTCCTCCTTTTCGGCTTTGTGACAATCGTCAATATTTGTGAATCCCTCAACTCAACCAATTTCTCAATGAGCTTAGTGAATCTCTTCGTTTTGTAAACATCTTCCTAAAGAAATATTTTACCATGTTTGAAAATGAATATGATCCATTTTTTCTTAAACAATTTTTAGCCATTTAATAATCTTTTAAACCATTTTCTCTTCTCAAGAAATACTTTTAGCTAATATGCACTAGTATACTATTTAACAAAACATTTCATGATAATTACTAACCAATTTCTGAATTACCTAATGCACCCTGTAAAATACGTTTTACCTTTTTTTCCAACGAAAAAACTTCAAAATCACAAAAAAAGGTTTAATAGCTGTATGCAAGCCCCAAAAATAAATTTTCTTTGGATTACGATTAGAAATGAGCATGTATTGTAGTGAAGACATTGAGTATTCAGCCCAAAGTTTTTCCTCTTTGTACTAGTCTACGTTAGAGATAGATGGTGATATGATCTTGAGTGGGCTTTTTTTTTTTTTTTTTTTGGGTGTTGTGGGTGGTTTAGTTGGTTATGAGTTCCATTCAACCCAAGGGGCCAAAACAGAGAATTTCTTGAGATAAAAAGGAGAAAATGAAACTAACAATCTACCCTCTATCAAACCCTTGAAGAACTAAACTTCAAAGACCCTCAAGAATAGTAGATAGTTCTACTATAATCTCACCCCAATATCCTTGAAGTAACAAAAGAAAACAAGAACAAATAGAATAGAGAAAAAAGGCACCTAAGTAATGGAATTCAAACAAACCTTAGAAGAGCAAAGTAACTAAGACCCATTCAAGAAACCACACTGGATTATCTAAAAGATTTTATAGACTCATTCATAAGGAGGACTAACTCTTAAGCATGGTCTTGAACAAGATAAAGAAGGAGGTTAGGGCCTCTCAAGACTCTTTTTTCAAATTTGAATAAAAAGTGTGAATTGTCTTGTCAAATCACTAAAGGTTGTATTTATACTACCCTAACCCTAACTAAGTAATTCTTGAGATTCTAATACAATTTAGGGTCTTAATAAGTCTTTACAAACATTTGAAATGGAGTAAAATTGGAAAAAACAAAAAAAAATACGGGGCAGCAGTCGGCTGCCCAAGATGGAGCTGGTGTTGGCTAGGGCTTCTCCAGCCGGCGCCGGTTGCACGCTGCTTCCGAGCCTTGTTGTGCAAGTTAAAGCCGACGCCAGTTCAGTTGCTTGGGGCTGGCGCCGGCCGTCCAGTAGAAGGCCCCCTTTCAGTCAAATTTCGTCCGTCTTTGATACTGGCTTGAGTTCTTGTTGGGGTTCTTCTTGAATAGTCATCAAAATGAACTCTTGGTTAGCTTCCTCAACCTTCCAACCCTCTTCCATCCTCAAGCATAGTTTTATGAGCAATTAAAAATCATCTTGAAGCTTCGTGGCCCAAGATCTTATCATTGGTCCTTGCCCTTGCATGGCCACGCCTCCCCCTCTTTGATCTTGACATCCATGATAAAGTGGAGTCTCATCATCTCTCCCTCCTTGAAAAGTATTCATCTCTGAATCATTGCCATAATCTACATCAAAGGGAGAGAGGTCACTAACATTGAAAATAGCGCTAACATGATACTCACTGGGTAAATCTATCTTATAAGCGTTATATCCAACTTTGGCGAAAACTTGAAATAGACCATCCCTTCTTGGATCTAGTTTACTCCATCGTTGAGTGGGAAATTTCTCCTTGCGAAAATGCACCCATATCCAATCGCCCGGCTCAAATGACACATTTTTCCTTCCTTGATTGCGCTTATGGGCAATCTCTTCATTTTATTTTGCAATGGTTGCTTTCACCTTCTCATGGAGTGCCTTCACCATTTCTGCCTTCTTAGCTCCATCAAAGTTCAACCGTTCAACTATAGGTAAAAGAACCAAATCTAAATGAGTTAGATGATTAAAACCAGATACAATTTGAAAAGGAGAATAAGAAGTGGTAGAGTGAATAACCCTATTGTAAGCAAACTTAATGTGTGGCAAGCACTCTTCCCAATTTTTCAAGTTCTTCTTAATTATGGTCCGCAATAGTTGGGTGAGTGTTCGGTTAACCATCTCTGTTTATCCGTCCATTTGAGGATGACAAGCTGTGAAAAACAAGAGATTAGTACCAAGTTTGTTCCATAAAACTCTTCAAAAGTAGCTAAGGAATTTAGTATCCCTATTCGAGATAATAGTCCTTGAAATCTCGTGCATTCTCACCACTTCCTTAAAGAATAAATATGCAATATAGGACGTATCATTTATCTTGGAACAAGCCACAAAATGAGCCATTTTAGAGAATCAATCAACAATCACAAATATCAAGTCCTTACCCCCTTGGACCTAGGCAATCCTAAGATGAAGTCCATTAAAATACCAACCTAAGGTACATTAGGTATGGGCAAATGAGTATAAAAATCATGTGGAAGAGATCTAGACTTAGCTCGCCTATAAATAATGCATTGAGCACAATATTTCTCCGCATCCCTTCTCATTTTTGGCCAAAAGAAATGTTCCTTAAGGGTGCTTAAGGTCTTTGTAACATCAAAATGCCCCATTAGTCTCCCACTATAGGCCTCCCTAACTAGCAACATCTTAATAGAACCCTTTGACACAGAAAGCCTTGCCTCCCTAACCAAGAAACCATCATGCCTATAATATTTAGCAAATGCACTTTTCTCACAAGTATGGAAAATATCCCCAAACTTCTCATCATCAACATACAAATCCTTCACAAGTTCAAAACTAAAAAGTTTAGCATCCAAAAAATTTAGTAGTGCATACCTTCAAGATAGTGCATCTACTACCACATTTTCCTTTCCCTTCTTGTATTAAATGACATAAGGAAATGTCCTAACAAACTCCATCCACCTTGCATATCTCTTGTTCAAATTTTGTTGGCCTTTGAGGTGTTTAAGGGTTTCATGATTGGTATGAGTGACAAACTCTCTTGATAAAAGATAGTGTTGCCAATAATCTAGGGTCCTTACCAAGGCAAAAAACTCTTTGTCATAGGTAGAGTTATTGAGGGCCACCTCAGATAATTTTTCACTAAAGTATGCAATAGGTTTTCTATCATGGGTCAAGACCACACCTATTCCCACCCCACTCGCATCACACTCTATCTCAAATGCCTTCTCAAAGTTAGGAAGAATAAGAATTAGAGCTTACCTCAATTTGTCTTTGAGGGTTTGAAAGGCTTGTTGTGTTAGTGTTGTGCCCTAAAGGTAATCAATTGTACATTATATATGACACATTTTGTTTTAATAAAAGACATTATTTATCTTATAGTTTCTTTTGTTTACTTTTAAGTAATATAACTGTTCGATAATGTCCCTAGTACAACACAGTGTTAATGAAATCATGATAGAGATCATGATATGAGATTCTTACTACACTGTATAGTGTTAGTACTTAAATAGTCCATAGTCATAGTATTAATGAGACAGGACACCATTAATGCTTTAAGACTAGCATGTGTTAGATTTCTATATTTGATCAGGCGGTGGTTCTCATATCTGTGAGTATTAAGATACTCAAAGTTAACACGTAGAAGCTTGTTAATGGAATAAGTTCATTGGATGACCTAGCTGTGAGATAATCAAATGGATAACTATTTAGTGCCTGTGATATAATCTCAATATAGCAAACGTGCAAGTATCCTTAGACTTGGGATCTCCAAGGTACTTTATTTACTAGTATTGTACTTTGATTCCAATCTCTGGAACTCGATCGAGGGCCACCAATGGGATGGATATTCGGTACATTATGAGGTAAAGGAAAGTAGTTGAGAAGGTCAATAAAGGATTCACCACTCCTAATAGTAAGGGCTAATATCTCCGGCCACTTGTAGGAATTACTACTCGAGAAGTCCTTCGCCAAGGCGATTGTGTATTGAATATAGTTCTAATTGATACACATCTAGAGTAGTGGGTTTCTGGTACAAGTACTATTGTATTCAGGCCAGAATTAATTTTGGAGGGAGTTGGAACTAATTCTGTACTCCAAACCGAATGAGATATTGTATGATGAAAGGAGTTAATTGCACTGTAGTTTGTTATTGAAGGGTTCATGCCAAGCCATTTCACTTCCTGAACTCTTGGATAGTATAATGTTTTGCTAGATACCGCTCATGATCTGAGAATATGGGTTTATTAATTGATGAATTAATAAATTAATCCTTATTAGAATCAATATGATTAATTCTAATTAATTATGTATTATTAATCTCAAAGACGTTTGGATTAATTCATGTTCGCTACCAATTGACTGAAAAACCTAATAGGTCACACACAGTAGAGGATTATGTATTCAAGATGTTATTTGATAACATAGTGGGGTAATTGCGAGAAAGAGAAGTTGTTGCAGACAAATTATAATTAGTTATAATTTGTGGTCTAAATTGTAATTGTGAGAACTTGATGTTTCCAATTACAATTAGGGAATTCTAATTGTTTTAGATTTCAGTTTTTTCAGTGAATTTTTCATTTTATGTGATGATATAACCAAAACCCTAAGAGGATGATTCACATGAAAATAACAGCCACGAAAGCTCTCTCTTCTCTTTCTCTATCTTATTGATATTGATCAAGCCCTAGCCGCCACTTAGATTTTCTGCTAGCACAAAAAAATTTCGTGCTTGAGTGTATCCTCTATGTGGATTACTATTAGAAATAATCACACACTGTGATTATAGTGGTTGGACTTTCAACTCTCGTGGAGTTTGATCAAGAGGATTGCTGGATCACGCCTCGACTTGAAAAAGAAAATTTTTATTCTTCAAACAATCATAGAATGGTAAAAAGCTGTTATATTTGATCTCTTTATATCTTGTTTTCCATATATATGTGGATCTTGGGATGGTATCTCATTTTATTCTTCCGCTGCGCCATATATGATATGCCAGAGAGATACCCAACAGTGGTATCAGAGACATGCTATTGTGGTTTACGGACATTGTTTTTGGCATGAAAACTGGTTTCATGTATTCGTGTTTATCTTTGTTTGCTGTAAAAATTATTTTTACTCGAGTCAAAATTGTTTCGAGCATTGTGGATTGAGTCCGTAGCACAATATGATTTTGTAAAAGTTACAGCATATTTCGAAAGATGCTTTCTTTATGCGCTGAAAATTTTTTGCAGAAAAATGTTTCCTTGAAAACACGTTGATTGCCTTCCATTTCATCTTGTAAATTTGATTTTCTGTTTTATTTTGTTTAAACTAACAAATTGGTTGTTGTTCTGAGCTTCAAAATAGAAAATACTACTAAGAATTGTTCTCACTGAAAATTTGCAAAAGAAGAAGTCACTAGAAATTATTTCTGAAGATTTTTCAAAATTGCTGCCATTGTTCTCAACTATAGCTGGCGCCAGTTCCGTGCTGTTTTGCGAACATTCAGAAATCGTTTCTGGAAATTTTTTTCTTTAAAATCAAAATGCAGCCGGCGCTGGCCCTGGCTTCTAAATCGACGCCGGTTCTGCTCTGTTTTACACGTTCCAGCTATATAAAAAAAATATAATTCCTGGAATAGAATTTTGAAAGGGACAAAATCTCATTTGATGAGAGGCGGTAAAATAAAAATTTTTCCACGGGGACGCTGCACCCTGACAAACAATTTGTTTGTCAGGGACAGGATCTAAAAGCATTTTCTCAAAATTAGTTTTAAGACAAATAGTTTTATTTTCAAAAATAGTGATTTTAAAATTTTAAAATTAATGTATTTTTCTAAAATATTGATTTTAAAATTTGTTTTATTTTTCCAAAATCGTGATTTTGGAATAATAAAAATTATATGTTTATTTCGTTTAAGCATAATCAATGGCATGGTGGATGGTTATGGACTAAAACCAAATATATCTGTTCATACATTTTACAGTTTTGGTTTTTTATGAAATAGGGCATGCGTGTCCTGCCTTCTCTAGAATTCTTGTGTATTTCTCTTCTCATCTAACTCCCCTCGAATGTAACTCAAGGTTTTCTCTCTTTAGGAAATTATGTAATTAGTTTACATAGGTTAGATAGGAGTCGAATTATTTTAATTTTGGAGATGGCAACCAAAACAAGGCAAGAAGGTAAGACCCTCTACTTAAATCATGCATGAACACATAGGGTTAACTATATTAATTTCTTTTATGGCTCAAAGAAATTAATTTAGGATAAAGTCCATAACCATACTACATAATCGCTTTATTACCATGATTATCAATTATGTGATTTATTGATTTTTATGCATGTCGTTCAATGAAATCACTAAAAGGAACAAATCCCTCAATTAATATTAAACTTAATTCCTTTCGTTAATATAGTAAGAATGAGTGTCCTTTTTCGAGACCAGGTTGTTGGGCAAACCCAAGCCTACTGGACATCAGGAATGTTCAAGCTATAGAGTTAAATTCCTTTGGAATTAAATTCCTAATTAATGGGTCAGGTTTAACTAAATTCTTTATCTATGTTCGACAAACTCAAGCATAAAGAAATTTAGAGGAAAGATTGGGGTAGCCCAAAAGGCTTTAAGATTAAAAGTTGTTAATTACCCAATGATTCGGTAGTTAAATACGATGTAATTAGTATTGGATACCTACCAATGAACTTAAGAGTGGCTTGTTGGACAAACCCAAGGTTATTCTTAAGGAATTTGGATACCGGTCCACTAGGAAAGCTTCCAACGGGCTTTCCCGAATCAGTAGTGGGGGCTATTGGTTTAGGTAAAATAGTGGAGTAAAAATGTGCTTAATTAAAGTCCTAATTATTTGCATATCATGTGCATATACAGATAGCTAATGCTCTCTATTTTTATATCTAGGTCACTTGTATCATGTCTACAAACCTAAACCAACATAGCATCTTGGAAACCAATAAGTTAATTGAATGAAACTATCTCGACTGGTATAGAAATTTGAGAATCGTTCTCAAATCGGAAAAGTTGCTTTACGTGTTAAATGCTCCTATTCCGCCACCACCAGCTTAAGATGCTCATGCTGATAAGCATGCTATCCACAAAAGGCACAAGAAGGATAGTGATACAACATTATGTATTATGTTGGCATCCATAACTCCCGAATTGCAAAAATAACGCGAGTATATGGATGCTCAATCGATTATACTACATCTTTGAGAGCTATTTGATGCCTAAGCCAGAAATGAAAGATACGAGATCTCGAAGCAACTATTCTATTGCAAAATGGCAGAGGGTTCTTCTGTGGCCACTCATAGGCTGAAGATGCTGGGCTTAATAGAGAAGCTTGGATCTCTGGGGTTTGCAATGGATCATGACTTAAATGTTAACTTAATTCTACAGTCTTGACCTAATAGTTTCTCACAATTTGTGATTAACTATCAGATGAACAAGATTGAGTCCACCATTCCTGAGTTGATCAATCTTCTCAAAACTGTAGAGTTCTCCATGAAGAAGGATTTCAATGCGGTTTTAATGCTATAATCTTCTTCTAAGAAGAAAGTTCAAAAGAAGAAAAAGACTCCCATAAAGCCCAAATGTGGTGTGAAGAAGAAAGACACAGCTATTAAGGGCCCATGCCATCATTATAGTAAGATAGGCCACTGGAAGCACAACTGCAAAGCCTACTTGGAGACCATTAAGAACAAAAAGCGGAAGGAGAAGCTTACAAGCACTTCTACTTCTACTCTGGGTATGTTTATGATTGAGATAAATACTGCCTTTAGAAATGAGATATAGGTATAAGATGCTAGATGTGGATCTCATTTGTACAATAACTTGCAAGGACTAAAGAGTAGTAGAAAGCTAGAGAAAGGCGAAGTGGACCTACATACTACAAATGGGGCAAAGGTTGCTGCACTTGTTGTAAGGACATACAAGCTGAACCTACCTTCGGGATTAATTCTAGAACTGTAAAACTGTTATTTTATACCAGTTTTGAATAAAAATATTATCTCAGTTGCGTGTATAGACTTATATGGATTTCATTTTATATTTAAGAATAAATGTTGTTCTTTTTCATTGAATAATATTCATTATGGTTTAGCAACTCTGGTTAATGGTTTATATGTTATGGACTTGGATAATCCAGTTCTCAATATAAATAATAAGAAACCTACAATGGATAACTCTAACACCTCTTACTTATGGCATTGTTGTTTAGGCCATGTAAACAAAAATCGTGTTTCTAAGTTACACAAGCTTGGTGACCTAGGGTCATTTGATTATGAATCACATGGCACATGAGAATCTTGTTTACTAGGCAAAATGACTAAAACTCCTTTTCCAGGAAAAGGAGAATGGGCTAAGGAGTATTTAGAACTCATACGTTCTAATGTATATGGCCCAATGTCAATACAAGCAAGAGGAGGTTATAACTATTTCATAACCTTTATTGATGATTTCTCATGATATGGGTATTTGTATTTAATGAAATACAAATCTGAGGCCATTGAAAGGTTCAAAGACTTCAAGAATGAAATAGAGAAACAACTTGGCAAAAGTATTAAGACTCTAAGATCTGATCGAGAAGGAGAATATTTGAACCAAGAGTTCCTGAGTTATCTTAGAGATAGTAGGATATTATCGCAACAAACTCCACCACATACACCTCAACATAACGATGTATCTAAGAGAAGGAATCGAACCCTTCTAGACATGGTACGGACCATGATGGCTTCTGCAGACCTGCCAAAACCATTTTTGGGGGCATGAACTAGAAACTTCTGTTTATATACTAAACAGAGTTCCGACAAAAATAGTTGATTCTACCCCATTTGAGATGTTTTATGGTAAAAAATCAAAATTATCTCACTTGCGAGTATGGGGTTGTCTTGCCTTTGTCAAAAGGCTACAGTTAGACAAACTTGATAGTAAGTCTGACAAGTGTTTGATTGTGGGATATCCGAAAGAATCTTTCGGATATTACTTGTACCTCCCTTCCAAAAATAAATTGTTTATTTCGAAGCATGTCGTCTTCCTAGAGAAGGAGCACATGCTCAAAAGGGACAGTGGGGGTAAGAATAAACATAGTGAAGTTCATGAAGATCAAACAAATGAGGATCAACCATCTAACCCCACATCTATTGAGAGAATAGATGAACCTTCTAATACACAATAATCTCGTGGATCTAGTAGAATATGTGTGGCACTTGAGAGTTATGGATTTCTCATTGGTGACCACAATGATGTATTGCACATAGATGAAGATGAGCCTACTTCCTATAAGGATGTTTTGAATAGTTTAGAATCTGGTAGATGGCTTGAGACTATGAAGTTGGAGATGGATTCTATGTACGACAACCAAGTATGGACTTTGGTTGATCCACCTAAAGAAATTAAATCTATTGGGTGCAAGTGGATTTTCAAGAAGAAAACGGATATGGATGGTAATTTAGTTACCTATAAAGCACGTCTAATGGCAAACGGTTATCGTCAACAACATGGTATTGACTATGACGAAACTTTCTCGCCAGTAGCCATGTTAAAATCCATCAGGATACTCCTAGCCATTGCTTCTTATTATGATTATGAGATTTGGCAAATGGATGTGAAAACAGCTTTCCTAAACGGAAATCTAACTAAGGAAGTGTATATGACGTAACCTGAGGGTTTCACATCTAGTGATGGCACAAATGTATGTAAGCTGCAAAGGTCCATTTATGGACTTAAGCAAGCTTCTAGGAGTTGAAATATCTATTTTGATGAAATAATCAAAGAGTTTAGTGTCATTTAAAACATGGATAAGCCTTGTGTATACAAGAAGGTTAGTAGGAGTGCAATCGTTTTCTTATTGCTTTATGTAGATGACATATTGCTAATAGGAAATGATATACCTGTCTTGAAAATGGTTAAAGGTTGGTTGTCCAAACAATTCTCCATGAAAGACCTTGGAGAAGCAACCTATATTCTCGAAATAAGGATCTATAGCGATAGATCTAAAAGGTTGTTAGGTCTTTCACAGTCTACATACATAGATAAAGTGCTAAAGAGGTTTAGCATAGATCAATCTAAAAAGGGATTCTTACCCATGTCACATGGTATAAGCCTTTCAAAGTCGATGTCTTTCAAGACACAAGTTGAAAGGGATCACATGAGTAAGATTCCATATGTCTCAGTAGTTGGATCTATCATGTATGCTATGATATGTACTAGGCCCGATGTATCTTGTGCTTTCAGTTTAACGAGCAGATACCAATGTAACCCTAGTGAGGATCATTGGGAGACTATAAAGAACATTCTTAAGTACTTACAAAGGATAAATGATATGTTCTTAGTATATGGAGAAGGTGATTTGAATATAAACGGATATACTGATGCCAGTTTTCAATTTGACAAAGACGATTTCAAATTACAATCCGGCTACGTGTTTACGTTGTGCGGAGGGGCAATAAGTTGGAAAAGTTCCAAACAAGAGACTATTACCGACTCTATGACAAAAGCTGAGTACATAGCCGCTTCTAAAGCAGCTAAAGAGGCTGTTTGGATCAAGAAGTTCATGATAGAACTGGGTGTGGTTCCTAGTGTTGTTGGTCCAATAACTTTGTATTGTGATAACAACGGAGCCATTACACAAGCAAATGAGCCATGGTCTCACTAACCATTCAAACACGTACTGCGACGCTATCATCTAATCTGGGAGATCATAGATAGGAATGATATAAAGATAGAAGGAGTTCCCACGGATGAAAACATAGCTGACCCTCTTACAAAAGCACTATCTCAAAAGAAACATGATTGTCATGTTTAGTAATTCGATATTAACTACATGAATGATTGGCTCTAGTGTAAGTGGGAGTTTGTTAGTATTGAGCCCTAGAGGCAATAACTTGTACATCGTATATGACACATTTTATTTTAATAAAAGACATTATTTATCTTACAATTTCTTTTGTTTACTTTTAAGTAATATAACTATTCGATAAAGTCCCTAGTACAACACTGTGTTAAGGAAATCATGATAGAGATCATGATATGAGATTCCTACTACACTGTATAGTATTAGTACTTAAATAGTACCTAGTCATACTATTAATAAGACATGACATCAATAATGCTTTAATACTAGTATGTGTTAGACTTCCTGATTTGATCAGGCGGTGGTTCTCATATCCGTGACTATTGAGATACTCAAAGTTAACACATGGATACCTGTTAACGGAACAAATTCATTAGATGACCTAGTTATGAGATAGTTATATGGATAACTATTTAGTACCAGTGATATAATCTCAATATAGCAAACGTGCAAGTATCTTTAGACGTAAGATCTCCAAGGTACTTTATTTACTGAGCATTCTACTTTGATTCCTATTTTTAGAGCTCGATTGAGGGCTGCCAATGGGATAGATATTGGGTACATTATGAGGTAAACGAAAGTAGTTGAGAAGATCAATAAAGAATTTACCACTCCTAATAGTAGGGGCGAATATCCCACGATCACTTATAGGAATTACTACTCGAGAAGTCCTTCGCCAAGGTGATTGTGTATTGAAAATAGTTTCAATTGATACACATCTAGAGTAGTGGGTTCCTGGTACAAGTACTATTGTATTCGGGCCAGAATTAATTCTGGAGGGAGTTGGCACTAATTCTGTACTCCAAACTGAATGAGATATTGTATGGTGAAATAAGTTAATTGCACTGTAGTTTGTTATTGAAGGGTTCATGTCAAGCCACTTCACTTCCTAAACTCTTGGGTGGTCATGATGTGTTATTAGATACCGCTCATGATCTGGGAATATGAGTTTATTAATTGATGAATTAATAAATCAATCCTGATTATAATCAATATGATTAATTCTAATTAATTATGGATTATTAATCTCAAAGACGTTTGGATTAATTCATGTTCACTACCAATTGACTGGTAAACCTAATAGGTCACACACAATAGAGGATTATATAGTCAATATGTTATTTGATAACATAGTGGGGTTAATTGCGAGAAAGAGAAGTTGTTATGGATAAATTATAATTAGTTATAAATTGTGGTCCAATTGTAATTGTGAGAACTTGATGTTTCCATTTACAATTAGGGAATTCTAATTGTTTTAGGATTTCAGTTTTTTCAGTGAATTTTTCGGTTTATGTGATGATATAACCAAAACCCTAGAAGGGTGATTCACATGAAAACAACAGCCACGAAAGCTCTTTCTTCTCTTTCTCTATCTTGCTGATATTGATCAAGCCCTAGCTGCCACTTAGATTTTCTGCTAGCATAGAAAAACTTCGTGCTTGAGTGTATTCTCTGTGTGGATTACTATTAGAGATAATCACAAACTATGATTATAGTGGTTGGAAGTTCAACTTTCATGGAGTTTGATCAAGAGGATTGTTGGATCGCACCCCGACTTGAAAATAAAAATTTTTGTTCTTCGGATGATCATAGAAAGGTAAAAAGCTATTACCTTTTATTTCTTTATGTCATGTTTTCCACACATATGCGGATCTTGGGATGGTATCTCGTTTTATTCTTTTGCTGCGCTATATATGATATGCGTGAGAGATATCCAACATGTTGTTTGGCTTCCTCCCACCTAAATCCCACCTTTTTCTTTACCACTTTGGTTAGAGGGGGTGCTATGGTGCTAAAATTTTGGATGAACCTCCTATAGAAGCTAGCTAGCCTATGAAACTACGGACTTGGGTAATGGTGGTAGGGGTGGACCAATCTTGGATGGCTTTTCCTTTTCCCTTATCAAACTCAATCCCTTTGGCACTCACAACATATCCAAGGAATGTAATCCTCTCTAAACAAAGAGAGCACTTCTCAAGGTTAGTATACAATTTCTCCCTTAAGAGAAAATAGGCACCCAAGTAATGGAATTCAAACAAACCTTTGAAGAGCAAAGCAACTAAGACCCATTTGAGAAACCACATTGAATTATCCAAAATATTTTATAGACCCATTAATAAGGAGGACTAACCCTTAAGCATGGTCTTGAACAAGATGAATAAGGAGGCTAGGGCCTCTCAAAACTTTCTCTTCAAATTTGAATAAAAAGTGTGAATTGTCTTGTCAAATCACTAAAGGTTATATTTATACTATCCTAACCCTAGCTAAGTAATCCCTAAAGTTCTAATACAATTTAGAGTCTTAATAAGTCTTTACAAACATTTGAAATGCAGTAAAACTGGAGAAAACATAAAAAATGCGGGACAGCAGTCGGCTACCCAGGATGGAGCCGGTGCCGGCTAGGGCTTCTACAGCTAGTGCCAGTTGTGCGCTATTTTCGAGCCTTGTTGCACAGGTTGAAGCCGGCGTCGATTCGGTTGCTTAGGGCTGGCATCGGCCATTCACTGAAAGGCCCCCTTTCGGTCAAATTTCGTCCATCTTTGATGCCGGCTTGAGTTCTTGTTGGGGTCCTTCTTGGATAGTCATTAAAATAAACTCTTAGTTAGGTTCCTCAACCTTCCAACCCTCTTTCATCCTCAAGCATGGTTTTATGAGTAATTGAACATCATCTTGAAGCTTCTTGGCCCTAGATCTTATCATTGGTCATTGCCCTAGCACGGCCACGCTTCCCCTTCCATGATCTTGACATCCATGATGAAGCGGAGTCTCATGAGATGGTCCCAAGTAATCTGATCTGGTTTTGTGATTCATCTTACTCCAAATGGGGTGACATAAATTAGCCATCCCTAACTAGTCATTTTACGTCTGGTAATTGCCGATGATGAAACTCGGGTTGTTCATGATTTGCTAAGCAAGGACACATAGTGCATTCAACCTCTTACCACCTTGATGGTGATTGATATTAAGATTGGGAATCCTGAGCTTACGGTGGGAAGTAAAAGAATAGAGATATTGAGGTAAGTTGCATGAAAGCTCTTTTCATGTTGGTAGGATATGGTTGAGTGTAGGAATCACACAATATTATTATACAACCAAGGTGAAACCTTCTTAGACTTTGTATACGGGTCATCCTTCTATTGATAGAAGAGCCTACTTTCTTGAACTACGAGGTATGATTTTGAACCAACAATACAGAACTTGAAAGTGCTTCTCTTGTGTTTTTCAATGAACAAATGGTTTATTTTTATGTTGGTATCGTTGAAATAGTTTGTGCATGCATGTTTTGAAGTAGAAACCACGAGCACACACATGACTCACTGAGTATTTCTACTCAAACGTTGTTTTGTTTTCTTCTTTTTGAAGAGCCAGTTTTGATATCTCCCATCTATGAGAGTTGTGTACCTGTTGCAGCATCACCAAGCTATAATTATGTACTTAGTATTTTAGCCAGAATGTACATTACCATCTGGGATGTATAGTATATTATGGTTTTTACTTTTGGTATGTACGTACCAATGATGTACATTTTATGGTGTGAATAGATCTACATGTTTTACTTTAAGTTTTAAATCATTATAAAGATCCTTTGTCCGGGGAGATAAAAAAAGATGACAATCATATGTTACAGGTTAAGTTTCTTATAGGAATTAGAGGTGTTACATTAGAAATTTTAAAGAGTTTCATAAAATAAGATAAAGAATGCTAAACCAATACAAGTTTCTTATCTTTATTCAAATGAAGAAAAATCTATCCTTAATTTTTTTTAAGGGTAAATTTATACTTACTTGGTTGGTCTCTTTCGGCTTATCCTTACATGAGAAAAGTTGATGACCTATATTGTTGGTTAAACTTGCACCTAATCTTGATTTTAATCTTTTGTGTTTGCATAATGTATCTACATATACAAACACTTTTGATATTAAATAAACTAGATGAATTCTAATAATATAATTAAAATATTTTAATCTTAACAATAAATTAAACAAAAATGAAAAAACCACTTATTTGTATTAATGAATAGTCGCTTACCTTTATAATGCACCAAATAGCACTACTAATAGAATATTTTTTACACATATACGACACAAAAAAGAAAGAGATAGGCATGCATTCGATGACTATATGACCTTTTCATTTGGCAAAAAGTACTTTAACAATCTTAGTTATTTTGGCTTAATGGTGACAACAATTTGTTAAGATTCTTATCTTTATCCAGTTTAAGTTGAAGATATTCTTTTAATTTGTTAGTTGATATATGTACCTTATTTATTCATTCATTTATTTATTTTTTCCATATATGTGTGTGTGTGTGTGTGTGTGTGTGTTATGCGTGCGCGCGCGCACGCACGCACGCACGCGTTGGGTTGAAAATTGGACCGAATTAGTCAAATTGAATTGACTAGTAGCTGAATTTGGTTTTCTATTCTTTCTATTCAAAAATTACTTATAACTATATATGAAGTACAAAAATCATTAAACTAGATAGCATCTAAAAATTACATCAATGTATGTGACAAAATTTTAAATCTACAAATTAAAGAGAAGAAAAAAAATCAATAAATATAAATTTAATAAATATCAAAAGTGGTTTCAAACCTCCCCAAAAAAATTCTAATTTGGAGGATGAGTCATTCGATTCTTCTCTTTTTTGAAAAATGTCAATTCCAGAACTAAAAAGTTGATCTCAAATTGAATAAAGATTTTGATAATGTAAACTTGATTGCCAAACTTTTGAGACTTTTAGGACAAAGAACAAGATCTTGGATATAGAAGTCTGAATACAGAAGTTACGATCTTGAAGTTGGGGATCTTGAAGCGTAAGCTTATTGAATCTTGTTATATTGAAACTTGAAATGTCTTGAACCTTTGAGAGAATGCCTTATTTATAGGTTAAAATTCTCATATTTTAGGGTAGCTAATATCATGTGAGCTACCCATAGTTAGGAGCTTTTAGGAGACCTTCTAACTAATTTTTAAGAAACTTTATAGGACTCCAATAGTTGAGGGTCTTCAAGAAACTGTAATGGCTTTAGACTTGAAGTGATCTTGAGCGTGATGTAATTTGGACCAATTCTATTTAATCTATAGCATATTGAATTTAATTTCAAACATATTTTCAACAATAGCCCAACTTCAATAGCTCAAGGATAATTAGGCTTTTTTTATGGATTTAAGTTGAATAACCAAGACTAAAATTTTTATTTTTATTTAGTTTTGATTAATTATATATTATTTATTTTTCTCAAAGTTCCCTAATCTACAATTAGTTTGAGAAGTTTTTTATTTTCATTAATCTTTTCAAACATTTTTTCCCACTTTTCATAGATTTATAGTCTATCTATATTTTTGTTTTCAAATATATAAATAAACACTATAAGTTTTATAACGTGATTATAAATAACCATTTCAATAATTTTGGTAACAAATTATATATTTCTTGGCATAAAGTATAAAACATCAAGCATACTTTCATTTTTTAAATGAGCCGTCTAGATTCTTGTTCGATTGATGGATAGGTGAAGGGAAAAAACCCCGTAAAATTATCATTCAATTCTTGTGCAGTAATATTTAAGTCAATAGCTTGAATTAGATGCCGCCCTACTCCCTAATCTAGTTTTCAAAACACCTGGTTACATGATTTAAATTTGAGTCAATAGATTGAATTAGATGCCACCCTACTCCCTAATCTAGTTTTCAAAATACCTAATTGCATGACTATTTACATCAGTTTTGAGAAGGTGTTGGAGAGTTTTTATGTAGAAAATAGGTAAAAATGTTGTCTGGTGCTATTTTGCCAGACCCAGTGTTAGGAGGCCAGTCTAGTGCCGGTCTGGTAGGATAACTGGCATCGATTATGATGTCCAAATACAACTTGTGCTTTTGCATATTAGTCACTTTTTAGGGAAAAAAAAAGCATTATTGGCATGTAGCTATATGTCTATTGCAAAACATTTGCCCTATGGAAGTGAGCACAAGATGGAAATGTAGCATGACAAGGAGTTTTAAAACATGGCAAAGATTTGTTCTCAAGAATCATTAGATGTAAAAATCTATATTTTGCTCCAATCGTTGCTTGACACCAAACTCCTAATTGGAGACAAGTGCTAAAAGAAAAGAGAGGAGAATTTTCCACCTACTATTTGTAATTGCTCTTCATTATAAAATTTTAACTCCATAGATATATTTCATTTCCAATTCCACTAATTCATGATTCTATGTTAAGTAAAATAATCAACAAAGCATCATGCAATTCAAGTACCAAATATAGGCTAGCACAATGCCTGTCCTCCTAAGTTAGTTTCCCTAGTTATCAAATATTAGAATTTCACATAAATGATTTAATTTTTAATAAAAAACTTAATAGTCTCTAGGATATTGCAGCAATAACAAAGATATTAGTCGAGGAATATAGTTGCTCAAGATTGAGAACAAACTAGAAAAAGGAGCAGCTAACACTCTTTTGAAATGGAATCCCCAAATTGTTTATTTAAGCCAAATATATATAGGGCATAAAAGTAGAGAATATAAGCATGGGATCATTAATTTGCAACCATACTAGGTATCTGTGTTAGTGTTGTGCCCTAGAGGCAATTACTTGTACATTGTATATGACACATGTTATTTTATAAAAGGCATTATTTATCTTACAGTTTTTTTTATTACTTTTGAGTAATATAACAGTTAGACAAAGTCCCTAGTACAACACTGTGTTAAGAAAATCAGAATAGAGATCATGATATGAGATTCCTAATATACTGTATAGCGTTAGTACTTAAATAGTCCATAGTCATAGTATTAATGAGACAGGACATCATTAATGCGTTAAGACTAGCATGTGTTAAGACTTCCTGATTTGATCAGGTGGTGGTTCTCATATTCGTGAGTATTGAGATACTCAAAGTTAACGCATGTATGCTTGTTAGTGGAATAAATGTATTGGATGACCTAGCTATGAGATAATCACATAGATAACTATTTAGTGCCAGTGATATAATCTCTATATAATAAACGTGCCAGCATCCTTAGACTTGAGATCTCCAAAGTACTTTATTTTCTGAGCCTTATGCTTTGATTCCAATCTCCGGAGCTCGATCGAGGGCCGCCTATGAGATGGATATTGGGTACATTGTCAGGTAAACGAAAGTAATTGAGAGGGTCAATAAAGGATTCACTACTCCTAATAGTAGGAGCGAATATCTCACGGCCACTTGTAGGAATTACTACTCAAGAAGTCCTTGCCCAAGGCGTACGTGTATTGGAACAGTTCCAATTGATACACATCTAGAGTAGTTGGTTCCTGGTAGAAGTATAATTATATTCGGGCTAGAATTAGTATATATTCTGGTGGGAGTTGGCACTAATTCCGTACTCTAGACCAAATGAGATATTGTATGGTGAAATGAGTTAATTGCACTGTAGTTTGTTATTGAAGGGTTCATGTTAAGCCACTTAACTTCTTGGACTCTTGGGTGGTCATGATGTGTCATTAGATACCGCTCAAGATCTGGGAATGAGTTTATTAATTGATGAATTAATAAACTAATCTTGATTAGAATTAATAGGATTAATTCTAATTAATTAAGGATTATTAGTCTAAAAAACGTTTGGATTAATTCATGTTCACTACCAATTGACCGGGAAACCTAATAGGTCACACACAAAAGAGGAATATATACTCAAGATGTTATTTGATAACATGTGGGGTTTATTGCGAGAAAGAGAAGTTGATGTGGCCAAATTATAAATAGTTATAATTGATAGGCCAATTTGTAAGTCTGAGAACTTGATGGGTTCCAATTGCAATTTTTCGTTTGGAATTCTCAGATGTGGTTGTTTTTGTTGAGCTTTTCGGGCGACTTCAAGGGTCACATGAAATGACTCTAAAAAACATAAAACCAAGGGTCACAAGAAGCCTTATATATGCATGATGATCTCTTCTCTCTCTCTCGTGGGTGTAGGTGTGTGAGTCTCTCCAAGACTCTTCTACTTCATCTTCTTCATTCTTTGGTTTTGCTGAACAAAAAGAACAAGGAAGAAAACCCCAGCCACCATTGTTGTTTTCTGCTAGCACAGAAAATCTTGGTACTTGAGTGTATCCTCTGTGTGGATTGTTGTTAGAGATAATCACACACTGTGATTATAGTGGTTGGACATACAACTCTCGTGGTGATTCTTCAAGAGGATTGCTGGATCGCGCCACAATTATCATACTTGAAGAAGGAAAGTTTTTTTTCCATACAAACAAAGAAATGTAAAAGTTGTTATCTTTGTTTCTTTGTTTTATATATATATGTCTTGTTTTCCACATATATGTGGATCCTAGGATGGTATCCCATTTTTTATTTTTTCACAGCGCCGTATATGATACACATGAAATACCTAATAGTGGTATTAGAGCCCTGCTATGTGTGGTTTACAGCATATTGTTTCCTTGCATGAAAGCTGTTTTATGCATTGTTCACTGTGAAAATTGTTTTCATTCGAGTCGAAATCATTTCAAGCATTGTGAGTTGGGTATGTAGCACAATATGATTGTGTAATAGTTACAACATATCAAAAGATAACGGCTCCAAAAATTGTTTTTGGAAAATTTTCATGCAGCAGTCGATAGCGGGCGCAGGCTCCGGAACCCTAACTAGCACCGATTGTGTGTTGTAATGCCCAGAAATCGTTTCTGGGAATTTTTCCTGGAAAATTTTCATATAGCCGGTGCCGGCTCCAGCTCTCTAATCGGCGCCAGTTGTGTGCTGTTTCACGAAGTTCAAAAATCATTTCTGGGGAAAACTATTTTCATTAAAACAGACCACAGGCGCCACCGGCTCTAGCTTCCAAACCAACGCCGGTTCCATTCTGTTATGTTCGCGATGTCCAGAAATCGTTTCTGGAGAAAACTTTTGTCAAAACTAGAATGCGACCGGCGCCGGCTCTAGCTTCCAAACCGACGCCGGTTCGGCTCTGTTTTCTAAAAAAAAAAAAAACTATCATTGTGTGACGAGACCCAAATAGCTTTTCTCAAAATTTGTTTTGAGATAAATAATTGATGTACTTTTCTAAAATATTGATTTCAGAAGCTATTTTATTTCTTCCAAAATAATGATTTTGGAAAAATAAAAGTTATATGTTTATTTTGTTTAAACATAATTAATTGCATAGTGGATGGTTATGGACTAGAACCAATTATATCTATTCATGCATTTTACAGTTTTGGTTTTGTATGAAATAGGGTCGCGTGTCCTGCCTTCTCTCAAATTCATATGTAATTCTCTTCTCATCTAACTCCCCTCGAATGTAACTCGAGGTTTTCTCTCTTTAGGAACTTATGTAATTAGATTACATAGGTTAGATAGGAGTAGAATTATTTTATTTTGGAGAAGGCAACTAAGACAAGGCGAGAAGATAAAACCTTCTACTTAAATCATGCATGAACATATAGGGTTAACTATATTAATTTCTTTTATAGCTCAAAGAAATTAATTTAGGGTAAAGTCCATAACCATACCATGTAATCACTTTATTACCATGATTATCAATTTTGTGATTAATTGATTTTTGTGCATGTCATTTGTTGAAATCACTAAAAGGAAGAAATCCCTCAATTAATATTAAACCTAATTCCTTCCGTTAATATAGTAAGAATGAGAGTCTTTTGTCGAGACCAGGTTGTTGGGCAAACCTAAGCCTACTTGACAACGGGCATGTTCAAGCTGTGAAATTAATTTCCTGATTAATGGGTCGGGTTTAACTAAATTCTTTATCCCGGTTGGACAAACTCAAGCATAAAGAAATTTAGAGGACAAGTTGGGGTAGCCTAAAAGGCTTTAAGATTAAAAGATGTTAATCACCCAATGATCCGGTAGTTACATACGATGTAATTGGTTTGGATACATTCGTATTAGATACCTACCAATAAACTTAAGGGTGGCTTGTTGGGTAAACCCAAGGTTACTCTTAAGGAATTTGGATACCAGTCCACTAGAAAAGCTTCCAGCGGCTTTCCCGAATCAGTAATGGGGGCTATTGGTTTGAGTAAAATAATGGAGTAAACATGCGTTTAATTAAAGTCCTAATTATTTACATTTCATGTGCATATACAAGTAGCTAATGCTTTCTATCTTTACATCTAGAACACTTGCATCATGTCAACAAACTTAAACTTACGTAGCATCTTGGAAACCAATAAGTTAACTGAATTAAACTATCTCGACTGGTAAAGAAATTTGAGAATCGTTCTCAAATCGGAAAAGTTACTCTACGTGCTAGATGCTCCTATTCCACCACCACCAGCTCAAGATGCTCATGCTGATGAGCATGCTGTCCACAAAAGGCACAAGGAGGATAGTGATGCAGCATCATGTATTATGTTGGCATCCATGACTCCCAAGTTACAAAAACAGCACGAGCATATAGATGGTCAATCGATTATACTACATCTTCGAGAGTTGTTTGATGCCTAAGCCAGAACTGAGAGATACGAGATCTCGAAGCAACTATTCCGTTGCAAAATGGCAGAGGGTTCTTCTGTGGCCACTCATAGGCTGAAGATGTTGGGCTTAATAGAGAAGCTTGGATCTCTTGGGTACACGATGGACCATAACTTAAGTGTTGACTTAATTTTACAATCTTTACCTAATAGTTTTTCACAATTTGTGATTAACAATCAGATGAACAAGATTGAGTCCACCATTCCTGAGTTGATTAATCTTCTCAAAATTGCGGAGTCCTCCATGAAAAAGGATTCCAATGAAGTTTTAATGGTAGAATCTTCTTCTTCTAAGAAGAAAGTTCAAAAAAAGAAGAAGGAGGCTCCTATGAAGCCCAAAGGTGGTGTGAAGAAGAATGATGCAGCTACCAAGGGCCCATGCCATCATTGTGGTAAATAGTCCATTGGTAGCGCAACTGCAAGGCTTACTTGGAGACTGCTAAGGACAAGAAGTAGAAGGAGAAGCTTACAAGCACTTCTACTTCTACTCCGAGTATGTTTATAATTGAGCTAAATACTGCCTTTAGAAATGAGATATAGGTATTAGATACCGGATGTGGATCTCATTTATGCAACAACTGGCAAGGACCAAAGAGCAGTAGAAGGCTAGAGGAAGGCAACGTGGACCTACGTATTGAAAATAGGGCAAAGGTTGCTGCACTTGCTGTAGAGAAATATGAGCCGAATCTGCTTTTAGGATTAATTCTAGAATTACAAAACTGTAACTATGTACTAGTTTTAATGAAAAACATTATCTCAGTTGCGTGTTTGGACTTAAATGGATTTCATTTGATATTTAAGAATAAATGTTGTTCTTTTTCATTGAATGATATTCATTATGGTTCAGTAACTATGGTTAATGGTTTATATGTTCTAGACTTGGATAATCCAATTCTTAATATAAATAATAAGAAACCTAGAATAGATAACTTTAACACCTCTTATTTATGGCATTTTCACTTGGGCCATGTAAACGAAAATCGTAAGTTACACAAGCTTGGTGACTTCGGGTCATTTGATTATGAATCATATGGTACATACGAGTCTTGTTTACTAGGTAAAATGGCTAAAAGTCATTTTCCAGGAAAAGGACAACGGGCTAAGGAGTTATTAGAACTCATACATTCTGATATATGTGGCCCAATGTCCATACAAGCAAGAGAAGGTTATAATTATTTCATAACCTTTATCGATGATTTCTCACGGTACGGGTATTTGTATTTAATGAAATACAAATCTGAGGCCTTTGAAAAGTTCAAAGACTTCAAGAATGAAATAGAGAAACAACTTGGCAAAAGTATTAAGACTCTAAGATCTTATAAAAAAGGAGAATACTTAAGCCAAGAGTTTCTGAGTTATCTTGGAGATAATGGCATATTATCTCAACAGACTCCACCATAAACACCTCAACATAATGGTGTATCTGAGAGAAGGAATCGAACCCTTCTAGACATAGTACGGACCATGATGGCCTCTGTAGACCTACCAAAATTGTTTTGGGGGTATGCACTAGAGACTTCTGTTTATATATTAAATATGGTTCTGAGTAAATTGGTTGATTTTACCCCATTTGAGATGTTCTTTAGTAAGAAACTAAAGTTATCTCACTTGCGAGTATGGGGTTGTCCTGCCTTTGTCAAAAGGTCACAGTTAGACAAACTTGATAGTAAGTCTGACAATTGTTTGTTTGTGGAATATCCAAAAGAATCTTTTGGATATTACTTCTACCTACCCTATGAAAACAAAGTCTTTGTGTCGAAGCATATCATTTTCTTGGAGAAGGAGCATATAGTCAAAGGGAACAGTGGGAGTAAAATTGAACTTAGTGAAGTTCAAGAAGATCAAACAAACAAGGATCAACCGTCTGATCCCTCATCTATTGAGAGAATAGATGAACCTTCTACTACACAAGAACCTCGTAGATCTAGTAGAATACGTGTGACACTTGAGAGATATAGATTTCTCATTAGTGACCACAATGACGTATTGCTCATAGAAGAAGATGAGCCTACTACCTACAAGGATGTTCTGAACAGTTCAGAATCTAGCAAACAACTTGAGGCTATAAAGTCAGAGATAGATTTCATGTACGACAACCAAGTATGGACTTTGGTTGATCCACCCAAAGGAATTAAACCTATTGGGTGCAAGTGGGTTTTCAAGAAGAAAACGGACATGGATAGTAACGTAGTTACCTATAAAGCACGACTAGTGGCGAAGGGTTATCGTCAACAATATGGTATTGACTATAACAAAACTTTCTCGCCAATAGCCATGTTAAAATCCATCAGGATGCTCCTAGCCATTACTGCTCATTATGATTATGAGATTTGGCAAATGGATGTGAAAACGGCTCTCCTAAATGGAAATCTGACTAAAGAAGTGTATATGACACAACCTGAGGGTTTCACATCTAGTGATGGCACAAATGTGTGCAAGCTATAAAGGTCCATTTATGGACTTAAGCAAGCTTCTAGGAGTTGGAACATCCATTTTGATGAAACAATCAAAGAGTTGGGTTTCATTCAAAACATGGATGAGCCTTGTGTATACAAGAAGGTCAGTGGGAGCGCAATTGTTTTCTTATTACTTTATGTAGATGACATATTGCTAATAGGTAATGATATACCTGTCTTGCAAATGGTTAAAATTTGGTTGTCCAAATAATTCTCCAAGAAAGACCTTAGAGAAGCAACCTATATTTTTTATAGTCCCCGCCACCTCAAATGTGGTGGAATCTGGCAAGCACAACACGTGACTTTCACATGCACATCTATGATAAGGGTAAAATCGACAAGTCAGATAGCCTTACAACATTTAATCCTCTTGTTGGCAATTGAACAAACACTTGGTGAGCATGTTTTTCTTCCACTAGCCATTCCTTTTGTTTTTCTTGTAATATGCTTTTTGTAGATTGCATTAGACGATGCTAATGGAGATGATTTTGAAAGTACAATTTGCTACTGAGAATTGCACATTGTAAAATGTATTTTGTTTGCTTATCAAGGGAAAAGAATGAAAGGTTCTAAATTTTAGAGTAATGAAATGGCTTGATGTTTGAAAGTGACGGCAGAGAACATTTTTGGAGAATGTTTCTGTTAGTTTTTGTAGTTTAGTGACCCAGTTTAGACGTCATGGACGAATTGTTACCAACCAAGTTTCAAGAATCAAATAGCATGAAGAAGACCAGAGGTAAACACCGAGCCGACATGGTGGACTTGTTCTCTCTTGTAGATGCCACAAAGCATTTGAGTGTACATGTTCTAGAATGAGTCTACACAAAAAATAGCTTCATTTGGACTTATATAAACATTGTAGGGTTTAACGGTTGGATCTCGAAATGGTCTTTCTTGTAGTAACTTGTGAGAACCAACTATTACTAGACTGAAAAAGCTTCTCAAGTAGCGTATGGCTTTGGATTTTTTATTTGACTGTAGAAGTTTAGACTAATCAACAAAGCCATTGTCGAACTCACTCTAACGTCAAAACTATTATTAGAAGTATCAGTGACAATAGAATCTGCCCTGACCTTCTGAGTACTATTTAGGGTATTGTCTAAAGCATCCTTCCCTATTGCACTATCTTTCGGCGCCACTTTTATCCCTCCATTCACTATCTTTCGACTTCGCTTTTCTTCTTCTATTTTTTATTCTCACTTTTTCAAACACAAAAAAAAAAAAATCACTTTCTTTTCTTTCTCTGTGAGAATTTGGGGGTTTTTAAGTTAGATTCCAAAGCCAATGTACTACTACTCTTTCAGATTACCCCAAAACCCAAAGAAGCCCACTCTAATTATATTTTGTTCCATTTTCTTCCTACCCCTTTAATGGATTCTCAAGATTCTTCAGTTTCTCCCCCATCAATGCATCCCCAAGCTTAACCGCAATCTATATAGCACCCGTATCCTCAACCACTACCATCTACCATGCTAGCTCCCCTACCCAATCTCAGCTTCAATCCAGCCTCAACCCCACCTTAAGTTGTACTCTCTCCAAGCCACCATCAACAACAATAGCATTATTCACTAGCATCATAACCCATTAGCCCCCGCTTCCCCTTTAACTTTATGCTGGCAACATGAGCAGCTTCCAACATTGATTATTCTAATGTTGTTGGGTCATCTTCCCTTACCAATGGTGTTGGTGGTGCCTCTGGATTCAACATTGAATCTGTTAAGAAGAAAAAAGGTAGGCCAAGAAAGTACTCCCCCGATACTGCGAGCAGTAGTAGCATTGCTCTGGGACTCTCTCATACACATGGTTTCTTTGATTGTGGGCATAGCTGAAGAGGAGTTGAGGATTATGATTAAAAAATTTTGGTTTTATAATTTTACCCCTATTATAAATACACAAGTGTTGTTCCCCACTGGATTCCGCCATATTTAAGGTGACGGGACTATAAAAAACTGAAATATATAGATAAAGGATCCCAAAATTTGAAAAAAAAAAAAACAGATTTAGGACTATCCTATGACAAGTAAAATACATTGACTATTTATGCAAATTTGCCAAGAAATATTGTGAGACTATTCTTAATGGAAAAATGAATGAAGTAAATACTTGTTAAGTAACTTAAGAGTGTTCTTGAGTTGAAAAGGTTATGAATAGAGATGGTTAAACCTAAATATATCTTAGAATATTTTGAAAGGTTTGGAGTAGGTTTTGTGGGATTTTGGTGGCTAAAAACCATATGAAATCAAAATATCTAAATCTGCCATTTAGAAAAAATAAAAAATTCTGTTTTGATTTATTTTGAGGAGATCAAACGGTTTGGGTAATTAAAAAGTGTTGTGAGGCAAAACTGATCAAAACACCATAATTGAGATGATAAAAGAGGTCTTGGAAAGTTTAAATGGTGAATGTTATGTAGAAGAATTGAGAGATAGGATTTGTGCAGGTTGTGACCATAATTAGGGATCTTGTTTTTGCTTATAATCTAGCCATAAATGTTTGTGCTATAAACTATATGAAATGACCAATTGTTCTAGAACTCCATAAATTGAACTTTGTAGCCAATTGTTGTAGGAACATTTTGGGACTAATTTGACATGATTCGAAGCTGTCAATAGAAAGTTACAATAAAAATATTGAAAGCTATCATTGCTAGAAATTTTGGTTTGCCAAGGTGGAAATGCTAATTGTTTTAACCGTTTTTGTTCCAAGAATTAGTTGTGACCTTTTGAATTTGAATATACTTCAAGTCATGGATATTAGGAAGACAATAGCATGAATTTTTATGAATAATTGCAACTTATTTGGATTCACCAAAATGAATTCCTTACTTAACCATAAGTAGCTAAAGGAAAGGAATAGGTTTATGTTGTTTAAACCTTTTTCTATGCATTTGTGCACTTTGGATGATAAAAATGCCTTGTTGAAGGCAAACCCGACCTAAGAGAATTCTTAAATTAACAAAGGTGAATAAGTGAACAAAAGATAGGCAATGTGAGTCCCTTGATTTTTTTAAACTCCATTTAGCTAAGTGTTTTTCTGATATATCTTGGCATAAACTCTTATGCTTTCTTTGAAAGTACCAAAAGTCTCTTCCTCACTTCTTGATGAGTGTCTATTATACACATATTTTATACATCAGTTGAGGTTTAATTATGGAGCAATGCATTCTAGATTGCTACTTAATCCCCTATTTTCTCCTTATTTTTTGTAGGATGAAAATGTTGAGATTAGTTAAGGATTCAGGAAGAAAAAAGATAGAAAAAGAGAAATTCTGTGTGTACATGGTGCCATGAGTGTCTGGATCAATATTGCCAAATAGCTAATGAACTTCAAAAGTCAACATTTTTGGGAGTCAATGTTGCTATGCCCATCACTTTGTATGTTGTTGTGCATCTTTAAGATTTTAGAAATATCAGAGATTCAGCAAGCCGATAGTTCCATACAGATCATTGTCTAGCCCGTCATGCATGATTCTAACACATCAAGGGATCAAGTCAAATGACAGCATTTTGAAGCAAATATAGCATATGGAAGCATACACAGTGCCTACAACATCGTAGATTACCCCCTATTTTATAGAATTTTAGGGATTTGTGAAGGAACCTTTAAATACTACTTTTTTGGGTCATTTGTAAGGTTAGCCACCCACAAAAAACACCAAATAAACCCCTTAAAACACAAGGAAGAGAAGATCAATGAGAGATTTGAAGAGAAATGAGCAACTCCAAAAGAAGATTGCAAGGTAGTAGAGAAATCTAGTCTATAAGTTTTCCCTTTTCGTCTTTGTAATTTGATTTTGTTGTTGTTGGATTTATTGATTTGAATTATAATTAAAGGGTTGTACCCCAATTTACTCTTATGTTGGATGTTTATTTGATTAATTGATGTCTATTTTGAGCAATTTACCACTTGGGTTTAATTGATTGAATTAGTTAATTAGATAATTCTCTTATGTTGAGCTTGAGAAATAATTCATGAGATGGGTTCCCTTTCATGTTAATTCAATAGATTTGTTTTCTATTGATGAACTTGAGAAAGGAATTAGGAGATTTAGAATTTGGTGATATATGAGGTTTTAGGTTCACCTAAGGATAGGGACTCTGGGGTTTTTTTTGGCTTGTCATTAGATTTTCTTGATTTTATGCATCCTTAAGTTTGATTTGTGTGATAGAGATATCTATGGATTGGATTTTTAAAGTAAAAGATTCATTACTCGATAGAGAGTGTATTTTACTTTATTTTGGAAATCTTGCCAGTGCTTGGATTTGATTTTAATTGATTGGGTGATGTTTATTATTTAAGTATTCTTGGGAGAATTCTTGTTTAATTATACCACCAATCTCCTTTCCTTACTTGAATCTTTTATTGTGATCTTTTAGTCTTCACCTTGAAAATTGGGTTAATGTATTCGTGTGGTACTCCATTGTTTTTAACAATAGTAATTAGTCGTTTTACTTTTTATTTGCTTGACTGAACAATAGAATTCAAGTGGAAGTAGGAGTAATTGATTCCGTTCTCGAGGGTCTTCGATACTTACTAACTACATGATGGGTATACTTGCCCAAATTTGTATGAGTATGTGGATTAAATTAGTATTTTATTTTAAAACTTAGTTGGGCATTGGATCTATTTTCTAAAATATAGCACTAGCACAAACCGCACAAACACTTCCTCTATTCATTATGGAGTTAACCCTTGTAGAAACCTAGATGAGGACTTGTTATTTAAGATGAGCAAATTTTGTTTGTGAGATTTGAGTTCATGATATTAAATTCCATGATTTGCAGGAACCGTGATGTATAGTGCTAGGAGAAGGTTTCGAATAGCATATCATGTGAAGTGATGATATGTCTAAATGTTATTTGATTATATGAGATGGGAAGTTATTGTGCTCTGGTAGGGTTTGTTTATTATAGATTTGTCGATATATGAAGTCAATGACAGGATAATAGAGCTTGGTTACTTATGATTTATTTTAGGTCTACACTCTTAATTAATATTTTTACTGTGATGAATTCATCCATATATTTATTAGTTTTGCTATTAGTGGCCGGTTTATTATTATTTTAATTAATTAATATAACATGAATATCATATTATTCTTCTCATAGCATATTATTTTATAATGTCCCTAATATTATCCCTAATTATCATAACATTATTTATTTATTTAATAGTATTATTACTCAAATTAATATTCGGTATTTATTACCTATTATTATAACTATTATAATTATTTATTATTATGATAATTATTAGTTTTATTTATTAAAAATATTATTCACAATTTATTGCTACTACTACCATTATTATTTATTATCTATTATAATTAATTATTTGTAGAATAATTATCATTTACTATTGATATCATTTGTTACTAGTTAACATTATTATCGTTAATAACATTGTTATTATTTATTAGTTGTAATTATTATTAAGATCATTGGTTATTATTTTTGAAATTATTATCTATTAGTTATTAGTATTATTTTTTATTATTATCATTATTTATTATTATAATAATTCATTATTATTTACAATTTACTATTATTAGCATTACTATTATTTATTGTTATTGTTATTTGTTAGCCTTAATGGCATTTTCCTACGTTTTGACTTATGAGAAATATTGATGAGGACAAACTTATGTGAAATACATGTTATAGGACAAGTTTGACCTTAGCTCTTTCAAGGCGTACAAATAGGATTGCTAAGCAACTCTTGAAGTAATAGAATCCGAGAATGGGAAATCAAGCTTAAGAGATTACATACCAAGAATCCATTATGGAAGAACCTTATACTAGGAATCTTTGTTAAGGTATTTCTCTGTATAAATTACTATGTCTTCTTTACTTTATGATTTGGTTTAATTCTACCTTGAAGTACTAAAACAAAATATTTCAAAGCTTTACATCTCAAAATTTTGAATTAAGTAGTTTGGATGACTCTGCATCCAAAAGATTCGTCCAAAATCCTGTGAACAGTGTCAAATCGATTCTGCTTGAAAAAGTGTTATTTTAGACTTACTTTTTAGATGCACTATTGTCCAAAACTCTGGAAAATCTGCCAGCACAAAACAACCATTAACTAGCCATTGCTGTCCTACTTTTCACTTCTATAAAAGCCATTTAAACTCGATTTTCTGTAAGATTTTTGTTCTATCCTTCTTAGAAATACTCTTACACTTTAGAAAACAAAAATTTTCCTTTTGTGCATCAAACGTGAAATTGAATTGTTCAAAAGGTAAAAGGTTGATGGATCTTATTTGTTCATATCTGCTCAAACTTGTAAGCTATTTCTATAAATTTTCATTCATTCTATTTGTTACAAAGGTTGTGATGTAAAACCCGGTTGAAATGAACCTTAATTGTGTGTTTGAAAATGTTAGGTGTAAAACCAAGTTGGTGGTCCTCTTATGTAAGATTGGTGTAGCCTACCACCGTTGATTTGGGAAAAAGATTTTAGTGATTGTGTTGAAATCCTTAAGTGGGTACTTAAGGTAGTGGATGTAGATTAGTTGAGGATCGAACCACTATAAATCCTTGTGTCTTCTCTTTTCAATTTCATTCACATTTCACTGCTGCATTTTGACTGGTTCTTAGATCAAAGAATTTTATCTTAATCTTAGCATTTCTTGATTAGTTTTAAAGACTTTTATATTCTACAGAAAGTCTGTATTTAATGCCTCAACTTCCCATCTTTAAAACAACCATCTTTTTACCATTTAGTGGTGCTTTAAAATATTCATGTTTGCACTCCATCAGCTATGAAGCAATCTGTCTTTGTGGACAAAAGCATTACACTTCTCTTTGCATTCATTGTTTTAATTAAAGACTTTTATACAGTTGGGTAAAATTGTTATTGTTTCTTCAACTACCCATCTTACCTATAAATCTTATTTCCAACATTTAGTCAAGTTTTGAAAGTTCTTCAGCAGCATGCAAGTCTGCATTTTTGAACTCTCACCTTATTTGGCCTTTATAAAAAAGACATCAAAGAATTGTTTTTAAAATTACATTTGTTTGTCATAAACCTTATTCACCCCCTCCCCCCTAAGGTTTATCAATTGGTATCAGAGTGTTGCTCTGCACTATTATCGGTTTAACAACCTTGCAGGAAATGATCCGAATGGCAAACACCTCGTCTTTACCATACATTGAAGGATCCTGAACAAATAGACTACCTTTGTTTAGTGGAAACAATTATACATTCTAAAAAAAAATGGAATGAAGATTTATGTATGCTCAATTAATTTTAAGCTATGGAAGTTGATTGCAAGAGGACCATATGTTCCATCAAAAATTGTTGAAGGCAGAACTATGCCTAAATAGAGCAATGCATATGATGCTGATGACAATGCCAAAATGACACTGAATTTTCAAGCTATGAACATTCTATGTTGTGCTCTTAATGCTACTAAATATAACAGAGTAAGTGATTATGATTCAGCTCATGAAATATAGAGAATACTTGAGGTCACCTATGAGGGAACCAATCAAGTAAAAGAATTGAAGCCAGGACTCCTTGTTCAAGATTATGAATTATTCTCCATGAAGCCTCGTGAGAACATAACAGATATGTTTACTTGATTTAAACAATATGAATGGTCAAAAAGCGTATAGGAAAACTTATTCCCTTGGAGAACAAAACAGAAAACTACTTAATGCTTTGCCAAAGAGTTGGCAATCAAAAACCATGGCTATAGAGGAATCAAAAAATCTGAATAGCTTACTGACTGAAAAGCTAATTAGCTCCCTATTAACTCATGAAATGTAACTAAAAAAGTTTCAAAAGCATGATGAAGATGATGGAGACAAAAGAGGAACCGCCTTGAAAGTAGTTAATGAAGAGCCTAACAGTGATCAAACAAATTATGATGGTGGTATTGATCTAGACAATGAAGAAATGGCCATGGTTGCTAGAAAATTCAAGAAGATGTTCAGAAAAGGCAACTTCAGCAATGACAAAAAATTCATCAAAAAGAAAAGACAAACTTCGTCCTTCAAACCTCAATGCTATGAATGCAAGAGCATAGAGCATTTTATTTCTGATTGCCCAATAGTAAAAGAAAGATAAGCCAAGCAAAACAAGAAGATAAAAAAAGGATTGACTGGATCTCGGGATTAAGTTGAATCTGAGACAAAAGAAAGCTGTGATTCTGAAAATGAAAAGGCAAACATTTGCTTAATGGCCATGGAAGATAAGGTAAATCCTACTTCTTCTAATTCCATATCTGAATTACATGATTCTGATTGTGAAAAGCTTGATGATCCTAATGAGTTGCTTTTTGACATGTTTCATGAACTCAAAAAGCTATCTAGAAGAAATAAGCAAATGAAAATGAAAATTGATTCCTTGTTAAATGACAATGCTAAACTATTGAATGAGAATAAAGCCTTACTTGATTCCATCATGTGCTCAAATGTTAAAAAAGATGTTATCCTAACTTCCTTTCATTGTATGACTCTTGAGAATAAATGCTTGTGTGACAAAGTTCATTCTCTTAAAATTATGGCCAGCAACTTTGATGACATGAAAAATAGAGTTGATGATCTCACTACATGCATTGAAAAGTTTACAAATGGCAAAAACAAATTGGAAAAATTTCTTAGTGCATAACACATGGCTGGAAACCAAAATAGTCATGGCTATAGGCATGAGATCAAAGCCGGTAATTAGAAATCTTACTTTGTAAAAGCTGCTTCATCATATATGACACATATTTGTTGCACATATTGTGAAAAATCTCGACACAAAGCATCTAGGTGTCATGTTAAGAAGAAAGTAGAATCCAGTGCAAAAACAATTTGAAAAATTAGAGGAACTATAACTAACTCCCGTGGACCCAAGAAAATATGGGTACTAAAAGCTATTCTTCCATCTCATGAATAGGTACACCAGTTGAAAAAATTGAGCTTCACAAAATGGTTCTTGGATAGTGGATACTCAAAACACATGATGGGAAATACTGCACTAATGGATGACCTCCAAGTTGCAAATGATGGATTTGTCACATTTGGAGATAAGAAAAAAGGAAATACTCGGTATAGGTAATGCTGGCAAGGGATTCTCCATCATTATCATGCAAGTATTATTGATTGATTAATTGAAGCACAACTTGCTTAATATTAGTCTTTTGTGTGAAAATTGTTGCAAGGTTATTTTTGAAAAAGATTGATGCACTATCATTGACAATTCTTGTGATGAAATCACCTTTTGTCAACCATATCAGTAATGCCTATGTATTATATCTTGATGATCCTATTGCTTATGATATAAAGTGCCTTTCCATAAATGATGTTGATGGCTGCCTTTAGCATTTAAGGTTAGGCCATATTTCTATTGATTTGTTAGATAAATTGTCCATAAAAGAGCTTAAGAAAGGCTGCCCAAAATGATATTTAACCAAAAGGGGGGGGAGGGGAACCAATTGTGTGATGCTTGCCAAATTGGAAAAAAAAAAAATAAAACTGAGACATATTTCAAACCCAAGAAAATGATTTCAATCTCAAAACTTATTGAGCTGATTCGTATGGATTTATTTGGACCAATGAGGAGCACTAGCCTAAGTAGGAAGAGGTATGCTCATGTATTAGTAGATGATTTTTTGATTTACTTAGACCTTATCATTTGCACACAAAAAAGGGTGATGAGTATGTAGGTAGTCCAAAGAAAAATGGCATTGAACATCATGAAGCTCCATCATTTGACAACCATACCAAAGAAGAGGAGCTAGAAGATTAATAAGTTGAAGAAAGTGAGCAAAGAAGTGTCAAAAACACTGATCAGAATCTGCCAAAAGATTGGAAGTCCAAAACTGTCCATCTAAAAGAATAGATATTGGTAATCCTAGCTATGGAGTTTAAACTAGATGGTATTTTGTTGATAATTTTACTTTACTCTCTAGCACTGAACCTAATTGAATTGATGCAGCCTTACATGATTTTTTTTTTCCATACAAGAAAAACTTAACCAATTTAAAAAGAATCAAGTTTGGAAGTTTTTCCCTAGACCACTTGACCATGTCATAATTCATACCAAGTGGGTTTTGAAAAACAAACTTGATGAGCATGTCATTGTTATTAGAAGTATAGCCAGATTAGTTGCCCTGTTGCTATAATAAAACTTTTGCTCCCGTTGCTTGATTAGAATCCATTAGAATGTTACTTGTTTTTGGATTTTTCAAAGGTTTTATACTCTATCAAATGGATGTCAAAAGTCTCTCTTAAATAGTTTTATTAAAGAAGAAGTTTATATGAAGCAACCCCCAAGTTTTATTCATGAACATTTCCAAACCATGTCTTAGTAGTTTTCTTCTTTCAAAAGGTTCTTCAAGAGGCTTAATGGATACCACATGATTTATCAAATTTGAAAATTCTAATGATATCTTAATTGTGCAAATATATGTTGCTGATATTATTTTTTGAGTTACTAATGATTCCTTATGCAAGAAATCTGCAAAGACAATGCAACAAGAGTTTGAAATGAGAATGATGAGAGAATTTAACTTCGCCCTCAGTCTGCAAAGAAAGCAAACCAAAGATGATATCTTCCTAAATTAAGATAAATATGCCAAGGAACTACTCAAAAGATATATTCACAAACTACTGACTGAAGAATGATTTAATCATTTGAGGAGAGGTTTGAAACTGATTAGATTATGTGTCTAACGATTTTGCCAGAGATTGGTTATTTATTCTTGCAGAATTCCTAAAGATCTTCTGATTTTGGATGGAGATATTAGATCTAGTATTTGGACTATATTTTAAGTCCAAAAGTCATAGTATCTTTTGACCACATATAACACACCTTTTGGATAGGGAATTCAGATGGACAATCTGTGTCCAAGTGTTCAAATCTTTTAATTAAAAAATTCTCGCCTTTTTATTCCAGCCACACACACTCTCTCTCTTCATATCAAAATATCGTTACACATTTTCAGAAATCACCTTCCTCGAATGTACTAACTTGTACTTGTACTTTTCAATACCTTGTAAACCCTAAAAGAAATTCAAATTGATTTAAGTCTTCTTCTTTAAAGAATTCAAAAAGTTGTCACTTTCTCAGCGCCTTTCTCTTTCTTTTAGATTTCTCTCTCTCTCAACAAACTAGAAAAATCAAATCTTCAAGCCTTTTCGCCATTGCAAAATCTCTGAAACCCAATAAAGAAACCGAGCTAAAAGTGAAGAAAACTAAGAAGAAGGCAGCAGCATGGAAATCTTTTGTCGTTACTCCGATATCTGCAAAGAAAAACAACAAGGAAGCTGCCATTGATGAACCATCTCCTCAAACTGCATTAGCAAAATAGCTTCCAAAAGAGGAAAATCTCAGACACTTAGGTACCTCAAACTCCTAACTCAAAAAGTGAGTAGAACAATTAGGTATCTAGAAATAGAACCATTACTGTGGGTTATTAGGTTAATTCTGAAGTCTTTCTAAAATTATGCAAATATTCTTAGTTTAGTTGAATTATTCTATTGGGAGTCTCTTTTATCTGTGAATAAGAAGTTATACTCTACACTGGTTTGAGAATTCTATGCAAACCTTAGAAAGGGATAATATGAGGATATAGTGAACAAGTTTATTAAGTAGTGGTATATATCTAGAGTCAGAGAAGTGAACTTTGAGCATCGTATGTTAAACAGCATTTTTTTTTTTTTTGGAAATAGTGGAGTATAATTGTTTGAAATGAATAATTTACCTAAAAAAATCTGATTTTTTTTAGTCAACTTGAGATGAGATTTACTGGTGTCAAGAGTTTTAGAAATTCAAGTGATTGAAATGCCAACTGGTTAAATAGAATGGGGAGATTGCTACATCACATGGTCTCAACCATGGTGATACCTAGTTCTTGGCCACAAGACATCTATATGTTTTCTACAAATAGTGCTAATGCTAGCTCTGTCAAAAGGAAAACAAATTATCTTTGGGTTTCTGGTTGTGAAATTGATCCCTGATCACATCAAACTAAGCATTACCATTTGGAAATCTTCTCACCTAGCTATTTAAGTACTTCAATGCTAATGTGAGTATGGTTGTCCCTGAGCACTACAAAGTAATCATCTACAATAGAAATTTATTTGAAAAAATGGGAACCATTGGAGCGGAGAATCAAAGGATATTACTTAGAGAGGCTACTGAAGAGGAGATAGGAATGCAAAGTATTTCAAGAGGAAACAATAGGATGAACAAAAAGAAAAGATGAGATTGAAATTCAAAGGGAAACATCCAGTTGAGAGAAGCAGAAAAATTAGGAAAGAATAACTCCTAGCATTTTCTGTAACACCTTACTACCTACGTACCCCAAAAGGGGCAGGGATGTCGCCCCCTCCTTAGGACAAGGGATCTTTATAACTAGGTAATAGAAAATATAGAAGGAAATAGCTCAATAATAAACTTATTGCAATCCTAAAACAATGCTTATCCAAGTCTTGAACAAATAAATGGTAACTAAATCCACCAATAAATAAATACATCAAAATAAATCTTCCAAGCTCATGGCAACATAAGTAAATTGAGCTTCCAAGCAGGATTAAGCTGAAGACATAATATAAAAGGTGTGAGAAATATTTCTCAGTAAGTCCTGTGTGTGCTTATGGTATTTCAGAAAAAAACAGTTCATGTATGCAAGTTTTGAACAAGTTATAATAAAAAGTCTATAAGTTCAGAAATTTATCTTTGAACACTGAGTGGTATTTTATTAGCATTTGTAAAGTAAAAATGCTCAACTTGAAAGAAATAATCACTCTAATAAAATTGACTATGAAGACATGCATCATGAATGGAAATGGCACCACACTTTGTGCACCATGTCAAGAGAACGGTCAAGATACCACACTTTGTGCATCATGACAAGAAAATGATTAGAATGCCACACTTTGTGCATACTGATACAAAGTGGGTATACGGCCCACCGGGTGAGATACTCCTTCATCTCTGCACCCAAACTTACTGGTTGTCCACTCCGAAAATAAACAGCCCACCTGAACTGTATTGTTGGATCGAACCAGCCTAACCAACAAGAATTGTCATCTTATCTAGGCAGGGTTCACCCCTCAAAAGTGGCCTCCTATTGAGAGACTTACCCAACCATTCAAAGACTAGTCCTACTAGTCTACCCTTATTGAGTACTCAATGTTATGTTTAAACCACTTGGAAAATGTAAAATCAATGAAGAGCTTTTTTTGAAGTAGCAATTATGGTTTTCAAACAACTTTAGGTAAAATTTTGTTTATGGAAAATTTATTGTTTTGCTTGACTAAAATTATTTTATTTTAGCAGAAGGAATAAATTGTTCACAATTGCATCCCAAAATACATCTTCCACGGTAATCCATGCATTTGACTTACATAAGTGCTTTTGTTAAAAAACGTCTTTATGCAAGGACTTACCTGATCTTTTGCTTTTCCTGGATACAATAGCCTTCCAAGATAATTCAAGGCAACCTAACCCCACTTGGAGTAAATACAAAGTATAAGTCCCAACATCTAAACAATACTTGCTTTAAATAAATAATTCCTAGCCTAACATGCTTAAGCTCAACTAGATACAACAACATCTAGTTATGACAACAATGCTTCAAGCTTTAACATTAATTGGTAAAGTATTTTATAGAATAAGATTAATTTGATAAGTTAATAAATAGGCGTTATAAATATTAAATTATAATATTAACTATTTATTAACAAATAATGAATGATGAGTAATATTGATAAATAAAATTAGTTATAAATAATGAGTACTATTAATAATAATACTAAACAATATTGGTAATAAATAATAAATAATATTATTAGAAATAATAAGTAATATTAATAATAGATTATAAATAATTTTAATAATAAATAATAAATAACAAATAAAATTATTAATAAATAAATTATTCTAATATAAACAATATTTATGAGTATAAATAAAAGTTTTAGTAAGGCTAACTAATAATAATATGAGTATAAAAGACATTTGGTATTGTTTAATTCCAATATATTATCGAAAATATTACTACTTATTTATCTAATAAAATAACAATATTTCAAATTATTATTAATTTCAAAAATATTTGTGTTTACCGAAATTAGTCAATTAAATTCAATAATAATAATGATGATGATGATGATGATGATGATGATGATGATGATGATGATGATAGTAGGAATAATACTAAAAATAATAAAAATAGTTCTTACAATAATTTTTTATGACTATAGTGAAAGACTAGAGAAAATTTATATACATATTCATACACACATAGATCCAACAAATAACATGCCGATTTATCCAAAAATAGACTTGTATTAACATGTAATATTCTACTAGCAATACTATTATTTATGGATTTATTGGAAGAATAAAATCATGAAAACATAATCAACAATGGTGGTTTAATGTCTATCATACATCAAACATCCATAAAGCTCTTAATCATAACGGACATACAATGATCTTAAAGTATAATCTATACTTCACAAGTCACAACATTCATTCAAAGCTTCATGTATTAAATCTATTCCCTTCACCCACATACATATCTCCAACCCCACATTATTCAATCAACTAATCAAATCTATCATCTAAGAGCCCTGAATTCGAGAATTTAAAGAGAAGATCAAGAAAGAAATACTTGATTTGATGAATGTTAGATGAAGATATTGCCTTGTTTAATGGAGGTCCTTGAGTGCTTGAGAGTCCTTCATTGGTTGAAGTTTGTCCAAGAATGGCCATCTAAGGTCCATCCAGGAGAGAGAGAGAGAGAGAGAGAGAGAGAGAGAGAGAGAGAGAGAGAAAGAGATTAGTATGATAATGAAATGGTGATGATGAGATGAAGAAGATCGAAGGTGTTTAAAGTTACCTTCTTGATGTTCTTCTTATTCTTGACCAAAAAAGTGTGTTTGATCGGAATGAAAGATCAACTTTGGTGTTTTTGATGTTATGGAGGGCCTATGAGGGAGTATGGATGAAATCCTAGTTGGTTTGAAGGTTCTTGGAGTGATTTGGGATGAATAGAGGTGATTGAAGGTTAAAGAAGCTTAATGTGTGTTATTGGTGTTCTTGGTGTTCTTTAGAGGAACTGAGAGAGTGTGTGATTTTGTGTGTGTGTGTGTGTGTGAATGATGACCGAATGGCCTTCAGTTATCCAAGAAGGAGAGAGAGAGTTTCAGTATTTTCAAATTTCAAATTGAGAGAAAACTGGAGATGTTTGAGGTAGAAGATTGGGTAATGGTGTTTGCTTTTTGAAGGTTTCTTATCCTTCAATGGTGTATGGCTGAACTAGCTATGATTTAATCATGGAATGGAGAGTTGTTTTAGCTTTGAGCTGGCCAAAAACTGCTGTGATATAGCAGAGAAATTTCTGATTTTATTAGCTAGCTAGGTGAGTGTTTAATGGAACAAAAATCTGGAATTTAATTTTGAAGTTCGAATAATTTTGAATAGATTGAAAATAAGAGTGTTTTGAGGTATGTTAATGGAGTCCTAGTGACCAAGGTAGATGGAGAAGCTAAGGTTTTTTGTCCGTGGCTGCATTTGGATGAAAATATGATGAAGTTTGATGAAGAAATTGGGCTTAACATTGAATAGGCAAAGCTGGAAAATTTATAGAATTTTAGCTAAAAAATTCTTGTGATTTTGAGTAGACTTTTCGAAGCCCTTTGAACTAAATTTGTAGCTGGAGTTTTGGAGTGTTTGAAGGTCCATTAATTATGGTTTTCCAAAGACCATCTTGGAGAAAGAAAGACGAAATTTTCAGGTGTTCTTGTACACAAATGAATGGCTAAATGTTCATGTGCAAAGCTTGGTTATTTGCTGGAAAAAATTCTGGTTTGGTATAGCTTGTAAGGCTGCAAAATTCTAAAGTGTTTCAGCTTTTATCTTCACACAAGATGATTGGTTCTTTGCAAGAATTAGGTAGAGAAAGGGGGCTACAAATTTTGATAACCAGCCATGAAGAAAATCTGGATAATTTTCCAGATTTTAACCAAAACAAGAACAAGAAGACAATGAAGTTCTTGGAGGAATAACTATGGTGTTTTAATAGAGAACCTCTTCCTATTTCTCCTCCACAATTTCGGCCAACCTCCTATCCCACAAGAGCTAGAATTTTTTGAAATTCCAAGCAAAGAATTATCCAAGACTTTTATAGATATAAAAATGAATTAAAGAAATAGGAGTAGTTTAAATTCAAAGAGGTTAGGACAAGGCTTGTAAAAATAATGCAGACAAAAATTCTTCTAAAATTCTTTTTTGGACAAGATCACATGGTTAAGAGATTAACACTATGTCTTCCCTAAGACAACATTCCTAACTTTAAGGAATGTAAGAAAGAAGAAAATTCAAACATTGGTTAAGATAATTATAAATAAAACTTAGGTGATGGGATTTGAACTCAACACCTTAGAGATTAAATTACAAAGCTCTAACCACTTAACCATATTAAATCTTGTTCTTATTTTCTCAACCAAATCCTCTTCTTATCTAAGCCTCAAGCCATCTTCCTATTTCGACCTCAAGTAAAATTACATTTTTACCCTTTCTACTTAACAAGTACAAATAAACCATATAACCCATATACTACCATTCTAAGGCACACGAAATCATTCAAGAAATATATTTCATGCAAGATGATATGATATGCACCCCATCCCTCTAACTCTAGGTTAGGTTTAGGTTGGGTTTTACATTTTGACTACTATAAATTTGCTATCCACCGAGCTAGATAGTTTGAGTATAGAAGTCAAAGGTGAACAAAAAAATTGGGAAATAGACTAACAAATATAGAAGGAAAACAATGTGAAGCTGTAGGAAATTCGACTAAACAAGTTCCTCCACCCATGCCAGAAACTGAAAGAAACTGAAAGAAATTTGATTAAACCTATCATTCCTTCAACATGGAAAGAAACCGATATTCAGCCAAAGAATGAGAGTGAGAAAGGGAACGAGAAAGAGACTGATATTGCTAATGTCTTATCTCTGCACACCGAAGAACCCACAACTGCTACATCCACTAGTTCCGTAGATAAACCAGCCGCATTTGGCAGCTCATCTGGCCAAAGGAAGAAGCATGTCATGGTAAATTGAAGTTTAGCAAAATTGTTGTACAACATTCAAAAGAAGGATGTCGGTGCTAAACCTGCCCCTATCCTCATCCATTGAGAAATGACACATAACCATCGTTGAATGTTAATCTCTGCTGTCAATTTTTTCTGATGACACAATTTTATTCGTGCAAAACTTCTTGCTCTCTGCACTATATTTTCATGCATATTCTTATTTTAGTCTTTAACTAATATTACTGCTAGCTGCCTACTGCTTATTGTTATTGTCAATATTATTTATTGTTGACCCTATTCTGGGCATTCTCCTGATATTACTGTCACAGTACTACTAATTGCTACTTGTTGTTGTTGTTGTTGTTGTTGTTGATTGATTGATTGATTGATTGATTGATTGATGACAAAGGGGGAGAAAATAGGGATTGTAAATTGATGATTTGAGGAATTGATGACTTAAGAAATATATTGTTGGGGGATTGGGCACTATGATTTGATGTAGTTATGGAGACTGTGTTGTGGACTAAGAGGAGATTTTGATGTGGAGACTATGGAGACTGAACATTTCTATAGAAGTTTGTGATTCTGTGAAATACATTATTGGGCCATTGTGAATTGAATTTTTTTTTTCTTTCATGATCTCTCGTTCAATGGTTTTTGCCCTTATAAATATGGATTATGATTGTGATTGCTTATAGGGATGATAAATTCATATGGTTTAAAATGAACTATAGTTGTTTATGGTTATGATTTGAAAATGCAGACTGTTAAGAATTGAGTGATTTGATGGAGACTATGTTGAGTTATTATTATGGACTAAGGAGATTGAAGTGTGCATGTGAGTTCATTGTGCATTCTAACTGATTTTGAATAAGCTAGATGATTTGTTTTTGGCTATGGATGTTATATGCACTTTGTATAAATATTTATATGATGAGGATATTTATTCTTATGAAAACTTCTCTTTGGTTGCACAAAAAATTCCTTGTGTTGAAATACCTTAAAAAAAACTAGGTTGGATTGAAAACCTCTTATCTATCTTTGTGAAAAATCTTATTTTTACCCTGCACATACACAGGGGGAGTTTTGGACCTATGTTTACTCAATCTAAAAGACTAGTCCAAAAATGAGTTTTTAAAAGATTAGCTTCTGCCTCATTTTACTCTATTTTAGATGCATGTTTTGGAAGTCCAAAATCTTGAAATCAAGTCTGATTCTCAAATGCACTTCATTTCTCTATATCTTGTGATTTATATATGCACGTACTAAGGGTGAGCATTACATCTTATGATTTATCTTCTATACCTCCTCATGTATATATCTATACATTTTTTGTGACTACTAATTGCGGCTATCCTCTTGTGGAATAGTCTTTTGATGGAAGGAAGGAGGATATGGAAGTAGGTTAGGCCATAGGCTCATTGAACTATGTTTATGAGTATGTACTTTAATTTTCTATCTTAATTTCATAAGCACTCTTTGAGTCCTATAATGAGAGACTACATTCCATGAAAAACGTTCTTATTTCTCTCGGTCTAACATGTCCATACTATACATATTATTATTCTTTATATCACAATCCCATCAAGTTTGTCATCACTAAAAAAAAAAAGACATTGTTAGCCCTAAGAGTGTTCTCCTGTGTTTTGACTTACAACCAATATTGATGAGGACTAACTTGTGTAATCTACATGTTACAGGATATGTTTGACCTTAGCTCTTCCAAGGCGTATAAATAGGATTGCTAAGCAACTCTTGAAGCAATAGAATCCAAGAATGGGAAATCAAGAGATTGCATACCAAGAATCCATTATGGAAGAACCCTAGACTAGGAATCTTTATTAAGGTATTTCTCTGTGCAATTTCCTATTTCTTTTTTAACTTATGATTCAGTTTCATTCTACCTTGAAATACTAAAATAAAAATTTTCAAAGTTTTATTTCTCAAAATTTGAATTGAGTAGTTTGGATGACTCTGCATCCAAAAGATTTGTTCAAAATCTTGTGAACAGTGTTAAATCTATTCTGCCTAAAAAATTGCCATTTTTTACTTACCTTTTGGATGCATCATTGTCCAAAACTAAAGTCCAAAATCTAGAAAATCTGACAGCACGAAACTAGCCATTAACGAGCCATTGCTGTCCTACTTTTCACTTCTCTAAAAGCCATTTAAACTCGATTGTCTACTTTTCACCCCCTTTAAGATTTATCATTATTTATTATAATTATTTGTTAGTAACACTATTATTTGTTATTGATGTCAATTGCTACTATTTAATTATACTACTACTATTATTATTGTTATCATTATTATCATCATCACTGTCTCCATTCTATTTGGTAGTACATAGGTTATGTGAACTTTACCTCAGTGGACTTAGCTTTATGTGCCTAGGCAGAGTGGGAAATCTAAACGTAGGTACTTTGTTTTGAGGCTAATTAAAATAATGATTGATTAAGTACTTTAATTTTCTGTGATAAGCAGGGGAAAGTTTCCAAGATCAAGGAGCTACTTGCTGGGCTTGGAATAACCACCTAAGCTGAGAAGGCAACTCCTTACATAAAATTATTTGTTGGATAAATCCTCTGTTGCAAGTCTAATGTTGCTCTTTTTATGACAAAGAGGTCATATACTTGAAATGCAAATATAGTTATCTTCTTTCTTTTCAAAATAAACATTTTGATCAAACAAAGTTTTTCAAACAAACTGTTCATTTTTCTTTAAATAAAAGTTTAATTTGAAAACTACCATGATAGCATTTTCAAAACAGCAAAGTGTTATTTGTGAATTTCCCGAGCAAAATAAATTAAACATTGAGTACTCAATAAGGGTAGGTTTCTAGTACTAATCTTAGAAGGTTAGGGTATGTCTTCCGGTAGAAGGCCACTTCCAGAAGATGAACTCTTTCTAGATAGGGTGTCAATACTAGTTATTCAGGCCAGTCCAAGCTAGCAACTCAATCTAAGTAGACTATTCCCATAGATGGACAACCGATAAGTTTAGGTGAGAGATATAGTATCTCACCCAATAGATTGATCACTCAATGCCCTGCGATGTAGGGTTTCCCAGAACTTGGTCATGATGCAGGGTTTCATGGTTGGGGCTACGACGCAAGGTTTTATAGTCCACCTTTAAGGGTGGTTACTATTGATGCATAAATTTTGGATGTATAAAAATCATTGAATTGAAAATCATCCCTTAGTCAAATTTTAATTAATACATTAATCCTAAAATACACATATAACAAGTATACTCATCGCAAGCATAGCATAGAGTGTAACACCCCACGACTCCGTACCCTAAAAGGGCGGGGATGTCGCCCCATCCCATAGGACAAGGGGTCTTTAGAACGAGGTATAAAATATAAAGGCAATCTCCAAAAGGATCAACTTAGATAAATAAAGAAATATTCTTATTACATCAGGCTCAACTTGGAGCAAAACGGAATAAAACAAAATATTGTTTAGAAGCATAAGCAATAAATGTCTCCTAGAACGGATAGAGAAAATAGCAAAAGCTTCAACTATTACATGCCCCGCTGACTCAGCACAATCTATCTCCTGAAAACATGTTGTAAAACGGTGTGAGAATAAATCTCAGTAAGTCCTGTGTGTGCACATGGTGTTTTGAATAGTACGTGTATGCAAAGTGTAAAACATTTGTAAAAATAATTTGGCAAGTCATAAACAATCTCTTTTCGCAAGGAGTAGGTTTTTCTCATTGTCATACTTTGTACAAAATAAATCCTCCACTCGGATAAAAGTCATGTCACCACACGTTGGGCTCCATGAGAACAAATTGGCCAAGGCACAACACTTTGTGCACCTTTTCCGGACCAGATTACCATACATTGGGCGTTTTGATCAAGGTGAGTGTACAGCCCACCGGGTGAGATACTCCTCCATCTCTACACCCAACAAAACCATCCGGGTGTCCATGCCGGGAATATAAATAATACCTTTCAGGTATAATGCTAGCTCGGACTAGCTTGACCAACCAACACTGTCGCCTTTTCAAGCAGAGTTCATCTTTTGGAGGTGGCCTCCTGCCAGAAGACTTACGCTAGCCCTCCAAGACAAGTATTGTTAGCCTACCCTTATTGAGTACTCAACGAACATATCCGTCAATTCCTGATTCAAAATATTTCCAAACCTTGGCTTTGCAAGACATGTTTTTCTTTAAAAGGGATTTCAAAAAAATTTAAGGAAAAGAATAGTTTTCTTGCTAAAATCGTTAGTTTGACAAAACAGTTTAAAGAATAAATATCCACGTTTACAACCCAAGCAAACATAGTTTAACAATAGCTTTACAAAGCTTCACAACATAGACTTGCCATCACAACCTTTAACAAAACAATTTATAAAAGGGCTTACCATCACAGCATTTAATAAAAGAGTTTATGCAAGGACTTACTTGATATCCCTCAGATAACGAGATAAAAATCATAGCTGGCTTTCCTCAATTATCCACCTGATCTAAACCATATAATATCATGATCAGGGTCTCAATTAATTCAAACATGTGCTAATCCCATTTATTTTCATAACAATTCACAATCTCCGATTCAATCCCAAGTAAACTATTCAATCCTTAAAAATCAAATACTACAACCACATGTTTATCTCGCTAATAAACACCATTAAACTTTACTTTCGGCATCTAGGGGGGCTATTCCCTTACCTTGCAACTACTGGGTAATGGGGTCTCGATGCTCCTATGGTGATCGTCCCGGGTTCGCTTGAGAAGAAGAGATAAGCTACCTCCTTTGCTTCAGTTGACTGAAAATTTAGGAAGATGAGGAAATCAGCCTCTATAGGGCGTGATTTAAGGGTAGAAGAAAGAGAAAAGAATCATTAGAGAAAACGGCATCAAGAGGTGGAAAGGATTTGTGCTTACCTTAAGGTGTGTTCGATTTTTGCTTGGAATAACTCTTGTGTCTTCGAAAATTTGCAGAGAGAAGTTACTGATATTGTCGTGTGGAATGGAGAGGGAAAACGGTGGTAATGATTTAAAGTTGGAGAAGATTGGTTTAGGGTTAGATGGTGGTGTTTAGATAGACTCCTAATGGCTTTAGGTTTCTTGGACAGCAAAGGCGAAATTTCCAGCTTGCGCGCGTCTCCTTGCTGCCGATTTTAGGGGAGTTTTATGAAAGGAAAAATTCTGCAATTTGCTCCTCTAAGCTGGCCGAAACACTACTCAAAGGAAGGGCTGTATGTGTTCAGAATTTTTGGCCAAACAAGGAAGAGTTTGAGTGGATGTTGATGACTGAAAAATCCTGTCCAAGTGCTGTGAAAATTCTGTGCAAGTGTAGCAAGTTTTGGAATGGTTTGGCTGCTATAATTCTACCGAAATTTCTAGAGGAAAATTGAGGGTTTCGGGTGCTGAAAATATCTTGTTCAGCTGGGTTTTTTCAGTGAATGATGTGTGCAGAATTTCGGTTGAAGTAGGAACACAAAGCTGGACGAAAATCCTGCACAAAGCTGTCCGAATTTTTCTGTGTATATGCTGGACGAATTTCAGTGTTTTTGTGTGAATAAAATTCTGGTTTTGTGCAGCTAAGGTAGTTGAATTGTTAAGGAGTGTTCTACGTGGTTTGAGCTAGGATTTTCAGAGTTGGATTGCAGCTAAAGATGGCTGGAATTTCGGACAGCTTATGTAGATTCAAAGCTGCCGAAATTCAGCTAGGAAAAGGAAGAAATCCTAGTTGAATTTGGATTGAAATAAAATCTGGTTTTATCAAGGATTTGGATAAGATTTCCTCTAGTCCTAGAAGAGTTTGGATTGAGCTAAAGGTGCTCCAAGGTGGCGAACAAAATCTGGAAAATTTTCCAGAATATTTCCAGCTTATGGTTTTCGAAAATTCAAGGGAACAAAAGCTGAAAATAAAACAAATTTCATCCTTAGCTAAAATCTTTGAACTTAGGAGTTAAATATAGAGTCTTACTCCTATGGAAGTGGCGTTTAAACCCAAAGAAAATATCTAAGACTTTAGTTAAAATATTTCTCTAAAACAATTAAATAAATACAAGGATTATGGCTAGAATTCTTGAAGAGGTAAAATAAGATTTTTCCCTAATATATTCCCTAACTCTAATATTCATCAAGAAGAGTTTTATACCACTTGAAATTCTTCAAAGTAGCTCCTAGCTAGGTTTTTTTTGAAAATCCTACGGAACACAAGCTGAAAATTAAAGGTGAACTTTATTCACATCAAAGTCCTTGAATTTAGGAAATAAATATAGAGACTTATTTCTTTGGAGTAAAAATACTAAAATTTCTCTAGGATAGCTAGATTGTTTTTCGGCCAAGACAAGAAATGGTCTAAAGATAAGAATTTCAAGAAGAGAAACTTACTTCACAAAAAGTAGGATTCGAACTCGGGTCACCAAAGGAAATCACCAACCTCCCCACTATTCCAAAACAACTCCAATACTAATTTTTCTACAAGAAGTTCTTACCACCCCAATATTCATCCTTCAAAATCTTCGACCAAACCTCCCTTAACCAAATCTTTAACAACACAACTATTTCACATCAATTAATTCAAATGCAAGAGTAATGGAAAAATACACATGCATCCATGCAAATAAAATTAGTCTAGCTACCACATAAAATGCAAGATGCTATGCAATGCATGACTTTTTCCCATAGTCAAAGGTGGTTTTGGGTGGGGTATTACATCCCCTCCCCCTTAAGAGAATTTCGTCCCGAAATTCAGGTTTTATACCCTTCGAGTATACCCGGATACTTTCGTCTTAACCATTCCTCCGTTTCCCACGTTGCATCTTGTGCTCCATGATGATCCCAAAGTATCTTCACCATGGGTATCTGCTTGTTTCAGAACGTCTTAATACTCCGCTCCAAGATCTTGATGGGTCTCTCCACATAACTCAGATTGGGTTGCAACTCCAATGGTTCCTCATTGAGTACATGACTCGGATTGGGATTGTACCTTTTCAACCGAGAGATATGGAATACGTCATGCATCCCGGTTAGGCCATCAGGTAGATCCAATCGGTAGGCAACCGGTCCAATTTTCTCCAATATCGGGAATGGTCCCAAGTACCTAGGACTCAACTTCCCTCCCCTCGGATGTTTCAAGATTCCTCTACTAGGAGTCAACTTCAAGAATGCACGGTCACCTACTTGGAACTCTAATTCCCTCCGTCTATAGTCTGCATAACTTTTCTGTCTGCTTTGTGCTGCCCTTAGCCTTTCCCGAATTAACTTAATCTTGTCGGTCATCTCCTGAATGCATACTTCACCAATCTTTTTAACGTTCCCTTCTTCGTCCATCCCCCGTATAACGGTACCTGGGATTTTCGCCCATACCAGTGCTTCGTACGGCGCCATTCCGATCGACGCCTGATAGCTGTTGTTATATGCTAACTCCGCATGCGGTAAAGACTCAATCCACTTGTCTCCAAAGTCCAAGATACATGCTCGGAGCATGTCTTCCAGTATCTGAATGACTCTTTCGGATTGACCATCAGTCTGCGGATGAGCAGAGGTACTGAATTTCAGGGTCGTGCCCAAGGACTCCTGGAACTTACCCCAGAACCTTGAAGTGAATCTAGGGTCCCTATCCAACACGATGCTCGACGGTACACCATGCAACCTTACAATTTCTCGGGTATATGTACGAGCCAACTTTTCCATTGAGTCCCTTACGTTTATCGGTATGAAATGCGTTGTCTTGGTCAATCGGTCCACTACCACCCGAGATCGCATCTTTGTGTGACTTGGTCATCGGAAGGCCGAGTCACAAAGTCCATGGTCACCTCTTCCCATTTCCATTCGGGAATCGGTAACGGTTGCGATAAACTGCAGGACTTCTTATGCTCCATCTTAACCTTCTGGCATGTCAGACAGGTTGACACATGCCGAACTACATCCCTCTTCATTCCAGCCCACCAATATTTCCTCTTCAAGTCTTGGTACATCTTTACCTCCCCAGGGTGTATGGTGTATTTGCTCTTGTGCGCTTCGTCCAGTATCCTCTTCCTTAAGTCTTGGATGTTCGGTACACAAATTCGGTCCCGAAAGTACAATACCCCTTCCTCATCGGTTCGGAAATCGCCTCCTCCTCTCGCGATCTCTTTCTCCCTGAAAGTTTGAAATTCTGTAATGCCCTGTTGACCTGATACAATTTCCTGGTTCAGATCGGGTTTCAGGGTCAGGTTGCTCACGCAGATCTTCCCCTTTTACACTTGCGCCTCTTTCTCCAGGATATCCTGGACTGCCAACACCTCCTATATTCTCAAGTGTGCCATTTTCACCTTTCGACTTAGAGTGTCTGCTACCACATTCTCTTTACCTGGGTGATAGTTAATAGGGCACTTATATTCTTCCAGGAACTCCATCCACCTACGCTGGCGGAGATTCAAGTTCTTTTTGCGTAAAGATATATTTCAAACTCTTATGGTCTGTGAAAACCTCATATTGTGCACCGTACAAGTAATGTCGCCATTTCTTCAAGGCGAACACTATAGCTGCTAGCTCTAGGTCATGCGTGGGATAATTAACTTCATGCGGCTTTAGCTTCCTAGATGCATAAGCTATGACTTTCTCTTCCTGCATTAGCACAGCTCCTAGTCCTTCCTTGGATGCATCTGTATAGAGTGCATAGGGCTTATCAGCCTCAGGCAGACTTAGCACGGGTGCTGTAATCAACCTCCTCTTAAGTTCTTGGAAGCTCTTCTCGCACTTCTCACTCCAAGCAAAAACGACATCTTTCTTCAACAGTCGTGTCATCGGTAAAGCTAAAGTAGAGAAGTTTTTAATGACACGCCGATAGTACCCGGCCAACCCAAGGAAGCTTCGTATCTTGGTAACGTTCTCCAGTTGTTTCCAATTAGCTATGGCTTCTACCTTAGCGGGGTCCACTTTGATCCCCTCCTTGGATATCACGTGACCAAGGAAAGACACTGAGCTCAGCCAAAACTCACACTTGCTTGAACTTAGCGTAAAGCTTGAATTCCCTCGGCTTCTCTAGGACCAACCTTAAGTGCTCCGCGTGGTCCTCTGGATTTTTGGAGTAGATCAAAATGTCATCAATGAATATAACCACGAACTTGTCCAAGTAGGGTTGAAAAATGCGATGCATCAAATCCATGAATACTGCCGGTGCATTGGTTACACCGAACGGCATTACTACAAATTCGTAATGGCCATACAGCGTGTTGAATGCAGTTTTAGGAATGTCTTCTTCTTTGATCCTCACCTGATAGTATCCTTGCCGTAGGTCCAATTTCGAGAAACAAGCAGCGCCTTGCAGTTGATCAAACAACTCATCGATCAAGGGTAGAGGGTATTTATTCTTGATCGTTAGATTGTTCAGTCCCTGATAGTCGATACATAGCCTCAAGGTACCATCTTTCTTCTTGACAAACAACACGGGGCTCCCCACGGTGATGTACTCGGCCGAATGTAGCCTTGCCTTAGCGAGTTCTTCCAATTGCTCCTTTAACTCCTTCAACTACGTCGGTGCCATCCGGTAGGGAGTTACGGATACCGGTTACGCTCAGGAATCGGATCCACGGTGAACTCAACTTCCCGTTCGGGGGGTAGGGAAGTGAGCTCCGTAGGGAACACATCCGAAAAGTCTTTCACCACCTCCGTACTTTCCAAGGTACCTTTGGTCCTTTGGTTTGTTTAGGAGATACGCCAAGTATCCCGCACATCCTTTCTTGAGCAACTTCGGGCTTTAGCTCCAACAATAAGAAATTTCAGTTCCTTCGTTCGCTTGCCATTGAATTCAATTACATCCCGTCCGGGTCTCACAAAGCTGCACCGTCTTAGTCTTGCAGTCCACACGAGCTCCGTGCTTCGACAACCAGTCCATGCCCAAGATCAAGTCATAACCGTCCATGGCCAGGATTATAAGGTCGGCCTCCAGAATCTCCTTCCCAACCTCAACTCCACAACTTCCCATTTTCTTGCCTGCTTCCACCACCTTTCCCAAGGGGGAACTAACTACTAGGGTATAAGGTAGCTCATTTCCTTCCCAGCCCAGATGTGAAGCACATACTTTACTTACATAAGAGTGTGTAGATCCTGGATCTATTAGAACGTTAACAAGACAACCTTGGATAGAAAGGTTACCTTCGATTACGGTGGCGTCCGCTCCGACTTCCTCTCGGCTCAGGGCAAAAACTTTGGCCTTCACCTGGGGCTTCAGGCCTCCCGCTTCGGCTAGTCCAGTAGCGGCACCTCTGTTGCCTCCCATTGGCTGGGTCGGCACGGTCTGCTCAGTCCTCAAGGGTTTGGGGCAGACGTTCCTCAGATGTCCTGGGTCTCTGCAGTTAAAGCACCTTCTCACACCCCCGCTACCCCAGCAGTTTCTCTCAGTGTGGCCTCGTTTCCCACACAGTCGGTAGTTTAGGCTGCCTTGCATTGATCCGGCTACAGGCACTCAGGGCTGCTTACCCCGATTTCCCCACGGCATAGAACACGCAGGACGCTTATTACTTGAAGGCCTCATAGGTGGACGACTTGGTTGGAAGAGTCGGTTCACCGGTCGATGCCGATCTTCGTTCTCCGTTCGAGAAGCTGCGTCCACAGCGGTAGTGTACGACGTTGGCGGTGATGGAGCCAACGCCCTCCTCAAATCTGGCCTTAGCCCTTTCACGAATTGCCGGGTGCGCTTCTGCTCCGTATCTACCAAGCACTTGCAGTACTTGGACAACCGTATGAATCAGGCTGCATATTGGGCCACAGTCATGCCTCCCCTGCCTGAGGGTCTGGAATTCATCCTCCCTCTTCTCAACTACCCATCGAGGAATGTACTCGACCCGGAAAGCCTCCGTAAAATCATCCCAGGTCCACTCCTGCTCCTCCTTGTCCCAATCTCCCCGTACTCGCTGCCACCAATCCCGAGACGGTCCCCTTAGCCGAAAAGTACCAAACTTTACCATCCTTTCTTTCGAGTACTGCAGAGTAGAGAAAATGTCCTCCATCTGCTCAATCAATTGCTCGGCTTTCTCATCCTGTTCCACCTCCCCCTAGAATGTGGGAGGCTGGAACTTCAGGAAACGCTCCAAAGCCTCATCCTCTCCCCGCGGTGGTTTCCTGGCCACCTTGTCCACTTTTTCGGTCAAGTTTTGTAGAATCGAGGCCATCTTGTCGAAAGCCTGACCCATGGTCACATCCCGTGACCTCTCCGAAGCCATCTCCTGCTCTCCTGGCAGGTGCTCTTCCACATCGGGGGTGGAACGACGCATCTGCTCAAACTCCGGGGTGGAGGATGCACTCTCCTGCACCGTTCTGCTATGCACCACTGTTCGGCGTCTTGGTGCCATCTTAATCACATTCACTCAGGGTCAGATAGTTATCAAGGGAAAAAGAATATGCTTAGGTGCATGATCAGTTGATAGTAATGTACTCATCTAAAAGAGAATGTGATGATAACGTGCAGAGATAAATCATGTAATAAACAAAACTCATGCTTGTCATATAAACCATTCTTTGCAGAACAGAAGGGGTCATCTCATACGATACCCTTTTTATTTAAAATGATTAATAGGCCCTATGAGCCATATGCTCCCTTAAGAAAAAGATAAACAAACAAAAGTATGCAAATTCCAAAGAAAGAAGGAGTAAAAGATCTGTTGGTCTTCTATGTTCGACTCTCCCTAGTTTCAACGAAGTATCGGAGTCGTCAGAGGCCGGTTCCACCAGCCACCCCACGGAACTATCGGGTCTCCCTATGTAGTTCCTCGCGAAACCAACGCTCCCACTTGGCTGCCCTGACTCCCCCTCTCGGCATCTCTTGGCTCTCATGGCCATCTCATAGAGCTCGTCCAACGCTAATCTAACTATACTCTTAGGCGCAGGCCTCTCACTCCCCAAGTCAGATGGATCAACTAACCCCTTTCTCCTTAGCATGGCATCTACGCCCAGTCCATATCGGAGTCCACACCCCTCAGGACTCCCTTCTAGCTTCCTCTTTCCCTTATCTACCCCTCCTAGAGCTGACTGCCTATTGTCTCTCTCTCCCGGGACAACCTCCATTACCTCCTCGTCCTCTCTTTCTACCCCAACCATCTCTCCCTCGTTCTCATCGTCTCCCTCATTCCCTAGCTCATCTACCTCTCCCTCACTCAACTCCGTCATCTCCTCATCTCCTTCATCTTCCCCTAGGCTCTCCTCGACCTCGATCTCCGTCTCAACCACCAGGTCGTCCAACACTGACGGCTCACGCTCTCTCTCTCTGAATCAGACACGGGTGAATTGGCTACGGGTAGTGGGACAGGTGGATTCCCGCAGCCAGTGGGCCAGTCTCTGACAGCCGATACAACTTTTTTGACCATACTATAGGAAAAAGACAGGAATTAGAACCAGATCAAAATACTTAAGAAAATAGAACCCCATAAGTCAAGTAATTGCCTAAACCATGTCTCCGATACCACTTGTAACACCCCACGACTACGTACCCTAAAAGGGCGGGGATGTCGCCCCGTCCCGTAGGACAAGAGCTCTTTAGAATGAGGTATAAAATATAAAGGCAATCTCCAAAAGGATCAACTTAGATAAATAAAGAAATATTCTTATTACATCAGGCTCAACTTGGAGCAAAACGGAATAAAATAAAATATTGTTTAGAAGCATAAGCAATAAATGTCTCCTAGAACGGATAGAGAAAATAGCAAAAGCTTCAACTATTACATGCCCCGCTGACTCAGCACAGTCTATCTCCTGAAAACATGATGTAAAACGGTGTGAGAATAAATCTCAGTAAGTCCTGTGTGTGCACATGGTGTTTTGAATAGTACGTGTATGCAAAGTGTAAAACATTTGTAAAAATAATTTGGCAAGTCATAAACAGTCTTTTTTCGCAAGGAGTGGGTTTTTCTCATTGTCATACTTTGTACAAAATAAATCCTCCACTCGGATAAAAGTCATGTCACCACACGTTGGGCTCCATGAGAACAAATTGGCCAAGGCACCACACTTTGTGCATCTTGTCCGGACCAGATTACCACACGTTGGGCGTTCTGATCAAGGTGAGTGTACAGCCCACCAGGTGAGATACTCCTCCATCTCTACACCCAACAAAACCATCCGGGTGTCCATGCCGGGAATATAAATAATACCTTTCAGGTATAATGCTAGCTCGGACTGGCCTGACCAACCAACACTGTCGCCTTTTCAAGCGAGTTCATCTTCTGGAGGTGGCCTCCTGCCAGAAGACTTACGCTAGCCCTCCAAGACAAGTATTGTTAGCTTACCCTTATTGAGTACTCAACGAACATATCCGTCAATTCCTGATTCAAAATATTTCCAAACCTTGGCTGTGCAAGACGTGGTTTTCTTTAAAAGGGATTTTAAAAAAATCTAAGGAAAAGAATAGTTTTCTTGCTAAAATCGTTAGTTTGACAAAACCGTTTAAAGAATAAATATCCACGTTTACAACCCAAGCAAACATAGTTTAACAATAGCTTTACAAAGCTTCACAACATAGACTTGCCATCACAACCTTTAACAAAACAGTTTATAAAAGGGCTTACCATCACAGCATTTAATAAAAGAGTTTATGCAAGGACTTACTTGATATCCCTCAGATAACGAGATAAAAATCACAGCTGGCTTTCCTCAATTATCCACCTGATCCAAACCATATAATATCATGATCAGGGACTCAATTAATTAAAACATGCGCTAATCCCATTTATTTTCATAACAATTCGCAATCTCCTATTCAATCCCAAGTAAACTATTCAATCCTTAAAAATCAAATACTACGACCACATGTTTATCTCGCTAATAAACACCATTAAACTTTACTTTTGGCATCTAGGAAGGGTATTCCCTTACCTTGCAACTACCGGGTAATGGGGTCTCGATGCTCCTATGGCGATCATCCCGGGTTCGCTTGAGAAGAAGAGAGAAGCTACCTCCTTTGCTTCAGTTGACCGAAAATTTAGGAAGAAGAGGAAATCAGCCTCTATAGGGCGTGATTTAAGGGTAGAAGAAAGAGAAAAGAATCATTAGAGAAAACGGCATCAAGAGGTTGAAAGGATTTGTGCTTGCCTTAAGATGTGTTCGATTTTTGCTTGGAATAACTCTTGTGTTTTCGAAAATTTGCAGAGAGAAGTTACTGAAATTTTCGTGTAGAATGGAGAGGGTAAACGGTGGTTATGATTTAAAGTTGGAGAAGATTGGTTTAGGGTTAGATGGTGGTGTTTAGATAGACTTCTAATGGCTTTAGGTTTCTTGGACAGCAAAGGCGAAATTTCCAGCTTGCGCGCGCTCCTTGCTGCTGATTTTAGGGGAGTTTTATGAAAGGAAAACTTCTGCAATTTGCTCCTCTAAGCTGGCCGAAACACTGCTCAAAGGAAGGGCTGTATGTGTTCAGAATTTTGGGCCAAACAAGGAAAAGTTTGAGTGGATGTTGATGACTGAAAAATCCTGTGCAAGTGCTGTGAAAATTCTGTGCAAGTGTAGCAAGTTTTGGATTGGTTTGGCTGCTATAATTCTACCGAAATTTCTAGAGGAAAATTGAGGGTTTTGGGCGCTGAAAATAGCTTGTTCAGCTGGGGTTTTTTAGTGAATGATGTGTGCAGAATTTCGGTTGAAGTAGGAACATAAAGCTGGCCAAAAATCCTGCACAAAGCTGTCCGAATTTTTCTGTGAATATGCTGGACGAATTTCAGTGTTTTTGTGTGAATAAAATTCTGGTTTTGTGCAGCTAAGGTAGTTGAATTGTTAAGGAGTGTTCTAGGTGGTTTGAGCTAGGATTTTCAGAGTTGGATTGCAGCTAAAGATGGCTGGAATTTCGGACAGCTTATGTAGATTCAAAGCTGCCGAAATTCAGCTAGGAAAAGGAAGAAATCCTAGTTGAATTTAGATTGAAATAAAATCTGGTTTTATCAAGGATTTGGATAAGATTTCCTCTAGTCCTAGAAGAGTTTGGATTGAGCTAAAGGTGCTCCAAGGTGGCGAACAAAATCTGGAAAAATTTCCAGAATATTTCCAGCTTATGGTTTCCGAAAATTCAAGGGAACAAAAGCTGAAAATAAAACAAATTTCATCCTTAGCTAAAATCCTTGAACTTAGGAGTTAAATATAGAGTCTTACTCCTATGGAAGTGGCGTTTAAACCCAACGAAAATATCTAAGACTTTAGTTAAAATATTTCTCTAAAACAATTAAATAAATACAAGGATTATGGCTAGAATTCTTAAAGAGGTAAAATAAGATTTTTCCCTAATATATTCCCTAACTCTAATATTCATCAAGAAGAGTTTTATACCACTTGAAATTCTTCAAAGTGGCTCCTAGCTAGGTTTTTTTTGAAAATCCTAAGGAACACAAGCTGAAAATTAAAGGTGAACTTTATTCACATCAAAGTCCTTTAATTTAGGAAATAAATATAGAGACTTATTTCCTTGGAGTAAAAATACTAAAATTTCTCTATGATAGCTAGATTGTTTTTCAGCCAAGACAAGAAATGGTCTAAAGATAAGAATTTCAAGAAGAGAAACTTACTTCACAAAAAGTAGGATTCGAACTCGGGTCACCAAAGGAAATCACCAACCTCCCCGCTATTCCAAAACAACTTCAATACTAATTTTTCTACAAGAAGTTCTTACCACCCCAATACTCATCCTTCAAAATCTTCGACCAAACCTCCCTTAACCAAATCTTTAACAACACAACTATTTCACATCAATTAATTCAAATGCAAGAGTAACAGAAAAATTCACATGCATCCATACAAATAAAATTAGTCTAGCTACCACATAAAATGCAAGATGCTATGCAATGCATGACATTTTCCCATAGTCAAATGTGGTTTTGGGCAGGGTATTACATAGAGAATTAACGAGTATCGATCCTCAAAGAAATAAGTACACACTAATCGCTTCTCATTCATTTTTTAACTAATCTAATAAAGTGATAAGAGAATAAAAAGAAAAATAAAGAAAAATATACAACTCAAGGATGTAAGAAAAAGATGTAAGAATATGCAATTTAGACAACTATCCTAGAATAAATGATAATGAACCATTTAGCAACTATCTCAATTAATCATCATGTTGGCATCATGAAGCAATATAAAGTAAAATTCAATAATTTTCCAAGTCATGAATCCACTTATATAGACCCCACTTCTTTCTCATTTCATGAAATTACTATCTCTTGATTAAAGTAGCAGATTTCCCAATCAAACCAAAAGATACATTAAACTCAATTCCTCGTAAACATGAAATTAGCCAATGACCGTATACTCTACTAATCTTTGATTACTTAGGTTCTTTAATCTTAACTTCGTTTTCCAAGTCCATTAAGATTTAACAAATATGAAATCAATGCAATAAACTTCTAACATCATTTTCTAAGTCAATTAGAAGAAAACGCAACATAACCAAAGATAACAAGTAATCAAATACCAAGGATTGTAACTATCCTACTAAAGACAACAACGGAAGCATATCAACACCGAGTGTCCTCCCGTCTAGTTTCCCGGACAAGGGGTCTTTATAACGAAAACAACAGAGTAAAAACATATATAAGGTCCAGACCCAACAATACCCCACACTAATGGCCACACGTATACATATATCAAAGGTTCTCATACATGTCATTGCTATCTATAACAAAACATAGTACATGATCAAAAGGGAAGTTATCCAGACCTAAACCGCTGATTCTATGGTATTATCCTTCTATCCGTAGGTCCACTCTGCTTTGGATCCTACAAAAAGATAAGATAAAAGACACGTGTGAGTGACGAATCACCCAGTGAGTCCCGTGTGTGCTAGTGCTTTATGAAAGAATAGGGTACATAAAATTTTTGTGGAATAGCATATCATTTGTTCACTGGAAACAATTCCAAAACTCTCTAAAGAAAAGTTTAATCAGAACTCAATCATTTTTGCAAAACTTTATTTTAGATTTCAAATCATTGCCCCAATTTTTTTCAAATCACAGGTACTTTTCCAACAGAAGGTCGGCCTGTATCCACATGCAAGTCCTGCAGTCCTTGCCTTCGGCATCATGTATGATTGTACTGAAACTACAACCTCTAGTACTTAACCGTACACCGCCAGAATAAATACACTGCAACGTACCTCTGCTTAGGTATACCGCAACATACCTAGTGTGCTGTAACACACAATCTTTTACTTGCCACCATAAGCCAGGGGTCCCAATTCTAATGCCAATCACCATCGATGCGGCAAAGAGTCAAACGCACCAAGTGTCCCCGCCCGGTATCCAACAAATGACTCAAAATAAGAAGCACCCGCAGATGCGGCAATTACCAGGTGCTAAATGGTTAGCCAAGATGACTCATCTCAATGTTCTGTCACCCCGTTTGGAGCAAGATAATCCCTGAAACTATGCCAGGTTGCTAGGGTCGTTAAACTCTAACGTAGGCCAGTACAAAGATCAAAGTCCTTGTTGAGTACTCAATATTAACAATACTAACCCGGTTTGACTGATCAGGCTAGAGGGTTATTTGATCCCGTAGGATTTTCAAAATCAAAACATTTTTGGGGCAAAACAACACTTTTCAAAATTTGATCCCACTGACTCACAAGTCAAATCATCATTCACATAGGCTCCACAAAGCCAATCAATTCATTCCATGGCACACCGGCCACTAAAATAATTTCAGGGATCAAAAGGTCATTTTTCAAAAGTCAATCTCATCATGAGAGATCATTTTCAAAATTGTTGAAATAGGATAAAGAGTTTTGTTCACATATCAAAACATGTTTCCAAGAGTATCCGAGTCATTTTCCACGTACTCGATCATAATAGTACTTTTCCAAGGGCATTCGGGTCCGTTTACCCATGACTAATTCCAAAAGACTTTCTGAGAGTATTCGGGTCATTTTACCCTTATCCAATTTGAAAAATATTCACAAGAGTTCCAATAAGGATATTTCAATCATTTACCGAATACCCGAGTTCCAAAGGTTTTCATAAAACATTCCAATAAGGACATTTGGATCATTTTTCAAATACTCGATTCCAAAAGGAACTCATTTCAAGAAATCTAAAATTCTAATCCGAAAAGAGGATTAAATTCAAAGTTTCCAAACACATTTCCATAAAATGTTCAAAAAGGGCATTCTGGTCAATTTACAAATACCTGATTCTAAAAATTACCGTTTTCTAAAAATCCCATGCATTTAATCCAAAAAGAACTAAATTCACAAAATCATACTTTAATCATGCGTCAAGGTTGTTAGGATTCGTGGACTCCTAAACGCGGAAAACATCCACGAATCCCTCCCGAGGACCCAAGTAAACGATTAAGAAGATCTAAGCTTTAAGAATTACCTCTGGTTGCTGTAATCGAAATCCTTCGATTCTGGTTGTGCTGTTGTACGTTCAACCCGAACAATCACCAGACGCTGCAGTATGCGAGCGTCCTCTATCGGATACACACCGCGAACTCACTAGATACTCGGGGAGTGCTAGCGCCTAGGGTTTGAGAGGATTTTTTTCTTTCTGGTAGAGAATGGCACGAATGTTCTCAACCGAAAAATTGGACTCGTGAAAAGATGGCTAGGGTTTTCTTAAAAACCCCCGAACCTCTTAGAGTCCAACCCTAATAATATCTTATCATATTCTAATTTAAATTCAAATTAATTTAAAACTGATATGATAAGATTCTGCCATTATCTCGATAATTTAACTAATTAATTTACCGAGTCAGATTCTTATAATCTGGATATCATCCAGATTCATCGAACCTGGTCACCAGAAAAATAACCTAACAAGTTCGCTTATTGTGTGACCCTATAGGTTCATTTAACACTGGCAGTGTGCCTAAATCATATTTAAAAGGCCCACAAGTTATAAATGGTTTCTAGTAAAACATTATAACTATCCAGGTTAAATGAAGATCGGTGATCTCTTTGAACCAAACCATAATTTTATATTTAGTCCTTTTGTCACACGATATCCAGATTAAGCATAAGGCACGGAGCATGTCATCCTTATTAAGCTTAATCAATTATTTCTTGATTTCATAGTAGACTGTTCAAACAAATGATATCAATATCTTAGATTGATATATTTGAGCACGGCCATGCATTTTTAACAGTCTAACTTATCAAGGGGCCCATGGATATCTCTCCCATAACTGAGAGGGACAAATTCCTTCACAATCAATCATATTACTCTCATTGATTTATTCTATATCCAACAGTAGTCTAATTTATTATCTGGTTAAAGAAAACTTTAGACAATGTCAAAGTATAGAATTTATCAAGTAGGAAACTATGATGAATTTAGGTCGAAGGACTTTCAATATTATTATGGCTAGAAAGTACTTATGACATATTCCATGAAGTACTCTCACAGTGGGTCATGTCCAATACAATGTTCTCTAACATTTATTTATGTCTTGACTCGATATCACAAATATCCATGGCTAGTAAAACATAGCCATCAAGTCACAAACATACTAATCTTAATTTATTATTATTCCAATAATAATAATCGATCAGGGGCAGTTTTAGAATAGTCATTGTATTCATTATAGGGTTTTACTATCAAGTCACGTACTTGATGACCAACAAAACAAAACTCACTATTCATGGAAAGGAAAGACTCTTATTATTATATAAAACATAATGACAATTGTATAAGTACAAATTGACTCTAGGGCATATCCCCGACAAAGGTATCCAAGCTAATCATGAAATTCATTCAAGCTCGAAATAGCATAAAAACAAATCTTGCTCAGATAAACCTTAAACATATTCAGAGATTTCCAAAATGGTATATAACATAGCATTTCATGGAAAAAAATAAAGCACACTAGCTTTAGAAAGAGTTTTAGAAATCTAAGGGACTCACCTCGTGTCCTAAGTAACCCTTTTCGTTCATGGTCGTTTAGTCACCGTTTCTATCGTTTTTGACTTTCCATTGGCCGTTTATCGCTAAACCTACACCAAACATCGTTTTTGGGTCAATTCGCATTCGGCCAAAAAATAGCCGACGGTCGGCCGACGTCCAACCGACATGCCCAACGGTAGCTAACATCCCACCGACGATTAAGGAAACCATTCAACTTTCGTTCACATTGTTTTTTTTTTTTGTCGTTTGTTCGATTCTTTCATTTTCCTTTTTCCACATATTTCCTCCCTACATAAACAAAGGATTCACTTCATATTTCCCCAATTATTTCATCCAAAATCACACAATTAATCATCCTTAAATTTGTCCATGTTCCAAGCAAATTTCTGAAATTTTGCTGTTTTGATACATGATTTTGTTTTGGACATAACTTTCAATCCACAACTCAGATTTTACTGTATGATTCTAAGTTGGCCTTTTTTAGAGTTCTGGTCCTCGTGACTCGTTACTGGGCAAAAACAGCCCCAATAGTTTTCTGGTTTTTAGTCCATTTTCACAAAACAAGTTCACCTACTTGTGCTTCTTGATTCATAGTACCTATATAACCCTTAGTCCACTTCATTTCCCTTCAGACAACCTTAATTCTTCTGGTTTTCAGGTTCAAGAAAGCCACTAAGTTCTTATGCAAATAGCATACAATTAACATCAACGTTAAAAAACAATCATAATCCATTTTCTTTAACGTTTAATCCCGTTTTTATCCCAACTCTACCATCTTTCTTCTCAATCATGAACACCCCTTTAAATCACCATTCAAATACCCTTATTCACCATACAAAATATAGCCTATGAATCCTTCATCCAGCCAGAACACACACTTGCACAAACAAAGTCTCACATGGTACACAATAATTATTTTAATCATCACAAATCTCATGATTTCATGTTATAATTCATATCAAAACGATCACCATAATGAAATCTACAACTTTAATTCTTGAAGCATAGGACTTTACTTGTGTATAGGATGTTTTGGCTTGATCTTGCTCCAAGCACACCAAGAAATACACACTTTTTCTTTCTCTCACTTTTTCTATTTTTTCCTTGATTTTTCCTTTCCTTTTCTTCCTTATTTCTTCCTTCCTTCTTCTTTTATGGTCTTGGTGGGTTTCTCCCCTAAATCCACTACCATTCTTGGTCAAAATAATGACTAATAGGATTTTTCTCAATTAAATAAATGGTGTCTACTTTACACATGTCACGATCTCGTTTTTTTTTTCTTTTGCATTTTCCTTAATTGTTTTTCAAAGCTTATTTAAGATGTCTTGCATGCATGAATATTTCAAGAATCCTCTTATTATTTGACACTTGTCCTTGACCACCAATCACAAGAAGCCACATGTCCCATTTTCAACCGTATTTTCATATTTTCTTCAAAAATGACCAAAATTGGGTTCGTAACCGGAAAATATTTTATTTCACCATTCTCCTCCAAAAACTCCACTAAATCCATTGGTAACACTTAAATTCTTCAATTCCTTCTCTACTTGGTCAAATTTGGGATCAAAGTCGCGGGCGCGGTCAAAATAACAAAAATGCCCCCAATATCCCGTATAGCATAATTCACACTAAATTTTGCGTTTCATCGGACTAATCAATTTCTATTTTTAGAATACCCTAAAATTCTTATTTTGTTAATAATAATAGCCTTCTAAAAATTTAGGGTACAAATGGAACAAATTCAATAATTACATCTAGGTCCTGACAAAATTTTATTTCACCATAGTATTCGTCTCATTATACCATTCAACTTTTGTTCTAAACATCAATATAAATTCTCATCCTATTAAAAATAATAGCCAATCAAAAATAAAAAGGTAGGGTGTTACACCACCTCCATTTCCCCATCTATTTGGGGGTGAAAAGATGTGAAAAACAAAAGATTAGTTATAAGTTTATTCCACAAGACCCTCCGAAAATGGCTAAGAAATTTAGTGTCCCTATCAAACACAATAGTCCTTGGGATTCCATGCATTCTTACCACATCCTTGAAGAATAGATCTACAATATATGAAGCATCATTAGTTTTAGAGCAAGCTACAAAATGAGCCATTTTTGAAAACCTATCAACAACCACAAATATGGAGTCCTTGCCCCCTTTTGATCTAGGCAACCCTAAGATAAAATCCATGGAAATATTCACCCAAGGGGCATTTGGAATAGGCAAATGTGTGTATAGTCCATGTGGAAGTGACTTGATTTAGCTCGCCTACATGTTATACATTAGGAACAATATTTTTCTACATCCCTTCTCATTTTGGGCCAAAAGAAGTGTTCTTTAAGTGTGCCTAAGGTTTTTACAACACCAAAATATCCCATTAGTCCTCCACTATAGGCCTCCTTGACTAGCAATTTAGTTGCCCAACCTGACACTAGGTGCAATCTAGAAATTTTACCTTTTTGCTCGAAATCCACACAATTTTACACAAATTCATCAAAAACACTTTCTACAAGCAAAATGTCAAGTAGGAAGGAATATGCCTAGTTATTACATCAAAAGTATCTCAAATTAACCTCAAATAACTAGAGAAATAGTGATAAATTTAGACCCTATCATATACCCCCACACGTGAACTTTTGTTTGTCCTCCAACAAAACACTTAAAATCAAGAAAACACAAGAATTTGTTCTTTTAAAATCATAACAAAGCTTATAACTTTCCTTCAAACTTTAGATAAAACTTTTGCCATTCATCCAACCTTTTGAAAACAATTGAAACTTTATGCATTTGACAAGACATGACAAAAAATTTTAAGTTAATTTAATCAAGTTTAAACCCTAGTCTAAGAAAATTATTTCACCCTTCAAGCAAAAACATAGATAATATGAGTCATACAAATCAAGCCATCTACCAACTTAAGCATTATAAATCTAAAAATTGCACAACTCAAGTCATGATATAAGGAAAAACAATCCATTTTTTCTTTCAAATTTTTCTCAATAACTTAGGGAATTGATATCCCCAAGTGAATGGATTTCTCTTCACACACCATATTGGCCCCCTTTTAGTTATCACTCATAATTTTCCAACATGTTTGCTCTCTTTTGCTTTTGGGAATTCATAGCCTTAAGAAAGTGGATTTCGTTTCACTATCCATATTGACCCCCATAATCAAGAAAAAAGTATTTTTCGTCAACAATAATTAACTCATTGTTTTTAATCTTCAACTTAAAATCAAAAACTTTTTTCAGAACTCTTTTTCCACTCAAAATTTTTTTTTCTCCCATTCCTTATCACAACTGAAAGCTAAGCAAAGTTTAAACTCATAATACAAGAGTTAGCTAGCAACTTTCCCCATATTCATCATATCCACCATATTCAAACTAGATGAGTCAAATAATACTCAAACACTAATGCATAAACAAATTAATCCAAATTCTTAGGTCTTAAAAATATCCTATCCAATAAAACAAATTCATAAAAATCCACCAAATAAATAACAAAGCTCATATTCAAGTAAGAAAAAGAATTACAACCTTGCTAAACAATGAAAATCACAAAAATTTTAGAAAACTTTTATTTTGGGTCCATGCTGGACGTTAACATCCTTGTCTGTGGTGGATAAATCAGTGAATCGGTTATGTATTGGTTTTTAATCTTGTTAGCTGACTCTGGTGGGCTATTTGCGCCTACTCTACTATCTTGTGTATGAACTGAGTTCTTAGTTTGGCCTTAGCACCTGTTCCTTTGTTATACCAGCCATCCGTTTTGTTTGATCCACACAAACCACCTATTACCTATTGAAACCAGTTTGTCAGCCTCAATTAACAGATTTCCTCAGTGTGGACTCCTACCTGGGAACCATGTTCGAATTCAAATTTTCCTGGACCCTCTTCATTCCTGACCTATAGAATTTCAGTTATTATCTGCCTCTCATAGCTGTTAGTATACCAATCTATGAACCCAAAAAAAAAAAAATATTCTGTCACAAAGTTTCATAACCTTACCATCTGCCATTCTTGCTATAACCACCCTCCTTTTGTTCTGGGGGCCTGGACCTAATAGTCCAGACTAGATGACGAAAGAAAGCAAACAAAACTAGGGTTCCATCTACTTTCCCACCCCAGGCATCCTTATCATATAGCCCACCAAGGACCTTGGAAATGCCTACAGATAACCCCTCATCTCTTTCCCAGCCTATGGTACTAAAGACCACAAACCCCAGCCCACCTATGTTAACCAATCCCCTAGTCCAGGTGCCCCAACATCTAGCCCCAGAACTGTCCCAAGCCACGTGCTTTGTGTCCCTTGCTACGGGGAGCACGCCTCCTCCTATTGCTCCAGTGTCTTCTGAGTCTCCTGCCCCCTGTGTGGGTGAGACCAATATCACTCAGCCAGAGATACCTACTAATCCCAAAATTATGGAAACCAAGCAACCTGTACGTACTTGGGCAAATATCGTGAAAGGAACCGGGAGCAGTGTAATGGAATGAGATTAAGCCATATCCCCAGCTTGGGTGACTACATTGACATTGATGTGCTTGACTTTAAGGATGCTGAGGTGCAGTTTGGTTTTGCCTAATTAGGATGTTTGCGGGAAGCATCCCGGGCATGAAGGTAGTGATGGATCTCACTAAGCTGTAGGGAGTTCAATCTAAGGTGCACACACATGCCTCTGGTTGGCTTATATTTCGCTTCACATCATATGAGGATAGGTAGGTGGTTCTCCATGGGGGGCCTTATGCACCGTTTGGTAGGTCGTTGATGCTCAAGGTCATGCCAACTGAATTCGATTTCTCTCTATATGAGCTGAGCATAATGCCCATATGGATTACATTTCCAGCTCTGCCTCTGGGTTGCTGGAACAAAATGGCACTAAGTAAAATTACATTTACTATTGGCATCCCCATTATAACTGACATGCTTACTGCCAGGCTTAATTGACTATCTTATGCTAGAGTTCTGGTGGAAGTAGATGTTTCTAAACCATTAGTGAAAGTGGTGCCACTCAGATTACCATCGGGAAGGATCAAACAACAGTCAGTGTGGTTTGAGTTTAAGCCAGCTTTCTGTATCTACTACTGCAAATTCAGGCATAACACTGTTGTATGCATGAGGGATAGGATGAAAAAAAGAGAACAGATGATGAATCCCTTGGTCGATGAAGTGAGTAAACGGCAAAAGTGCAGGACGCCAAAAAGGACTAGACTATTGTCTGCATCGACTAGACAAAACCAACAGCTACGGTCACCATTACCTTGGGAGACACGTTCTACACGCATTAACAAGGGAAAGGAACCAGTCCAGTGCCATGGACATGAAAGCATGGCAAACCTATTGTCTGGCGTATCTTGCAGTACACAGGAGCTAGGACAGTCTTCGTCCATAGACAACCAGTGCCATGCTAGAGCTGATGCACCTACTACCCCGACTATGACAGTGAGGCCACCAAACCAGATAAGGGAAAGAGAAGGCGTTCTAGGGGAAGGTGCATGGGGTGTATCCAATCCCGATCTAATTCCCAAATGCATGTACAATTTTGAAACAACACAACAGTCTCTCCCAATAGGAATAATGCCAATATGGATGATATTCCTAAGGTAATGGTGAAAGTTGGTAAGGCAACCGTGCAAGCCACAAAATTCATTCATTTTGTATGGAAAAAATATGTTGATCATAGTTTTGACTTGATTGGTGCACAATGGGCACTAGTTAGTCCCCAATGAGAGTTGCCTGATAGAACATTAGAGGGTTCAACAAGACCCTTAAGCAACACGGGATTTGGGAGTTTATCTCTAAACATCGTGTGGTTGTTTTTGGATTACTGCAAACAAAGTTAACTTTAGATAGGCTTGAGAATATCCTTCGAAACCAGTTCCGTAATTGGTCGGTGATACATAACTTGGCTGAGTCGGATGGGGGTTGAGTGGTCATCCAGTGGAATGGAGCAATGGTGGATGTCCAGTTATTCCACTGCATGGCACAGGCACTTACTGTTCGCATCACCTGTAAGGTTACTCATGTTACTTATTATTTTACTTTTGTCTATGCTTACAATACTGTTATTGCACGAAGACTGTTGTGGAAGGTTATTGAGTACTTATCTACCATGCTGACAGAGCTTTGGATCCTTATAGGATATTTTAACGCCTACTTACATGTGAATGACAAGCTTAGTGGTTTCACACCTTCAACATACGAAATGAAGGACTTTACTTCATTATGTGCTAAGACAGGCCTGGAGGATCTCTCCTATATCGGGCCGTGGTTTACTTGCACAAATTCGCGGGTTTTGTCTAAGCTGGACAGGGTTATGGGTAATAACGCATGGTTCCAGTGCCATGTCTAGGCGTTGGTGGAGTTCTTCCTTATTGGTTGTTTGTCAGATCACAGCCCCTTCCTTTGGTCATTGGTTGACAACCGGGGGAGGGGGGTTTGTACCTCCGTTTAGGTTCCTTAATTTCTGGGCTGACCATGACTTGTTTCAAGATTTGGTCAACGGAGTATGGGATCATTCCTACACGAGATGCCACCAGTTCATTCTTTATCGTTGGTTGAAAGATCTTAAGCGGGACTTGAGAAGATTAAATAGATTAGAATTCTTATATCTATCTGGACGTGTTGAATAGGCAAACAAAGCAGTACTGAGTGCCCAAGAGCAATTACTTGAGAACCCTATGGACCCAGACCTTATTGCACAATTCAAGGAGTGTAAACTATCTGCATGGCGTCTTGCGAAGGCAGAAATGAAGTTCTACCAGCAACTTGCAAAGGAAAAGTATGTGGCTCAAGCAGATAAGAATACATGTTACTTCTATAATATAGTCAAACAGAACCAAAAAAAAGGAGCTTCACTGCATCAATTCTCAAGGAGGATGGTACTATAACTGACAGTCCAAAGGCTTTAGCTGAGGAATTTTTTGAATACTACCGTAGACTACTGGGGATGAGGGTAGACTACAAGTGCATTAATGTGGACTATGTTCATGCAGGCCCTATGGTCCCTCACGACCTGAAGGCAGACTTAGTTAGGGAGGTCATGGATCAGGATATTAAAATAGCCCTGTACGACATTGGTGATTGCAAAGTACCGAGACCGGATGGGTACTCTGCGTTATTTTTGAAGAAAGCTTGGGGTACGGTTACACAGAGTGTCTATGATATGGTTAGGGAATTCTTCTTGTCTGGTAGACTCCTCATGCAGATTAACCATTCAGTTATTACTCTGGTTCCTAAGCCTGAACATGCAAAGAGAGTAGGGGATTATAGACCAATTTCTTGCTTCAATGTGGTATACAAGATCATTTCAAAAATTATGGCTGACAGACATAAAAATGTTCTTCCTCATCTTGTGGACATCTAGCAGATGGCGTTCATACAGGACAGACTCATGGCTCACAACATCCTATTGGTTTAGGAGCTTATACGTGTGCATAGTAGGACAAGAGTTTCTCCTCGATGTATGGTTAAGGTGGACCTAAGGAAGGCATATAACTTAGTTAACTGGATTTTCTTACTGGGTTTTCCACATCTTTTCATGGACTGGATAGAGCAATGTGTTACTACTACATCTTTCTGAGTTGCTATCAATAGGACGGTGCAGTGTTTTTTTAGTGGTGCAAAAGGTCTTTGCCAAAAGGATCCAATTTCTCCCATGCTATTTGTCATTTACTTAGAATATTTCTCACGAGTCGTCAAAGTGCACACACTTAGGACTTTATTCCATTACCATCCCAAGTGTGAGGGTTTAAGGATTACTCACCTAGTATTTGTAGATGGCCTTATGTTGTTTGCTAGGGGTGACTGTTCTTTTGTACGCATTCTCCTTGACTACCTAGAAGAATTTAATAGGTGCTCTAGTCTTGAAATCAACAAGGATAAGTCAAATATTTATCCAGCTGGAATTAGTAGGACTAATCAGGAGGGTTTTCTGGTTGATACAGGCATACCCATTGGGCAATTCCCATTTCACTACCTCAACTTACCAATCATGATTGGTAAGATTCGGCTATCTTTCTATAGACCTTTGCTGGATAGAATTGACTCCTACATTGGGCGATGGTCTGCACGTTCTTTTTCTTATGTTGGGCACCTCCAACTAATCCAGACTATCCTTCAAAGGGTAGAGTGTTTCTGGTTATCCATTCTTCCAACACCGTCTGCAATGATTAGTCAGCTGGATAGGATGGCTCAAGATTTCTTGTGAGACTCAAAAAAGTCATCGGTTGCCTGGAAAGATATTTACCTACCCAAGAAAGAGGGTGGACTTAGATTGCGACATCTACGGACTTGGAATGGTGCGCTATTGGCTAAAATCATTTAGGACATACAAGCAGAGAAATAATCTTTGTGGGTTAAATGGCTAGACCACTACTACATGAAGGGTAGATCAATTTGGGAGATTGAACATCACAGGGACTATTCCTGACTATTTCGTAGACTACTAGCAATTAGAGACATGATTCTGGAGCGAGAACAGGATACTCATCGCGCTACTGATCTTCTACACACTTAGGTAATGGGTACCACTTCGTTCACTTCCCAAGCTTATGACTACCTTAGGTTAACTACATTGAAGGTTTAGTAGGCCAGTACTATTTGGAAGTAGGGCCTAACCCCCAAGCATTCATCCATGGTCTGGTTGTGTACTAGGGGACGGCTGAAAACTAAGGATGCACTTGTGTTCCGGCTAGATGACTTGTCTTGTCCATTGTGTAAGGCACAACCGAAAATGACTAAACATTTATTTTTCAAGTGCTCGGTTTCTACACCTATTTGGATGGAAGTTAAAGTGTGGCTGGGATTACCACAAACTATGAATATGACCAACTCTTGCCTTAGGTGGCTCAAGTGAGCCAATTGTGGTTCTTCGTGGATTGCCAAGGCTAAACTACTACTATGGCTGCCACGTTCTATTACATCTGGATGGCATGTAACAGGGCGCTGTTTGACGAAGCTGTTTGCCAACCAATGGAAATTGCTAAAAAGATCAAAACACATGTGTACACTACTATATTTACTTTGTACCCTAATGTTCTGACTTATTTTGAGAATTGTATTGACCACTGCTAGTTAATAGTCCTCTTGGCTGTTAACTAGTGAACCTCCTTGTAAATATCTTTTTATCAATATTAATCCATTTACATTTCCATCAAAAAATAAATAAATAAAGATGGGATCAAGAAATCCTTACTTTTCAACACATCTACAAGTACCGAGTTACCTCCCTGAAATTGGGATGAAGGGATGACTTGTGAACATCCTTCAATGGTTTCTTATGATACATTATGGAAAAATTCAACTCCTTGAGGCATGTTAAATTCCACACATCATAAACGACATCATTAGACTCCGTGAGTTGAGAGGCACCTATAAATTCATGTGACAAAGAAAAATTAGAAATATGAGAGCATAGAATAGAATAAAAAATTTCCCCAATCACATTGTGCAATTGTTCCTCATATCCTTTCTCATCTTCTTGGTCCTCTTCTTGGGGATCCTCTTGTTCAAGTGTATGGGTCTTTATGGCATCTTCAACCAGCTTGGCTAGTTGTGTTCTTTGGTTACTCAATCATTGGAAAACTTCATCGTGCCACTTTAAGGATGAATTTGTATTGGCAACAAAAGAATACATTGAGGCTTCAAGTGACGTCTAACAAAAAGTGTCAATCCGAGCTTGTAAATTTTCAAAATTCTCATCATTGTAGCTCCTTTTATCTTGTGCCCAAAAGTAATTGTCCATGATGATGTCAATCTTGCACTCAAAGAAAAATAAAAATCAAATAAAAAACAAAAATAATAGAAAAACAAAGAAAAAAAACAAAAGGGAAAAATAAATAATAGAAAAGAAAAGAAAAGAAAAACACACACATAAAATATATTTAAAAACTACATAAACACAAAAGTTAGTGATATTTACAAGTATAACTTGAACTAAGCTAGTCAATTAAGTCACACAATGTTACAAACAACAAGATATAGCACCAATTTACACAAAGAACATATATACATATATACATATCTACATAAAGACATATAAACATATAAACATGGTTAAATCACCAAAATCCAAGCTTTCATGACATTGTTCCCCGACAACAGTGCCAAAAACTTTATGCATAAATTTTAGGTGTATAAAAATTATTGAAGTTAAATCCATCCCTCAGTCAAGTTTTAATTAAAACATTAATTCCAAACTACACATACGAGCAAGTATACTAATCGCAAGCATAGCATAGGGAATTAATGAGTATCGATCCTTAAAGGAACAAGTACACATTAATCACTTCTCATTCATTATTTAACCGACCTAATAAAGTGATAAGAAAATAAAAAAAATAAAGAAATATGTACAACTTAAGGATGTAGGAATATGCAATTTAGACAACTATCCTAGAATAAACGATAATGAACCATTTAGCAACTATCTCAATTAATCAGCATCTTGGCATTATGAAGAAATATAAAGTAAAATTCAATCATTTTCCAAGTCATAAATCCACTTATATGGACTCCACTTCTTTCCCAATCTATGGAATCACTATCTCTTGATTAAATTAGCAGATTTTCCAATCAAACCAAAACAACCAAAAGATGCCTTAAACTTAATTTCTCATAACCATGAAATTAGCCAATGACTCTATACTCTTAGCGAAATTAACTAATCTTTGATTACTTAGGTTCTTTAATCATAACTCTGTTTCCCAAGTCCATTAAGACTTAACAAATATGAAATCAATGCAATGAAATTCTAATATTATTTCCCAAGTCAATTAGAAGAAAATGCATCAATAACCAATTATAATAAGTAATCAAATATCAAGGATGATAGAAAATTGATCAAATAACTAATTAATACAAAATCATAAATCCCAAAACAATGTCAAATTGCAATGAAAACATTGAATACATCATTTTTTTTAGAATAAGAAAATAAATGTAAAAGAAAGCACTCATAGACAAGCCTCATTCTTCTCACTTGAAGACTCTCTTGAACAACCCTCCTTGGATGGTGAATCTCTTCCTTTTTTACTAATTTGCAACTTTGATTCTTGGATTCACTCCTTTTTCTTATGTTTTTCTTGTTTAAATAAGCTTTGTTGATGCCAAAATTCATTACTTGAGGAGTCTTGGCCGAGTAGGATTCGAAAAATACCATAATCCTTTGGAAGATACCAAATTCGTGCACAAAATTCGCGTGTCTAGACCGGACCTGGCACCGGGTCCCTTTGGCCAACTTGGCGCCAGGTACATTCTATTTGATCCCCTGAACATTGCTCTATTTTCTCTATTTTTCTAGATTAGACCTAGCGCCTGGTGCAGTTGCCGACCTAGCGCCAGGTGCAATCTAAAATTTTCACTTTTTTTGCTCAAAATTCACTCAATTCTGCACAAATTCATCAAAAACACTTTCTACAAGTAACATGTTAAATAGGAAGGAATATACCTAGTTATTACATCAAAAAATATCTCAAATTAATCTCAAATAATTAGGAAAATTGTGATGAATTTAGCATTTATCAACTATTCTAAATGTTCCTTACTACTTTATGACTAAAAGTTGCATATGACCACTCTAAGTGTTAAAAGTATTTTGAAATAACTTGCAAACCATTTCTTTTCAAACATTTTAAATTGCATTCCATTAAACAAATCTAAGTATTCAAGAGCACACACAGGACTTACTAGGAAGTAATTATCATATTTAAGGAAGATCCTACAGTTACAAGGTTAAGCTTGCCTAGGGATTATTTATATTAATTCTTTATGTTGATGTATTTTATTTGAAGACTTTATTTGATTCTTTATTTTGAGACTAGTATAAGCTTTGGTCAATTGTAATAAGTTTAAATTTTGTTTTGTTCCTTGTGAGTTTATATTTTGCCTAGTTATAAAGACCCCTGGTTCTATGGAGGAGGTAATATTGCAACCCCTTTTGGAATACGTAAGTAGTGGGGTGTTACAAGTGATATCAAAGCTATTTGGAATTATTTCTTTAAGTATTGTAATCTTTTACTAGCCTAAGTTGTTTATATCCAACCTACAGACCTACCTTCTACTAACTTAGAATCTGAACCTATCAACTCATAGACGAGAACTGTGATAATGAAGTACAAATTATGAAACCACTTATAGCCCCACCTATTCTTATGATTGACCTAGTTTCTGATAGTGAAGAAGAGGCAGAAATTATAGAATTTGTTCTAATCCCACCAGCTTAAGAGATTGACTTGACTACAGATAATCATGATCTTGGGGAGATAGATTATGGAGAAACTAGAGAGAAGAGTGAAGTTGACAAAGACTTTGAAAAACAATGAAAGAAAGCTAAAGTGATGGATAGTGAGGGTGAGGAGGAGATAAAGGAATTTTTTATACTTATAGACCCAATTGGGAAATGCTGAGAGTGATTATCCAAACATATCAACCCGAGTGACGTCTAGGCACTAGATGGGTAGAGAGTGAGTGATAAGACCTTTGACAAACAAAGTGGTTTTTCTATGAGCATTTCTTATAATTATGTCAACCATGTTTAATTTTCCTTGACATGTTAAACTTCCACAAAGCTTATGCCTTTATAAAATGCGTAAATTAGATGAGATGTTTATGTAACATATGCTTAGATATACATCAATTATTACCTCGGGAAAAAATTATTTTTGGAAAATTCTCTTACTTATTTATGCTTACATGAGATAGATCTATGAGATATATGATACACTTTCTTCATGTTGTATTGCTTGAGTTACATACACCATCACGTCGATCGATATGATCAACATATTAATCGCCACAATATTTTATGTGCTTCATAAGTTTCTGCATGTTTTTTTAAGACAAAAATATTATGAAATAAGAATATCCAAGCAATAATCCTTTTTTTTATAAAAGCATTTTTCCTTTTATGCATCAGTTGTTTATCTCTTATAAATAGTTGTTTTAAAAGTCTCTTTTACTTTTCTAATACACAATAGTCTCATGAGTTTAAAATAATGACACTAGTGCATGAAATATTATTATAGTTGTTGCTCAATATAGTTACATAAATACTTTATATTTTGAATGTATATTCATTCATATTTCTTAATAAATTATTTTTATGAAATAAAATATCGGATATGATATCTATTTCTTTTATAAATTATGCATTATGCATGCAATAGACGCTATTCGATGAAATAGTTCCTTTAAAGATTTTCTTATTTACTATTTTAGCTAGCATGTAAATGCTTTATATGATAAATGATGTACCTTCTTTATGGTATGTCATTAGATTTGCCAATATTATTATGTACAAGAGCATTTTCCACATATGTTCATAATGAGGATGTGACCATTGTGACAAGATGCCACCCTAGAGTCAACTTAGCACCAACAATGATAGTCATACCAGATCAATGGGATTACGGCTTATGCCAAATTGGTCTTAGTGCAAGTGGGAGACTGTTGGGGATATACCCTAGAGTCAATTTGTACTTATACTATTGCCATTATGTTTTATGTAATAATATGAGACTTTCCTTTCCAAGAATAGTGAGTTTTGTTTTGTGGTCATCAAGTACGTGACTTGATAGTAAAACCCTACAATGAATACAATGACTATTCTAAAACAGTCCCTAATCGATTATTATTATTGGAATAATAATAAATTAAGATTAGTATGTTTGTGACTTGATGGCTATGTTTTACTGGTCATGGATATTTGTGATACTGAGTCAAGACATAAATAAATGTTAGAGAACATTGTATTGGACATGACCCACTGTGAGAGTACTTTATGGAATATGTCATAAGTACTTTCTAGCCATAATAATATTGAAAGTCCTTCGACCTAAATTCATCATAGTTTCCTACTTGATAAATTCTATATTTTGACATTGTCTAAAGTTGTCTTTAACCAGATAATAAATTAGACTACTGTTGGATATAGAATAAATCAAGGAGAGAAATTTGATTGATTGTGAAGGAATTTGTCCCTCTCAATTATGGGAGAGATATCCATGGGCCCCTTGATAAGTTAGACTATTAAAAAATGCATGGCCGTGCTCAAATATATCAACCTAAGATATTGATATCATTTGTTTGAACAGTCTACTATGAAATCAAGAAATAATTGATTAAGCTTAATAAGGATGACATGCTCCGTGCCTTATGCTTAATCTGGATATCGTGTGATAAAAGGACTAAATATAAAATTATGATTTGGTTCAAAGAGATCACCGATCTTCATTTAACCTGGATAGTTATAATATTTTGCTAGAAACCACTTATAACTTGTGGGCCATTTAAATATGATTTAGGCACACTGCCAGTGTTAAATGAACTTATAGGGTCACACAATAAGCGAATTTGTTAGGTTATTTTTCTGGTGACCAGATTCGATGAATCTAGAAATATGTCTAAGTAAATCGTACTTAGAAAATTTACCAGATACAATGAATCTGGAAATATGTCCACATTCGATGTATCTGGATGATGTCCAGATTATAAGAATTTGATTCGGTAAATTAATTAGTTAAATTACCGAGATAATGGAAGAATCTTATCATATCAGTTTTAATTTAATTTGAATTTAAATTAGAATATGATAAGATATTATTAGGGTTGGACTCTAAGAGGTTTGGAGTTTTTAAGAAAACCCTAGCCGTCTTTTCAAGAGTCCAATTTTTTGGTTGAGAACATTCGTGCCATTCTCTACCAGAAGAAAAAATTAAAAACCTCTCAAACCCTAGATGCTAGCACTCCCCGGGTATCGAGTAAATTCGCGGTGTGTATCCGATAGAGGACGTTCGCATACTGCAGCGTCTGGTGATTGTTCGGGTTGAACGTACAACAGCGCAATCAGAATCGAAGGATTTCGATTACAGCAAATAGAGGTAATTTTTAAACCTTAGATCTTCTTAATCGTTTACTTGGGTCCTCGGGAGGGATTCGTGGATATTTTTCGCGTTTATGAGTCCACGAATACCTACAGTGGTATCAGAGCAACTTGCTAAACGATTAGGTTGATTCATCTGTGTTAATCGTATTGTTGAATACATGTATGATATGTATATGTGAATTTAAACGGTATGTATCGGCATGTTCGCATGAATATGATTTTAGAATACTTAGCATGCAGACTGCCTGAATTAGGTTTAATATGTGCGTCTTAGTTGCCAGATCAGACCAGATTAGTTGCAGATTGTCTGTAAATTGGTCTGTTTTAGTATAATATGGTATCGTAAGCATGCTATCCGTCATTCTATATTTGCGAATTCTTTGTATTAATCGGCCATGATAATATGTTATCTGTATAAATATGATTAAAAGAACGCATATTGTCTGTAATATGAATTTTCACGACGATGGTTACTAAGGGGTCTGAACGTTAATTTGATTAATATTCGAAAATCGGAAGGCAAAATCTCATTCAATGAGAGAAGGAAAAATCGTTTTTCCTTCTGGGGGCACTGCCCCCGAAGACCTCCGCAAGGGGCGCTGCCACCTTGGCCCCCGCCCACTGACCGGCCAACGGGACCTCCGCCAGGGGCGCTGCCCCTTATGTGAAACCCCAATCAAGACCAACCTTAGAGTAAGGGGGGTTGGGATGCATATCATGCTTTATTTCATGATTAAATATGTTTTCATCTGATTTCTATGTGCTTTGAATTTGATTTTTATTATCTTGAAGTCTTGTTGGTGAGTGATGCGTGAGAGGGGCAAAATGGTAATTTTTGCCCGAGGTGAAAATAAGGAGATAGCTTGTGGATTGAATAGAAAATAATTTTTCTAGTAGAAATAGCAATAAGAGTTGTTGTGATTTAGTGGTTAGAGCCTTGGAATTAATTCTTGAGGTCTAAGGTTCAAAGTCCATCATAGAAGCTTTAGCTTGAGTAAATTTTATTTTGCTTGGAAAAGGATGGTTTCGGCCATGAGGGCCTAGATCAATGTGGTGATGATGTCCTAGGAGAGACATGTTAGGAGAATTCTCACTTCACTCTTTTGTTCTTCGCGAAATGCCTAAAGGGAATTCATTCTCCCGTGGACTTTAGTTTTTCTTAATTTCCAACTCCTTAGTTTGATCAAGGTGTTCTATCCTTTTCCTTTCCAAAAAATTCAGTAGAGGACTAAGGTCTTTTAAGATCAAAATGTCCTAGTAAAAGGCTTCTCATGGTTTGGAAAATGTAAATGAATTGTGGGAAAATTCAAGAGGAAAATCCCTCTTGAAAGCTTGCTAAAATTTTTCCTCTATCTTAGTTCATCTATCTTCATGGAATGAGCTGAAATTTTCCAGCTCGCTGTACCTTCAAAAGGTCAAAAATTCTAGCTCACATTCCCTCCCAAATGCTACCAGAAAAATGGTCCTTAGGATCAGTTTGAAAACTGAAAGTTTTTGTCCAAATTCGGACTGCACAAGCTGGAGCAAAGCAGGAAAAATTCCTGTACGAAAATCAGCTTTGTGAGCTCCAAACCAAGCTGTTTTCTCCCAGATTTTGTGCAGCACCTTAGCCATGTTTTTCCTCCATAAAGAAGGTTGGAAACCAGCCTTGAATACCCCTGAAATTCCCTTCAAAACTCGCTGCAAATCTGCTGGAAATGGCAGACGAAAATTCTGCCAGAAAATTCCTGTACAGCGAAATTTCTGTGCAGAATTTTTGTCCAACTTGTTTCCTATTCTGTTCCAACCGAAAACCCCAACCTACTTCTGTCAAAACCTCCCTTAAACCTCCATTAATAGAGCTCTATTGTTCCCTGAAGCTTCTGCACGAAATTCCCTCCATGGCTGATCGAAAATCCCTCAACCAAATCCCTGCAATTTAGCTTGATTACTTTCCAAAATTTCAGCCATCTTATTTAACAACTTTCCATAAAATTTTGCTCAATTGATCAGACATCTTCTCCACCATTGTGCACCTTAGTTTTGGCCATCACAAGCCTCCTTTAACCAGCCTTAATTCCCCAGAAAAGCTGCACAATCCAGTCGGCTATAGGAGACTTCAAGCTGTCCAGAAAAATCAAGATATACTTAGAATATCTAGTTTCCAAATTCTCTTCCTAAAAATATTTTTCAAGGATTGTAACAACTAACCTTTCCTTTCCCTTCCAAATCATAGAAATCACTCCCTAAACCCTACAGAATTTCGGCAGCCCCAACTCCTCAGAAAATCGACAGCTTCTTCTTCTCTCTCTCTCGATTTTCTTCAAGCAACAAGAACACACACACACTACACCAAGAACACCTACTCCTTCTCCACACCTAATACCCCTCCAAACCACTTCAAACCCTCACGAAAATCTCCAGAATTGATCTACTCCTTGCTTTGCATTCATCAACACCCTTATTAACATCAAACTCCACAAATCATCTTGCTACTTTGGATCAAAAAGCAGAAATTTCTGTGAAGAACAAGAACATCTTCAAGGTAAACTTATTCTAACAACTTCATCCTCTTCAAACTTAATCTCTAATGAAAATCTATATGAATAAGCATGCTAATGGTCTCTTCTTCTTTCTCTATCTCTCTCTCTCATGGACCGAAATTCTCTCTCTTGGCCGAATGGTCTCTTCCTCCATGGCCATGCTTTCGCCACCTTTCTTGAACAAGATTAGCCATCTAGGAGTTGAGATCTTCTCTAAACATCTTCAAGTCATTCATCAATCAAGTAAGTACCTTCAATCCTCTTTTTAAAATTTAGAATCATGTCTCTAGGTTGATGAATGGCGATGGGTTTGTGTATGTGATGTTGTTGATTGAAGCATGAGTATATGTATGATTGTGAAGGAGATGGGATTTATGCATGGAAGGATTATATTGGTGGATTTAATGATGAGTTGAGATTTGATGCATGTCATAGGTAGTATTTGTAATGAAGCATGCTAGAGATTATGTCACCATGGGTGAATAGGATTTATATGCATGATTAGATTTTGAAGCCGTGATCATGTTTATGCTTGTAGAGGTTAAATCATGTAACAATAAATTTAGATCTATGCCTATGTGCAAGACTTGGATGATTTGATGAATTGAAGGATTGAGTATGTTATTGATTATGGTTGACCTTGGAATCTTGATCATGATCTAGTTGTCCCTAAGAAAATTTTATTTCATGAATAAAATATTTACTAATAATTTTTGCTAAAGAATTTCAAAAACCCTAGGAAGGGTAGATTTGGAATTATAATATATGTAAAGGATATTTTAGTCAAATAAATAATGATTTTTCTAGAAAATAAAATAAATAAATATTATTTAAAATAAAGAAAATTAATTAAAGCCCTTATGAAAAATATTTATACTTAATAAAGTATTTACTAGATCAAGACCCTTAAGGATTTACTTATTATTTTCCAAGAAAGACTTATTAAATTTAATCTTAACTAGTTTTAGCTATCAATTATTTTCTAACAACTAAGCTATCATTAAATCACTATTTTACCTAGTACCACCTATGGCAACTCTAAATTTTCTTTAACAAGATTTAAACTTTCAACTTATTAGAATTTATTTCCTAATCCATTAATTATCTTAAATAACAAATTCAATTTAGCTTATAAACCTATTCAATTATTGTTTTGCCTTAGAGCTTGGGATACTAGGATCATGGTAGTAGTGAATTGAGTTGATTTAAAACTAAGGAAGTGGATTGTGGCTTGAATCTGATTAAGATTTGTATTTGCCCATGTGGGGTTAGGTCAGCTGTTCGAGACCTTGTTGTTGTGAGCAAGAATCAGATAAGCTCCTGCATAAAACCTGATTGATGTGAAATGATTTCCTTATGGCAAGCCAAATGTGGAGTGCAAGGACACTCGGTTATTTGAAAGCAATTGAGGGTTGAATTCATCATTAATTCCAACGCTTAAATTATTTAAAAGTCTTTGGGCAGATTTTTCCAAACTTGAAACTCTTTCTAAAACTAATTTCTCCCATAGCTTTGGAAACCCTTAAATTGTTATTTTCATGAAGCACAATGCTTTGTTCATTTTATCCCAAGTGGGGAATGTCGTTAAGTACTCAATAAGGGTGGACTACTAGGACTAGTCTTTGAAGGGTTAGGGTGAGTCTTTCAGTAGGTGGCCACCTCTGAGGGGTGAGTCCTTCCCAGATAAGATGCCAGTTCCAGTGAGTCGTGCCGGTCCGAGCTAGCAGTTTATTTTGTTTCAGTCAAGTGACTGTGTTTTTGCCGGAATGGACACCCGGCAGTTGTTTAGGTATAAAGAAGCAGGAGTATCTTGCCCTGTAGGCTGATCACCTACTTTTGTCAGTCTGCACAACGTGTTAAGCATTCTGACCGGCTATGGGGCCCAAAGTGTGGTAACCCATATCCCTTTCTTTCGAGTGGTTGATTTCATTACTTATGTATGGCTAGAAGAGCCAAAACGCCACTCTTGCTTTTGACTAATGTTTATTGCTTGCCAATGTTTCTCTTATAAGGATTTCACACTTTGCATCCATGAATTGTTTCCGCTAAACACCCAAAGCACACACGGACTTACTGAGATTTCTGTCTCACCACCTTTTATCATGATTTCAGGTTGATCCTGTTGTAGGTGAGTAGCTACCTTGGAAGAGAATGTGTGTTTTTTTTTATTTTATGTATTGCTTTGGGGAGACGAGTGTGGATGATCTTAATTATGATTTTTGTTTTGGGATTTCATGGATGTACTTTTGAAGTATTTTGGGTTGTAATAAATTCTTTTTAGTTTGAGTATTGTTTATTTCAGCAATTTTATTTGTGACCTAGTTATAAAGACCCCTAGTCCTTCGGACGGAGCGACATCCCCGGCCCTGGCGGGCCTAGGTCATCTGGGGTGTTACACCTTAGACCCCGCAGGGGCACTACCTCTTGACCCCGCCAGGGGCGTTGCCCCTTGGAACCCCAACTGTTCGTTGTGCGTTATTCGTTAGTGTTTTTTATTGTAATTATGGATTATTTTGAATAGTGCATAGCATGGCCCGTTTTATCCCAATGTGATTGGCTGGTTACATTATGGTTGTTTTAAGTTGTAATTTTTTTTTTTAATACGGCCTGCGTGTCGTTTTTCATTGTTGTAAAATTGTACTGCTTTCCTAGAATAGGAATTATTTTAATTTTACTATCCAATGTAAAAGAAGACGGCAGCCAACATTTACAACCAAGGAGGAGTATGCTCAAGGTATTAGAGAAGGCTTAAGGAGTTCATATACCTAGATTGACCACCTTGATCTTCACTTTGCTCGTGATGATCAACATAGGTTATGGGCCATGCTATGTCACTTTTATTTATGTCTTGCATGCATATTTGATATGTTTATTTCCTGCTTACTACAATCAATTTTTTTTTTTTAAAAAAAGAAAAAAGAAAAAAATTTAAGTGTTAAATGCCTTCCAAAGTCAAACACTTGTTATTACTTGGATCATCATATGGTCATTCCTACCAAAGTATGATGCTTTTGATTATCTGAGTGAGATAAGATGGAAAATAGTTTTCCATGTGTTTGATATGGTTTGACTTAACTGGGCTATCAAAATGGTTTTGGGCCTAGGGCATTATATGAGATATTTTTAGCCGGGACATTTGATGTCTATCTCATTTAAAATTTGAGTTTTATTTAATTATAAGATTAAAGCCAAAGCTTACTTATGATTAAAATAAAATATTTATAATATATATATATATATATATATTTCCCCACTATGAAACATCAAAATGTTGAAGTTTTAAAAAGTTTAAATGCTTTTAGTGGGAGTTTTTTGTTAAAGTCTCAAAAAAAAAATTTAATTACTTTGCATATTTTTGTATGTAGATAATAGCAACAAATAGTTGGAATAATTCATTGCGATCTGTGCTTGAGAAAGATAAGCTTAGTGGGACTAACTTTCTTGATTGGGCACGAAACTTAAGAATTGTTCTTAAGTAAGAAAAAAGGCTCTATGTTCTTGAAAATCCTATTCCCCCTACTCCAGCAAATAATGCCTCAAAAGCTGAAAAAGATGCTTATAGTAAGCACAAAGATGACTCCAACGATGTTACTTGCCACATGCTAGCAACCATGAACTCTGAACTTCAAAAACAGTTTGAAGAAGTAGAGGCATATGACATGATTGTGCATCTCAAGGAAATGTTCCAAGAGCAAGCACGACAAGAGAGATTTGAAACTCACAAGGCGTTAAATGCATGTAAGATGGTTTCTGGCACCTCGGTAAGTGCTCATGTCCTTAAAATGAAGGGCTATCTAGATCATCTTGATAAGCTTGGTGCTCCTGTTAATCATGATATGGCCACGGATTTGATCTTGGGCTCTTTACCTGCTGAGTATGACGAGTTTGTCATGAATTTTAACATGCATAATATGGAGAAATCCATTATTGAATTGCATGGGATGCTAAAACAAGTTGAATTGAACATTAAGAAGAATACTCCTAATGTTCTAATGGTTCAAAAAGGGAAAGGCAAAAAGAACAACCAAAAGGGCAAGGTCATGGCTAGTAAGGGTAAGGACAAGGCAAAGTCCAAGTTCAAGCCCAAACCTAAGGCCAAGACACCAAAGGAGGGAGCTTGCCACCATTGTGGAGAACAAGGACATTAGTTAAGAAATTGCAAGCTCTATTTGGAAGCAAAGAAAAAGAAGGACAGTGAGACTACCGCTTCAGGTATTTATGTTATTGAAATTAATTTATCTACATCTGATTCATAGGTATTGGATACCGATTGTGGATCTCACATTTGTGTAAATATGCATGGTCTAAAAAGGAGTAGAGCCTTGGCAAAAAGCGAGGTGGACCTACGAGTTGCGAATAGAGCAAAAGTTGCTGCAGTAGCTGTAGGAACTTTTGAATTAATTTTGCCCAGTGGGCTTGTTTTAGAACTGAACAATTGTTTTTATGTTCCTGCTATAAGTAGGAATATTATTTCAGTTTCTTATTTGGATTTAGAAGGTTTTGAATTTGTTATTAGGAATAACATTTGCTCCATTAATAAAAACGGCATTTTTTATGGAGATGCTTCATTATTGAATGGGCTCTATATTCTAAATCTTCGTGGATCTTCAAAAAAGTCTATCTATAATATAAATACTAAGAGATTGAAATCCAATGATTTAAATCAGACTTACTTCTGGCATTGTCGTTTGGGCCATATAAATGAGAAACGCATAACAAAGCTTCATAATGATGGGCTTCTAAAATCGTTTGATTTAGAATCTTACAAAAAACATGTGATTCTTGTTTATTAGGCAAAATGACTAAAGCGCCTTTCAAGAGACAAAATGAAAGGTCAACTGATTTATTAGGCCTAATACAAACTGATATAAGTGGACCAATGAATTCACATGCTAGAAGAGGATTTCAGTACTTCATTACATTTACAGATGATTTCAACAGATATAGCTACCTGTATCTGATGAAACACAAATCTGAATCGTTCTAGAAATTCAAAGAATTTCAAAATGAAGTACAAAATCAACTTAGCAAAAGTATCAAAACACTTCGATCGGATCGAGGTGGTGAATACTTAAGTCACGAGTTTGACGAGCATCTTAAAAATTGTGGAATTATTTCCCAATTAACTCCACCAGGAACACCTCAATGGAATGGTGTATCTGAACGGAGAAATCGGACTTTATTAGATATGGTTCGATCAATGATGAGTCAAACTGATCTTCCAATCTCCTTTTGGGGTTATGCCCTGGAGACTGCTGCATTCATACTAAATCGAGTTCCATCTAAATCGGTTCAGAAAATGCCATATGAGATATGGACTGGGAGACAACCTAGTTTGTTATTTCTGAAGATTTGAGGTTGTGAAGTTTATGTAAAGGGTTTATTATCTGATAAACTTAGACCTAAATCGGATAAATGCATATTTGTGGGGTATCCTAAAGAAACTAAAGGATATCAATTTTATCTCCCAAAAGAAAATAGAGTAATTGTTGCTCGAAATGGATTCTTTCTTGAAAAGGAATTTATTTCCAAAAGAATCAGTGGGAGTAAAATACATCTTGATGAGATTCAAATACCACAATTAGTGCTTAAACCTTATCAAGATGAGATTCAAGAGCCACAATTAGTGCCTGAACCAAATAATGAATCTTGATTAGATGGCTCACAAGTCCAAGATGAGCCTACATCTATAGAACAAGGACCTCGAAGATCTAATAGGGTTCGTCAACAACCTGAGAGATATGGATTTCTCATCACTGACGATCACAATGTGGAGCTTATGGTTAATAATGAGCCCACTTCCTATCAAAAAGCCATTAAGAGTTCGGACTCTGGAAAAATGGTTAGAGGCTATGATGTCTGAGATGCAATCCATGTATGATAACCAAGTTTGGACTTTGGTTAACCCACCTAAAGGTTCAAAAACCATTGGGTGTAAGTGGGTTTTCAAAAAGAAAACAGACATGGAGAGAAATGTGCATACTTACAAAGCACGACTAGTAGCAAAAGGTTATAGACAAATTCATGGTATTGACTATGATGAAACCTTTTCACCAGTTGTAATGCTTAAATCTATCAGAATTCTTCTTGCCATAGCAGCATATTATGACTATGAAATTTGGCAAATGGATGCCAAAACCGCATTTCTTAATGGAAACTTACTCGAAGATGTGTACATGACACAACCTGAGGGTTTTGATGATCCTTTGAATTCTAATAAAGTGTGCAAGCTTCAAAGATCCATTTATGGATTGAAGCAAGCATCTCAAAGCTGGAATCTTCATTTTGATGAAGCAATTAAAGAATTTAACTTTATCAAAAATGAAGATGAGCCTTGTGTCTATAAGAAAACAAGTGGGAATGCAATAGTCTTTTTGGTACTTTATGTTGATGATATCTTACTCATTGGAAACGATATGCCAACTCTACAAAGTGTAAAGACATGGTTGGGAAATTGTTTCTCAATGAAAGACTTAAGTGAAGCTGCCTATATTCTAGGTATAAGGATCTATAGAGATAGATCTAGAAAGCTAATTAGACTAAGTCAAAGTGCATACGTTGATAAGGTACTGAAAAGGTTCAATATGCAAGACTCTAAGAGAGGATTCTTGCCAATGTCACATGGCATTAAGCTCAGCAAAACTCAAAGTCCTTCTACGAAGGATGAAGAAGAGCGCATGAACAAGATACCATACGCTTCCGCTATAGGGTCTATCATGTATGCCATGTTATGTACTCGACCCGATGTATCATATGCATTGAGCATGATGAGCAGGTTCCAGTCAAATCCTGGAGAGGCACACTGGACTGCTGTCAAGAACATACTGAAGTACTTAAGAAGAACTAAAGATATGTTCTTAGTTTATGGAGGACAAGAAAGCGAGCTAGTTGTAAATGGTTACACTGATGCTAGTTTTCAATCCGACATAGATGATTATAGATCGCAATCAGGTTTTCTATTTTGTTTGAATTGAGGTGCTGTAAGCTGGAAAAGTTCAAAGTAAGACACCGTGGCCGATTCTACTACAGAAGCTGAGTAAGTAGCTGCCTTAGCTACAGCTAAAGAAGCAGTTTGGATTAAAAAGTTCATTACAGAACTAGATGTAATTCCTAATATTGTTAACCCAGTGGATCTCTATTGTGACAACAATGGAGCCATTGCACAAGCTAAAGAACCAAGATCACATCAGCGATCCAAACATATACTTAGACGTTTTCATCTCATTCGAGAAATTGTTGATAGAGGAGATGTCAAAGTATGCAAGGTACCAACTGATGACAATGTTGCAGATCCACTGACAAAGCCTCTCCCATCGTCTAAACATGATAGTCATACCAGATCAATGGGATTACGGCTTATGCCAAATTGGTCTTAGTGCAAGTGGGAGACTGTTGGGGATATGCCTTAGAGTCAATTTGTACTTATACTATTGTCATTATGTTTTATATAATAATATGAGGCTTTCCTTTCCATGAATAGTGAGTTTTATTTTGTTGGTTATCAAGTACGTGACTTGATAGTAAAACCCTACAATGAATACAATGACTATTCTAAAACTGTCCCTGATCGATTATTATTATTGGAATAATAATAAATTAAGATTAGTATGTTTGTGACTTGATGGCTATGTTTTACTGGCCATGGATATTTATGATATTGAGTCAAGACATAAATAAATGTTAGAGAACATTGTATTGGACATGACCCACTGTGAGAGTACTTTATGGAATATGTCATAAGTACTTTCTAGCCATAATAATATTGAAAGTCCTTCGACCTAAATTCATCATAGTTTCCTACTTGATAAATTCTATATTTTAACATTGTCTAAAGTTGTCTTTAACCAGATAATAAATTAGACTACTGTTGGATATAGAATAAATCAAGGAGAGAAATTTGATTGATTGTGAAGGAATTTGTCCCTCTCAATTATGGGAGAGATATCCATGGGCCCCTTGATAGTTAGACTATTAAAAAATGCATGGCCGTACTCAAATATATCAACCTAAGATATTGATATCATTTGTTTGAACAGTCTACTATGAAATCAAGAAATAATTGATTAAGCTTAATAAGGATGACATGCTCCGTGCCTTATGCTTAATCTGGATATCGTGTGACAAAAGGACTAAATATAAAATTATGATTTGGTTCAAAGAGATCACCGATCTTCATTTAACCTGGATAGTTATAATGTTTTGCTAGAAACCTCTTATAACTTGTGGGCCATTTAAATATGATTTAGGCACACTGCCAGTGTTAAATGAACCTATAGGGTCACACAATAAGCGAACTTGTTAGATTATTTTTCTGGTGACCAGATTCGATGAATCTGGAAATATGTCTAAGTTAATCGTACTTAGAAAATTTACCAGATACAATGAATCTGGAAATATGTCCACATTCGATGTATCTGGATGATGTCCAGATTATAAGAATCTGATTCGGTAAATTAATTATTTAAATTATCGAGATAATGGTAGAATCTTATCATATCAGTTTTAATTTAATTTGAATTTAAATTAGAATATGATAAGATATTATTAGGGTTGGACTCTAAGAGGTTCGGGGTTTTTAAGAAAACCCTAGCCGTCTTTTCATGTGTCCAATTTTTCGGTTGAGAACATTCGTGCCATTCTCTACCAGAAGAGAATAAAAAACCTCTCAGACCCTAGGTGCTAGCACTCCCCGAGTATCAAGTGAGTTCGCGGTGTGTATCCGATAAAGGACGTTCGCATACTGCAGCGTCTGGTGATTGTTTGGGTTGAACGTACAACTGCGCAATCAGAATCGAATGATTTCGATTACAGCAACCAGAGGTAATTTTTAAACCTAGATCTTCTTAATCGTTTACTTGAGTCCTCGGGAGGGATTCGTGGATGTTTTTCGCGTTTAGGAGTCCACGAATTCCTACATCTTTTACTTTTCTAATACACAATAGTCTCATGAGTTTAAAATAATGATACTAGTGCATGAAATATTATTATAGTTGTTGCTCAATATAGTTACATAAATACTTTATATTTTGAATGTATATTCATTCATATTTCTTAATAAATTATGTTTTATGAAATAAAATATCGGATATGATATCTATTTCTTTTATAAATTATGCATTATGCATGCAATAGATGCCATTCGATGAAATAGTTCCTTTAAAGATTTTCTTATTTACTATTTTAGCTAGCATGTAAATACTTTATATGATAAATGATGTACTTTCTTTATGGTATGTCATTTGATTTGCTAATATTATTATGTACAAGAGCATTTTCCACATATGTTCATGATGAGGATGTGACCATTGTGACAAGATGCCGCCCTAGCGTCAACTTAGCACCAACAATTTTGTTGTTCCTGGAGAGGTACTTAAAGATGTTTTAGTTGTGGGGATGCTACGCATCTGAGGGGGAACTGCCCGAAGGTATCTCAACCCAATTAAGGAAACTTTATCTCACCACCATAATCGATCAACTGAGAAGATGTAGTTAACGAAGGTAATAAGGCGAGGCCGCAAGAGTAGACCAAAGAAATTGCTTCAAGTAGAGATGATTTGGAATCGAATGAAATAGGTTTAACTTTTTATTCTATTTCTTGGAAGGAATATGTTCTTTGATCTTGGTACAATGCATTTTGTGTATTGTGTAGTGTATTACTCACCTAAATCGTAATAGTTGTGAATTGACTTATAAATTGTTTGGACACACTTTTCCATGCTTGGAGACGTACTTGTAGGTGGTATTTATGGTTCTTATTCAGAATGTGAATTTTTGGTTGGAGAAGTAAATTTCCCAAGGAATTTAATCCGTACCTTCTTTTGAAAATTATGATAGCTTATTAGATATAGAATTAGTGTCGAAGCAAGGAGCTTAAGTTAATTATAGAGATAAGGTAATGCATTTATTTCTGTAGATTTGTTGGATGTGATTAACTATAGAAGAAGTAAGGCAAGGGGAATATGGTGCTTAATATTAGGAACGAGTTATTCTCAGCTATTAGTAAAAGAATGCCAGGAATATCCAATTTCATTAGTTGATGTACACACAAATTATGAGTTTGTGATGACACTCGAATGGTTAAAAGTTTCTTTAGTATATTTTTAACAAAGTTGACCATGTTACGTCTGCTTAGGGAGGAAATTGGGGGTGACAAAAGAATTAGACATAAAATAGTTGAAATTAGTTTTAGCAACATTAAGGGGGCATAAACTCTTAACGAGTCTAGTAGGTGTGAATTTTTTGTTGAATGCAGTTTTTGAGACATATAGTAACTAAGGATAAGAAGAAGATAAACCTGACTAGATGTGAGGTTTTATCATTTGAAGTTACCTGAGAATGAAATGAGAAGTAGAAATTGTTAGTGTTATAATTACATGTATTTTGTATATTGTACAGTTATTCAATAATACAAGGCATTCTTTATCATTCAATTTGTTTTATTTATACTTTCGCATGAATATAACTGTTAGATAAACTCCCAAGTGCAACACTGTGTTAAGAAAATCATGATAGAGACCATAGTATGAGGTTCCTACTACACTGGATAGTGTGTGTACTTAAATTATTCCTAGTCATACTATTAATAAAATAAGACATCATTAATGTATTAAAACTAGCACGTGTTATACTTCTTAAATTGATCAGGCGTGGTTTTCATATACGTGATTATTGTTATACTCAAAGTTAACACGTAGATACTTGTTACTTGAATAAGTATATTAGATGACCTAACTATGAGATAACCACATAGACAACTATTTAATGACAATGATAGAATCTCATATAGCAAATGTGCAAGTATTCTTAGACTTGAGATCTCCATGGTATTTTATTTTCCAAGCGTTGTACTTTGATTCCAATTTTTGGAGTCCCAACAAGACCGCCTGTAGGATGAATATTGGGTACAATGTGAAATAAACAAAAAGAGTTAAGAGGATCAATAAAAAAACTCACCACTCTTAATAATATGAGCGAATATCTCAAGACCACTTGTACGAATTATTACTCAGGAAGTGCTTGGCCAAGGTGACTATTTATTGGAAGTAGTTCTAATAGATACACATGATGAGCAATGGATTCTGAGAATAAGTACTAAAATATTCGGGCCAAAATTAATTAATATTTTGGAGGGAATTGGCACTAATATTGTATGGTAAAAAGAATTTATTGCACTGATATTTTCTATTGAAGGGTTCATGTGAAGCTACTTGATTTTTTGGACTTTTGGGCGGTCATGATATACTACTAGGTGCCACTCATTATCTACTAAATATGGATTTATTAATTAGAGAATTAATAAATCAATCATAATTAGCATTACTAAGTTAAGTCTAATTATTAAGGATTATTAATCCTAAAGTATTTTGATTAATTCATATTCTGCTACCAACAAACCACGAAACCTAATAGGTCACACACAATAGACGGTTAAGAACTCGAGATTTATTTGATAATATTACAGGTTTAATTTTAAGAAAAGGAAGTTTTTGTTGTCAAATTATGAATGGTTAAATTTATGGACCAAATTATAATTATGAGAACTTATGAGTTCTAATCAAAATTATGAAATCATAATTGGAGTAGGAAACTTAAAACATACGGTGTGTATGTGTGTATAATTATGAATATCAGATACATATGGTGTGTATGTGTGTGTCGGTTTTCGGGTTTGAAGAAACTCTTAACACACAGAAAAGAAATAGTTTCTTCTGTGCTCATCCTCTTCACTAATACCCTAGCTGCCGCTCCATACCCTGCTAGAACTAGGTTAAAGACTCTCTTGAGTTTTACTCCTCCTGTGGATACTGTTGGAGACAAACCTAAACTTGGTTTGCAGCAGCTTTGATCAACTAGCAGAGATATCATTCACATTGGATAGACTGCTGGATCGCGCCTGTCAATAGCGAGAAGAATTTTAATTACCATAGGCGACACCAAAAGCATCAAACGTAAAGCTTTCATGCTTCTCTAACTCGTTATATGCATACAAGTGATCCTCGTTTGTCTGGAATTCCTATTTTCTTTCTACTGCTTCTGTCTGTTTGGCATGTGGAATTCCTAACAGTGGTATCAGAGCCCATTGTATGTGTTTTAATGGGTCTGTGTTGTTATGAAATCGTTTCATGTTTGTCTCTGTATTTCTGTGAAAGCTGTTTCACAGTTGTTTGAAATCTTTGTTTGGGTCATCCTGCATTCTAATTATTTCTTGAATGCACTGGGTTTCTGAAAAACGGTTACTATGGTTCTAGTTGCGATGCATATTGTTTCTATAAAGGTTGCAACATATGTTTTGAAAACCATATTAATGGTGTTTTGGTTTTTCATGCGAAAGAAAATTGTTTTCTGAACACTTTGCATTCTGTACAAAAATTTGTCTGTGTTATGCTTGTCTCCTTCTATTTTAGTTTGATTTTCTATGAACGGAATGTTTGTTCTATGAGTTCTAAGAACAGAAAAAAAAATGGAATTTATTCAAAGAATTGTTCTCTAAAGTTGCCGCAAAAGGTTTAAGAAGAAAGCTTTAGAAATTATTTCTGGGGGAGAAAAAAAATTTAGTGCTAAGTCACGGGTGGCATTCAAAAAGCCAGCCACGGCTTAGGCACAATATTAACCCAAGTCGTGGCTAGCTTAGTGAAAGGTGGGCACGGCTATTTTTCATAATAATAATAATAATAATAATAATAATAATAATAATAATAATAATAATAATAATAATAATAATAATAATAATAATAATAATATGTTATGAATTATTGGAATCTCCATTAATTAGTGGAGGCTCCACTAATTATGGATTTATGTGAATTATTAGAAGATTTTTATGGATGTCCACCATTTAGTGGAGACACCATTAATTGAGATTAGTTGAAGATGATGTATGCCATGATGTATTTCACTAATTAGAGCTCTATAAATAGAGCTATTCTCTAAGCTTGTAATACACCATCATTTTGTGAAAGAAAGATTAGTGAAAGAAAGATTAGAGAAAGAATTGTGAGAGAAAGAAAGAGAGAAGTTTGAAGAGAAATTCTTGTGAAAAGAATAGTTAGAATTTTCTTAGTGTGTAGTGTGTAGATTTTATTCTAACACTACCCTAATTTTATAACACGTTATCGCACGAGTCTCTCGCTGTTATTAAAGCCGGAAGACGAGTACGCATTTATTGATCTCGCTAAATTCGAATTTGTAGCCCTTGATATTTCTGAAAAAAAAAATTTATATGTCATACAAAAATGCATCTAAATGCTAAAAAAAAGAAGATCCATATGTCATGTGGATAAAAAGAAATATTTGACCACCTGAAGATGGTCATACTACCCACTGCACGGTATGAATGGTTGCACCTGAAGTTGCAAGATTGTAAAACCGTGAACTCCGTGATGTATAAAACTACATCTTAGTTAAAAATTTTGCGGAGAAAAAGTTACTGATGAAGTTATATTGGAGAAGACATTCTCCACTTTTCATACCTCGAATATTGTCCTGCAGTAACAATATCGAGAAAAATGGTATCCCAAATTGAGAAATTTAACATGAGTTATTATTGAGAAATCATGAAGCCAGATGAACTGGCTCAACAACACTCCCAGAAGTGAATGTTGTTGGCTCCAGCAGAAGCCATCGTTATAGTCGTAGTTGTGGCAGTGGCTGTGGTTATGGTCATGGACACACTCGATATTTCCCTTATCACAGAGAAATACTGGCCACCTGAAGTGGAACAGAAAAGATAATAAGGGAAAAAGATATTTTCATTAATAATAAGCATCACATCTTTTATTCATATCACTAGTGTTCATATGAACTTGAGGATACATGCTTATAGTTGCTCTTTTGTAATTGAGCATTTGATTGGTGATGGAAGTGTTCAAAATAATTAAAAGTTTACTTTTAATATGTTTCTTTTATATTTTATATTTTTTTACATTGTAATAGTACTTATCGTTTAAGGTTTTTATTATTTGAGTATTTACATTTATAAATGTTTTATTATGCCAAGATGGCTATTATTCCGCTTACCGGATACACAAATGGCATTGAAGATATATGCCTAATTGATAGTGGAACTACACACACCATACTAAAAAAATGAGAAATATTTTTCTGATCTCAAAATGGGAGAAATAAATATTTATACGATAATCGGTAGTGCAAATGTAATTGAGGGCTCCGGAAGAGCTAGTATATTGTTGCCTAAAGGAACAACAATTATTATTGATAAGGCACTATTTTCCTCAAAATCCAGAAGAAATTTATTGAGTTTTAAAGATATCCGCAGAAATGGGTATCATGTTGAAACAAATGAGGAAAATGTGATTGATCATCTTTTTATTAATCAAATGCATTTGGGTAAGAAATCGGTATTAGAAAAACTGCCGTCTTTTTCTACTGGTCTATATTTTGTAAAAATACGTACAATTGAAATTCATCATCTAGTAAACCAGAAGTTTACTGATCCTATTACTTTTAGCATTTGGCATGACCGGTTGGGTCATCCGGGATCTACCATGATGAGAAGAATCATTGAGAATACACATGGTCATCATTTAAAAAATAAAAAAGATATTAACATCAAAAAAATTCGCATGTACTGCATGTTCCCTAGGAAAATTAATTGTTAAACCATCACCAGTAAAAGTAGGAGCTGAAAGTCCTACATTTCTCGAACGGATTCACGGAGATATTTGTGGACCTATTGATCCACCATGTGGACCGTTCAAATATTTTATGGTCTTAATTGATGCATCATCCCGATGGTCACATGTATGTTTATTATCTACTCGCAACCTGGCGTTTGCGAGATTACTTGCTCAAATAATTAAATTACGAGCACAATTTCCGGACCATCACATTAAAAATATCCGTTTGGATAATGCTGGTGAATTTTCATCACATGCTTTTGATGCATATTGCATGTCAATTGGGATTAATGTTGAACATCCCGTAGCTCATGTTCACACACAAAATGGTCTTGCTGAATCTTTGATTAAACGATTACAATTAATTGCTAGACCATTATTAATGAAAACAAATCTCCCAACATCTCGCTCGGGGACATGCTATTCTACATGCCGCAACACTTGTACATATAAGACCAGCTAGTTATCATAAATTCTCTCCTTTGCAATTGGCTTTTGGGTCGAACCAAATATTGTTCATTTAAGAATTTTTGGGTGTGTCTGTATATATTCCAATTGCACCAAACCAACGTACAAAGATGGGTCCTCAAAGAAGAAAGGGAATATACGTTGGATATGATTCTCCCTCTATTATCGTGTATGTTGAACCCCCGACAGAGATGTATTCACAAGCAAGATTTGCTCGATTGTCATTTTGATGAATCATTATTCCCTAAATTAGGGGGAGAACCCAAACAAGTATAAAAAGGATCTTGATTGGACAACATCATTAAATTATCTTGATCCGCGCACAAGCGCATGTGAACTTGAAGTTCAAAAGATAATTCATTTGCAAAGCATTGCAAATCAAATGCCGTACGCTTTTGTTGACTCCGGAAGAGTTACAAAATCGCATATTCCAACCTATAAATGCTCCTATTCGAATTGAAGTTCCAGCAGTAACAAAATATTATACCTATAGTCGCTGAGTCAAAAACACGCCGTAAGCATGGCCGACCTCTTGGTTCTAAAGATAAAAATCCTCGAAAGAAAAGAGGATTAAATGATCCGTAAGATCATATTGAAGAAAAGAATGATAAAGACCAAGAGAGAACCGATGACAAAGAACCGTAAGTTGATGAAAGTAACACCGAAATTTCTATCAATTATACCACTTCCGGTAGAAGTTGGAATCGGATAGAAACTCGTTATTGATGATATATTTGCATACAATATATCTCTTGATGTTACACAGGATAATGATGATCCCGAACCAATATCGCTTGATGAATGTCGACATAGAAAAGATTGGCTCGCAATGGAAAGATGCGATTCAATCGGAGTTAAATGCACCGGCAAAACGTGAAGTCTTCGGACTCGCAGTCCGAACACCGTAAGGTATAAAACCCGTTGGCTACAAATGGATATTTGTGCGAAAGCGCAATGAAAAGAGTGAAATCGTTCGATATAAAGCGCGATTAGTAGCCCAAGGTTTTTCACAAAGACCAGGTATTGATTATGATGAAACTTATTCTCCGTTGTTGATGCTATTACACTCCGATATCTTATCAGCTTGGCAAGACATGAAAAGATAGATATGCGCCTATTAGATGTTGTCACTCGCTACTTGTATGGAAATTTAGAAAATGATGTTTACATGAAAATCCCCGAAGGATTTCATATGCCCGAAGCATATAAACATTATCCTCGTGAAAATTACTCCATCAAGTTGCGTAAATCATTATATGGCCTGAAGCAACTGGGCGCATGTGGTTCACACGCCTTAGTGAATATTTATTGAAAGCGGGATTTAAAAATGACCAGGTATGTCCATGCGTTTTTATTAAGAAATCTGGTTCTAAATTTGTGATATTAGCTATATATGTTGATGATATTAATCTTATTGGAACTCCCGAAGAGCTCCAAGAAACAATTGATTATTTAAAAAGAGAATTCGAAATCAAGGATTTTGGTAAAACCAAATTTTGCCTTGGTTTACAAATTGAACATTTGGAGAGTGGAACATTTATTCATCAATCAACATATACAAAGAAAAGTGCTAAAAAGATTTTACATGGACAAAGCACATCCATTGAGTATTCCAATGATCGTCCGATCATTAAATGTGGATAAAGATCCTTTCCGACCTCAAGAAAATGATGAAGAACTCCTTGGTCCTCGAAGTACCATATCTCAAAGGCAATTGGTGCATTGATGTATCTTGCTAATAATACACGACCCGATATTGCTTTTGCCGTCAATTTATTAGCAAGATTTAGTTCTTCACCAACACGACGACATTGGAATGGAATTAAACAAGTCCTTCGATATCTCCAAGGTACAATTGATCTCGGATTATTTTATTCAAATAAAACCAGTCCAACATTGATAGGTTATGCAGATGCTGGTTATTTATCTGATCCACATAAAGCACGTTCTCAAACGGGCTATCTATTCACATGTGGAAATACTGCTATATCATGGCGTTCTACGAAACAATCTATAGCAGCTACTTCTTCAAATCATGTTGAAATTATAGCCATTCATGAAGCAAGTCGAGAATGTGTATGGCTAAGATTCATGATTCATTATATCCGAGAAAGTTGTGGATTATCATCAATCAAAGGTATTCCAACTCCTCTTTATGAAGACAATGCAGCTTGCATAGCTCAATTACGAGGAGGATATATTAAAGGAGATCGGACAAAACATATTTCACCAAAATTCTTCTTTACTCATGAACTCCAGAAGAAATGTGAAATTGATGTGCTACAAATTCGGTCATGTGATAACCTCGCAGATATTTTCACGAAGACTTTACCGACTGCAACATTTGAAAAGTTGAGATATAAAATCGGTATGCGTCGGTTTGAAGATTTAAAGGAATCATCTCATCAGGGGGAGTAATAAACAGACATATAGAATAGTGTACTCTTTTTCCTTCACTAGATTTTTTTTTCCCACTGGGTTTTTATCTAGTAAGGTTTTAACGAGGCATATTCTTTATGTAATGGATGGACATCCAAGGGGGAGTGTTATGAATTATTGGAATCTCCATTAATTAGTGGAGGCTCCACTAATTATGGATTTATGTGAATTATTAGAAGATTTTTATGGATGTCCACCATTTAGTGGAGACACCATTAATTGAGATTAGTTGAAGATGATGTATGCCATGATGTATTTCACTAATTAGAGCTCTATAAATAGAGCTATTCTCTAAGCTTGTAATACACCATCATTTTGTGAAAGAAAGATTAGTGAAAGAAAGATTAGAGAAAGAATTGTGAGAGAAAGAAAGAGAGAAGTTTGAAGAGAAATTCTTGTGCAAAGAATAGTTAGAATTTTCTTAGTGTGTAGTGTGTAGATTTTATTCTAACACTACCCTAATTTTATAACATAATAATAATAATAATAATAATAATAATAATAATAATAATAATAATAATAATAATTTTAATTTTAATTTTAATGGCCATAGCCGCACGGGGCTATGGTGAAGTTGCGGGTGGCTTGGGTAAATTTATGCCCAAGCTGCAGACCAAGCCCCGTGTGGACTTGGTTATTTTAAAATATATATATATATAGCTTTTTCCTTAAGGCTTGCAGAATTTTTTCTTTTCAAAAAGTTCCAAATGTTTTTCTAAATTTTGGTTTTGGGACTAACAAAGTTAATTTTCAAAATAATGATTTTGGAAATTTATATATATATTCTAAAATATTGGTTTTAGATTTATATTATTTTAATTTCTAAATTTTGATTTTAAAAATTAATATATTTACTAAAATATTAATTTTAGAATTTATTTTATTCTTCCAAAATAGTGGTTTTGGAATTATATGCTATGCTTAATTTTACTTTGAGCATGAAATTAGCATAGTGGTTTGGTTATGGACTATGGACCGAATTAAATTGTTCATGCATTTTATCACTTTGGTTTTGAAATAAAAATGGCATGCGTTTCCTGCCTTCTCTATTTTTCTTGTGTAATTTCTCTTCTTATCTAACTCCCCTCAGATGTAATTCAAAGTTTCTTTATTAGGATTTTATGTAATTAGAATACATAGATTAGATAGGATTAGAATTTATTACAATTCTAAGGAGAAGGTAGTTAAGACCAAAAAGAGGATGGTAAGACTTTCTTCCTAAATCATGCATGAATTCTTAGGATTAACCAAATTAATTTCCTTTATGGCTTAAGGAAATTAATCTAGTAAAGTCCATAACCAAACCACATTATTATTTTTTATATGTATAAATATGTGGATATTATGCATGCAATGTATGAGACCACTAATATAACAAAACCCTCAATTAATATTAAGCCTAATGCCTTCCATTAATATAGTAAAAATGAGAGCTCATTTTCAAGACCAAGTTGTTGTGCCAACCCAGGCCTACTTAACATCAAGCATGTTCGATCTATGGAATTTTTAAATTCCTGATTAATAGGTTGGATTTAACTAATTTCTTTATCTAGATTGGGCTAACTCAAGCATAAAGAAAATTAGAGGCAAGATTAGGTTAGCTTAAAGGCTTTAAGATTAAAAGGTGTTAATCACCTAACGATTCGGTATTTTCATTTGATGTAATTGGTATTAGATACCTACCATTGAACTTAGGGATGGTTTGTTGGGTAAACCCAAGGCCATTCTTAAGGAATTTGAATACTAGTCCACTAGGAAAGCTTCCAACGGGCTTTTTCGGATCAATAGTGAGGGCTATTAGTTTGAGTAAAATAGTGAAATAATAATGCTCTTAATTAAAGACCTAATTATGTACATTACATATGCATATACATTGCGCTAATTTCTCTATCTTTACATCTAGGTCATCTGCATCATGTCAACCAACCTAAACTTATGTAGCATCTTGGAAACAAACAAACTTATTGAATCAAATTTTCTGGATTGGTATAGAAATTTGAGAATTGTTCTTAAGTCTGAAAAATTGCTCTACGTGTATAGGCTCCTATTTCGCCACCACCAGCTCAAGATGCTCATGCTGATGAGCATGTTGTCCACACGAAGCACAAAGAGGATAACACAGCATTGTGTGGGATAATGGAGTCAATAACCCCGAAATTGCAAAAAAAAAAAAAAGTATTAGAATGTGGATGCTTACTCAATCATTTTACATCTTCGAGGGCTATTTGATGCACAAGCCAAAACAGAGAGATATGAGATCTTAAAACAACTGTTTTGTTCTAAAACAGTTGAAGGTACTTTTGTGGCCACTAAAGATGTTAGGCTTAATTGAGAAGCTTGAGTCTCTTCGGTTTGTAGTAGACAACGAATTATTAACTTAACTCTGCAATCGTTACCAAGTAGTTTTTCGCAATTCGTGATAAACTACCAAATGAACAAGATTAAATTCACTATACCCAAGCTGATCAATCTTCACATGACTGCAGAATCCCCCATAAAGAAGGAAACCAATGCAATCATGTTAGTAGAATCTTCCTCTTCTAAGAAGAAAGTTTTCAAGAAGAAGAAGAAGACTTCCACTAAACCCAAATGTGGCATAAAGAAGAATGAGGCAGCTCCCAAAGGCCCATGTTATCATTGTGGCAAGATGGGCCATTGGAGGTGCAACTGCATGACCTATTTAGAGACTGTTAAGGATAGGAAGGAGAAGGAAAAGCTCGCAGGCACTTCTACTTCCACTCCTGGTATTTTATGATTAAGATTAATACTGCCTATGAGATATGGGTATTGGATGCCGGATGTAGATCTCATTTATGCAATAATTTGTAGAAGGCTTGAGAAAGGCGATGTGGACCTATGTGCTGCAAATGGAGCAAAGGTTACTGCACTTGCTATGAGGACTTATCAACTACACTTGCCTTCTGGATTAGTCTTAGAACCTACAAACTGTTTTTATGTACCTATTTTACTTAAGAACATTATCTCAGTCATTTGTTTGGCCATGAAAGGTTTTTATTTACTATTTAAGGATAAGAGTTGTTCTTTTTTATTAAATGGTGTGCAATATGGAACTGTGACTTTGATAAATGGTTTATATGTTCTAGACATGAATGATCCAATTCTTAACATAAATAACAAGAAATAAAGAAAAGATAACTCAATCTTGTCTTACTTATGGCATTATCGTTTAGGCCCTATAAATGAGAATTATGTTTCTAAGTTACACAAACTCAGTGACTTAGGGTGATTTGATTACGAATCATATAGCTCATGCGAATCTTGTTTACTTGAAAAAATGGCTAAACTCCCTTTCTTTGGAAAATAGGAAAGGGCCAAAAAGTTATTAGAATTTATACATACTAATGTATGTGGCCCAATATCTATACAAGCAAGAGGAGGTTATCACTATTTTCATAACCTTTATCGATGATTATTCATGGTATGGGTATTTGTATTTAATGAAATGCAAATCTAAGGCCTTTCACAAGTTCAAAGACTTCAGGAATAAAATAAAGAAACAATTTGGCAAAAAGTATTAAAACTCTAAGATCCAATCGATGAGGTGAATACTTATGCCAAAAGTTTTAAAGTTATCTTAGAGATAATGGGATATTGTCTCAATGGACTCCACCATATACACCTCAACATAACAGTGTATCTGAAAGAAGGAATCGAACCTTTCTAGACATGGTATGGACCATAATGGCTTTTGTAGACTTACCAAAATCATTTTAAGAGTACACAATAGAGACTATGATTTACATTTTAAACAAAGTTTCGTCAAAAATGGTTGACACTACCCCATTTGAACTATTCTTTGGTAAGAGACCAAAATTGTCTCACTTGAGAATATGGGGTTGCCCCGCCTTTATCAAAAGGGTACAATCAAACAAATTTGAGCGTAAGTCTGACAAGGGTTTGTTTGTGTAATTCAAAAGAATCATTCGGGTATTACTTCTATCTATCTTCTGAAAATAAAGTATTTGTTTCGAAGCATGTTGTCTTCTTCGAAAAGGAGCACATTCTCAAAGGGGACAACGGGAGTAAAATTAAACTTAGTGACGTTCAAGAAGAACAAACAAATAAGGATTAACTGTCTGATCCCACATCTATTGAGAGAATAGACGAACATTCGTCTACAGAAAAACCTCATAGGTGGAGTAGGATACGTGTGGCACCTAAGAGATATGGATTTTCTCATAAGTGACCATAATGACGCATTATTCATAGATGAAGATGGGCCTACCACTTACAAGGATGTTTTGAATAGCTCAAAATCTGAAAAATGTCTTGATAGATTGAAGTCAGAGATGAATTCCATGTATGACAACCAAGTATGGACTTTGGTTGATCCACCCAAAGGAATCAAATTTATTGGGTGCAAATGGGTTTTCAAAATAAAAATCGACATGGATGGTAAAGTAGTTACCTATAAAGTACGGCTGGTTGCTAAAAGTTATCGTTAACAACATGGTCTTGACTATGACGAAACCTTCTCGCCAGTTGCTATGCTGAAATCCATAAGAATACTCCCAGCAATGTCCATCTATTATAACTATGAGGCCTGACAAATAGATATGAAAACAGCTTTCTTAAATGAAAACTTGACTAAGGAAGTGTATATAACACATCCTGAGGGTTTTATATCCAGTGATAACACAAAAGTGTGAAAATTGCAAAAGTCTATTTATGAACTTAAACAAGCTTCTAAGAGTTAGAACATCATTTTGATGAAACAATTAAAGAATTGGTTTTATTCAAAACATGGATAAATGCAAGAAGGTCAGTAGGAGTGTAGCCGTTTTCATATTACTTTATGTAGATGACTATTGCTAATAGAAAATGATGTGTTGTCCTTCCATTAGTAAAGGTTTGTTTATCTAAGAAATTTAGAAAAGATCTCGGAGAAGTAGATAATATTATTGGAATAAGGATCTAAGAGATAGATTAAAAAGGTTGCTAGGTCATTCGGAGTCTATATACATAGATAAAGTGTTAAATAGGTGATAGGGCCAAAATATACTTATATTTTTCTAGCTATTTAAGGTTATTTCGTGATATTTTCAAAGCAATAACTAGCCAATTCCCTTCTTATTTGATATTTTACCTATAAAATGGTCTTTTGATGATTTTAAGCATAAATTGATGAAATTTGAGCAAAAGTGAAATATTCCAGCATATACCTGGTGCCTACTCAAGAGAAGCCGAACCAGCACCGATCCAGCAATGGAAGGAATTCAAGAAACAGAGGAAAAGTATAGCAAAGCCGGATTTCAAGAAAAGAACCAAGGTCAACCCAGTCGATGTAAACCGGTGCAGGCTCTTAACTACTCAATAGTAGCAAAGATTCCTTTTAATATCAAAATTTAGAAATTGCAATGCAGATTCTTTGAAAAATGAATTGGACATGAAAAAAGACTCTTGTATTTATTTTTTAACAATCTAAACTCCTACACATACAAGAGATTAAAACCCATTACATAGTTTTTCACTCTATGTAATTAGAAAACTCCTAGAGAGTCTTAACAACACCAAGATTAAGGAGGATCAAAGAAAATTCTTAGAGAAGAAGAGGAGGTTAATCAAGGAGATTTCAAGGAAGAGGAAGAAGGCTTACTTGTCTATGAGTGGTTTCCTTTTTTTTTCTTCTTTGTAATTTATTGACAATTTGAGTTTTTTAATCGTATTTGAGGGTTGAATCCTAAGTTTATGTTCATGGATTGGATTTCTCTTAATCTAGTGATTCCAACTTCAAATATTTCATTACTTGCATTTACTGTTTTGTTGAATTGAATGGCTCTTTTCTAATTAACTCGAGAGAGAGGTTATGAAAGTGGTGCCAACTAATTAATTCAATACTTATTTTCTCTTAATTAACTCGAGAGATAGGTTAAGGGTAAAAACTAGGTAATCAAAGAGAGGTTAATTTCACCTAGAGATAGGGTTTTTTATTTCTTCCATAAAGACTTTAATGTCACCTAGAGATATGGACATTAATTGTTTAATTGAGTTAATCTTAATGCTTCTTGAATTTAATTAGGGAGGTAGAGATACCATTTGATTAAGCCAAGAATAGAATTTCACAACTTGAAAGAGAGTGGAATTTGTCTTGAACTCATTGATATTTGAATTAGGACTTAATAGATTAAACATATTTTCTTTACTTGACAGAGATTTGGGTGATGTCTTCATTACATGTCTTTTCTCCTTATTCTTACTCCTTGATAATCCTTGTGGCTTTTCTTGTGTGAACTTGATCTATTCTCTAGTATATTAGATTAGTAGGTTATTTACTTCTATTTCTTTATTTTGTTAGATAAATAATAAAAATTAGGGTAAAGTAAAGTGAGAACCTAAGTTCCTATAGATTCGATACTTGTTATTCCTTATCCTTTATGATGGGTATATTTGCCTATATGTGTGGTTTTAGTGGTTAGTATTTTAATTAAAACTTGATTAATTGTGGCCTCTTGTTATTAATTTTTTTAACACTAAAAAACACACATCAAGGGGTTTAGCATGGATTGATCCAAAAGAGGATTATTACCCTTATCTCATAGGGTAAGCCTTTCAAAATTGATGTCACCTAAGACATAAGTTGAAAAGGATCACATGAGTACAATTCTGTATGCTTTGGTAATTGGCTCTACCATGTATACTATGATATGTACTAAGCCCGATGTATCCTATGCTCTCAACTTGATTAGTAGATACCAATCTGACCCTAGTAAGGGTTATTAAGCTGTTGTAAAGAATATCCTTAAGTACTAGCGAAGGACTAAGGACGTCCTCATGGTATATGATGATGCTGATTTGAAAGTAAACGGGTATACCGATGCTAGTTTTCAATCTGATAAAGATAATTTCAAATCATAGTATGACTATGTATTTACGGTGTATGGAGGGGCAGTGAGTTGGAAAAGTTTCAAATAAGATACAATTACCGACTCAACGATTGAAGCTGAGTACATAGCCGCTTTCGAAGTAGCTAAGAAAGTAATTTGGATCAGGAAGTTCATCACGAAACTTAGAGTGGTTCCTAACATTGTTGATCTAATATCTTTGCAATGACAACAATGGAGCCACTGCACAAGCAAAGGAGCCACAGTCTCACCATTGATCCAAGCATGTACTTAGGTGTTTTTATTTGATTAGGGAGATCATTGATAGATGCGATGTAAAGATAGAGAAAGTTCTCATGGATGAGAACATAGCTGACTCACTCACTAAGGCACTGTCCCAAAAGAAATATGATAGGCTTGTTGAGTCATTCAGTATTTGATACATCAATGACTGGCTCTAGTGCAAGCAAAAGTTTGTTAGTGTTATGCCATAGAGGCAATCATATGTATTTTGTATATTACATATTTATTCAATAATACAAAGTATTCTTTATCTTTCAGTTTATTTTATGTATACTTTTGTGTGAATATAAATGTTAGATAAAGTCCTAAGTGCAACAATGTGTTAAGGAAATCAGGATAGAAATCGTTATGTGAGGTTCTTACTATACTAGATAGTGTTTGTACTTAAATTATCCCTAGTCATAATATTAATGGAATAGGATATCATTAATACATTAAGACTTGCACGTGTTATACTTCCTGATTTGATCGAGCGGTGGTTCTCACATCTGTTAGTATTGTGATACTCAAAGTTAACACGTGGATACTTGTTACTTGAACAAGTACATTGGATGACTAAGCTATGACATAATCACATGAATAACTATTTTGTGCTAGTGATAGAATCTTATTATAACAAATATGCAAGTATCCATGACTTGAGATCTCCAAGTACTTTATTTGCTAAGCGTTATACTTTAATTCTAATCTCTGGAGTCCTAACAAGACTGCTTGTAGGATAAATATTGGGTATAACATGAAGTAAACAAAAGTACTTGTGAGGATCAATAAAGGATTTACTACACCTAATAATAAGAGCGAATATCTCAAGGCCACTTGTGTGAATTATTACTCAAGAAATTCTTGGCCAAGGCGATTATGCATTGGAAGTAGTTCCAATAGATACACATGATGAGTAATGGATTCTGGGAACAAGTATTAAAATATTTGAGCCAAAATTAATTAATATTTTGGAGGAAGTTGGCACTAATTTCATACTCTAAATCGAATGAGATATTGTATGGTGAAAGGAGTTTATTGCACTAATATTTTCTATTGAATGGTTCATGTCAAGCTACTTGATTTTCTGGACTTTTGGATGGTCATGATGTATTGTTAGGTGCCACCCATGATCTACTAAATATGGATTTATTAATTAGAGAATTAACAAATCAATCATAATTAGAATTAATAAGTTAATTTTAGTTATTAAGGATTATTAATCCTATAGATATTTAGATTAATTCATATTCTACTACTAACACACCAGGAAACTTAATAGGTCACACACAATAGAATATTAAGAACTCGAGATTTATTTGATAACATTATAGGGTTAATTGTAAGAAAAGGAAGTTTTATGTGGTCAAATTATAAATAGTTAATTTATGGGCCAAATGATAATTATGAGAACTTATAAGTTCTAATCATAATTATGAAATCCTAATTTGAGTAGGAAATTGAAAACACACGGATATGTATATCCGATACATATGACACGCTATGTGTGTGTTGGTTTTCAGGTTTTAAGAAACTCTTTACACACAGAAAAGAAATAGTTTCTTCTATGATAATCTTCTTCACTAATACCCTAGTTGTCGCTCCATATCCTGCCAACACCGGGTTAAAGCAGCTCTTGAGTTTTACTCCCTGTATGGATATTGTTGGAGACAAACTTAAATTGGTTTATAGTATCTTTAACCAAATAATAGAGATATCATTCACGTTGGATCAACTACTAGATCGCGCTTGTCAATCGCAGAATTTTAAAAAGTAAAAGCAACACCAAAGGTAATGCTTTCATACTTTTCTAATTCGTTATATGCATACAAGTGATCCTTGTTTGTCTAGAATTCCTATTTTCTTTTTGTTGTGCCTATCTGTTTGGCATGTGGAATTCCTAACAGAAATTTATTAGAATTAGAGGGATGTAACAGTCGCTAATTTTAGGTATTCACAGTCACAACCCTTGAGATGCCTTTGACTCGCCTACTACTAAAGGATACACCATATGTGTGGGTTGAGAAGTGTGAAAGGAGCCTCCAAAAATTCTAAACAAGACCCAAAATTTGCATTTACGTTTATCTTGGCAAAAGAAGAACTTTAAGTGTCATATACAAATGTATTAATAGAGAAGTCATGTTGCTAATCACCTTAGGTAAAGGTACCCTTTTTTTACTGCACCTCTTTCCTCTTCCTTTAGAGCTTTTTCTTGCCAAGCCTCTTCCTCCACTTTTTGTTGTTACTGTAAGCTTTCTACCGAGACTTAGTTATTTGAGACAACCTTAAGAATTTCATTTACTATTTGCAATTCCTTGTCACCAAACTTATCAACATTAAACCTAAACTTTTCCTATATCACCTATCAATGTTGACTTCCTATTTCTCACTACAATGACACCTTATCCATCTATTTCATGATTATCTTTATTCTTTTAATGTAGCACATCTTGGCTTGTTTTATAATTCTTCATCTTTTTCAAAATCCTAATATCACTGTGTGCTCATTTTGTTGCTCAATGACTTTTAACACTTCCTATAAATGCTTATTATCTTCCAATCAGTAGAAGCGTCAGTTCTCATCAATCATGACAACTTCTTTGATAATCAAGTATTCCAATTTTTTCACATTCTTGCTCTTTAATGTTTCCTTGAATGTAATTTCTCGTTGATGCTAAGTTTTTCTTCCTGGCCTTCAGTTCTTTTCCCAATCAAATTTGTAACCTAACTCCTAGTGTACAAGTATGCAAGTTAGATTGAGATTAAACTATCAGGGTACATGTTAGTTTTACCCTATTAAAGACAAGGGAACTAGAGTCTCAAGTCAGAGATAAGATGATCTTGAGATTGACTCCTAGCAGTGGAATCCTAAAGCACCCGAGAGAAGGTAAATTGAGTCCAAGGTACTTAGGGCCATTCCATGGGATTGAGAGAATTGGACCTATCATGTATTCAAGAGGTAATGAATTTTAACATGCATAATATGGAGAAATCCATTGCTGAATTGCATGGGATGCTAAAACAAGCTGAACTGAATATTAAGAAGAATACTCCTAGTGTTCTAATGGTTCAAAATGGGAAAGGAAAAAGGAACAACAAAAAGGGCAAAGTCATGGCCAGTAAGGGCAAGGACAAAACTAAGACCAAGTTCAAACCCAAACCTAAGGCCAAGACACCAAAGGAGGGAGCTTGCCACCATTGTGGTGAACAAGGACATTGGTTAAGAAATTGCAAGCTCTATTTGGAAGCAAAGAAGAAGAAGGACAATGGCACTGCCGCTTCAGGTATTTATGTTACAGAAATTAATTTATCTACTTCTGATTCATAAGTATTAGATACCGGTTGTGGATCTCACATTTGTGTAAATATGTAGGATCTAAAAAGGAGTAGAGCCTTGGCAAAAGGTGAGATGGACCTACGAGTTGCGAATGGAGCAAAAGTTGCTACAGTTGTGAAACCCCAGTCAAAACCAACCTTAGAATAAGGGGGTTGGGATGCATAACATATTTATTTGCATGTTTAAATATTTTTTTGTATGATTTTATGTGCTTCGGATTTGTGTTTTATAGTCTAGAGGGCTTGATTATGATTATTGAGTGAGAAGGGCAAAATGGTAATTTTTGCTTGAGGTGAAATTATGGAGATAGCTTGGGAATTAGATAGGAAAAACATTTTAGAGAGGAAATAAGAACAAGAGTTGTGGTGGTTTAGTAGTTAGAGCTTTGGAATTAATTCTTGAGGTCTTGGGTTCAAATTCCATTATAGGAGCTTTAGCTTGGTTAAATTTTATTTTTGCTTGGGAAGTATCATTTTCGGCCTTAGTGGTGTTTGGAGTAGGGTAGAGATTTTGTCCTATGAGAGACATGATAGGAGTCTTCAAATCCTACTCTTTTACTCTACTCGAAATTTCTAAGGAGAATGCATTCCCTCTTGAACCCTAATCCTTCTTATTTCTCAATTCATTAGTTTGTTCAATTTGTTCAAACCAATTTTATTCTAGGAAAATTGTAGCAATGTGCGGTGGCTTTGAAGGTTCGAAATGTCTTAGTAAAAGACATCATATGGACCGAAACAATGGAAGAGGGGGAAAGATTTCGAGTGAATTAAATTCCTTAGTGAACTTTCTAAAAATTCACTCTAGCTAGTTCATCTTCCTTCTTAGAATGAGCTGAAATTTTCCAGCTTATTGTGCCTTCAAAGTGTCGAGTTTCTTAGCTAATATTCCCTCCCAAATGCTGCCATAAAAATGGTCTTTAGGATCAGTTTGCAATCTGAATTTCTTGGCCATTTTCGGACTGCTCAAAGCTGGAGTAAAAACAAGAAAAATTCCTGTACAAATCGCCACTTTGAGAGTCCAAAACCAAGCTGTTTTCTTCTAGATTTTGTTCAGCACCTTAGCCATGTTTTTCCTCCATGAAGAAGGCTGGAAACCAACCTTGAAAGCCCCTGAAATTTCCCTTCAAACTCTCTACAAGATAGCTGGAAATGGCAGCCGAAAATCTGACCAGAAAACTCTGTCCAGCGAAAATTCTGTGCAGGAAAATTTTCCAGCTTTGTTCCCTATTTCTCTTCCAGCCAAAACACCAACCTTATTCTGCATAAACCTTCCTTAAACCTTCAGTAACAGAGCTCCATTGTTCCCCTTAAGCTTCTGCATGAAACTCAGCCATGGCTGTCCGAAAATCTCTCCAACAAATCCCTACAATTATGCTTGATTGATTACCAAAATTCCAGCCACCATAGTTTAGCAACTTTCCATAAAATATATCTCAAACAACCAGAACTTCTCTTCACCATTATACTCCATGATTTTGGCCACCCTAAGCCTCCTTCAACCAGCTCTCATTCAGCCAAAACACTGCCAGAAATTTGTCCATGGCAGACTTCCAAAAACTCTTCCATAATCAAAGAGATTCTTGTGATATCTAGTTTCCAAATTTGCTTCCCAAAAATATTCTTCAAGGATTGTAACAACTAGCCTTTCCTTTTCCCTTCCAAATCTGAGAATCAACCTCCTAAACCCTACAGAAATTCGTCACGAATTTCGACAGCTGCAAATAAAATTCTCTCAAATTCCTTCAACCTTCAAGAACACACACACTACACCAAGAACACCTACTTCTTCCTTTCACCTAATACCCCTCCAAACCACTTCAAACCTTCTCTAAAATCTCTAGATTTGACCTACTCACTGCCGTGAGTCCATCAACACCATTCTTAACATCAAACTCCACAAATCAACTCGCTACTTCGAATCAAAACCAGAAAATTCTATGAAGGTTCAAGAACGCCTTCAATGTAAAGTTTGTTCTAAAAACTTCATCTTCTCCAATCTTGATCTCTAGTGAAAACATATGTGAATAAATATGCTAATGGTCTCTTTCTCTCTCTCTCTCTCTCTCTCTCTCTCTCTCTCTCTCTCTCATGGCCGAACCTCCCTTCTCTTGGCCAGATGGCTTCTCCTCTCATGATCATGTTTTCGCCATCTCCCTTAGACAAAGTTAGACATCTAGGAGTTGAGATCCATTCTAAACTCCTTCAAGGCATTCATTAACCAAGTAAGTGCCTTCTATCTTTTTTTTAAATCCTAGATTCATATCTTTAGGGTGATGTTGTTAGAAGGTGGATGGAGATAAGATTTGTGTATGTATTGTTGGGGTTGAAGCATGAATATATGTATGATTGTGAAAGAGATGGGATGTATGCATGGAAGGATTGTCTTGGTCGATAGTATGATGATTTGAGGCCTAATGCATGTCATAGGCAGTGTTTGTGATAAAGTATGCTAGAGATTATGCCACCTTTAGTGAATAGGATTTATATGCGTGTTGGATTATTGAAGCCATGATCATATTTATGCTAGAAAAGGTTAGATCATGTCTTGATATCATTAGATCTATGCTTATATGCATGATTTGGATGATTTGATGAATTGAAGGATTCTATATGTTCATGATTGTGGTTAGCCATAAAAATATGATCATGATCTAGTTGTCCCTAAGCTAATTTTTATTTCATGAATAAAATATTTAATAATATGATTTTGCTAAGTAAGTTCGAAAAAACCCTAAGAAGGGTAGATTTGGAATATTATATATATAATAAGGATATTTTAGTCAAATAGATAATAGCTTTTGCTAGAAAAATAAAATATATAGATATTATATATAAAATGATAATATCAAATAAAGCCTTTTATGAAAATAATTATAATAAGTAAAATATTTACTATTAAAATTTAATTATTATCTTTAACCAAAACCTACTAAAATTTATTTAGTATCTTTCAATCAAGACTCATTAAAATTTATTTTCAACTAATTTTAATTATCAATTATTCTCTAACAACTAAATTATTAATAAATCATTATTTTACCTAATTCCACCTAGGACTTTTCATCAAATAAACTCTAAATTATTTTAGCAAGATTTAAACCTTCAACTTATTAGTACGTATTTTCCAAAACATTAATTATTTTAAATTAGGCTTAGCTTATAAACCTATTTATTTATTGTTTGACCTTAAAGCTTGGGACACTAGGATCATGGTAGTAGTAAGTTGAGTTGTTTTAAATTGAGAAAGTGGATTCTGGCTTGAGTTGATTGTGGTTTGTATTTGCCCATACACGGTTAGGTCAGCTGTTGGAGACCTTTGTTGTGAGCAATGATCATGTAAGCTCCTGCATAAAACCTATTTGATGAAAAATGATTTTTTTTATGGCAAGCCAAGTGTAGAGTGCATGGTCACTCATTTCTGTAAAGGCAATTGAGAATTATTTCCATTCTCATTTCAGACAAATAAATTATTTGCAAATCAAGGGGCGATTTTACTCAAAACCTAAAATTCTTTCTAAAACCAGTTTTGCCCCAAACTTTGGAAAACCTTAATTGCTATTTTCATGTGGAATTATGTTTTGTTCATTTTTCCCAAGTGGGATACGTTACGTTGAGTACTCAACAGGGGTAGACTGGTAGTACTAGTTTTGAAGAGCAAGAGTGAGTCTTCTGGCAGGAGGCCACCTCCAGAAGATAAGCTCAACTTAGACGTCAGTACTACTTAGTCATGCCGGTCCGAGCTAGCAGTTTTGATTTCAGTCAAGTGACTGTGTTATGCCGGAATGGATACTCGGTTGTTGTTTGGGTATAGAGAATGAGAAGTATCTTGCACGGTAGGCCGATCACCTACATTTTGTCAGTCTGCACAAAGTGTGGCATTCTGACTGGTAGTATGCACAAAGTGTGGCATACTGACCATGTGGACATGGGGTCCAACGTGTGGTAACTCATGACCACCATTTTTGAGTGGTTGATTTTATTGTACCTGTATGGTTTGAAAGCCAAAACGCCACTATTGTTTTTGAACATCATTCATTGCTTGCCAGTATTTCTTTTGTCAGTCTGCACAAAGTGTGCCATTCTGACCGTTGTATCATTATGGGGCCCAACATGTGGTAGCCCATTACCACCTTTATGAGTGGTTGATTTTATTGTGTACTTGTATGGTTTCAAAAAGAGCAAAGCACCATTCTTGCTTTTGACTAATGTTTATTGCTTGCCAATATTTCTCTTATAAAGATTTTACACTTTGCATCTACGAACTGTTTTCACAGAACACCCAAAGCACACACGGACTTACTGAGATTTCTATCTCATCACCTTTTTACCATGATTTCAGGTCGATCTTGCTGTGGGGATGGGTAGCTAGTGTTATCTGCCTTGGAAGAGAATATTATATTTTATTTTTATGTATTGCTTTGAGGAGTTGAGAGTGGATGATTTTATTTATGGATTTGTTTTTCTTTTGAGAATTCTTGGATTCATTCTGGGTTTTAATAAATTTTAAGTTAAGTTATTATTTTTATTCCGCTATTTTTTTTTTTTTTGTGACCTAGTTATAAAGACCCCTTATCCTTTGGACTGTGCGACATCCCCGGCTTTGGCGGGCCTAGGTAGCGGGATGTTACAACAGTAACTATATGAACTTTTGAATTAATTTTGCCCAGTAAGCTTGTTTTAGAACTGAATGATTGTTTTTATGTTCCTCCAATGAGTAGGAATATTATTTCAGTTTCTTGTTTAGATTTAGAAGGTTTTGAATTTATTATTAGGAATAACATTTGCCCCATTAATAAAAATGGCATTTTTTATGGAGATGTCTCATTATCAAATGGGCTCTATATTCTTAATCTTCATGGATCTTTGAACAAGTCTATCTATAACACTAATACTAAGAGATTAAAATCCAATGATTTAAATCAGACTTACTTCTAGCATTGTCGTTTGGGCCATATAAACAAGAAATGCATAACAAGGCTTCATAATGATGGGCTTCTAAATTCGTTTTATTTAGAATCTTACGAAACATGTTATTCTTGTTTTTTAGGCAAAATGACTAAAGTACCTTTTAAGAGATAAAATGAAAGGGCAACTGATTTATTAAGCCTAATACATACTAATGTATATGGACCAATGAATATACATGCTAGAGGAGGATTTCAAAACTTCATTACATTTACAGATAATTTCAGCATATAAGGTTACCTATATATGATGAAACACAAATCTGAATCATTCCAGAAATTCAAAGAATTTCAAAATGAAGTACAAAATTATCTTGGCAAAAGTATCAAAACACTTTGATCATATCAAGGTGGTGAATACTTAAGTAATGAGTTTGACGAGCATCTTAAGAATTGTGGAATTATCTCCCAATTAACTCCGCCAGGAACACCTCAATGGAATGGTGTATCTAAATGGAGAAATCAGACTTTATTAGATATGGTTCGATCAATGATGAGTTAAACTGATCTTCCAATCTCCTTTTGGGGTTATGCCCTAGAGACTATTGCATTCATACTAAATCAAGTTCCATCTAAATCGGTTCAAAAAAATGCCATATGAGATATGGACTGGGAAACAACCTAATTTGTCATTTTTCAAGATTTGGGGTTGTGAAGTTTATATAAAGCATTTATTATCTGATAAACTTGCACCCAAATTAGATAAATGCATATTTGTAGGGTATCCTAAAGAAACTAAAGGATACCAATTTTATCTCCCAAAAGAAAATAGAATAATTATTGCTCAAATTGGATTCTTTCTTGAAAATGAATTTATTTCCAAAAGATTCAGTGTGAGTAAAATACATCTTGATAAGATTTAAGAGCCACAATTAGTACCTGAACTAAATAATGAACCTCGATTAGATGGCTCACAAGTCCAAGACGAGCCTACTTCTATAAAACAAGAACCTCGAAGATCTGAAGGGGTTCGTCAACAACCTAAGAGATATGGATTCCTCATCACTAACAATCACAAAATGGAGCTTATGGTTAATGATGAGCCCACTTCCTATCAAGAAGCCATTAAGAGTTCTGACTCTGGAAAATGGTTAGAGGCCATGATGTCTGAGATGCAATCCATGTATGATAACTAAGTCTAGACTTTGGTTAATCTACCTAAAGGTTCAAAAACCATTGGGTGTAAATGGGTTTTCAAAAAGAAAACAGACATGGAGGGAAATATGCATACTTACAAAGCACGACTAGTAGCAAAATGTTATAGACAAACTCATGGTATAGACTATGATTAAACCTTTTCACCAGTTGTAATGCTTAATTCTATTAGAATTCTTCTTGCTATAGCAGCTTATTATGATTATGAGATTTGGCAAATGGATGTCAAAATTGTGTTCCTTAATGGAGACTTACTCGAGGATGTGTATATGACACAACCTGAAGGTTTTGATAATCCTTTGAATTCTAATAAAGTGTGCAAACTTCAAAGATCCATTTATGGATTGAAGCAAACATCTCAAAGCTGGAATTTTCGTTTCGATGAAGTAATTAAAGAATTTAACTTTATAAAAAATGAAGATGAGCCTTGTGTTTATAGGAAAACAAGTGGGAATGCAATAGTCTTTTTGGTACTTTATGTTGATGACATCTTACTCAATGGAAATGACATCCCAACTCTACAAAGTGTAAAGACATGGTTGGGAAATTGTTTCTCAATGAAAGACTTAGGTGAAGCTAGATATTTTAGGTGTAAGGATCTATAGAGATAGATCTAGAAAGCTAATTGGACTAAGTCAAAGTGCATACGTTGACAAGGTACTGAAAAGGTTCAATATGCAAAACTCTAAGAGAGGACTCTTGCCAATGTCACATGGCATTAAGCTCAGCAAAACTCAAAGTCCTTTCACGAAGGATGAAGAAGAGTGCATGAACAAGATACCATATGCTTCCGCTAGAAGGTCTATCATGTATGACATGTTCTGTACTCGACCCGATATGTCATATACATTGAGCATGACGAGCAGGTTCCAGTCATATCCTGAAGAGCCACACTAGACTGCTATCAAGAACATACTGAAGTACTTAAGAAGAACTAAAAGATATGTTCTTAGTTTATGGAGAACAAGAGGGAGAGCTAGTTGTAAATGGTTACACTGATGCTAGTTTTCAGTCCAACATAGATAATTACATATCACAATCAGATTTTTCTATTTTGTTTGAATGGAGGTGCTATAAGCTGAAAAAGTTCAAAGCAAGGTACCATAGCCGATTCTACTACAGAAGCTGAGTATGTAACTGCCTCAGCTGCAGCTAAACAAGTAGTTTGGATTAAAAAGTTCATTACAGAACTAGATGTAGTTCCTAGTATTGTAAACCCAGTGGATCTTTATTGTAACAATAATGGAGCCATTACATAAGCTAAGGAACCAAGATCACATCAGCGATCCAAACATATACTTACACGTTTTCATCTCATTCGAGAAATTATTGATAAAGGAGATGTCAAAGTATGCAAGGTATCAACTGATGACAATGTTGCAGACCCACTAATAAAGCCTCTCCCATCATTTAAACATGATAGTCATACTAGATCAATGGGATTACGGTTTATGTCAAATTGGTCTTAGTGCAAGTGGGAGATTATTAGGGATATGCCCTAGAGTCAATTTGTACTTATACTATTGTTATTATGTATTATGTAATAATACGAGGTATTTCTTTCCATGAATAGTGCATTTAGTTTTGTGGTCATCAAGTATGTGACTTGATAGTAAAACCCTATAATTAATACAATGACTATTCTTAAACTATCCCTGATCGATTATTATTATTAGTGGAATAATAATAAATTAAGATTAGTATGTTTATGACTTGATAGCTATGTTTTATTGGTCATGGATATATGTGATATTAAGTCAAAATATAAATAAATGTTAAAGAACATTGTATTGGACATGACCCACCGTGAGAGTACTTCGTGGAACATGTAATAAGTACTTTCTAGCCATAATGATATTAAAAGTCCTTCGACCTAAATTCGTCATAGTTTCTTACTTGATAAATTCTATATTTTGATGTTGTCTAAAGTTGACTTTAACTAGATAATAAATTAGACTACTATTGGATATAGAATAAATCAAGAAAAGGAATATGATTGATAGTGAAGGAATTTGTCCCTCTCAATTATGGGAGAGATATCCATGGACCCCTTGATAAGTTAGACTGTTAAAATGCATGGTCGTGCTCAAATATATCAATCTAAGATATTGATATCATTTGTTTGAACAGTCTACTATGAGATCAAGAAACAATTGATTAAGCTTAATAAGGATGACATGCTCCATGCCTTATGCTTAATCTGGATATCGTGTGACAAAAAGACTAAATATAAAATTATAGTTTGGTTCAAAGAAATCACTGAACTTCATTTAACCTGGATAGTTATAATGTTTTGCTAGAAATTGCTTATAACTTATGGGCCATTTAAATGTGATTTGGGCACACTGCCAGTGTTAAATAAACCTATAGGGTTACACAATAAGCGAACTTGTTAGGTTATTTTTCTGGTAACTAGGTTCGATGAATCTGGAAATATGTCTAAGTTAATAAAACCTAAAAATTTTACCAGATACAATGAATCTGGAAATATGTCCACATTTGATGTATCTAGATGATGTCCAGATTGTAAGAATCTGATTCGGTAAATTAATTAGTTAAATTACCAAGATAATGGCAGAATCTTATCATATCAGTTTCAATTTAATTTGAATTCAAAATAAAATATGATAAGATATTATCAGAGTTATACTCTAAGAGGTTCGGATGGGTTTTAAGAAAACCCTAGCAGTCTTCTCAAGGGAGTCATTCTGTTAAAATATTCGTGCCTCCATTCACCAGAAAAATAAGCCTCTCAAACCTTAGGCGCTAACACTCTCAGGGTAACGAGTTTGTTCGCTGTGTGTATCCGATAGAGGGCGTTCGCATACTGCAGCATTTAGTGATTGTTCAAGTTGCACGTATGACAGCATAATCAGAATTGAAGGATTTTGATTACGCCAAACAGAAGTAATTCTGTAATCCTTAGATCTTCTTAATCGTTTACTTGGGTCATCGGAAGGGATTCGTGGATGTTTTCCGCGTTTAAGAGTCCACGAATCCTAATAGGTAGGACCTGCTGGATGGATTAACCAAATTACATGACATGTATCCTGACTAAAAAAACATCATCCTGATCTAGAACATATACTCAATGACGAGCCCTTATAACTACATCCCCATCTAAGCTATGCCCAAAAAATTAAGACATTTTGGAATAAGTAGATACTAAATGTAAAGATTTTATAGGAGCATAATAGGACCCAAGATGCTGCATAGTAAATAGAGGAATGGATGCAGTGGAAATATCCAAATTTACTTTAAAGGTAAGATACCTGAATTTCAAGGACGAAATTCTTTTAAGAGAGGGACGATGTGACACCTCACCATAGACTATACCTAGAAATAGGTGAGATCATGTATCGCATGGCATATTATATGGAAAATGAGCACTAATTATGTATATGTGTGCATAGTATGATAAGTTTATGTGCTCGAATTTTAATATGTGCTTAGTGTTGAATATAAATATATCATTCATGCATTCCATGTCATGCATTCACCATTATGATTCTAGTAGAATGAGAGGCCACCATAAATGGACTCAGATTTCATATCTACATATGTGGCCTACCATATACACATTGTTTCTTTCATGCAAGTGTGTTTCCTCATTCTACGTATGCATTCTTGTTGTCTTGACATCTGTATGTTCCCAATGGTTTCAGCAATATGTATTCTTGGTGTTTTTGGCCATTGTGTGTGAAATTCCTTATTATGGGTTATTCACAATATTTTTGGTTTCATAGTCTGATTGTGTTTCTTTATTATCATATATGTGACACCCCATTGGAAAGGCACCTAGAAGTGGGGAAAACATATTGTACATATAGCATGAGTATCCTTGCACATACACATATTTGTTATTGCATGAAAATAGTTAATTGAGCATGATAAAGGAGGAATTACAGTGGTTGAGTAAAGATTAAGAAAACAGCACTTGAAATAATAGGGGATATAACATTCTATGTGAAAATAATTAGATGGAAGAAATATATATTTTGTATAAATATAGATATATTTGGGTATTTATTTATTTGAGCGCATATAATTAAAATAATAAATAATTTTGAAAACTAATTATTATTTGATTAATTCATTTAAATATATCGAAATATAATTGTGATATTATAACGAAATAATGGGACATTTTTCCTTTTATGTATTTTAAATATTGACTGTCTTATTTATGTGTTAATAATTTAGGAAGTAATTAAATTAGGGACTAGCAACTTCTTTCACCTATTCATTTTATTTCCCATTAAGAGAAAAATTGAATTTTCTTACTCTAATTATCTGTTCAAGTTAGGAAAATATTTTGAGGAGACACTTATTCCAAAAGCCTTGGTGCCGCCATATAGGAAGAGGAGAAGGAGAAAACCCTAATTCTTTTTATAATTGGGATAAATTATCTTGAAGAAATTTATTAATTTCCAATCCTTTAATGTTTAGGAAAATCTCAGAGAATATTCTCTCCCATTCCTACTCCATTGTGTTGCCACCTAACCCTCTAAACCCCCTAGGATTATGATTAATTAATTAAAGGAAGCTTTTTATTAGTAAAAACCTATAGAAAATAGGATTTTTCCGTAATTCTTTCCGTTTTTCTTCTATTTCCTAAACCTAATATAATTCACCTATAAAAACCTATCTAAATCAGATTTTTGAGCCCTAAAAATCCCTAGTATCCGTCCCACACTATTTCTCTCCCCTAGTACACGAAATCCCCTCCCCTTTTTGCCAAAGTTTAATTATTTTATTGCTTACGGAGAATTTTTGCACAAAATCACAATGTTGGAGCACCATTCATGGATTGATTCCTTGACATTCTCAGTGGTAATGAAAGCTAGGAGACCCCCACTCATCCCTCTAAGGTTGTTTAAATTAGACGTAACAAGAGATAACGACCAAAGTCGTTTCTTTTCCTTGATGTTCTTGTTGCCACCTTTATAAAGGAAAAAATTAGGGTTTTAGGGTTTTAAATATTGTAACATGTATTCCTTCTTTGAAATTTTATGATTTTCATCCAAATGTGCATAGACATTAAAACCCTGAAAGCCGAAAATTTTGTGATGATATGTTAGTTTTCGGTGCAGCACAATCTAAAACCACAACAGAGAAAACAGATTCATGAAAGCCTTAGCATTTGTTTTTAGTACAATGAATATGTCTCTAGCCTTAGTATTGCTAGACTTTGGATCTTAATAGCAGTTTATATAGCTCAGAATTCTTCTTTTGTAATTCAATATGTCCTTACAATTATTTATCAATTATATATGTGTATTGAAAACTTACTATCTGATAAATATGCAGGAAAAAAAAGGCCTTACATAGAATAAATGATTATACATGTCTAACACTTTTGTTATCTATGTGCCATGTATGGTTTCTTGGCTTTTAGGCTAAAAAATCATGGATCAATCTTGCTATGTTAGATATGCTATAAGCTGATATATACACACACACACACACACACACATAGAGAGAGAGAGAGAGAGAGAGAGAAATATGTTACTAATTGTCATATGTTATTTCATCTACATTGTCATTGCTTTTGGCAAAAATGCTCTTGGCAATATTGACACTCAACAGATTTTCCATATAGGAAAATCTGTATGGAGGCACTAAAAGCATAGGAATTTATTTCAATTTTATGAAATAGAGGCACTGGAAGCATAGGAATATCAAAGAGAACATGATCTTTTCATACCTATTTATGTGTTTTTTTCAAAATTTGTAGGTTCCTTTTTCGATGCATAGCTAAGATGAATACAAGACTTAACATTTTAACTAATTTTGAGAAGATATTAAGAAAATAAGATTTCTGAACAATTTCATTTCCATTGCAGAAAGGAATGGTTGTTTAGCACAACAGTGATAGAAGTCAATGTTCGAGCTGCCCCTTCACATGTCAATCAGGCTTTTCAAGGAACTAAGCCTGCTAATGAAGAAAAAAAAAACAAACAAAGCTTGCTGAAAAGAATACAAACAGAAAACAAATTCGGGTGCTCCATGAAAGGAAAAGGAAAATCGCAGGCTATGAGTGAAGGACCAAAAATAGAAAACAAAACAAAAGAATTTTTTTTTTTTTTAATAAACAGAGAGTTGCATTGGCATGAGGCATACATATGCCATCCCAGATTGCAAAGCAATAATCCCAAGCGAGCCGTGCCTCAAGAAGAGCCAAGCAGCAAATGCCAGATGAAGTACTTTTTGCCAACTTTTTGCCTTGTAGAAATGTCCAGTGACTTCACCCATATGCAATAGCACACTAAATCAAAATAATGCCGCAATGGTTTTGTCGAATGAATGAATGTCCAAAAAAATGAGTTAGGAAATGTAGAAGCAAAAAGCATGAAGAGTCCCAAGATAGAATTGAAAACAAATAATTCTGCACAATCAGAAGGATTCAGCAGGAAGTAAACCATTAAGGACCATAACACTTAAAACCAATGTTGAACATAAGCTCATTGAAAAATTAGTTTGTGAAACTTCCGAGCGAAGACAAAAATTCAATGACCATAGGCATTACCAAAGGTTATTATACTCATGTAGACTACAAAGTTTCATTCAATTGAATGTCCATCAAACATAGAAAATAGAACACAGAGAAATGATAACGATAATGAAAATAAATATCATCATTAAGTTACATGAATCTGATTTGTATCTCAGTTTCATAGTATCGAATATTAGTATCGAATTTCAAAGCTACAATTCTAAAGGTCATCACAGAGGTTGAATTTGATCTTCTATAATGACCTCTGCATTTCAGTCACAATAAATATTCTACTCTCCATACTTCAAATAAATCCAGAATATGTGTTCCATAGAAATAACATGGAATTCATATCATTACCTTTGAATAAAAAACAACCAACACAACTTTCAAGGACTATTACAAAATTTGAATATGTAGTTTGCAACTTAAGGCTTTATACGACTATAATGGATATCTTCAGATCCCAAACACATTTATATTAGTGATCCTGATGCCACTCAAACAGCACATAGCTTCTTTGTGCTTTTCATGGCACATCAGCAAAACTTAAAAGTCTCTTAGTGATATTCTGAATATGCCCACAAAAAGTCAAACCTCGAAACTACATTAAAACCATTCCCAGTCATCACTATCCGACGAAACAACATCAATTTTTCCTTTTCCTACGACAAAATGGACTAGTCATTTAATGTGCCTAACAAAGAACATACCTCCATATTACATACAAGAATCATATGACTAAACCCAGATAACCGAATATTAAAGGCTTTCTTGTGATTGATACAATTGCCATTCATTATTAATCAGCATACCATCAAGTGAATCAAAGTACGATATTTAAGTAGCAGGATTGAAATTTTACCAGACATCCCAGCTTTAACACAACCACAGATGACCTTAGCAGATAGACGTCGTGCCAATGGTCCCTCGATCTTCATTATTGCTAGAAAATACCACTGCCCACAGACTAACAGCTTTGGATGGCATGAGCATAGTGGACACACTGTTTAATTCTTCCACTAGAAAATGACTTTACACTACCATTGTTTACTTTTGATCATTTTCAGTACTCTAATCTACAGTTTGAATTGCAAACTAGGGTATACAATTCTTGATTCTATATGAAATACATCTTTTCCACAAACAGAAAATGTGAGACATGGTACTTTTTTGCTCAATTTTGCACACTTAAATTCATATAGGCTTTGTCATAAAACAAGAGAACAAAGCAGAAGGCCAAAAACAATAACATACTGCATTCTTTAACATAAAACAAATATTTAAACTATATACCTTTTTTCTAGGATACCTTATCAAATATTTAACAAATTTAAACTATCTTCCTGTAACCAATAGTCTATGAAATCAAAACAGTCACTGGAACACTCATATTATATGAAAATAACATACTGCATTCACATAGCAATACTAATCCAAATATTCACAGAACACATAAATCTTTATTAATAACCCAAACAACTATAGACATATCAGCATTCTGTAACATAATGAAACTAATGTCTCATAATCTTAATTTCTAATACTAAACATCTTTGAAAAACATAATCTTAACAGCCAACCCTTCATCAACTTTGAACCCTTATTCTAATCTTGATCTTTTGTTAGATGATCCTCCAATCTTTGTAACATCAAGAGACTTCCTAAAAATGTCTGAAATCTCAGCCCCAGCACCAGAAGAACCTTCAATTTTCAGTTTATCCATGTCATAGTAAAGCCAAATAGTATTTTTAGCATATCTTGGCAATTAAAATTTGAATTTTCCAGTAAAATCCTTAAACAAATCTTTATGAATATAATACTCAATTTGAGACTTAATAACAGCAACAACAAAAGGTTGATAGAATTTCACAAATGAATACATTTTCCTATCTGTTTCTCCATCACCAAGATACTCCTCATTTAAAAACATTACAGATAATGGGTTTTGCATACCAGGAACATTTAAAACCTAAGAATGTGACTCTATCCAACAATTTCAGTAAGAATCACTATCCTTCCCCATGTTTGTGGACATTAGGATAAAAATCTCAACATATTCATCAAAATCATATGTTCCAGATCTCAAAACCATCCAAATTCTATTCGCTCTCCTATTAGGTAAACCATAGTATTTTTTTATACGATTGCAATTGCATCGTTGACAATACCATGGTTTTAGATATGAAAGGGTGAATACTTGGCTTATCGACTAATGTAAATTCAGAAGGCATGCTATTGTATAACTTTATAATCTTTTCAAAGAAATGCAGATAGCGCACAACCAAGAATATGTAGAAGGTATATGCCTATGCAAACCAATATATTTAACAATGCAAAAAATAACTAAATGTCTATTTGAATTCTTTAATAAATTCTCACAATATCCCATACTCACTTTACATTGATATAAAATATGACCATTGAAATCCCTGTAAGATATTAAAAACATATGCCAAATACATACTTCATCATCCAATGTTTTGTTCAAAGAATTTATTACATTTACATAACCAATTTATTTCTACAAATCCAAAATTACATTAATAACTACTCAATACATAGGCACCTTACAATAGATGACTTCCAAACAACACTGGACGTTGGACACTTAAACAGAACAAACAGTTGCCCAGTCATATAATGATCTAATGATTATTACAAATCCCCAAGTAATTAATTATTACACCACCAAAATATTAATTGATATTCCATAGAGTAACCTACCAAATGACTTTTGAATATCCAAATAACTAATCCACTAGATGGCTTTTAAATGTCCAAAAAATATTAAATGCGTATTGAATGTTCACCCATCCTACACCATATGACTACTCCATATAATAATGTTTATATCACAATAAATACTACAAAGAAACCCATATCAAACAAATAACCCAATACTAGGACTATTTAAATCAGAAGATTTGTTCAACTTTACGGCTCAATAATTTTCATCTGAAGAATTGCCCCTAAAAATCATTAAAAAATTCATACAATAAACACATTAAAATGTTACCTCAAAAAGAGCAACAGTCATTGTAAAAGAATTTAAACAAACTATATATAATGTAACACATAACACTTATTCATAACAAAATTCTCTTTGCAAGTATATGCTACAACCATATCAAAATGACCACTATTAACAACCCATGTACTGTTTCTCAATCTTATTTCACTACGCAATATATTTGTGCATAATGCTATTTACAATTTGGAAAACACTATCTCATTTTGTTTTAATTTAATATCCATGTTTCATTGTAGATTTATTTCAACATGAAATAGATAAAGAAAATAGACAAAAAAGAAGATCAGCTTTTGACAGAAAAACAAAGAGAGCTCATTGTAATAAAATAGATAAAGCAAATATCTCTCTAACAACAAGGCACATTGATGGTATACAACTACCATTGCAACATGAAGATTACAGAGGTAATATATTGAGCAGTTCAATACCTTATTTTACAAAAATTATATTAGCTAATACTAACAATGTATTATAAAATAGCAAAACGGGCAAAGTTCCATAAACAACAAAAAAGTCAAAATCAAAGAGGCAAACAAATATCAAATGAGACATATGCAAAGAAAACTGCTACAACAACAACAAAGATAATCACAAGGACTATTGTAACAGGTAAAATTCATCTTTCATATATGATTCAATAATAAACACAATATTGTTTATAGTTTGATATTTAATTTTCAAATGATAATTGGTAGATGTTTTAATCAACCATGAATTATTTTATGGTCCAGTGCAAGTATTGTGATGTTGTTTTCTGCAAAAAAGGGAAAATCAAAGGATAATCAAATAGATTGTATCCTAATTATAAATTGTGTTGTAAACAAGGAAATGTCCAACTTCCAAGAAGGAAAAATCCCCCTCAGGCTCTGAACACATTGCTCATAGAAGTAGCTGATCAAAAGTCAAAAACATTTTTGGAAAATATTAGAGTATACAATTCCATGTTTTTCATGACGTCTATGGGTGCAAAAATCGATGACCAAGTGAATGAAAGATCAGAACCTTACATCGAATAAATGGTGAGAATTATCACATATTTGGATCATTATTGCCAACAGATAGTCAACATGCACATTTTATCCAGCTCTATTTTCATGATACTAAAAATGAGGTTCAAAATAGAATTCAAGCAGTAAATCAGAGACAACTTAACATGAAGATAAGAGAAGACATTACACAAGAGTTAATGTCAATGCTGGATGCTAACAATGAGTTAGCGAAAGTATTTAGAATATCTCGGGATAAATATTCTTCTGGGGAAATCTCAGATTTCAGAATCAGATTGCATTATAGCAGAGATTTTAGAGGAAGATAATATGATGCACCTGTAGGTACAGAGATAGCAGCACTCATTGTAGGGGATTTGAACAAAACAACAAGAGAACGTGATATCATTGTGAAGATGAAATTGGGTCATTACAGCGAATAAGCTATTTGCATCCCTTATTCATGGCTATGTAATATCCATTACTTTTTCCATATGGTGAAGATGGATATCATCCCAAAATCCCTTATGTGCAAAACAGTGGTAGACTTTGTACAAAATGATCTTATGTCACTATAAGGGAAAACTATGCAAATCAACTTCAGTATAGATGCTCAAAAGGTTTAACCTTGATTTTTTCAAAAAGGCTATTCCAACAATTCATTGTTGATGCTTATACAACTATTGAACAAGTATGGTTGGAGTGGATTTCAGAACCTCAAGGTGATTTTCACGCGGAATTATATAGAAATGTGCAGGATGCTATTCAACGTGGTGACACAGATTCGACAAAAATTAGCAAGAGAATAATATTACCATCGACATTCACTGGTGTTCCATGATATTTGGCTCAGAATTATCAAGATGTAATGGCATTATGCAGATTCTTTGGAAATCCAGATTTGTTCATCACATTTACGACTAATCCAAATTGACCAGAAATTAAACAACATTTAGATGAGATTCCTGGACAAAGGCCATAAAATAGACCAGAAATCGAGGCACGAGTTTTCAAAATGAAACTTATCAATGATATAGTAAAGAACCAAATCTTTGGCCAAGTTGATTTGGGTATTCTTTTTTCCTTCCCTTCACATATCATAATATCTTTTACTTTCAAATATAAACACACTTATTCATTGCATAATGACAATTTAAATAACTTATTTGCAACATTGTCTAACAGTTGTATACACAATTGAATTTAAAAAATGAGATTTGCCACATTCACATATAATCATCTGGTTGCATAAAAATTCAAAGAAGCAAACTCCAATGGAAATAGATGAAGTGACTTCTGAAAAAATTCTTGACCTAAGAACTGATCCAATTGGCTACAAAGTCATAACAGAATACATGATGCATGGACCCTGTGGAACTGGATATGAAAATTCACCATGGTATGCAACAAGGTTAGTAGTTCATAAATTCCTGCATTTAGTTCCATTGAAATGATAAACAACTTTTCATACTTTTACTATCCATAAATGAAAATGTAGTTCGAAAATATTAGCATTCATTAATGTCATTTGCATTCCTATTTATTTGCATAAATTCTAAATCCATCATACTAATGACCTATGCATAATTTAATCAAAAGTTGTTAGATATCATACATTCAAATATTCAACTATGTTAATGAATTCATAAAAAAACTCCTACAGGTCAATATTCAAAGCATTTCCCAAAGCTTTTCCAAAACAAAACATTAATTGATGATTCGGGATTCTACATCTATAGAAGAAGAGACACATCAATCAACATTGAGAAGAACGGCTTTTTGCTTGATAATAGATTTGTAGTCCCATACAATCGGCATTCATTGGTGAAATATCAAAGCCACATTAATGTTGAAATATGCAATCAAATATTTATTCAAATATTTGAACAAATGTCCAGTAGAACAACAGCTGTGATTGAAAGAAATGAACGTCAGATTAACTCAGATAATGATTCACAAGATCCAAGTTTTAATGAAGTCAAAAAAAATTTGGATTGTAGATACACATTAGCATGTGAATCATGCTGGAGAATATTTGAGTTTGATATTCATTTTTGAACTCTTGCAGTTCAGAGATTGAGATTTCATCTTCAAGAAGAGCAAAATATAATTTTCAATAATACCACTGCTCTTCCTAATCTAGCAATGAATGAAGATGCAAAGAGGATAATGTTTACAGAACGGTTTAAAATGAATAAAAGAGATCTGAATGTAAGAAAACTTTTGTACACAGAATTCCCACAACATTATTTTTGGAAGAAATAGGAAAAAGTTTGGCAAAAGGGGAAAACGTGCAAATGCATTAGAAGAATCAGCTTTGCCCATCTAGCTTCATGCGAGAGATATTATATGCGCATGTTACTGAACTATATCTCTGGTCCTACAACCTATAAAGAAATCAGAAGTTACAATGGGAATTTATATCCATCCTTTAAAGAAGCTTGCTATGTAAGAGGTCTATTACAAGAAGATCAAGAATGGCACAATACAATTGATAAAGCTACTCAATGGGCAACTGGAACTCAATTAAGAGACCTGTTTGTCGCAATTCTTATTTTTTGCAACATAGCATATGTGAAGCATTTCTGGGAGACAAATTGGGAAAAAAATTAGTGATGACATTGAATATAGACAAAGGAAAATTCTCATATTTCCATCCTTACATCTCCTAGAAAACCAACTCATGAACTACACATTGAGAAAAGTATAGCAACTGCTACTAAAACAAGGACGAAGTCTAGAGGATATAGAAGGAATGCCATTGCTAGATAAAGAGTTGGTCAATGATCTTCAAAACACATGCACCAGGGAAGAAATCATGTATGATACTAATGCACTAAGAGCTGAACATGATATCATGCATGGCGAATTAAATGCAGAGCAGAAACAGGTGTATGAAAAAGTCATAATTGCTATTGAACAACATGAAGGTAAGTTGTTTTTCTTGTACGATTATAGAGACGGGCAAAACATTTGTTTACAAAATAATCATTACAGGCTCAGATCAGAATCGAAGATTGCCATGGCAATAGCATCTTCAGGTAACATGCTATAATTCAATAGAACAATATAAAATTCTGAATACAATTTCACGAAACAAATACCTATCTATATTAATTATTTGAAAATATTGATTCAAAAAACACTTTATCTTTCCATGATTCCACTGAATAGTACATAATCAAATATATAAGAATGTTAAAACAAATTAAAGTACCAATATTAAATCTTTGCATACAGAACGTTATAAAAACAAATTCATATGTATATTTCTCATGAATAGGTATTGCATCATTACTTTTTTCTGGTGGTAGAACAACGTATAGTGGATTCAAAATTCCATTGGTGACTACAAAAGATACTACATGTTCAATTAAAATAAACACCCAGCTCACAAAACTGATAAAAAAAAAAAGCAAAGTTAATTATTTGGGATGAAGCTCCTATGAATTCTAAATATGTTTTTAAGACTGTTGACAAAACACTCAAAGACATACTAAGGGAATGTCCAAGTTACAATGGTTCAAAACTATTTGGAGATAAAACAATGCTATTGGGAGAAGATTTTTGTCAGATTCTTCTAGTTGTTTAAAAAGGTATAAAAACCGATATTGTACATTTGCCCTTGAATCAATCAGATTTATGGAATCACTATGAAGTACTAACATTGTCAGAGAACATGAGACTTAAATAAGGTCATGGTTTTTATATGACAGAAGTTGAATAATATGAAACGTTTGCAAATTGGCTTCTAAGAATAGGAGATGGCACAGAAAGAAAAATGCAGAGGAGATGATGATGAACCTACATGGATCAAAATTCCAAAAAGATTCATTCTACAAGATACTGGTGATCCTATAGAAACAATCTTCAACTCAACTAATCCAAATTTTGAGGTAATATTTTTAGATCCTACATATTTGATGGAAATGGCAAGTCTGACACCAAGAAATGAAACTGTTCATGAGTTGAATAGTTTTGCATTGCAAAAAGTCCCTGGAGATATTAGTCAATATATGAGTGCAGATCGAATAGACGAAGCAATGGGACAAGTAAAGGATGTTGATAATTTGTATCCAACAGAATTCCTCGACAGTCTCAGTTTTCCCAGTATGCCTAATCATCAATTAAAACTAAAGAAAAATGTGCCTATTATGTTACTGAGAAATGTCAAACCAGACAAAGGGTTATAGAATAGTACAAGGCTCATTGTCATACAAACTGGGAAGAAAGTCATTGTGGGAAGAATTATATCAGGTTCAAATATAGGAGATAAAGTGCCTGTCCCAAGAATTGATATGTCCTCCAGTGCTTCAAAGTTGCTTTTCACTTTGATAAGAAGATAATTTCCTGTAAACATATGATATGCAATAACTATTAACAAGAATCACGGTCAAACATTGTCTCATGCAGGATTGTACTTACCAAAACCTATTTTTTCTCATGGGCCACTCTATGTTGCACTTTCAAGAGTAAAGTCACCAAAAGGACTCAAAATCTTGACGCTTGAAAACGACTTGGATTTCAAAGGATATACTCAAAACATTGTCTATGAAGAAGTTTACAATAGACTCCCAAAGGTAAGTATTATTATCTTATAAATTACTACTTATTACGAACAATTTTCATATACTTTAACAACAATATAATTTTAAACTATTGCATTTATATTGGTTGCAACTGCTACAAAACACATGCATGCACAAATGAACATAGGTATTGTACCTCATGAAATATCCACTAATTTATAGAATAACTCTTAGCAATAATTTATACTACTATCTTAATGCAAGTTACAACTAATGCCTCATCAACTCCCAGCTAAATTCCATAGCAAATGTAACATATTTACATATCTCATCATTGTGAATAGTTTGGAATACTTTGCATTATTTAATAAGATCAAAGTCATGTGGGAATTACTCAGCACCATGTGAGAATTAGTTAATTCTTTAATATTTTTCTACAAAAAACATATACATATGTCTGTTTCTTCACCATAGCTAAATTCCATTACTCATCGCACTTCTTACCAGCTCTTATCAAACATCTATCACCATCACTACATTTATTGAATACCGGGAGTAAAAAACAAATAAAATTCATTGTGGTTTTATTCTAATTTCTAATAATGGTTTCTTTTGCAATAGATGCTTGAAAAACTTATAAATGCTTTTTTTTTTTTTTGTATCATTTAAACATGTGATCCATCTATCTTATATCAACATTTATTAATATCATTCAAATTCCAATTTATTTGCATAAATTATAAATCCTTCATACTAGTGACATGTGCATAATTTAATTAAACATTGTTACATACCGTACATTCACATATGCAATTATGTTTATGTGTTCATAACAATGTACATCATACGTGGGCTTCAATGGTAAACCATCGTCGCAAAACACCGAATGATAGCCCAATCATATTTATATTAACACCCTATATACTAGCACAAAATAAAATCCACAAAACTTATACAATATCTAACTCAGCAGAAATTCCTTATGATTTTTCTAGCCTAGAAACAAACAAACCGTAGCCAGTAGTTACCTAACATAAGTAACAGACATTATTATGAAACAACGACAAAGTCTGCAGGAAATAGAAGGAATCTATTGCCAGATATAGTGTTACTCAACAATTGTTATTTGAAAATTAATTATATTTCCAGATAAATATATATTGTTAATCAAAACATAGTCTATGAAAAAATTTACGATTGACACCTAAAGGTATCTTCAAAAAAAAAATTAAAATTGATACTTATTAAGGACTATTATCGTGAACTTTGTATACAATATAATTGATACTATTATATTTATGCAGGTTGAAAGAACTACATGATAAAACTATACACAAATGTACATAGGTTTGAAATCTCATAATCAATAACCTCAATTACATAACATATTTATACTCAGAAATTGATACTAATGTATTATTGTAGGTTCTACCTACTACCTCATCAACTCCCTACTATTTGCCATAGAAAATGTAACATCTATTTTGATCTTATGATCTTTGAAATATTATGATCTTATTATTTGGTGCGAAGATAATATTACCTCATTTATATGTGTCGTCAAAATATCTTCATTCCTACTAGATCATATTTTGTTTCTTTCTATATATAAAGAAAAATAAATGGAAAGAAGAGAAAATTTCTTTATTTTAAACACTCACATAAGATAAATAATTCTCTCATCCCTACATCCAAACTTGCCCTTTAACAAATCACTTAACATCTTTCATTGATGCTACAACACACGCAAAAAAAAAAAAAAAACCCTAAGATTCACAAAAATAATACCTCAATAAAACATCAATCTATATTATTTCCCCATAACTTCACTAAATAAAAGGTAGATACACATACATTCACATATTCACTTTTGTTAATGTTTTCAAAATATTGTGCATCATACGTGGGTTTCTTATGGTAGACCATCTTTCTAAAACACCTAATGGTTGTCAAATCATGTTGATATTGACACCCAATATGCTTAGCACACAATTGTTAGTGTTATGCCCTAGAGGCAATCACATGTATTCTATATATTGTGTATTATTAAATAAAATAAGATATTTTTTATCTTTTATTTTGTTTTATTTATGCTTTCGTGTAAAATAATTTTTAGATAAAATCCCAAGTGCAACACTGTGTTAAGGAAATCATGAAAATGATCATGATGTGAGGTTCCCACTACACTGGATAGTATTTGTACTTAAATTATCCCTAGTTATAGTATTAATGAGATAGAACATCATTAATGCGTTAAGACTCGCACGTGTTAAACTTCTTGATTTGATTAGGTGGTGGTTCTTATATCTAGGAGTATTGTGATACTCAAAGTTAACACATGGATGCTTGTTAATAGAACAAGTACATTGGATGACCTAGCTATGGGATAATTACATGGATAACTATTTAGTGCCAGTGATAAAATCTCGATATAGCAAATGTGCAAGTATTCTTAGACTTGAGATCTCCAAGTTACTTTGTTTGCTGAGCATTATACTTTGATTCCATTTTCTGGAGCTAGATCGAGGGTTGCCTCTAGGATGGATATTGGGTGCAATGTGAGGAAAATGAAAGTAGTTGAGAGGGTCAAAAAAGAATTCACTACTTCTAATAGTAGGGGTAAATATTTCACGGCCACTTGTAGGAATCACTACTTGAAAAGTCCTTAGCCAAGGCAATTGTTTATTGGAAATGGTTCCAATTGATACATGTGATGAGTAGTGGATTCCTGGAACAAAAACTAAAATATTCAGGCTAAAGTTAATTTATTATTCTAGAAGAAGCTGGCACTAATTCCGTACTCCAAACCGAATGAGATACTGTATGGTGAAAGGAGTTTATTGCATTGTCATTTGCTATTGAAAGGTTCATGTCAAGCCACTTGACTTTCTAGACTTTTTGGTGGTCATGATATGTTGTTAGATACCACTCATGATCTGTTGAATATGGATTTATTAATTAGAGAATTAATAAATCAATCCTTATTAGAATTAATAAGTTAATTCTAAAATTATTAAGGATTATTAATCTTAAAGACGTTCAGATTAATTCATATTTTACTACCAATAGATCGAGAAACCTAATAGGTCACACACAATAGATAATTGAGTGCTCGCTCAAGATATTATTTGATAACATTACAAGGTTGATTATGAAAATAAGTTGTTGTAGTCAAATTATAATTAGTTATAATTTGTGGACTACATTGTAATTAACTAAAATCATAATAATAGTTGGTAATAAAGAATTCATACGCAATATGGATTCAGTTTACCAAAAAAATTAACACCGCTGAAAGTGTGTGTGTGTGTGTGTGTGTGTGTGTGTGTGAGAGATATATACATATATATATATATATATATATGAAGTCCGGTGGTTGGTTGATTTTTAGGAAAAAATTACAGAGAGTTTTTTTTTAAAAAAAAATGGAGAGCCCTTTTTCTGTACATCATCTTCTTCTGAACAAAATATACCCGAGCCGCCAAGTATTTTTGCTAGCACAAAATTCCTAGTGTGTTCTTGAGCATGATTCTTGTGTGGATTTCTGTTAGAGAAATCTCTACTCTTGAGATTTAGTGCTTTAACGGAATGAAAGAGTTTTGCTAGATTGTGCCACGATTTGAACAAAAGAAAATTCTTAATTCACAGAGGCTCCATCGCAATGTATTTTTCTTTACCGATTCAATTCCTTTTACGCATAAATGAGAACCTCGATAGGGAATTCTTGGTTTTATTCCGCTACACAACTATAATTTGCATGACAAGAATTCCTAACAGTGATATCAGAGCCTCCGTTTATGCATTAATGGGTTGTGTTTTGGCCATGAAATTCGTTTCCTTGTTTGCCTCTGTGTTCTTTGTGAAAATCATTTTCACAAGAGTTGTTTGTGAAAGGAAAAATAATTAATTCTATGGGATTTGCTTGCATGAATATGTTTCTGTAAAAGTTACAGGAATGTTTAATGACAATAATTAAAGCGTTAATTCTTGTAGAAGAAAAAAAAATATATGTTTTTCTGGGCATTTGTTTCTGTAACTATGAAAAGGGAATGGTTTCCTGAGACTGTCATTTTTTCCTTTGAACAAATTTTGATTTTGTTCTTGTTTTGTTTTATTGAAAAGGATTTGAATCAATTCATAAAAATTGGGAGGGGGGGGGAGGATTAGAAGGTACATAGAATTGTTCTCTGAAGTTGTTGCAAAAGACTTGGAGTTTTCTTCCAGAAATTGTTTCTAGAAGACGGAGAAGAAATCAAATATATATATATATATATATATATATATATATATTTGCCCTAAGTTGTAGCTCTCACATGGGCCATTGCGGCTCACATGGGTCTTCTTCAACGATCATAGGGAAGATGATATACATCCTCCCCAGGATGCAATTCACTGTTTATATATACAAAAAATTCTTTTCCTTTTCATTTCTTTTGTTTTTCTTGCGACTGGCCCACGAATGTTGTTTTTCTTGCTTTTCACATGGTGCCCAAGATTTCTAAAGTTAGTAATTTTCGGATTAGTATAATTTTTGCCCAAAAAAAATTCATGGTTTTGGAAAAATAATATATTTTCTAAAATAATGATTTTAGACTATATATATTATTTTAATTCCTAAAATGTGATTTTAGCAATTAATATATTTTCTAAAATATTAATTTTAGATTATATATTATTTTAATTCCTAAAATATGATTTTAGCAATTAATATATTTTCTAAAATATTAATTTTATATTTTATATTATTTTAATTCCTAAAATATGATTTTTGCAATTAATATGTTTTCTAAAATAGTGATTTTAGAATTTATTCTATTTTCTAAAATAGTGATTTTGGAATTAATTAACTTTAGGAATTAATATATTTTCTAAAATATTGATTTTAGAAGTGATTTGGAAGGAAAAATCTCATTGAATGAGGGATGAAAATTTAATTTTCTTTCCAGGGGCGCTGCCCCATTAACCCCGCCAGTTGACCGGCCAGAGGGACTGCTGTTTTTTTTTTCCAGATAAAAGGACCCAAAAGTTATTTTTCTCAAATTTTGATTTTGGGATTAACTGTTTTATTTTTCCAATGTAATGATTTTGGAAGTTTATATGTTATATAAATCTATCTAGAAATTTCAAAAAATTAATTTTGGAAGCTTTTGTTAATTTCTAAATTTTGATTTTAGAAATTAATATATATATATATATATATATTCTAAAATTTTGAATTTAGATTTTATTTCCAAAATAGTGATTTTGGAATTGTATGCTATGTTTTACTTTGCTTAATGTGTTTTGAGCATGATGTTAGCATGGTGGATGGTTATGGACTAAAACCAAATATACTTAGTCAAACATTATTTATGGTTTTGGTTTTAAATGAAGTGGGGCATGCGGGTCCTGCCTTCTCTATTATTCTTGTGTAATTTCTCTTCTCATCTAAACTCCCCTTGAACGTAACTTGAGGTTTCTTTAGAAAATTTATGTAATTAAATTACATACGTTAGATAGAGTTAGAAAAATTATTTACACGACAATGGAGATGGCTACCAAAATGAGGTGAAAGGGTAAGACCTTCTATTTATATCATGCATGAACATATAGGGTTGACCGTATTAATTTCCTTCAAGGCTCAAGGAAATTAATTTAAGAAAAGTCCATAACTATACCACAAAATTATGGTTTAGCAATGTATGGATATGATGATATTATGCATGCTATGTTAAGACACAAATATCAAAATCCCTCAATTAAAATTAAACCTAATGCCTTCCATTAATATAGTAAAAACGAGAGTCCTTTTTCGAGACCAGGGTGTTGGGCTAACCTAAGCCTACTTGACACTGGTGATGCGTGTTTTTTAGTGTAGAAATATTACCAACAAATTACACAATCAATCAAGCTTTAATTAAAATGCCAACCACTAAAACCACACATACAGGTAAGTATACCCATCATATAGTATAGGGAATAGTAAGTATCGAATCCATAAGAACTTAGGCTCCCACCTTACTTTACCTAAATCTTTATTGTTAAGCCAATAAAATAAGAAGAGAATAAAAAGGAAAATAAATAAATATAAAAATAGATATAACTCAAGGATGCAATTTCATGTAACTAGACAATTATCTTGAAAACACAAGATTGAATCAATTAGCATTCATCACAATCAATTGTCATCTTGGCATCATGAAGGAATATAAAGTAAAATTCAATCGTTTCTCAAATCATGAATCTATAAATTCCAATTTGTTTGTCAACCCATGGAATTACTTTCTTTTGATTAAATTAATAGATTTGTCAATCAAACTAACATAACCAAAACATGCATTAATCTTAATTCCTTATAAGCATGAAATTAGCTAATAACCCTTTGCTCGATGTGGAATCAACTAATCTTTGATTACTTTAGTCCTATAATCTTAACTTTGTCTCTCAAGTCCATTAAGAGTAGACAAATATGAAATCAATGCAATGAAACTCCTAACATCATCGTCTCAAGTCAATTAGAAGAAATCGCATCAATAACCAATGATATCAAGTAATCAAATACCAAAGATAACAATAAATTGATCAAAAAATCCAATTAACTCAACATCATAATCTCCAAAATAATATTCAATTACAATCAAAACATTAAGCACATCATTCTTAAAGAAAAGTAAACAAAGGATAAAAGATAAAACTCATAGACAAGCCCTTCTTTTTCTCTTAAAAACCTCCTTTGAACAATGTTCCTTTGAGTGATGATTGAGTAGCTAGCTTGGATTCTTCAAATCACACATTTCTCTTGTGTTTTTCTAGTATTTATAAGCCTCCTTGATACTAAAATTCATTGCTTGAGAAGTCTAGTCTAAGTAGAATTCAGAAAATACCAAAATCCTTTGGAAAATACCAAATTCGAGCACAACTGCCTCTGGGTAGAGTGGACCTAGTGCCGGGTCCAATCTGTTTTTGGACTCATTTTCCTCTTTTTCAAAGCAAACCTAGCGCCTGGTGCATTATCTAGAACTAGCACCGAGTCCAATCTGTCATCGTTCACTTTTTGCTCAAAATCTATTCAAATCTACACAAATTCATCAAAAACACTTTTTACAAGCAAAGTGTCAAATAGGAAGGAATATGCCTAGTTATTGCAACAAAAGTATCTCAAAACAACCTCAAATAACTAGTAAAATAATGATGATTTTTGTCCCTATCACATACCCCCACACTTGAACTTTTACTTGTCCTCAAGCAAACAAGATTTAAAACACTATGCATTTAGAACAAGACAAAATAATTTAGCAAATTTTCTCCTTAGCAAATTCATCCATACTGAAGACATAACTTTCTTCCAACCTTAAACATAAATTCGTTATTCATTGAACCCTTTCAAAACCTTTGCAAAGTCATGTATTAAATTAAACAATCCCAAGGCCATCAAAGTTAAGTTAAATAAGCTTATATCTAGTACAAGAAAATTATCCTACTCCTCAAGAAAAAATATAGATAACATAAATTATACAAATCAAGCCATTTAACCAATTCTAGCATTATAAACTCAAATTTAAACAACTCAAGTTAATGAAACAAAGAAACCACACTACTTTCTTTTTTTTTTCTATGACTTTGGGAATTGATAGCCTCATGTACATGAATTTCTCTTCACACACAGTATTAGCCCCCTTATAGTCATCATCATTTTCTCAGCAATTTTCTTTTTCTTTCTTTTTCCTTTCCTTACCTTCTTACCTTCAGGATAGCCTCAAGAAAGTGTGATGCTTCTTTGTTTCTTCTCTTCCACTCACCGTATTGGCCCTCTTTTCAGCAAAATGTCTCTTAAGATAAAAAATAAGAGCATTTTTTTTTTCAACTCAATTCTTTTTTTTTTTTATCACATAACAATGATTTCTTTTCACTCAATTTTTTCCATTCTCACATTTTTTTTCACTAAATTTTATTTCCTCACATTCCTTATTCACAATTCAAAGTCAAGCAAACTTTAAATCAATAATACAAGAACTAATCAACAACTCTTCCAATACTTCATCATATCTTCCATATTCAAACTTAAAGAATAAAACAAACCTCAAATACTAAATATAACCGCGGTTAGCTTAAATTCTCAAGGCTTAGCAAAAGTTCAACTTAATACACAAGTTTAATTTTTAATAAAAATCCAACCATAATGAATGACAAATCCATATCCAAATTAGTAAGAAAATCATCACACTATTATAGACAAATAAGTTCAATTTAGCTCCAAAATCTCCACGCTTTCAAATTTCAAAATTTTCAATTTTTTCAACAGAATTGTTTGATACCAAGAAAACACCAAGATCATACCAAGAAAACACCAAGATCATTGATAAAAACTTGGACAAAGAATATTACTAAACTACTACCCCATACTTAAACTGGACAATGTCCTCATTGGCAAAAAATTAACGCAAGAAAACATCTACAAAAGGACCATAAAATGTTAATAGAGGGATAGAGTTAAGTAATACTCCCCAAGTGCAATAAAGTGCCAATAGATATCAAAATTGAAATTAGAGAGAAGGGCTCATTCTAGAAGACGTTATTCAAACATACAAAAGAAAACATAAATAAAAGTACAAAGAAAATAAAAACAAAATAAAGACATACCTAAAAAACAGAAAAAAACTAAAAATTCTAAGAAAGCAAATAAAGACACGATTCATCCCCCACACTTAAACTGAAAAATATTTTCCTTATTTGGGAGAGAAAAAATAAAACAATTAACTGATTAAAGAAAATTAAACCCAAGACAAAGAGATAAACTCTTTCCACTGATCATGCTTTCTCATCATCCCTTTTGTAATAGAAATTAAAGCTTATTGAAAAAGGTAGGCATGATGAAAGTAGAAATAAGAGGGGGTTTTGAAAAATAGAAGGTTCATGAAAACAATTCTTCTCAATGATTCAAAACACATAAACCTCATTCTCTAACATTCCTTTAGACACACAAATATTTTTGGCAACATATAAGTGCATATGGTCTCTGACGAATGCATCAAATTTGGAATCACCATTTAACCCTTCAAAAGATTTGTCACAGTGAAAATTTCCCTTAAAACTTAGCAATTGAGTTCTTAAAGATGGGATCAAGAAATTCTTACTTTTCAATGCATGATCTACAAAAATTAAATTACCTCCCTTTAGATGGTGTGAATGGTAGAATTCGTCAATATCCTCCAAAGACTTCTTATGATAAATCATGGATAAATCTAACTCCTTGAGACTTGTTAAACTCCATACACCATCATTTGGACCATTGTCTTCCAAGAATGGAGAGGAACCTAAGAAATCATGTGACAAAGAGATATTAGAATTATTAGCGCATAGAGGAGAATTAAATACCTCCCTTTCCACATTGGGCAATTGTTCCTCATATCCTCTCTCCTTTCCTTGTAGATTCTCTTGTTCAAGTGTATGGGCCTTTATATCATCTTCAACTAACTTAGCTAGTGTGTTCTTGTAGAGCTTATTCATTGGGATGCTTCTTCATGCCACCTAATGGATGTGTTTGCATTAGCAACAAAGGATTTGATTGAAGCTTCAAGTGATGTCACACTAAAAGCGTTAATCCAAGCATGCAACCTTGCCAACATATCATAATTGTAGCTCCTTTGATCTTGTGCCCAAAAGTAATTGTCCATGACGATGTCAATTGTGTGCTCAAAGAAAAAGAAAAAAAATCAAATCGAAAATAAAATACACAAATGAGAAATATTCACAAGCTATCTAAACACAAATTTTAGTGATATATACATATACAACAAAGGATAAATCAACAAGATTCAAGTGTTTTCAATAGTGCCCATCCTGGACAACGGCGCTAAAAACTTGATGCGTGTTTTTTAGAATAGAAAATATTACCAATAAATTACACAATCAATTAAGCTTTAATTAAAATGCCAACCACTAAAACTACATATACGAACAAGTATACCCATCGTATAGTATAGGAAATAGAAAGTATCTGATGGTTTAAAAATAGGGGAGATGCTCACGGGAGGGAAAAAAAGAGAGAGAAAAAAAAACTACAAGCCTTAATGGCAGCACGAAAGCGTTAAGATCATACCTTTGCGTGCTTCAAACCTCTTAGGTTGTGTAGGATTGGATTGAACCACGGGAATAACTTCGCCTTGCTCGCTTAAAGAAGCTATCGGTTGTAATCCTTCCAATCTCCTGCTTCTCCTTAGGTGCATTAATGCCAAGCTTTTCAGCTCTCAGAATATGCCACTGCCCAACTTCTTGTTGGTGAACATAACAGTGAGGAAGAGTGATCTCAACCCAACTTGGTTCTACTACTATAGGCTAGCAAAACACTAAGAACAAGAGGAAAGCCAAGAAGCTCACGTGAGAGAAAGAGTTGCATGACGGAGAGAAAGCTTAGGGAGATTAGGGTTTTCTTTTTTTTAAGAGTCTTGTTTTTTATTTTGTTAGCCAAAACTAGGTCTCCAACATCTGATAAACATATCCCCCGAGATATCATATTTCAAACACTCGGATGTTATCCAGAGAATAAATTTGGCTTAACCCTAATCTCATCTGAACCATATCTGGAAGAAACCCTACAGTCCAAGCTATTGGACCAAAATAATATCTATTATTTTTCTTGGACCCAAAAGGCCCAAAATAATAAACATTAATTATTTATTTCCTGGGCTTATAGAAATAACCCAATAAATAATTAATGAGCCCAGATGAACCAAAATAATTAAACTTTAATTATTTATTTCTTGGGCTTATAGAAATAACCCAATAATTAATTAAGCATTAATTATTTCAATCTAGTTTAAGCCCAGGTTAATTTCCTAATTATTCAAACTGGACCTAGACCCTGAATAATTAAATAACCAATTAAACTAGATAATTAATTTCTCTCAACTCCTATTTTTATTTTATTTATTTATGTATTTTATTCCAGTCTAATAATAAATTAGACTTTCTGAATAGAATAAAATAAAATAAAATAAAATCCTCTTTAACTGAGACCAATTCCTCAACCCAAAATTAATTAGGACTTACGGGCTATTCCGAGGACCAAAAAGGCACATCGACTTGGCTGCTAAAATGACTAAAATACCTATGCTATATAAATAGCTGTATTTTACATTTTAAATATTTCCTAATATCATCATAAGGAAATATTGACCCCAAGGACAATGCTGCTGTATTAGCAAAGTCTCTGACCTATAGGTGAAATGACTAAAATACCCCTCTACACATCGCCGTACATTTAGAGAGGAAGAAGTGTACTAACACCCCTCTAAATGACATCTACCATCCTTAGGCTTCTAGTCTAATGATTCAAGACTTCTGGGAGTGTTTCTGCTTTCCAAGGGAGCTACCCTAAAGCAAACATCCAAGTCATGTTTCCCAAGGTCCTGGACATTTTAGATCATTCGGACAACCATAAGGAGCGATATTGTATAGAAACTATCTTGTACAAGTTTGTCTTAACTAACTAGTTACATATACCTACTACACAAGTATATTGGTTCTACTATAGAACCTCAACTATAGCATATCAAAGCATATGCTTCTAGCTTCGTCAGACCACCAACTCATACTCAAGTCGTAGAATACTAGTCCACACTGTATCGGTAGTAGTCTAGGTTTCTACCATATAATACTTTGAGAAACCGCTACTACAGGTCATGTCCTATGTATTCGAAATACGCTTATGTCATGAAGTGAGCGAACTACTCACTGGCTAAAGGTAAGCCATTCCCCATTTGGAATTCATAACATAATAACCTAAGCATGATGAGATTCTCATTCTCATCAATAGGTTAAGAACAAATGTTTATGTGTTTAAATAACCTGTGATCCATACCTTACTTTGAAAGACCACCATTTACATGGATCACTTATTTAAACACAATGGGTCTGTTCCAAACGAAATTGTGCATAAATAAAAAGTAAATTCACAAACAATTTCTGAAATTAAATTATTTTATTAAAATATTTGATTTTTACATCAGAAATCTAGTCTAAGAGGGCATACTATCCAACAATCTCCCACTTGCACTCTAAGACTAGGTAAGTCCATAGGTACCCACCCCTATGGCGTTTAAGTGTCTCTTGAAGACTCTCTCAGCCAAAGGCTTGGTGAATGGATCTATTAGATTATTTTCTGAGGCAATCTGTTCCACCACGACTTCCCATCTTTGGATGAAATCTCGAATCAGGTGGTACTTCCTCTCGATGTGTTTCCCCTTCTTGTGGTTCCAAGGTTCCTTAGATTACGATACTGCTCCAGTGTTATCGCAATATATCACAACCGGCCTTTCCATATATGGTACGACTCCAAGTTCTGAAAGGAACTTCCAGAACCAGACTGCTTCCTTGGACACCTCCAAAGCTACCGCATACTCTACTTCCATGGTTGAGTCAGCAATACAAGATTGCTTGATACTCCTCCATGAAATTACTCCTCCAGACAAGGTGAAGACATATCCACTAGTGAATTTTCTCTCATCATTATCTGCCTGGAAGTCTATGTTGGATTGTATGCCCTCTTAAACTAGGTTTCTGATGTAAAATCGAATATTTTAATAAAAAAATTTATTTTCAGAAATTGTTTGTGAATTTACTTTTTGTTTGTGCACGTTTTTCGTTTGGAACAGACCCATTGTGTTTAAATAAGTGATCTATGTGAATGGTGGTCTTTCACAATAAGGTATGGATCACGGGTTATTTAACACATAAACATTTGTTCTTAACCTATTGATGAGACTGGGAATCTCATCATGTTTAGGTTATTATGTTATGAATTCTAAATGGGGAATGGCTTACCTTTAGCCAGTGAGTAGTCCACTCACTTCATAACATAAGCGTATTTCGAATACGTAGGACAGGACCTGTAGTAGTGGTTTCTAAAAGTACTATATGGTAGAAACCTAGACTACTACCGCTACAGTATGGACTAGTACTCTACGACTTGAGTATTAGTTGGTGGTCTGACGAAGCTGGAAGCATATGCTTTGATTTGCTATAGTTGAGGTTCTATCGTAGGGCCAATATACTTTCATGTTGGGTATGTGTGACTAGTTAGTTAAGACAGACTTGTACAAGATAGTTTCTGCACTATATCGCCCCTTGTGGTTGTCCGAATGGTTTAAAATGTCCAGGGCCCTGGGAAACATGACTTGAATATTTGCTTTAGGGTAGCTCCCTTGGAAAGCAGAAATACTCCAGGAAGTCGTGGATCATTGGACTAAAAGCCTAAGGATGGTAGATGTCATTTAGAGGGGTGTTAGTACACTTTTCCTCTCTAAATGTACGGCGATGTGTAGAGGGGTATTTTAGTCATTTTACCTGTAGGTCGGAGACTTTGCTAATGCAGCATTGTCCTTGGGGTCAATATTTTCTTATGGTGATATTAGAAAATATTTAAAATGCAAAATATAGCTATTTATATAGCAGGGGTATTTTGGTCATTTTAGCAGCAAGGCGATGTGTCTTTTTGGTCCTCGGAATAGCCCGTAAGTCCTAACTACTTTTGGGTTGAGGAATTGGTCTCAGTTGAAGATGATTTTATTTTATTTTATTTTATTCAGGAAGTCTAATTTATTATTGGACTGGAATAAAATAAATAAATAAATAAAATAGGAGTTGAGAGAAAATAAATTATCTAGTTTATTTGGTTAATTAATTATTCAAGGCCTAGGTTCAGTATGAATAATTAGGAAATTAACCTGGGCTTAAACTAGGGAAAATAATTAATATTTAATTATATATTGGGTTATTTATATAGGCCCAAGAAATAAATAATTAAAGATTAATTATTTTGGTTCATTTGGGCTCATTAATTATTTATTGGGTTATTTATGTAAGCCCAGGAAATAAATAATTAATGTTTATTATTTTGGGCCTTTTGGGTTCAAGGAAAATAATAAATATTTTTCTGGCCCAATAGCTTGGACCTTAGGGTTTTTCCAGATACGGTTAAGAGGAGTTTAGAGTTAGGCCAAACTGATTCTCAGGATAACATCCGGGTGTTTTGAAATCCCGGGGATATGTTTATCAGATAATGAGAGACCTAATTTTAGCTAACTAATAAACAACTCTTTGGAAAAAGAAGAACCCTAGTTTTCCCTACCCAACAGAACACTCACGTCTCTCTGGAGAGCCTCACGTAAGCTCCCTCTCTCACGCCTCCCTCTTCTTGGTTTCTCCTTGGAGCTTTGCTAACCAATAGCAAGTGAACCAAGGAGATTTGAGACCATTCTTCTTCTCTGTTGTGTTCACCGACTAGAGGTTAGGCTGAGGAATATCCCGAGAGCTGGAAAGCTAGGCGTTCATGCAAACAAGGCGGAGTAGAAGGCTAGCGGGTGTTCAACCGAAAGCTTCTTCAAGTGGGCAAAGCGAGGCGATTCCAGTCGTTCAATCCGCTCTTACTCAATCTAGAAGGGTTAAGGAGCGCAAAGGTATAATCTTCACGCTTCCGTATAGCCTTTAAGGCTTGGTTTTATTTTTCTCTGTTTAATTTTTTACGCTACCAGTGCATGCTCTCTGTTTTCGTCTCCCTCAGTCTGAGTCTGTGTATCCTGTAGAAACCAAATCATCAGCCCTGTAAACTAACATATAATCTCTCGTTCCCTTGAGGTACTTGAGAAAATGCTTTACAGCTTGCCAATGAACCTCCCCAGGGTTTGACTGATATCTGCTAACTAAGCCCACGGCAAAGCAGATATCTAACCTAGTACACAGCATGACGTACATGAGACTTCTCACAACCGAAGAGTAGGGAATCCTACTCATTCTGTCCTTTTCTTCTTGAGACTTAAGATAGACCCTTGAAGAAAATGACAACCCATGTCTGCAAGGGATTAGAGCTCCCTTGCATGAGTCCATGCTGTACTTGCCAGCATCTTATCAATGTTTATTGCTTGGGATAATCCTAACATTCTCTGCTTCCTATTTCTAAAAAGCCTAATTCCGAGAATGTAGCTTGCTTCTCCCAAGTCCTTCATACTGAATTGACTAGACAACCAAACCTTTGTAAACAACAATGTCCCTACATCATTTCCAATGAGTAGAATGTCATCCACATACAAGACAAGAAAAACTACATTAATGTCTTCAAGTTTCCTATACACACATGGTTCATTCTCATTTTGAATAAAACCATAAGACTTTACAGTCTCATCAAAATGAATGTTCCATGCTCTCGATGCCTGCTTAAGTCCATGAATGGATTTCTTAAGCTTGCAAACCATATGTTCTTGGCATTCAGCAATAAAGCCTTCAGGTTGGGACATATAGATGTCTTCGCTAAGATGGCCATTTAAGAATGCCGTCTTGACATCCATTTGCCATATCTCGTAGTCATAATGACATGCGATGGCAAGGAGGATGCGGATGGATTTAAGTATGGCTACCAGAGAAAAGGTTTCCTCATAGTCGATTCCCTCTTTCTGAGTATACCCTTTCGCCACAAGCCTAGCTTTGAAGGTTTCCACCTTCCCATCCACTCCCCTCTTTCTCTTGTACACCCACTTACACCCAATGGATTTTATCCCTTCAAGTGAAGTTACAAGATCCCAAACCTAATTGAAGTATATAGACTCAATCTCGGCTTTCATTGCTTCATGCCATAGATTTGCATTAGCATCAGCAATAGCCTCCTCGTATCTAGTGGGGTCTTATTCCTGATGGTCGGAGACTAGCTCAAAAACTTCTCTAGTCCATCTCTCCAGAACCCTAGACACTCTCCCACTACGACGAGGCTCTATTTGTACAGGCTCTTGAGGTTGTGCCTCTTCTTGTTCCACAACCGAGTCAGAAGAAGTTGATTCCGTAGATAACTTCTCCTCAAGTTTCAACCTTGTTGAACCTTTAGTGGAAGTACTTTGATCATCTTCCAAGTATCTAGCATTGGTACTGACTAGTTCCTTCTGCTCCTTAGGATGATAAAAGTAACCTCCCTTTGTCCCTTTTGGATACCCAACAAAATAGCATAATTCTGATCTTGGTTCCAACTTGTCTCCCTTGACCAGTGCGTAAGCTGGACAACCCTAAATCCTAAGATGATTCTGACTTAGCTTACACCTAGTCCACATCTCATAGGGAGTCCTAGGTACTAACTTGGAAGGCGCCAAGTTCAAAATATACGCTGCTGTCTCCAGGGCATATCCCCAAAATGACATTGGAAGAGTAGCATGAGACATCATGCTTCGGACCATTTCCATCAATGTCCTGTTCTTTCTCTCAGCTACTCCGTTCTGTTGGGGTGTTCCCAGCGCAAAGAGTTGGGATACTATCCCATGATGTACCATGTAGTCCTTGAATTCACCCAGGAGGTACTCTTCACCACGATTCGATCGTAAGGTTTTGATTAATTTACCTGTCCGACACTCCACTTCAGCCTTAAACTCCTTGAATTTGTCAAAAGAGTCAGACTTACATCTCATCAGGTAAATGTAACCATACCTTGTACAATCATTCGTGAAAGTGATGAAGTACTCAAAACCTTCTCTAGCTGGTGTAGGTAATGGACCACACACATCAGTGTAAACAAGACTCAATACCTCCTTGGCTCTATCCGCCTTTGGTGTAAATGACCTTTTGGTCATCTTTCCCATCAGGCAGGATTCACACTGAGGCCAATTTTCCAATTTTAATGAGCCCAAAGGCCCATCATGGATTAGCCTTTGAATCCTAGTTGAGTTAATATGACCCAACCTTAGATGTCAAAAGTATGAATCATTGACATTGGTCTTTCTCTTCTTAGTTAAAGGTTCAGACTGAGCGTAATTTGATTGATTGTTAATAGGGTTTAAGAAGAATAGATTTTTATACATGTGCCCAGTACATAAATTTCTTCATCTCTACTGATAGAAATACCAAAATGGAAAGATACAGAATATCCTTGATTTATTAGGTTTGCAACAGAAATCAAATTCTGACGAAATTCAAGTACATATAAAATATCTTTTAAAACCACTAATCTATTACAATAAAAAATAAGATCCAGCTCTCCCACTGTAAGGGCCCAGACTTGTGCTCCATTTCCCACGCGTAGCCTATGTTCGCCCTTCTTGAGTCTTCTAATCTCTTCTAAACCCCTGCAAGGAGTTACAGATATGATCAGTAGCTCCTGAATTAACAATCCAAGTAGAAGTTAATCCTACCATTGATATAGACTCTAGATAAAAAATATTACCTGTGGGGTTTTTCTTGGCTTGAAGATCTGGACACTCTTTTTTCTAGTGTCTCTTCTTCCCACATTTGACGCACTTGCCCTTGGGTTTGTCCTTGGGCTGGGTCTTGGGCTAAGCTGCTACGTTCCCTTTCTTCCTTTTGAACTTTCTGGGCTTGGACCCAGTTCTTGAGGAAGAAGCCTTAGCAATCATGGCCATCGATTGTGGCTTCATGACCTTCTCTGCCATCTAGAGTTCCTTCATTAACTCAATTAAACTCATGTTTAACTTGTTCATGTTGTAATTCAACTTGAACTGAGTAAATGAACCCGGTAGAGATTCGAGAACCATGTCCACTTGGCTCTCGGGGTCAATGACAGCCCCTAAGATTTCTGCCTCCTCGAAAGCAGCAATCATCTTGAGCATATGCTCTCGGACTGATGCTCCCTCAGCTATCTTAGTGTTTATTATAGTTCGAAGAGCCTCCTGCCTTGCGGGCCGTCTCTTGTCCGCGAACATATTGGCCAATGATTGACTAATGTCATAAGCAGAAGCCATGTGCTTGTGTTTTGACTGGAGCACATTAGAGATGGAGGCTAACATATAGCAATGTGTCATTTCGTCAGCCTTCTTCCACGCCTTCTCAGCCTTTCGCTCTTCGGCGGTGGAGCCTTCCCTGATAACAGGGCAGGTCTCGTAAAGGACATACTTATACTCCTCAGTTGTGAGTATTATGTCTAGGTTCCTCTACCAATTCACATAGTTTGGACCCATTAACTTATTCTCCCTGAGAATAATGGCTAATGGACTAAAAGAACCTCCCATCATTTCTGAAAAATCGAAAAATAAAAGAAAGGATTTAGTTTGCGAAAACAAAATTAAATTTGTGCACTGAAAATAATTTGGCTCTTAGGAAAACTAATATAGCTTCTTAGGAAGATTAACAGTTCCCTAAACTAAGTGTATTAACTACCACAAATTAATTTCCCTTCTAGGTAATGGTCTAGAGGATAACTCCATCGAGGGGATGGCCGTTTCCTCTCATTTCCTATAGACATATCTCGCACTACAACCTCTAACGTGGGCTAGCCGATCATAGTACGTGCCCCGGGTTATTAATTATATCCCTCCATTAGATCTAGATCCTTGTGGTATCCCCATCCTATACGAGATCACTCCCAGGATAACGCGAGGGGACCCACGATTTCTAATAAGGATCGTGATGGAAGCTGTGGGGCCATTGGAACCCCTCTCCCACTTAGTCTTTTAAAAATAAAGATTTTCTGAAAAATATCCTTTTGAAATTTCCATTAAGCTTTTTCTTAACTCAAAAATAAAATATCTAAGTCCACTAAAATCTCTATGTCAAAGTTTATATCCTTTGAGAGATTTTTCCATTGACTAATTTTATTTAAGTTAAAAACTTAATGATTTCAAAAATTTTCCAATTAAAACTTTTTAGAGACTTTGGTCTCAAGTTTATTTGACAAAACAATTTTTCTAGTGTAAAATAAAACAAAATGATTCTTCATTTTAATTTACAAAAATATCTAAATCTAATATATTTTTTATGTCAAGGATTAAATCCTTTGAGAAAATATCCGAGGATTAATTTTTGTACAAATTAAAATAACCATTTAATTTTGAAGAAAAATGTTTTCTTGTCAAAAATGTTCCTAAAGACTTTGGTCTTTGAGAAAATGCACATATAGGTACACAAAAAAAAATAGCATGCTAGAAAACAGTAAACGTTTTCGTACTTTTCTATTTTTAAACCTAAGTGGCCAAATAATAAAATTAAACACATTAATTAATTAATTAATGGTCTTGTTTAATCCTAAAATCCCTTACTAATATTTTTCATGCAAATATATTCCAAAAATATAAACTATTTCAAAAATATTAACTTCGCCTGATAGGGACCCAAAACGGAAAAAGGAAAAAATTAAAAAAAATTGCAAAAATATAACTGGCGGTCCATGTGCACCAGCCGCACCGGATCACCATCAATTGCGACCCGTGGAGCACGCCCGCACCCGTGACCTACACCCAAATGCTCTCAGCTGTTGACCCGTGCTTTAGCCCACATGTACGCCCGTTTCGCGCGTCCGAGGCCTCGTTGACCCGCGCGCGCAATTGTATTTGCAATTGCAAATCGGGTCCCAAGCGCGACATCAAGCTGGCTCCCAACGACTGGCTCTAGACCCAGCAAGGTAGCGGCACGGCACACACGACTCAGCTCCAATAGCGGCTTATGAATAGTGCCTTCTTCTTCGTTTTTTTTTCTCTGAGCGAAAACTTGCAGTTTCTTCTACGCTTCTCTGCTGCTTCTTTTTTTGGCTTCTTTGGACATTTTTACTTACAAAAAACTCATCCAAACCAAAACCACATTTGCCTATACCCTTCAAATTGGGTTTACACGATATTCTACCAAAGTAAGGAAAAAAATTACAGCAGCCTATGCTTCTACTGTGAAGCTTACAAATCCACCTATTGTTGGATTGTATGCCCTCTTAGACTAGGTTTCTGATGTAAAATCGAATATTTTAATAAAAGAATTTATTTTCAGAAATTGTTTGTGAATTTACTTTTTGTTTGTGTACGATTTTCGTTTGGAACAGACCCATTGTGTTTAAATAAGTGATCGATGTGAATGGCGGTCTTTCACAGTAAGGTATAGATCACGAAGTCTAATTTATTATTGGACTGAAATAAAATAAACAAATAAATAAAATAGGAGTTGAGAGAAAATTAATTATCTAGTTTATTTGGTTAATTAATTATTCAGGGCCTAGGTCCAGTGTGAATAATTAAGAAATTAACCTGGGCTTAAACTAGGGGAAATAATTAATGTTTAATTATTTATTGGGTTATTTATATAGGCCCAAGAAATAAATAATTAAAGATTAATTATTATGGTTCATTTGGGCTCATTAATTATTTATTGGGTTACTTATGTAAGCCCAGGAAATAAATAATTAATATTTATTATTTTGGGCCTTTTGGGTCCAAGAAAAATAATAAATATTTATCTGGCCCAATAGCTTGGACCTTAGGGTTTTTTCCAGATACGGTTAAAAGGAGTTTAGGGTTAGGCCAAACTGATTCTCAGGATAACATCCGAGTGTTTTGAAATCCCGGGAATATGTTTATCAGAGATTTAGAGACCTAGTTAAGGCTAACTCAAAAACAACTCTTTGAAAAAAAAACCTAATTTTTCCCTTGTCTAAGGAGATTCACGTCTCTCTCTTACTCTCTCACGGCACCTCCCTCTGTGTTTCTTCTTGTCTTCTTTGCTAATGAATAGCAACTGAACCAAGGAGTTTTGAGTCCATTCTTCTTCTCCATTGTGTTCACCAACTAGAGGTTAGGCTGAGAAATATCCCGAGAGCTAGAGAGCTAAGCGTTAATGCAAACAAGGCGAAGTCGAAGGCTAGCGGGTGTTCAACCGGAAGCTCTTCAAGTGTGCAAAGCGAGGCGATTCCAGTCGTTCAATCTATTCCTACGCAACCTAGGAGGGTTAGGGAAAGCAAAAGTATGATCTTCAAGCTTCCGCATGGCCTTTATGGCTCGCGTTTAATTTTTCTCTCTGTTTTTTTTTTTCCGTCCATGGCTCCCCTGTTTCTGCGTTTTCCATCAATGTGGTATCAGAGCCACTGGTTTTGATCAATATAGGGAGCATGGTCGTTAATAAAAAAGGAGAAGATGATTATACCTATGATCCTTCGTTGTTTTGGTATGGAATAGATGGTTTTGTAAGCTTCACAGTGGAAGCATAGGACCCTCTGTAATATTTTTTGGCTTTGTGGTTTAATCGTGTAAACCCAATTTTAATGGGTATAGGCAGTTGTGTTTTTGGTTTGGATGTTTTTTGTAAGTAAAAATGTCCAAAGAAGCCAAAGAAGGCTGAAAAAAATGAAGCAGAAGAGTTTCAACAATTTCGCGTGCGGACGGGTGAAAAACGAAGAAGATGATATTGTTCCTAAGCCGTCGGTTGAGCCGAGCCGAGCCGAGCCGATGTTTCTGTGAGGAGAGCTGCAGTCTGTGAGCCGCGAAGCTGAGCCAAATTGAGGGGAATTGAAGCCGTTTTCAATTGCAAGAATTGAAATTGAAATTCAATTTCGCGCGCGGGTCAGCAAACCGGATCGGGCGTGCCATTCGGATAAAGGCGCGGATCCTTCGCGGGTCGGCAGCAGAGGGCAATTGGGCGCGGGTCGCGGGCGCGGGCGAAGTCCACAGGTCGTGGCTGGCGTGCGATCTGGTGCGGTGCGGTGCACTGCGGCTGCGGTGGACCGCAGGCCATTCTGGCGCGGATCCTGTGCGGCCGGTGCAGTGGACCTCCAGCTATTTTTTGGCAATTTTTTTTTTATTTTTTTCCTTTTTCGTTTTGGGTCCCATACCAGGCGAAGTTAATATTTTTGCAATATTTATATTCTTGGAATATATTTGCATGAAAAATATTAGTAAGGGATTTTAGGATTAAACAAAATCATTAATTAATTAATTAATGTGTTTAATTCTATTATTTGGGCACTTAGGTTTAAAAAATAGAAAAGCAAGAAAACGTTTATTGTTTTCTAGCATGCTATTTTTTTTTTATGTACCTATGTGTGATTTTTCTCAAAGACCAAAGTCTTTGGGAACCTTTTGTTTTGGCAAGGAAAAATATTTTTCTTTAAAAACTAAATGGTTATTTTAATTGGTACAAAAATTAATCCTTAAATATTTTCTCAAATGATTTAATCCTTGACATAGAAAATATATTGGATTTAGATATTTTTGTAAATTAAAATGGAGAGCCATTTTGTTTTGTTTTGGACTAGAAAAATGATTTTGTCAAATAAGCTTGAGACCAAAGTTTTTAGAAAGTTTTAATTGGAAAATTTTTGAAATCATTAAGTTTTAACTTAAATAAAATTAGTCCATAAAGGAAATCTCTCAAAGGATATAAGCCTTGACATAGAGATTTTATTGGACTTAGATATTTTATTTTTGAGTTAAGGAAAAACTTAATGGAAATTTCAAAAGGATATTTTCTAGAAAACCTTTATTTTAAAAAGACTAAGTGGGAGAGGGGTTCCAACGGCCCCACGGCTTCCATCACGGTCCTCATTAGAGATCGTGGATCCCCTCGCGTCACCCTGGGAGTGAACCCGTATAGGATGGGGATACCACAAGGATCTAGATGGAAGGATGTAATTAATAACCGGGGCACGTACTATGATCGGCCGGCCCACGTTGGAGGTTATAGTGCGAGGTATGTCCATAGGAAATGAGAGGAAACGGCCATCCCACGATGGAGTTATTCTCTAGACCATTACCTAGAAGGAAATTAATTTGTGGTGGTTAATACACTTAGCTTAGGAAGCTGTTAATCTTCCCAAGAAGCTATGTCGGTTTTCTAAGAGCCAAATTATTTTCGGTGCACAAATTTCATTTTGTTTTCACAAACTAATTTCTTTCTTTTATTTTCGATTTTCAGAAATGGTGGGAGGTTCTTTTAGTCCATTGGCCGTTATTCTCAGGGAGAATAAGTTAATGGGTCCAAACTATGTGGACTGGAAAAGGAACCTGGAGATAATACTCACAGCTGAGGAGTATAAGTATGTCCTTTACGAAACACGCTACTGTTATCGGGGAAGGTTCCACCGTCGAAGAGCGAGAGGCTGAAAAGGCATGGAAGAAAGGCGACGAAATGGCACGTTGCTATATGTTAGCTTCCATGTCTAATGTGCTCCGATCAAAACACGAGCACATGGCTTACGCATATGACATAAGTCAATCATTGGCAACTATGTTCGCGGACAAGAGCCGGCCCGCAAGGCGGGAGGCTCTTCGAACTATTGTGAACACTAAGATAGGCTGAGGGAGCATCGGTCCGAGAGCATATGCTCAAGATGATTGCTGCTTTCGAGGAGGCAGAAATCTTAGGGGTCTGTCATTGACCCAGAGAGCCAAGTGGACATGGTTCTCGAATCTCTACCGGGCTCTTTCACTCGGTTCAAGTTAAACTATAACATGAACAAGTTGAACATGAGTTTGAGCTGAGCCGATGAAGGAGCTCCGGATGGTGGAGAAGGTCATGAAGCCGCGAGTCTAAGGCCATGATTGCTAAGGCCTCTTCTTCAAGAAGCTGGGCCTAAGCCCGGAAAGTTCAAGAGGAAGAAGGGGAATGCGGCAGCCCGACCAAGAACCAGCCCAAGGACAAACCAAAGGGCAAGTGCTTCAAGTGTGGAAAGAAGGGACAACTGGAAAAAGAGTGTCCGGATCTTCGGGCCAAGAAAAACCCCACGGGTAATGTTTACTATCTAGAGTCCATATCAATGGTAGGATCAACTTCCACTTGGATTGTTGATTCGGGAGCCACTGATCATATACTGTAACTCCTTGCGGGGGTTTAGGAAGATAAGAAGACTCAAGAAGGGCGAACATGGGCTTCGAGTGGGTAATGGAGCACAAGTGCGGGCCCTTGCGGTGGGAGAGTCTGGATCTTATTTTTTATTGTAATAAGATAGTGGTTTTAAAAGACATTTTATATGTACCTGGTTTTCATCGGAATTTGATTTCGGTTGCAAAACTTATTAATCAAGGATATTACGTATCTTTCCATTACGGTATTTCTATCGGTAGAGATGGAGAAATTTTATGTCTTGGGCACATGTATGGAAATTTGTTCTTTTTAAACCCTATTAACAACCAATCAAATAACGCTCTGTCCGAACCTTTAACTAAGAAGAGAAAGACCAATATCAATGATTCATACCTTTGGCATACGAGGTTGGGTCATATTAACTCAACCGGGATTCGAGAGGCTAATCCATGATGGGCCTTTGGGCTCATTGAGATTGGAAAGTTGGCCTCGGTGTGAATCTGCTCGATGGGAAAAATGACCAAAAGGTCTTTTACACCAAAGGCGGATAGAGCCGAGGAGGTGTTGAGTCTTGTTCACAGCGATGTGTGCGGTCCATTGTCTACACCGACTAGGGGAGGTTTTGAGTACTTCATCACGTTCACGGATGATTGTACGAGGTATGGTTACATTTACCGATGAGACGCAAGTCGACTCTTTTGACAAATTCAAAGAGTTTAAGGATGAAGTGGAGCGTCGGACGGGTAAATTAATCAAAACCTTACGATCGGATCGTGGTGGAGAGTACCTCCTAGGTGAATTCAAGGACTACATGGTACATCATGGGATAGTATCCCGGCTCTCTACGCAGGGAACCCCCGAGCGGAACGGAGTAGGCGAGAGAAGGAACGGGACGTTGATGGAAATGGTCCGAAGCATGATGTCTCATGCTACTCTTCCGGTATCCTTACGGGGATATGCCACTGGAAACAGCGGCATATATTCCGAACTTGGTGCCTTCCAAGTCGGTACCTAGGACTCCCTATGAGATGTGGGTGGGCGTAAGCCAAGTACGAATCATCTCGGGATTTGGGGGTGTCCAGCTTATGTGCTTGATCAAGGGAGACAAGTTGGAACCAAGATCGGAATTATGCTATTTTGTTGGGTATCCAAAAGGGACAAAAGGAGGCTACTTTTATCATCCTAAGGAGCGAAGGCTACTAGTCGGTACCAATGCTAGATACTTGGAAGATGATCAAAGTACTTCCACTAAAGGTTCAACGAGGTTGGAGCTGCGGCGAAGTTATCTATGGAATCAACTTCTGTCGACCCGATTTTGGAACAAGAAGAGGCACGGCCTCAAGAGGCATGTGCAAATGGAGCCTCGTCGTAGTGGGAGAGTGTCTAAGGTTCTGGATAGATGGACTGGAGAAGCCTTTGAGCTGGTCTCCGACCATCAGGAACAAGACCCCGCTAGATACGAGGAGGCTATTGCTGATACCGATGCAAATCTGTGGCATGAAGCAATGAAAGCCGAGATTGAGTCTATGTACCTCAATCAGATTTGGGATCTTGTAGCTTCACCTGAAGGGATAAAACCCATTGGGTGCAAGTGGGTATACAAGAGGAAGAGATGAGCGGATGGGAAGGTGGAAACCTTCAAAGCTAGGCTTGTGGCGAAAGGGTATACTCAGAAAGAGGGTATCGACTATGAGGAAACTTTTTCCCCGGCAGCCATGCTTAAATCCATCCGCATCCTCCTTACCATTGCCTGTCACTATGACTACGAGATATGGCAAATAGATGTCAAGACGGCATTCTTGAATGGCCATCTTAGCAAAGACATCTATATGTCCCAACCGGAAGGCTTCATTGTTGAAGGCCAAGAACACATGGTTTGCAAGCTTAAGAAGTCCATTTATGGACTTAAGCAGGCATCAAGAGCATGGAATATTCGTTTTGATGAGACTGTAAAGTCTTATGGTTTTATTCAAAACGAAGATGAACCATGCGTGTACAGGAAACTTAAAGGCATCAATGTGGTTTTTCTTGTCCTGTATATGGATGACATTCTACTCATTGGAAATTATGTAGGGACATTGTCATCTACAAAGGTTTGGCTGTCTAGTCAATTCAGTATGAAGGACTTGGGAGAAGCCAACTACATTCTCGGGATTAGGCTTCTTAGAAATAGGAAGCAGAGAATGTTAGGATTATCCCAAGCGACATACATTGACAAGATGCTGGCCAAGTACAGCATGGACTCATGCAAGGGAGCTCTAATCCCTTGCAGACATGGGTTGTTATTTTCTTCGAAGGACTGTCCTAAGTCTCAAGAAGAAAAGGATAGAATGAGTAGGATTCCCTATGCTTCGGCTGTGGGAAGTCTCATGTACGCCATGCTATGTACTAGGCCAGATATCTGCTTTGCCATGGGCTTAGTTAGTAGATATCGGTCAAACCCGGGGAGGTTCATTGGCAAGTCTGTAAAGCATATTCTCAAGTACCTCAAGGGAACGAGAGATTATATCTTTGGTTTACTGAGGCTGATGATTTGGTTCCTGCGGGATACACGGACTCGGACTTCCGGGCGGATAAGGATGAGAGAAAATCCACTAGTGGATATGTCTTCACCTTGTGCTGGAGGAGCAATTTCATGGAGGAGTATCAAGCAATCTTGTATTGTCGACTCAACCATGGAAGGCGAGTATGTGGCAGCTTCGGAAGCGTCCAGGAAGCGGTCCGGCTCCGGAAGTTTCTTTCGGAACTTGGAGTCGTACCACATATGGACGGGCCGGTTGTGATGTATTGCGACAACAACTGGAGCGATGTCGCAATCTAAGGAGCCTCGGAACCACAAGAAGGGAAACACATCGAGAGGAAGTACCACCGATCCGGGATTTCATCCGGAGACGGGAAATCGTGGTGGAGCATATTACTTCAGAAAACAATCTAGCAGACCCATTCACCAAGCCTTTGGCTGATAGAGTCTTCAAGAGACACTTAGACGCCATAGGGGTGGGCACCTATGGACTTACCTAGTCTTAGAGTGCAAGTGGGAGATTGTTGGATTGTATGCCCTCTTAGACTAGGTTTCTAATGTAAAATCAAATATTTTAATAAAAGAATTTATTTTCAGAAATTGTTTGTGAATTTACTTTTTGTTTATGCACGGTTTTCGTTTGGAACAGACCCATTGTGTTTAAATAAGTGATCTATGTGAATGGTGGTCTTTCACAGTAAGGTATGGATCACGGGTTATTTAACACATAAACATTTGTTCTTAACCTATTGATGAGGCTGGGAACCTCATCATGTTTAGGTTATTATGTTATGAATTCCAAATGGGGAATGGCTTACCTTTAGCCGATGGGTAGTCCACTCACTTCATGACATAAGCGTATTTCGAATACGTAGAACGGGACTGTAGTAGTGGTTTCTCAAAGTACTATATGGTAGAAACCTAGACTACTACCGCTACGGCGTGGACTAGTACTCTACGACTTGAGTATGAGTTGGTGGTCTAGCGAAGGCTGGAAGCATATACTTTGATTTGCTTGTAGTTGAGGTTCTATCATAGGGCCAATATACTTGCATGTTGGGTATGTGTGACTAGTTAGTTAAGACAGGACTTATACAAGATAGTTTACGCACTATATCGCCCCTTGTGGTTGTCCGAATGGTCTAAATTATCCGGGGCCCCGGGAAACATGACTTGGATGTTTGCTTTAGGGTAGCTCCCTTGGAAAGCGGAAACACTCCGGGAAGTCGTGGATCATTGGACTAGAAGCCTAAGGATGGTAGATGTCATTTAAGGGGGTGTTAGTACACTTCTTCCTCTCTAAATGTACGGCGATGTGTAGAGGGTTATTTTAGTCATTTCACCTGTAGGTCGGAGACTTTGCGAATGCAGCATTGTCCTTGGGGTCAATATTTCCTTATGGTGATATTAGAAAATATTTAAAATGCAAAATACAGCTATTTATATAGCAGGGGTATTTTGGTCATTTTAGCAGCCAAGGCGATGTGTCTTTTTGGTCCTCGGAATAGCCCGTAAGTCCTAACTATTTTGGGTTGAGGAATTGGTCTCAGTTGGAGAGGATTTTATTTTATTTTATTTTATTTTATTTTATTTTATTCAGGAAGTCTAATTTATTATTGGACTGGAATAAAATAAATAAATAAATAAAATAGGAGTTGAGAGAAAATTAATTATCTAGTTTATTTGCTTAATTAATTATTCAGGGCCCAGGTCCAGTATAAATAATTAAGAAATTAACCTGGGCTTAAACTAGGGGAAATAATTAATGTTTAATTATTTATTGGGTTATTTATATAGGCCCAAGAAATAAATAATTAAAGATTAATTATTATGGTTCATTTGGGCTCATTAATTATTTATTGGGTTACTTATGTAAGCCCAGGAAATAAATAATTAATATTTATTATTTTGGGCCTTTTGGGTCCAAGAAAAATAATAAATATTTATCTGGCCCAATAGCTTGGACCTTAGGGTTTTTTCCAGATACGGTTAAGAGGAGTTTAGGGTTAGGCCAAACTGATTCTCAGGATAACATTCGGGTGTTTTGAAATCCCGGGGATATGTTTATCAGAGATTTAAAGACCTAGTTAAGGCTAACTCAAAAACAACTCTTTGAAAAAAAACCTAATTTTTCCCTTGTCTCAGGAGATTCACGTCTCTCTCTTGCTCTCTCACGGCACCTCCCTCTGTGTTTCTTCTTGTCTTCTTTGCTAACGAATAGCAACTGAACCAAGGAGTTTTGAGTCCATTCTTCTTCTCCATTGTGTTCACCAACTAGAGGTTAGGCTGAGGAATATCCCGAGAGCTGGAGAGCTAAGCGTTAATGCAAACAAGGCGAAGTCGAAGGCTAGCGGGTGTTCAACCGGAAGCTCCTTCAAGTGTGCAAAGCGAGGCGATTCCAGCCGTTCAATCTGTTCCTACGCAACCTAGGAGGGTTAAGGAACGTAAAGGTATGATCTTCACGCTTCCACATGGCCTTTATGGCTCGCGTTTAATTTTTCTCTCTGTTTTTTTTTTTTTCCGTCCATGGCTCCCCTGTTTCTGCGTTTTCCATCACCTATCCCATACCAAAACAGCGAAGGATCACAGGTTTAAGCACCAAACAATAATCTTCTCCATTTTTATTAATTAAAATGCTCCCTAAGTTGATCAAAGAACCTGTGGCTCTGATACCACTTTGATGGTTTAAAAACAGGAGAGCATGCTCACGGGAGGGAAGAAAACAGAGAGAAAAAAAACTACAAGCTTTAATGGCAGCACAGAAGCGTTAAGATCATATCTTTGCGTGCTTCAAACCTCTTAGGTTATGTAGGAATGGATTGAACCACGAGAATAGCTTCACCTTGCCTGCTTGAAGAAGCTACCGGTTGTAATCCTTCCAATCTCCTACTTCTCCTTAGGTGCATTAATGCCAAGCTTTTCAGCTCTCAGAATATGCCACTGCCCAACTTCTTATTGGTGAACACAACAGTGAGGAACAGTGATCTCAGCCCAACTTGGTTCTACTGCTATAGGCTAGCAAAACACTAAGAACAAGAGGAAAGCTAAGAAGCTCACATGAGAGAGAGAGCTGCGTGAGGGAGAGAAAGCTTAGGGAGATTAGGGTTTTCTTTTTTTTAAGAGTTGTTTTTTTTTTTTTTCAGCCAAAACTAGGTCTCTAACATCTGATAAACATATTCCCTGGGATATTATATTTCAAAAACCCGGATGTTATCCAGAGAATAAGTTTGACTTAACCTTAATCTCATCTGAACCGTATCTGGAAGAAACCCTACGGTCCAAGCTATTAGACCAAAATAATATCTATTATTTTTCTTGGACCCAAAAAGCCCAAAATAATAAACATTAATTATTTATTTCCTGAGCTTATAGAAATAACCCAATAAATAATTAATGAGCCCAAATGAACCAAAATAACTAAACTTTAATTATTTATTTCGTGGGCTTATAGAAATAACCCAATAAATAATTAAGCATTAATTATTTCAATCTAGTTTAAACCCGGTTAATTTCCTAATTATTCAAACTAGGCCTAGGCCCTGAATAATTAATTAACCAATTAAACCAGATAATTAATTTCTCTCAACTCCTATTTTTATTTTATTTATTTATTTATTTTATTCCAATCAATAATAAATTAGACTTTCTGAATAAAATAAAATAAAATAAAATAAAATCCTCTTTAACTGAGACCAATTCCTCAACCCAAAATTAATTTAGACTTACGGGCTATTCCGAGGATCAAAAAGACACATCGCATTGGTTGCTAAAATGACCAAAATACCCCTACTATATAAATAGCTATATTTTACATTTTAAATATTTTCTAATATTACCATAAAGAAATATTGGCCCTAAGGACAATGCTGCTGCATTAGTAAAGTCTCCGACCTATAGGTAAAATGACTAAAATACCCCTCTACACATCACCGTACATTTAGAGAGGAAGAAGTGTACTAACACCCCTCTAAATGACATCTACCATCCTTAGGCTTTTAGTCCAATGATCCACGACTTCCTGGAGTATTTTCACTTTCCAAGGGAGCTACCCTAAAGCAAACATCCAAGTCATGTTTCCCAGGGCCCTAGACATTTTAGATCATTCGGACAACTACAAGGGGCGATATTGTGTAGAAACTATCTTGTACAAGTCTGTCTTAACTAACTAGTTACATATATCCAATACACAAGTATATTGGTTCTACCATAGAACCTCAACTATAGCATATCAAAGCATATGCTTCCAGCTTCATCAGACTACCAACTCATACTCAAGTCGTAGAGTACTAGTCCATACTGTAGCGGTAGTAGTCTAGGTTTCTACCATATAGTACTTTTAGAAACCACTACTACAGATCATGTCCTACGTATTCGAAATACGCTTATGTCATGAAGTGAGTGGACTACTCACTGGCTAAAGGTAAGCCATTCCCATTTGGAATTCATAACATAATAACCTAAATATAATGAGATTCTTATTCTCATCAATAAGTTAAGAACAAATGTTTATTTGTTTAAATAACCCATGATCCATACCTTACTGTGAAAAATCACCATTCACATGGATCACTTATTTAAACACAATGGGTCTGTTTCAAATGAAATTGTGCACAAATAAAAAGTAAATTCACAAACAATTTTTGAAATTAAATTCTTTTATTAAAATATTTGATTTTTATATCAGAAACCTAGTCTAAGAGGGCATACTATCCAACAGTATTGAATCCACAAGAACTTAGGCTCCCACTTAACTTTACCCAAATCTTGATTAGTAAGCCAATAAAATAAGAAGAGAATAAAAAAGAAAATAAATAAAGATAAAAATAGATATAACTCAAGGATGCAATTTCATGTAATTTGACAATTATCTTGAAAACACAAGATTGAATCCACAAGAACTTAGGCTCCCACTTAACTTTACCTAATTTCATTTGGGTAAAGTATACCCATCGTATAGTATAGGGAATAGCAAGTATCACTTAACTTTACCCAAATCTTTATTGTTAAGCTAATAAAATAAAAAGATAATAAAAAGAAAAATAAATAAAGATAAAAATAGATATAACTCAAGGATGCAATTTCTTGTAACTTGACAATTATCTTGAAAACACAAGATTGAATCAATTAGCATTCATCACAATCAATTGTCATATTGGCATCATGAAGGAATATAAAGTAAAATTCAATTGTTTCTCAAATCATGAATTTACTTAGATAAATTTCACTTTGTTTGTCAATCTACGGAATTACTATCTTTTGATTAAATTAACAGATTTGTCAATCAAGCTAATATAACCAAAACATGCATTAATCTCAATTCCTTATAAGCATGAAATTAGCTAATAACCCTTTGCTCGAGGTGGAATCAACTAATCTTTGATTATCTTAGTCCTATAATTTTAACTTCATCGCTCAAGTCTATTAAGATTAGACAAATACAAAATCCATGCGACGAAACTCCTAACATAGTCGTCCCAAGTTAATTAGAAGAAATCGCATCAATAACCAATGATATCAATTAATCAAATACCAGAGATAACAATAGATTAATAAAAAAAATTCTAATTAATTCAACATCATAATCTCCATAATAATATCCAATTACAATCAAAATATTAAGCACACATCATTGTTAAAGAAAAGTAAACAAAGGATAAAAGATAAAACTCATAGACAAGCCATTCTTTTTCACTTGAAAACCTTATTTAAACAATGCTACTTTGAATGGTGATTAAGTAGCTAGCTTGGATCCTTCAAATCACACATTTCTCTTGTAGTTTTCTTGTATTTATAAGCTCCTTGATACCAAAATTCGTTGCTTAAAAAGTTTAATCCAAGTAGAATTCAAAAAATACCCAAATCCTTTGAAAAATATCAAATTCGAGCATAACCGCCTCTGGGCAGAGTGGACTTGGCGCCTGATCCAGTCGGACCACCTAGCACTGGGTCCAATCTATTTTTGGACTTAATTTCCTCTTTTTCAGAATAGATCTAGTGCCTGGTGCATTATCTGGACCCGGTGTCGGGTCCAACCTAGAACCATTCACTTTTTTGCTCGAAATCTACTCAAATCTGCACAAATTCATCAGAAACACTTTTTACAAGCAAAATATCAAATAAGAAGTAATATGCCCAATTATTACAACAAATGTATCTCAAAAAAACCTCAAAAAACTAGTAAAATAATAATGATTTTAACCCCTATTAATTGGGTATATTCAACCTATGGAATTTTAAATTCCTGGATAATGGGTTAGGTTTAACAAATTTCTTTATCTCGATTGGACTAACTTAATCATAATGAAAATTAGAGGCAAGATTAGGTTAGCTTATAAGCTTTAAGATTAAAATATGTTAATCACCTAATGATCCGGTAATTACATACGATGTAATTGGTATTGAATACCTATCATTGAACTTAAAGATAGCCTATTGGGCAAACCCAAGGTTATTCTTGAGGAATTTGGATACTGGTCTACTAGGAAAGCTTCCAACGGGCTTTTTCGAATCAATAGTAGAGGTTATTGGTTTGAGTAAAATAGTGGAATAATAATGCGCTGAGTATATGGCAGCTTTGGAGGCATCCAAGAAAGTAGTCTAGATCTGGAAGTTCCTTTCAGAACTTGGAGTTATGCCACACAAGGACAGACCGATTGTGGTGTATTGCGACAACTCTGGAGCAGTCTCGCAATTCAAAGAACCCAAGAACCACAAGAAATGGAAGCACATTGAGAGAGAGTACCATCTAATCCAGAATTTTATCCAGAGACGGGAAATCGTGGTGGAACAGATAGCCTCGGAGAACAACCTGACAGATCCCTTCACCACGCCTTTGGCTGAGAAAGTCTTCAAAAGACACTTAGATGCTATAGGAGTGGGCATCTATGGACTTTCTTTGTCTTAGAGTGCAAGTGGGAGATTGTTGGAATATATGCCCTTTAGACTAGTTTTCTGCTGTAATTATCGATTTTATTAATAAAAGAATTTATTCTCAAAATTTATTTGTGAATTTACATTTTATTTGTGCATGATTTACATTTGGATAGGACCCTTTATGTTTAAGTAAGTGATCTGTGTGAATGGTGGTCTTTCACAGTAAGGTATGGATCACGGGTTACTTAACATATAAACGTTTGTTCTTAACCGATTGATGAGAATGAGAATCTTATCATCTTTAGGTTATTGTGTTATGAATTTCAAATGGGTAATGGCTTACCTTTAGCCAGTGAGTAGTCCACTCACTGCATAGCATGAGCGTATTTCGAATACGTAGAATAAGACTTGTAATTGTGGTTTCTAAAAATACTATTTAGAAGAAACCCAAACTATTACTACTATAGCATGGACTAATACTCTACTATTTGAGTATGAGTTGGTGGTCTAACAAAGCTGGAAGCATATACTTTGATATGCTGTAGTTGAGGTTCTTTCATAGAGCCGATATACTTGTATGTTGGGTATATGTAACTAGTTAGTTAAAACAGACTTTTACACGATAACTTTTGTACAATTTCGCCTCTTGTGATTTTTCAAATGATCTAAATATCCAAAGCCCTAGAGAACATGACTTGGATGTTTGCTTAAGGGTAGCTCCCTTGGAAAGTGGGAACATTCCAGGAGTCGTGGATCATTGGACTAGAGGTCTAAAGATGGTAGATATCTTTTTAGAGAGGTGTTAGTACACTCCTCCTCCTAAATGCACGGCGATGCTTAGAGGGGTATTTTAGTTATTATACCTATAGACCGAAGACTTTGCTAACGCAGCATTGTCCTTGGGGTCAATATTTCCTTATGGTGATATTAGAAAATATTTAAAATACAAAATATAGCAATTTATATAGTACGGGTATTTTTATCATTTTAGTAGCCAATGCGATGTATCTTTTGGTCCCCGGAATAGCCATTAAGTCCTGACAGATTTAGGTTAAGGAATTGGTCTTGATAATTATAGGTTTTATTTTATTTTATTTAAGTAGTCTAATTTATTATTGAACTAGAATAAAACAAAAGGCACAAGAGAGAGTATATATTTTATCTAGTTTAATTGGTTAATTAATTATTCAGGGCCTAAGGCCCAGATTGAATAATTAAAAAATTAATCTATGTATAAACTAGATAAAAGGCCTGATATTTTATATTGGTCTATTTGGGCTTGTTAATTATTTATTGGGTTGTTTTATGAAGCCCAAAAAATAAATAATTGAAACTTATTATTTATCGGTGTTCAAGCCTATAAGTAAATAATTTTATCTGGCCCAATGAATAAGACCAATGATAAAATAAAATTAAAACAAAAAAACAATACGGGATGGATGCAATATTGTTTAGCGTGAAAAGAGAACAAAAAGCATTCCATGCTCTTGGTCTCTCTCTGTGAGTGCATAAAATGAAAGAAAATAAAATCAAGACCACAACAACAGTGAACCTAAGGCTTAATAAGCTTTCACCGGCAAAGAAAGAAAGGGCATCATTCCGGATGCTCAAAAGCTTCACGTGAATGAGACGAAGCCAGCGTTTACAAGGACGTAATCCAGTGGCTTCAAGTATCCAAGTTCAGACATCTTCTTCAATGCCAATTAGGTTATTCAAACATAGAGGTAAACAACTTCCATGATGCTCTGTAAATTTTTTTTTGTTCAGTGAGCATGCTTTCGGTTTCATCATTTTTGTCATTTCATCCTTCAAGTGGTATCAAAGCAATGGTTTAACAAATATAGGAAGCATGATAGGCTTAACTAAAATAAAAAAAATATATTTATTTTGGACGTTTTCTGTGAACCTTCACTGTTTATGGCATATGGGATAGTCTCTATGTAAGCTTCATGAGTGGAAGTATAGGAACACTATAATTTACTACTCTCTTAGATGAAACATGTAAGCCCACTGTTTTTAAGGGCATAGGAGCTTGTTAAATGGTTTTACATGCTATCTGAACGAAAGAACCAGAAGAAGGAATGAAAAATTGCAAAAGAAAAATCGTAGAAAAATGTGGAGAAGATGAGTTGAGCCCCCTACCTTGGATAAGAGTGGAGCCGTCCGAGCTGCGCCTCCAGCCGGTGCATGAGGAAAGCTTTCTCGCGGAAGCTTCTGACTTCCTCACGTGCCGCGAGGAAGCCTTCTTCCATGAGGAAGCAAATTTGCAATTGCAAATTACTGCAGTCATCAATTTTGACCGCGTGTGTGGAGCATCACGGTCCATAGGTTTTCCCATGGGCCATGATCCAGTGTGGCGGGTGCCCTAGACCAACAATAAAAAAATAACAATTTTTTTTTTTTGGTCCTATACCAGACGACATTATTTTTATTGCAATAGTTAATATTCTTTAAATATTTTACATAAAAAAATAATTGTAAAGAAAATTTAGGATTAAACAAAACCATTAATTAATTAATTAATGTGTTTAATTCTGTTATTTGGACACTTAGGTTAAAAGAATAGAAAATCATGAAAATATTTACAGTTTTCTAACATGCTTATTTCTTTTTATACCCTATATGCAGGTTTTCTCAAAGACCAAAGTCTTTGGGAATTTTTTACTAAGAAAAATATTTTTCTTAAATCAAATGGTTAATTTTAATTCGAACAAAAATTAATTCTTAGTTATTTTCTCAAAGGATTTTATCCTTGACATAGAAAATATTTTGGATATAGATATTTTTGTGAATTAAAATAGAAAACTATTTTGATTTAATTTTAACAAGAAATTTTTTTTTTGTCAAATTAAACTTAAGATCAAAATCTCTCGAAAGTTTTATTGAAAATTTTTGAAATTATTAAGTTTATTAACTTAAATAAAATTAATCCATGAAAAATTTCTCAAAAAATATAAACCTTAACAAAGAAATTTTTATGGGTTTAGATATTTTATTTTTGAGATTAAAAGAAAATTTAATTGAAATTTTCAAAGGATATTTTCCAAGAAAATCCTTATTTTAAAATATTAAGTGGGAGAGGGATTCCAACGGTCCTATAGCTTCTATCATAATCCTCATTAGAGATTGTGGGTCCCCTCGCATCACCCTAGGAGTGAACCCGTATATGATAGGAATACAACAAGGATCTAAAACTAATGAATGGATGTAATTAATAATCTGGGACACATGCTATGATCGGCTAGCCCACATTGGAGGTTATATTTCAAGGAATGTCCATAGGAAATGAGAAGAAATGGTCATCCCACGATGGAGTTATTTTCTAGATCATTACCTAGAAGGGAAATTAATTTATGGTGGTTAATACACTTAGCGTAAGAAACTGTTAATCTTCCTAAGAAGCTATGTCAGTTTTTCTAAGAGCCAAATTAATTATATTAAAGATAATAGTGATATGGTTAACTATTATCGGATTTAATATAAGGACAAAGTCACAAATTATTTTATTTTTCACAAACTGAGTTTTCTTTTATTTTTGATTTTTCAGAAATGGTTGGTGGAGGTTCTTTTAGTCATTTGGCTGTTATTCTCTATGAAAATAAGCTAACGGGTCTAAATTATGTGGACTGAAAAAGGAACATAGACATAATATTCACTGCTGAGGAGTATAAGTATGTCCTCTTAGACACCTGCCTTGTTATCAGGAGGCTTCCACCGCTAAGAAGTGAGAGGTTGAGAAAGCATGGAAAAAGGCTAACGAGATGACTTGATGCTACATGTTGGCCTCCATGTCTAATGTGCTCTAGTCTAAACATGAGCACATGGCCACTGCGTACGACATTAGCTAATTACTAGCTACGATGTTCGTAGATAAGAGCCAGCCCGTAAGGTAAGAGGCTCTTAAGACGATCATTAACATTAAGAGGGCTAATGGAGCATTAGTCAAAGAGCATATGCTTAAGATGATTGCTGCTTTCGAGGAAGTAGAAGTCTTAGGGGTTGTAATTGACCCCGAAAGCTAAGTGGATGTGGTTCTCAAATCTCTTCCGGGCTTTTTTACTTAGTTCAAGTTAAATTATAACATGAACAAGCAAAACATGAGTTTAACTGAGTTAATGAAAGAGCTCCAGGTAGCAGAGAATGTCATGAAACCACAGTCCAAGGCTATGATTACTAGGACTTTTTCTTCCAGAACTGGGCCTAAGAAGAAGGGAAACGCATCGATCCAGCCCAAAAACCAGACTAACGAACCCAAAAGCAAGTGCTTCAAGTGCGGGCAGAAGGGACACTGGAAAAAAGAGTGTCCAAAACTTCAAGCCAAGAAAAACCCTACAGGTATTGTTCTCTATCTAGAGTCAATTTCAATGGTTGGATTAACTTCCACTTGGATTGTTGATTTTGGTGCCACTGATCATATATGTAACTCTTTGCAGGGGTTTAGGAAGATAAGAAAACTCCAGAAGGGCTAACATGGACTGCGAGTAGGAAATGGAGCACAAGTATGGGCCCTTGCAGTGGGAGAGCTGGATCTTATTTTTTATTGTAATAAAGTAATTATATTGAAGGATATTATGTACCCAGTTTTAGACAGAAATAGATTTCAGTTGCAAAGCTAATAAATCATGGATATTCTGTTTCTTTCCATTCTAGTATTACTATCAGTAGAAATGGAGAAGTTTTATGTACAGGGCACATGTATGGAAACTTATTCTTTTTAAATCTTACAAACAATCAAATAAATAACGCTCAATCTAAACCTTTAAGTAAGAAGAGAAAGACCAATGTTAATGACTCATATCTTTGGCATCTAATGTTGGGTCATATTAACTCAACCAGGATTCAGAAGTTAATCCATGATGGGCCATTGGACTCATTAAGATTGGAAAGTTGGCCTCAGTGTGAATCCTGCCTTATGAGAAAAATGACCAAAACGTCATTCACCCAAAAGGCTAATAGAGCCAAAGAGATATTGGGTTTTATTTATACTGATGTGTATAGTCCTTTATTTACACAAGCTAGAGGCGGATTTGAGTATTTCATCACTTTCACAGATGATTGTATAAGGTTTAGTTATGTCTACCTAATGAGGCGCAAGTTTGACTCTTTTGACAAGTTCAAAGTGTTTAAGGCTAAAGTGGAGCGTCGGACAGGTAAACTGATCAAAACCTTACGATTGGATAGTAGTGGATAGTACCTCCTAGGTGAGTTCAGGGATTACATGATACATCATGGGATAGTATCCCAACTCTTTGTGCCGGATACACTCCAGCAGAATGGAGTAGCTAAGAGAAAGAACATGACATTAATGGAAATGGTCCAAAGCATGATGTCTCATGCTATTCTTTTGGTCTCTTTTTGGGGATATGCCTTGGAAACAGCAGCAAATATTCTGAACTTAGTGCCTTCCAAGTTAGTACCTAGGACGTCCTATGAGATGTGGACTGGGCGTAAGCTAAGTCTAAATTATCTCAGGATGTGGGGTTGTCCAGCTTATGTACTGATCAAGAGAGATAAGTTAGAATAGAGATCAGAATTATGCTATTTTATTGGGTATCCAAAAGGGACAAAATGAAGTTACTTTTATCATTTCAAAGAGCAGAAAGTACTGGTAAGTACTAATGCTAGATACTTGGAAGATGATCAAAGTACTTCTATTGAAGGTTCAACAAGGTTGGAACTTGAGGAGAAGTTATCTTTAGAATCAACTTCTTCAGACCAAATTATGGAACAAGAAGAGGCACAGCCTCAAGAACTTGTACAAACGGAGCTTCATTGTAGTGGGATGGTATGATGAGACTCCGCTTCATCATGGAGGTCAAGATCAAGGAGGGGGAGGAGTAACCATGCAAGGATAAGGACCGATGATAAGATCTAGGTCCAATAGGCCTCAAGATGAGTTTCAATCACTCATAAAACCATGCTTGAGGATGGAAGAGGGTTGGAAAGTTGAGAAAACTAGCCAAGAGTTCATTTTGATGACTATCCAAGAAGGACCCCAACAAGAACTCAAGTCGGCAACAAAGACGGATGAAACTCGACCAAAAAGGAGGCCTCCAAAGGACGGCCGGTGCCGTCCCAAGTAACCGAATCAGCGCCGGCTTCATTCTGCTCAACAACGGATTCATTCTGGTAATTCGACCACCCGAAGATAGTCCGCAATCAGCACTGGCTGTAGCATCCAAATCAGCACCGGTTCTATCCTGGGTAGCCGTCGGTTGCCCCACGTTTTTTATGTTTTCTCCAATTTTCTCCAATTTTAATTGCTTGTAAAGACTTATTATGACCCTAAACTGTAATAGAACCTCAGAGATTACTTATCTAGGGTTAGGGTAGTATAAATAGAACCTTTTGTGATTTGACAACACAATTCACACATTTTAATTCAAATTTGAAGAGAGAATCTTGAGAGGCCCTAACCTCCTTGTTCAAGACCATGCTTAAGGGTTAGTCCTCCTTATGAATGAGTCTATAAATATTTTGGATAATCTAATGTGGTTTCTTTGAATGGGTCTTTTAGTTACTTTGTTCTTCTAAGGTTTGTTTGAATTCCATTACTTGAGTGCCTATTTTCTCTATTCTTTTTGTTCTTGTTTACCTTTGTTGCTTCAAGGGTATTGGGGTGAAATTATAGTAGAACTTTCTACTATTCTTGAGGGTCTTTGAAGCTTAGTTCTTTAAGGGTTTGATAGAGGGTAAGTTGTTATTTCATTTTCTCCTTTTTTTTGTCTCAAAAAGTATCTCTGTTTTGGTCCCATTGATTGAGCTGAACACATAACCAACTAAACCACTCACAACACCAAGAAAAAGCCCACACAAGATCATATCAAAAAGTTTGGTATCAGAGCAAGGAAAGCTTTGATTCCCATCAAAGCTAGAAAGCAAGAAAATGAGCCCTACAAAGTTGAAGAAAAAGAAAACAGAAAAAATCCCGTAACTAAAAAATATGCTAAAAAAGGTCATGAAATCTTTGTTATCTCTTGATTTTTCTCTTGGGAAATTTCTCCTTGATGTTAATATAATCCTTGGGAACAAATTTTTCTTGTGTTTGTGGTGAAAATTGCCTTGAATATGGGTGAAAATATTAATTGTTCTTAAGTGACGGGATTGCATCCAAGGTATTTGATAAATGTTCCATGAGAATGTTTTTTGCTATAATTGGGAACTTTGACTCTTAATTTTTATTCCTTGGAATATTGGAACTTAGTATATCACTTTATTATTGAATTCCATGCTCATTGAACTCAACTTTATTAGTGCCCACTTGTGATCACCTTGTTCTTCATAATCCTAGTTCTAGTTGTTCTTGTTTCTTTGTTCTTACTAATTCTTATTTGTTTCTTGCTTAGAAGTGTTTCTTGTGTGACTAGTGTTCGTTCTTATGTTGATTGAGTCCACGTTTCTTGAAATTCTTGATTAAAACTTAATTGCTTGATGTGCGTAACAAATGTTTGTTGAAATTCCCCTAAGACCCCCTAATTGGAAAATTCTTTTGATTTGTGTGATTCACTAAGTTGGACTAAAACTTTAGCCATTGGGGAGAATTGGGGTTGAACAAGAAGGCTTGGGAATTGAGAAAAAGGCAAGAAGGTGAGCCTATTACTAAAAGAGCCTAAGAGAACAAACCCGAGCGTGGAGTGATCAATCCTTGCGAGCCAACACGCAAGGAAGTAAAGTGAGAAACTATTTTTCTTCCTAACCTCTTTTGTTTTGCAGGTATAACTAAATATTCCATCACCATGGCCCATGATCAAGAGATCTCTAGGCCTAACACAAGTGGACCTAGTAGACCTCAAGAAGAACAAATTGATACTAGGGGTTTGCGTGAAAACTTGCAAGCTATGATGAGGACTGTGCAAAGTGAGTTCCAAAACATGACAAGAGGGTTGATAAATCATCTTAGACAATCTTCTACCATCGCACAAATGAGAGGCCAAGAACGATTTGAAGTACGTAGTCCAAGGATGAGGAATGGTGTTGCCCATACTCTTCCGTTAAATGTCCAACAAGGGGAAGAGTGGGATGAGCACTCTATCGGGGGATTTCAACAAGCTCCTATGAGAGGGGGAAGACATGATATGAGAAGAGGATGAGGTAAGGGTCAAGGAAGGAATGGTGGAAACAACCTAAGGGGGTTAGAAAGAGAGTTTGAGGGAGTTGATGAATGTTATAAGGGGGAACAAGTTAAAGCCCTTGGGGAACACCATAGAGGATTGGGTAATAGATGAGGAAGGATAGAAGGAAATGATGAGGAGAGGGAGTTGAACCACATCAAATTGAAAGTGCCCACATTCTATGGCAAGAGTGACCCCGAAGCTTATTTTGAGTATGAAAGTAAGATGGAGATATTCCTAGAGAGTCATACCTATAGTGAGAGGTCAAAAGTGAGGTTGGCTATTTTGGAATTTTCGGAGTATGCTTTGGTATGGTGGGAGTAAGTTAGTGCACAAAGGAGACAAATGTGAGTGGAAATCGTGGCTAGTTGGAATTTATTGAAAAATATGATGAGGGCAAGGTTTATATCACACCATTACTACAATGATCTTTACCAAAGGCTCCAATCACTCAAGCAAGGGAACAAGAGTGTGGAAGATTACCATAAAGAAATGGAAGTAATGTTGATAAGAGCTCAAATTAATGAGGATCCTAGAGCAACAAGAGCAAGGTTCTTGGAAGGATTAAATAGAAAAATTGCCAATTTGGTAGAATTTCATTCCTATGATTGATTGGAGGATATGGTACATGCCGCTATGAAGATTGAGAGGCAATTAAAGAGGAGGGCATTTACTAGACCACCACTTCCAAATCTCAATGCTACTAGAAAGGTGCCAATTAAGAAGGATGAAGCCCCTAAGTCATTCCAAAGGGACTTTAACAAACCTAGGGAATGTTGGAAACCTAGAAAAGATTAGAAGCCTAGAGAGGATTGGAAACCTAGGGAAGGATGGAACAAGAACAAGGGACAAGCCATGGAAAGGCCATAAAGGAATAGAGATATCAAGTGTTTTAAGTGCCTTGGATATGGACATACTTCCCATGAGTATCCAAGCAAGAGAACGATGTATACTAATCCCTATGGTGAGGTTTCTACCAACAAAGAAGAAGAGGGAGAAAGATACCAAGGAGACCAAGAGGGAAATGGAGATGAGGAAAGTGATGAAGGGGAAGTTGTTGCTCAAAAATACTCTTTGGTGGGAGTCACAAGAAGGTTATTGAATTCACAAGCCATTAAGGATCAAGATCACCAACAAAGAGAGAATATTTTCTACACTAGGTGTCTAATCAACAAGACCCCTTGTAGTGTCATTGTGGATAGTGGGAGTTGCACTAACGTGATTAGTGCAAACTTGGTTGAAGAATTGGACATGAGTTGGATTAAACACCCCAAGCCCTACAAATTACAATGGTTGAACGATAGTAGGGAAATGAGAGTAAACAAACAATTTTTTGTGTTTTTTGAGATGGAAAAATACAACGATGATGTGCTATGTGATGTGGTACCCATGCAAGCGGGTCATTTGCTCCTAGGGAGGCCTTGGCAATACGATAAGCATGTAAAGCATGATGGGAGGAAAAATACTCATTCCCTACTCAAGGAGGAAACTAAGTTTACCCTCACCTCCATGGCCCCTAGTGAGGTGAACAAAGATCAAAGAATCATGACGGAGGAAGAAAAGAAGAAGGGAGCGCAAGATGTCAAACAAAAATAAGAAGTTGAGAGGAAAGAACAAGAGAGAAAAGAAAAAGAGTTTAGAAAGAGGATGGGCAAACAAACACCTTTGACGATCAAGGATATGAGTGAGCAAGGATAAGAGAGGGGAGGTAAAAGAGGTGTGAATTACTTAGCAAAAGAAAGTGAGATCATAGAGGCTAAAGAAGCTAAGGAACCGGTTATTCTTCTTTTATGCAAATGTTCTTATGTTTCTATTAATGATTTTTCATTGTCTTTGCCTAATGAAATTGTAACTGTTCCTCAAGAATTTGAAGTTGTTTTTTAAAAGGAGGTAGTCAATCAAACACTTACCCAATTCTTACGGACCATAATCAAAAAGAACTTAACCAATTGGGAGGAATGCTTGCCACACTTTGAGTTTGTTTACAAAAAGGCTTTTCACTCTATCACTTCTTATTCTTCTTTTGAAATTGTGTATGGTTTTAACCCTCTAACTCCTTTAGAATTGGTTCCCTTGCCTATAGGTGAACGAATGAACGTCGATGGAGCTAAGAAGGCAGAAATGGTGAAGGCACTCCATGTAGATGATGGCAATGATTCGGAGATGAATCCTTTTCAAGGAGGTGGAGATGATGAGACTCCGCTTCATCATGGAGTTCAAGATCAAGGAGGGGGAGGCGTAACCATGCAAGGACAAGGACCGATGACAAGATTAGGTCCAAGAAGCCTCAAGATGAGCTTTAATCGCTCATAAAACCATGCTTGAGGATGGAAGAGGGTTAGAAGGTTGAGGAAGCTAGCCAAGAGTTCATTTTGATGACTATCCAAGAAGGACCCCAACAAGAACTCAAGCCGACAACAAAGACGAACAAAACTCGACCAATAAGGAGGCCTCCGGAGGACAGTCGGCGCCCCCCCAAGCAACTCAATTGGCGCCGGCTTCATTCTACTCAACAATGAATTCATTCTGGCAATTTGACTGCCCGAAGACAGTCCACAACCGGCGCCGACTGTAGTGTCTAAACCGGCACCAGTTCCATCCTGGGCTGCCGACGGCTGCCCCGCGTTTTAGATGTTTTCTCCGATTTTCTCCAATTTTAATTACTTGTAAAAACTTATTATGACCCTAAATTGTAATAGAACCTCAGGGATTACTTAGCTAGGGTTAGGGTAGTATAAATAGAACCTTTGTGATTTGACAACACAATTCACACACTTTAATTCAAATTTGAGAAAAGAATCTTGAAAAGCCCTAGCCTCCTTATTCATCTTGTTCAAAACCATACTTAAGGGTTAGTCCTCCTTATGAATGAATCTATAAATCTTTTGGATAATCCAATGTGGTTTCTTTGAATGGGTCTTGTTGCTTTGTTCTTCTAAGGTTTGTTTGAATTCTATTACTTGGATGCCTATTTTCTCTATTCTTTTTGTTCTTGTTTGCCTTTGTTGCTTCAAGGATATTGGGGTGAAATTATAGTAGTGCTTTCTACTATTCTTGAGAGTCTTTGAAGCTTAGTTCTTCAAGGGTTTGATAGATGGTAGGTTGTTATTTTATTTTCTCCTCTTTTTTTTTTGTCTAAAAAAGAATCTCTGTTTTGGTCTCATTGATTGAGCTGAACACATAACTAACTAAACCACTCACAACACCAAGAAAAATCCCACACAAGATCATATCAGGGTATCTAGAGTTCTTGAAAGATAGACAAGAGAGGCTTTCGAGCTGGTCTCTGACTATCAGAAATAAGATCCCACAAGATACGAGGAGGCTATTACTGATGCCGATGCAAATCTATGGCATGAAGTATTGAAAGTCGAAATTGAGTCTATATACTTCAATTAGGTTTGGGATCTTGTAGCTTCACCTGAAGGGAAAAAACCCACGGAATGTAAGTGGCTATATAAGAGGAAGAGAGGAGCGGATGGGAAGGTGGAAACCTTCAAAGCTAAACTTGTGGTGAAAGGGTATACTTAAATAGAGGGAATCGATTATGAGGAAACCTTTTCCCGATAGCCATGCTTAGGTCCATCCATGTCCTCCTTGCCATTGCATGTCATTTCGACTACGAGATATGGCAAATGGATGTCAAGACGGCATTTCTTAATGGCCATCTTAACGAAGACATTTATATGTTCCAACTGGAAGGTTTTATTGCTAAATGCCAAGAACATATGCTTTGCAAGTTTAAGAAGTCCATTTATGCACTTAAGCAGACATCTAGAACATGGAACATTCATTTTGACCAAACTGTAAAGTCTTACGATTTCATTCAAAACGAGGATGAACCATGCATGTACAAGAAATTAGAAGGCATAAATGTGGTTTTTCTTATCCTATATGTAGATGACATTCTACTGATTGGGAATGATATAGGAACATTGTCATTTACTAATGTTTGGTTGTCTAGTCAATTCAGTATGAAAGACTTGGGAGAAGCCAGTTACATTCTTGAGATTAAGCTTCTTAGAAATAAAAAGTAGAGAATGTTAGGATTATCCCAAGCGACATATATTGGCAAGATGCTGGCTAAGTTTAGCATGGACTCATACAAGGGAATTCTAATCCCTTGCAAACATGGGTTGTCTTTTTTGTTTTAAGGACTGTCCAAAGTCTCATGTACGCCATGCTATGCACTAGGCCAAATATCTGCTTTGTTGTAGGCTTAGTTAGCAGATATCAATCAAACCTTGGGGAGGTTCATTGGCAAGCTGTAAAGTATATTTTCAAGTACCTCAGTGGTACAAAATATTATATAGTAGTTTACAGGACTGACGACTTGGTTTCTACTGGATACACAGACTCAGACTTCAAAGCAGATAAGGATGAAAGAAAATCCACTAATGGATATGTCTTCATCTTATCTGGAGGAGCTGTTTCATGGAGGAGTATCAAGCAATCTTGCATTACTAACTCAACCATAAAAGCTAAGTATGTGGCAGTTTCGGAGGCATCTAAGGAAACAGTCTGGCTCCAAAAGTTTCTTTCAGAACTTGGAGTTGTGCCACATATGGACAAACCGATTGTGGTGTATTGCGACAACTCTGGAGTAGTCTCGCAATCCAAAGAACCCAGGAACCACAAGAAAGGGAAGCACATCAAAAAAAAGTACCATCTGATTTGGGATTTTATCCAGAGATGAGAAATCATGGTGGAACAGATAGCCTCGGAGAACAACTTGGCAGATCCATTCACCGAGCCTTAGCAGTAACGATCTTCACTTTTTCTGTTACAGAATCGACTCTGAATGCTGTTCATGGCACAGAGTGAGATGTCTATGTGCCCACTAGGCTCGTTTTATAGTTTACTTACGAGCTCGTGTAGTACTCGTCCCTATCTCTAAAAGGGCTTATGCACTCCACTCGCTAGAGCGTTAGAGTGAGCGAGCAAAGCCTCCTTAGGGTGAGTTAGTTTTGAATGAAAGCGGGATTTTTTTTCCTCTTAACTTTCATCGGGGACTTGGCTGAGAGAGTCTTCAAGAGACACTTAGACGCCATAGGGTTGGGCACCTACGAACTTTCTTAGTCTTAGAGTGCAAGTGGGAGATTGTTGGAATATATGCCCTCTAGACTAGTTTTCTACTGTAATTCTCAATTTTATTAATAAAAGAATTTATTCTCAAAATTTGTTTGTGAATTTACATTTTATTTGTGCACAATTTACATTTGGATACGATCCTTTGTGTTTAAGTAAGTGATCCATGTAAATAGTGGTCTTTCAGAGTAAGGTATAGATCACGGGTTACTTAACACATAAACGTTTATTCTTAACCGATTGATGAAAATGGGAATCTCATCATCTTTAGGTTATTGTGTTATGAATTCCAAATGGGGAACGGCTTGCCTTTAGCCAGTGAGTAGTCCACTCACTTCATACATGAGCGTATTTCGAATACGTAGAATATGACCTATAATAGTAGTTTCTAAAAATACTATCTAGAAGAAACACATACTATTACTGCTGCAGTATAAACTAATACTCTACTGCTTAAGCATGAGTTGATGGTCTGATGAAACTGAAAGTATGTACTTTGATATGCTGTAGTTGAGGTTCTTTTATAGAGCCGATATACTTGTATATTGGGTTTAAATACCTAATTAGTTAATATAGACTTTTACAAGATAGCTTATGCACTATATCGCCCCTTGTGACTGTTCAAATGATTTAAATATCTAAGACCCTGGGGAACGTAACTTGAATGTTTGCTTAAGGATAGCTCCCTTGGAAAGTGAAAATATTCCAGGAGTCGTGGATCATTGGACTAGAAGTCTAAGAATGGTAGATAACTTTTTAGAGATGTGTTAGTACACTCCTCCTCTTTAAATGCACGGCAATGCGTAGAGGAGTATTTTAGTCATTATACCTGTAGGTCGAAAACTTTGCTAACGCAGCATTGTCCTTGGAGTCAATATTTCCTTATGGTGATATTAGGAAGTATTTAAAATATAACTATTTATATAGCAGGGTTATTTTGGTCATTTTAGTAGCCAATGAGATGTGTCTTTTGGTCCCCGAAATAGCCCTTAAGTCCTGACAGATTTAGGTTAAGGAATTGGTCTTGATAATTATGGATTTTATTTTATTTTATTTAAGTAATCTAATTTATTATTGGACTAGAATAAAATAAAAGGCCCAAGAGAAAGTATATGTTTTATTTAGTTTAATTAGTTAATTAATTATTCAGGCCCAAGGCCCAGATTGAATAATTAGAAAATTAATCTAGGTATAAACTAGATAAAAGGCCTGATATTTTATATTGGTCTATTTGAGCTAGTTAATTATTTATTGGGCTATTTTATGAAGCTTAGAAAATAAATAATTGAGACTTATTATTTATTGGTGTTCAAGCCCATAAGTAAATAATTTTATCTGGCCCAATGAATAAGACCAAAGGTAAAATAAAATTTAAAAAAATAAAATAACACGGGATGAATCCCATATTGTTTGGTGCTTTTTGTTTCACGTTCTTAGTCTCTCTCTGTGAGTGCATGAAATGAAAGAAAATAAAATCAAGACCACAACACAGTGAACCCAAGGCTCACTAAGCTTTCACCAGCAAAGGAAGAAAAGGCGTCATTCCAGAAGCTTAAAAGCTTTGCGTAAATAAGACGAAGCCAGCATTTACAAGAACGTGATCCAATGGCTTCAAACATCTTAGTTTAGACATCTTCTTCAGTACCAATTAGGTCATTCAAACACAGAGGTAAACAGCTTCCATGATGCTGTGTAATTTTTTTTTTTTTGTTCAGTGAGCATGCTTTCAGTTTCATTGTTTTTGCCATTTCATCCTTCAATTACATTTGCATATACAGTTAGCTAATTTTCTCTATCTAAGTCATCTGTATCATGACAACAAACTTGTACTAACTAACTCAGCTGATATAGAATGTAACACTGCTACTAAAAGTAGCAGCAGAGACATATCAAAACTGGGTGTCGCCCCGTCCAGTTACTCAGACAAGGGGTCTTTATAACGAAGAACCAAAAGTAGTAACCAAGGCCCAGACTAGTACAACTAACTCATACTGACGTGGTCATATAGATGTATAACAATTAGTCTCATACATGCGATCTTCATACTACATCAGTAATAAGGTACATAATCAAAAGAGAAAGCGTCCACACCTAGACTACTGTCACTGTGGTATCGTCTCCCTATCCGTAGGTCTGCTCAACTCCAAATCCTACAAAACAGTAAGATAAAAGATACGTATAAGTGAAAAATCACCTAGTGAGTCCTATGTGTGCCAGTGCTTTACAAAAACAGATAAGATAAAGCAATGTTGCGTTTTTGTCCCCAAAAAGGCACTACAAAAAGTTTTTTTTTCCTTTTTCCACTGAAATTAATTCTAAAAATCTCTAACTAAGAGTTTATTCAAAACTCAATCATTTTTGAAAAACTGTGTTTCAATTTCAAATCATTGCCCTAATTTTCCAACTATAGGCACTTCTCTAACAGAAGATTGGCCTACGTGTAAAGCTCATAAGGCTTCGCTTTCGGTGCCACATCTTATTGTGCTAAGATTGCAACCTACAACACTTAACTGTGCGTCACCGGAGGATAAGTACACCGTAGCATACTACCAAGAATGAATAAGTGTACCACAACACCCTAAATATTTTACTTGCCACCATAGGCTAAAGGGTCCCAATCCTGACGCCATTCACCATCGAGGCGACAAGAAGTCAAACACTATCGAGTGTCCCCGCCCGGCATTCAACAAACGACCCAAAAGTAAGGTGCACTCGCAAGTGCATGCCAAGTGCTAAACGGCTAGCCAAGATGACTCATCTCAATGTCTTGTAGCCCCGTTCAGAGTAAGACAATCCCCAAAACTAAGCCAGGTTACTAGGGTCGTCAAACTCTAACGTAGGCTAATACAAAGATCAAAGTCCTTGCTGAGTACTCAACGTTACCAATACTAATCCCTACTAACTGATTGGGCTAGAGGATTATTTGTTCCTGCAGAATTTCCAAATCAAACATTTTTTGGGCCAAAATATCATTTTTCAAAAATTGATCCCACTGACTAGCAATTCAGATAATTATTCTCATAGACTCTACAGGGCCAATCAATTCATCCCATAGGCACACCAGGCTAATAAAATAGTTTTCGGGATCAAAATTTCGTTTTCCAAAAGTCAATCTCATACCGAGAGATTATTTTCCAAAATCGTGTCGAAACAAGGTAAAACGTTTTTTCCACACATTAAAACAAGTTTTCATGAGTATTCAGGTCATTTTACTCGTACCTAATCTCAAAATTCATCTCCAAGGGTATTCGGATCATTTTGCTCATACCCGATTCCAAAAGGCTTCCCGAGAGTATTCGGGGCATTTTACCCTTACCCGATTTGAAAATTATTCACAAAAGTTTCAATAAGGATATTTCGGTCATTTACCGAATACCTGATTCTAAAAGTTTTCATAAAACATTTCAATAAGGACGTTTGGATCATTTTCCAAATACCTGATTTCAAAAAGAACTTATTTTAAGAAATCCAAAATTCTAATCTTAAAAAATGATTAAATTCAAAGTTTCCAATCATGTTTCCATAAAATGTTCTGATAAAGGCATTCTAGTCAATTTGTGAATACCCGATTCCAAAATTGTCATTTCCCAAAAATCCCAAATATTTAATCCAAAAATGACTAAATTCACAAAATTCATGCTTTAATCATTCGTTAAGGTTTCCAAGGCAATTATGATGTTCATTTGAGCCCAAGATAGCATAAAATAAATCTTGCTCAGATAAACCATAAATATATTCAGGAATTTTCAAAATGGTGTAAACATTGCATTTCATGGAAAAGTAAAGCATACTTGCTTTCAAAAGGTTTTAGAAGTCAAAGGGACTCACCCCATATCCTAAATAAGCTTTTATCGTTCACGTACCGTTCGACTACCGTTTTCACCGTTTCTAACGTGTCGTTGGCCGTTTATTGGTAAACCTACATCAAACATCATTTTTATGTTTAGTTGTGTTTGGTTGAAAAGTAGCCAATGGTTAGCTGATGTCTAGCCGATGTGCCCGACGGTTAGCCGACGTGCTCGATGGTTAGCCGACGTTCAGCCAAAGTGCCCGACAGTTAAGAAAATGACTTAATAATCGTTCATGTCATTTTTTCGTTGTTTATTTAATTCTTCTGTTTTCTTTTTTCCATATCCTTCCTCTCTTCATGAAAAAGGAATTATCTTCATATTTCTCATTCATTTCATCCCAAAATCACACAATTAATCCTTCTTTAGTTCATTCATTTCCCAACCAAAATTCTGGAATTCCTTTCTTAACATAAAATTTTATTTCACACATAATTTTCAATCCACTACTCCGATTGGGCTCTATGATTATCAAAATGATCATAAGACTCTTAACTTTAACTTTATGTAAGCCCTTTCCTAAGTTCCGATTTTTATGACATAATACAGAGGCAAAACAGTCACGGTAGTTTGCCCTAACTCAACCATATCCTTTGATTTTCTTCAATCTTTAACGCCTTGAGAACATTAAATTCATTCAATTTTTCCTTCGAATCATCTTTGATCCTTTAATTTTCAGATTCCAACAACTCATAAAAGTCATGTTTATTCAACACAAATGCACTTCCTTCACTCAAAAGTTAGCATAATTCATCATTCTAACCAATTAACTCCTATTTTCATTCCACTTTGATCATCATCTCATCAACCAAGATCAACCCTTCGAACTATCATGAAAATTCATTCCTTTATCACACATAATATTATCTATAAATCCCCTAGGCAGCCGGTACACATAATCACACATAAAGTTCACATACAAAGTTTATGTACCCTAGCTTTTGATCCAAAATCAATATATGAAAATCATGTTTTCATGTTAAAATTAACATCAAAATAATCACCATTCACCCAACAACAACTTTAATTCTAGCAAGGTAAGGTTTTACCTTATGTATAGGGCTCTTTGGTGTGATTTGCTCCAAGAAACTCTCAAGAACACCAAGAACACACACTATTCACCTTTTCTCTCTCTTTTGCTAATTTCTTTTGATTTCTTTTTCTCTTATTTTTCTCCTTTCAAGCTGTCAAATTTCTGGCTGTAAAACAGCCTTCCCACCGCCACATTTCATCAGAATTTTTGGCCAATTAATTTCTAATTCTATTAATTATGTGGTTTACATGTAGGTGTGTTCCAAGCATGAAAATACACATTATTTCCCTTTATTTTCCTTCTTAAAATTTCCTCTTCTCTTCATTCTTGTGGCTGCCAAATTTCTGGCTATTTTTCAGTCATTCCACCGCCTCTTCATGGTCAAGATATTGGCCAATTAAATTGTGCAAGACATAAATTAAATGACTCTACAAATGATGTGTTCCAATCACAATTAAACACATCATCCCTTTATTTATTTTGTAATTCCTTAATTCCCTATGTCTTGCATGAATTTTTCATGCAACCTCTCACAAGTTGATACATGTTCATGGGCTACCATCACAAAACGCCACACGTACCATTTCTTTTAACCGTGATTTCACTTTTTCTCCAAAATAATCAAAATTCAGGTCCGAAATAGAAAATTATTTTATTTTACTATTCAACTCCAAAAATTTCATTGAATCCATTAGTAATACTTAAATTCTTCAATTCTTTCTTAGTTTGGTCAAATTCTTTGTCAAAATCGCTGGCATGGTCAAAATGATGAAAATGCCCTTACAACCCAAATAACTTAATTTACACCCAAAAATGCGCTTCATCGCACTAATCAATTTTTGTTCTCAGTGTACCCTCAAATTCTTATTTTATTTACAGTAGTAGCCTTCTAAAGATTTAGGGTACATGTAGAATAAATTCAATAATTACATCTAGGTTCTAACAAAATGTTATTATACCAAAATATTTATTTTATTATGTTGATCATCTTTTGTTCTAACCATTGATACAATTTCTCATCCTATTACAAGTAGTAACCAATCGAAGGTTAAAATACAAGGTATTACATAGAAACTTGATAATTGTTCTCAAGTCGAAAAGGTTGGTTTACGTGTTAGAGGCTCCTATTCCGCCACCACCAGCACAAGATACTCATACTTATTAGCATGTTGTCCACAAGAAGCATAAAGAGGACAGTGACATGCCATCTTGTGTGATGTTGGTGTCAATGACCCTTGAACTGCAAAAACAGCACGAGCATATGAATGCTTACTTGATCATCTTACATCTTCGAGAGCTGTTTGATGCCCAAGCCAGGATAGAAAGATATGAGATATCAAAAAAATTGTTCCATTCAAAGATGGCTATGGATACTTCTATGGCCACTCATGGGCTGAAGATGTTGGGCTTAATTGAGAAGCTCGGATCTCTTAGTTTTGTGATGGATAATGAATTAAGTATCGACTTAATTCTACAATCTTTACCAAGCAATTTTTCACAGTTTGTGATTAACTACCAGATGAATAAGATTAAGTTCACCATACCCGAGTTGATCAATTTACTCAAAATTGCGGAGTCCTCCATGAATAAGGAATCCAATGCAGTTATGTTGGTAGAATCTTTCTCTTCTAGGAAGAAGGTTCCTAAGAAGAAAAAGAAGGTTTCTACTAAACCCAAAGGTGGTGTGGAAAAGAAAGAGCAGCTACTAAAGGCCCATACCATCACCGTGGAAAGATGGGCCATTGGAGGCGCAACTGCAAAGCCTACTTGGAGACCGTCAAGGAAAAGAAGCAGCAAGAGAAGCTCACAGGCACTTCTATTTTTACTCCTGGTATGTTTATGATTGAAGTTAATAATGCCTTCAGAAATGAGATATGGGTATTAGATACCGAATATGGATCTCATTTGTGCAATAACTTGTAAGGACTAAAGGACAATAGAAGGCTTGAGAAGGGCGGCATGGACCTATGAACTGTAAATGTAGCAAAGGTTGTTAAACTTGTTGTGGGAACTTACAAGCTACACCTGACTTCACTACAAAACTGTTATCTTGTACCAATTTTATTGAAAAATGTTATCTCAGTTGCGTATTTAGACTTGTGTAGATTTTATTTAATATTTAAGAATAAATATTGTTCTTTTTCATTGAATGATATACATTATAGTTCCTCAACTTTAGTTAATGGTCTATACGTTCTAGATATGGATAATCTAATTCTCAATATAAACAACAAGAAACTAAGGATAAATAATTCAACCTCATTGATATGATCATATGAAGCTCCAAAAATGAGGATCAGGCTCAAGAACAAGTACATTAATAAACTCACACACAAGAACACCAAAATGCAAAGAAATTAACACTCTTATGATAATGTGAATCTATCCTACTTTAAAGGCACCTTAACACCCTAATCTAACTAGAAATTAGAACACCAAGGATAAGCATTTGAAGGTGCCAAACATAATCCTGTTAAACAAACTAGGCAACCTAGCACATAAGAATAGAGATGAAGTTTAGATTATCCCTTAAGATTTAGAGACAAGATCAAATATGAGACTAAATCATTTAATTTAATCTTGATGTTTAATGGAATCACCCATGAGGATCATCCTCAAGAACCCTCACTAGAGAGAAAATCTGAATTCTCCTTCCCAAAATACCAAAAGTTATTTTTTACAAAGCTATAAGAGCATATTTATAGTGGCCTTAACCTAAATTACTTAACCAACTAAACCTAAATATTAAATAACCTTAATAAATATATTTGTGGCCCTATTACATGCCTTAAAATAGGTTCAAACATAATAAAAGTCGTGAAAATAAAATTACAATTGAAAAGGCTAAAAACAAGAAAATTTGCAATAGTTCGAAACTGGCCAGAATAGGGCCAACGCCGAGTAGGTCTTCTAGGGGTGGTTCCGGGTCCAATCTGGAAAAACAGTTCTCGTGCACAAAAGTCAGAACAAATAAACGAGCTTCTTTCCAATCCACAGTCGGTGCCGGTTCTGGTTGCTAGGGCCGACGCCAAGTCAATTCTGTTGGAATAATACTTGCATTAAAATTTGAAGAATTTTTGTAGTTCACAGCTGATGCTTGCTTCGTCGATCTGGGCCGGCGCTGGGTCAGTTTTGGACAGGCTCTCCTATTTTGTTGCACTCCAATTCCCTGCTCATTTGACCTCCATCTCGTTTCTATGTGTTCCTTTTGAATGATAAAATGACAAAAACGATGAAACTGAAAGTATGCTCTCTGAACAAAAAAAATTTATAGAGCATCATGGAACCTGTTTACCTCTGTGTTTGAACGACCTAATTGGCACTAAAGAAGATGTCTGAACCAGGATGCTTGAAGCCACTAGATCACGTCCTTGTAAACGTCAGCTTCGTCTCATTCACGCGAAGCTTTTGAGCTTCCGAAATGACGTCCTTTCTTTCTTTGCCGGTGAAAGCTTACTGAGCATTGGGTTCACTGGGTTGTGGTCTTGATTTTATTTTCTTTCATTTCATGCACTCACAAAGAGAGACCAAGAGCATGAAACAAAAAGCACCATGCTTTTTGTTATCTTCTCACGCTAATTTTTTTTTTGTTCATTGGATCCATCCCGTGTTATTTTTTTTTTTAATTTTATTTTACCCTTGGTCTTACTCATTGGGTCAGATAAAATTATTTACTCATAGGCTTGAACACCCATAAATAATAAGTCTCAATTATTTATTTTCTAGACTTCATAAAACAGCCCAATAAATAATTAACAAGCCCAAATAAACCAATATAAAATATCAGGCCTTTTATTTAGTTTATACCTATATTAATTTTCGAATTATTCAATCTGAGCCTTGGGCTCTGAATAATTAATTAACCAATTAAACTAGATAAAATATATATTTTCTCTTGGGCCTTTTATTTTATTCTAGTCCAATAATAAATTAGACTACTTAAATAAAATAAAATAAAATTCATAATTATCAAGATCAATTCCTTAACCCAAATCTATCAAGACTTAAGGGCTATTCCGGGGACCAAAAGATACATTGTATTGGCTACTAAAATGATAAAAATATCCCTACTATATAAATACCTATATTTTGTATTTTAAACATTTTCTAATATCACCATAAAGAAATATTGACCCCAAGGACAATGCTGCGTTAGCAAAGTCTTCGGCATACAGGTATAATGACTAAAATACCCCTCCACGCTTCGCCGTGCATTTAGAGAAAATGAGTGTACTAACACCTCTCTAAAAAGACATCTACCATCCTTAGTCCTCTAGTCCAATGATCCACGACTCCTGGAATGTTTCCACTTTTCAAATGAGCTACCCTTAAACAAACATCCAAGTCATGTTCCCCAGGGCTCTGGATATTTAGATTATTTGAACAGTCACAAGGGGCGATATAGCGCAGAAACTATCTTGTAAAAGTCTGTCTGAACTAACTAATTACATATACCCAATATACAAGTATATCGGCTCTATGAAAAAATCTCAACTACAGCATATCAAAATACATGCTTCTAGTTTCGTCAGACCACCAACTCATACTCAAGTAATAGAGTATTAGTCCATGTTGTAGCAGTAAAAGTCTGGGTTTTTTTAAACAGTACTTTTAGAAACCAACATTATAGGCCTTGTTCTACGTATTCGAAATACGCTCATGCTATGAAGTGAGTGGATTACTCACTGGCTAAAGGTAAACCATTTCTCATTTGAAATTCATAACACAATAACCTAAAGATGATGAGATTTTCATTCTCATCAATCGGTTAAAAACAAATGTTTATATGTTAAGTAAATCCCGATCCATATCTTACTATGAAAGACCACTTTTCACATAGATCACTTACTTAAACACAAAGTGTCCTATCCAAATGTAAATTGTGCACAAATAAAATGTAAATTCACAAACAAATTTTGAGAATGAAATCTTTTATTAATAAAATGGATAATTACAGCAGAAAACTAGTTTATAGGGCATATATTCCAACAATCTCCCACTTGCACTCTAAGACTAAGAAAGTCCGTAGGTGCCCACCTCTATAGCGTCTAAGTGTCTCTTAAAGACTTTCTCAGCCAAATGCTTAGTGAAGGGATCTGCCAAGTTGTTCTCTGAGGCTATCTGTTCCACTATGATTTCTCGTCTCTAAATGAAATTCCGGATTAGGTAGTACTTTCTCTCAACCTTCTTCCCTTTCTTGTGGTTCTTAGGTTCTTTAAATTGTGAGACCACTCCAGAGTTGTCACAATACACCATAATTGGTCTATCTATGTGTGGCACAACTTCAAAATTTGAAAGGAACTTCTGGAGCTAGACTGCTTCCTTAGATACCTCTGAAGCTGTCACATACTCAGTTTCTATGGTTGAGTCAGCAATACAAGATTTCTTGATACTCCTCTATTAAACAGCTCCTCCAAATAAGATGAAAACATATCCATTAGTAGATTTTCTTTCATCCTTATCAGCTTGGAAGTCTGAGTCTGTGTATCTAGTAGGAACTAAGTCATCAGCCCTGTAAACTAGTATATAATCTTTCGTACCACTAAGGTACTTGAAAATATACTTTACAGCTTGCCAATAAATCTCCCCAAGGTTTGACTGGTATATGCTAACTAAGCCTACGACAAAACAAATATCAGGCCTAGTAAACAGATATCTGCAATTGTTTTCCTATCACTTTATATAAATGACATATTGCTAATAGAAGATATTGTTTCTATTCTTCATCAGCAAAAGGTATATTGATACTGGTTTCCAATATGATAAAAATGGCTATGAGTTACAATCAGGCTACGTGTTCAATTTGAGTGCTACCACTTGATTTATGAAATCATTGATAGAAAAGATGTAAAAGATAGAAAGAGTTCCCACGGATGAGAACATAACTAGCTCGCTTACAAAAACACTATCCTAAAAGGAAACATGACAAACATGTTGAATTATTTGGTATTAGATATATGAATGATTGGCTCTAGTGCAAGTGGGAGTTTGTTAATATTATGCCCTAGAAGCAATCATATGTATTCTATATATTATGCATTATTAAATAAAATAAGGCATTCTTTATCTTTCATTTTTTTTTATTTATGCTTTCGTGTAAAATAATTGTTAGATAAAATCCTAAGTGCAACACTGTGTTAAGAAAATTATGATAGAGATCATGATGTGAGGTTCCTACTATACTGGATAGTGTTTGTACTTAAATTATCCCTAGTCATAGTATTAATGAGATAGGATATCATTAATGCATTAAGACTTGCACGTGTTATACTTCCTAATTTGTTCATGCTGTGGTTCTCACGTTCGTGAGTATTGTGATACTCAAAGTTAACACATAGATGCTTGTTAATAGAACAAGTACATTGGATGACCGATGAGATAATCACATGAATAACTATTTAGTATCAGTGATAGAATCTCGATATAGTAAACGTGCAAGTATCCTTAGATTTAAGATCTCCAAGGTACTTTGTTTGTTGAGCATTATACTTTGATTCTAATCTCTGGAGCCAAATCGAGGGCTACCTATAGGATGAATATTAGGTGTAATGTGAGGTAAACAAAAGTAGTTGAGAGGGTCGATAAAAGATTCACCATTCCTAATAGTAATGGCGAATATCTCACAGCCACTTGTAGGAATCACTACTCGAGAAGTCCTTAGCCAAGGTGATTATATATTAAAAATGGTTCCAATTGATACTTGTGATGAATACTGGATTCTTGAAACAAGTACTAAAATATTCGGGTCAGAGTTAATTTATTATTCTAGAAGGAGTTGCACTAATTCCGTACTCCGAACCAAATGAGATATTGCATGGTGAAAGGAGTTTATTGTACTGTCATTTGCTATTGAAAGATTCATGTCAAGCCACTTGACTTTTTGGACTTTTAGGTGGTTATGATGTGTTTCTAGATACCGCTCATGATCTGCTGAATATGAATTTATTAGTTAGAGAATTAATAAATCAATTCTTATTAGAATTAATAAGTTAATTCTATAATTATTAAGGATTATTAATCTTAAAAATGTTTAGATTAATTCATATTTTGCTACCCATAGATCGAAAAACCTAATAGGTCACACACAATAGAGAATTGAGTGCTCAAGATGTTATTTGATAACATTACAGGGTTGATTGTGAAAAGAAGTTGTTGTAGTCAAATTATAATTAGTTATAATTTGTGGGCTATATTGTAATTAACTAAAGGCATAATAATAATTGGTAATAAAGAATTCATATGAAAGTTTGGTTATAGATTCAGTAGTGATTCCTATGTAAACCGAATCCATAACCAAAAGTCCAAAGGCATTTGTTTTCTTACTATTTTATGTAGATGATATATTGCTAATAGGAAACGATATACCTGTCTTACAAATGGTTAAAGTTTGGTTGTCCAAACAATTCTCCATGAAAGACCTTGGAAAAGCAACCTATATTCTTGGAATAAGGATCTATAGAAATAGATCCCAAAGGTTGCTAGGTTTTTCACAATCTATATACATAGATAAAATGCTAAAGAGGTTTAGCATGGATCAATCCAAAAAGGGATTCTTACCCATGTCACACGATGTAAGCCTTTCAAAGTTGATGTCTCCCAAGACACAAGTTGAAAGGGATCACATGAGTAAGATTCCATATGCTTCGGCAGTTGGATCTGTCATGTACGCTATGATTTGTACTAGGTTCGATGTATCTTATGCTCTCAATTTAACGAGTAGATACCAATCTGACCCTGGTGAGGGTCATTGGGCGGCTGTAAAGAATATTCTTAAGTACTTACGACAGAAGTTGAGTATATAGCCGCTTCTGAAACAGTTAAGGAAATAAAGATAGAGAGAGTTCACATGGATGAGAACATAGCTGACCCACTTACGAAAGCACTATCCCAAAAGAAACATGATTGTCATGTTGAGTCATTCGGTATTAGATACATGAATGATTGGCTCTAGTGCAAGTGGGAGTTTGTTAGAATTGTGCCCTAAAAGCAATTACTTATATATTGTATATGACACATTTTATTTTAACAAAATGCATTATTTATCTTACAGTTTCTTTTATTTACTTTAAGCAATAAAACTATTCAATAAAGTCCCTAGTACAACCCTGTGTTAAGGAAATCATGATAGAGATCATGATTTGAGATTCCTACTACACTGGATGGTGTTAGTAATTAAATAGTCCCTAGTTATAGTATTAATGAGACAGGACATCATTAATGCGTTAAGACTAGCATGTGTTAGACTTCTTAATTTGATCAGGCGATGGTTCTCATAACCATGAGTATTGAGATACTCAAAGCTAACACATTGATGCTTGTTAATAGAATAAGTTCATTGGATGACCTAGCTTTGAGATAATCATATGGATAACTATTTAGTGTTAGTGATATAATCTCAATATAGCAAACGTGTAAGTATTCTTAGACTTGAGATCTCCAAGGTACTTTGTTTGCTGAGCTTTATACTTTGATTCCAATCTCTAGAGCTCGATCGAGGGCCACCTATGGGATGGATATTGGGTACATTGTGAGGTAAACGAAAGTAGTTAAGAGGGTCAATAAATGATTCACCACTCCTAATAATAGGGGCGAATATCTCATGGTTACTTGTAGAAATTACTACTCGAAAAGTCTTTGACCAAGGTGATTATGTATTGGAAATAGTTCTAATTGATACACATCTAGAGTAGTGGGTTCCTGGTACAAGTACTATTGTATTCAGGCCAGAATTAATTCTGGAGGGAGTTAACACTAATTCCGTACTCCAAACCGAATGAGATATTGTATGGTGAAATGAGTTAATTGCACTGAAATTTGTTATTGAATGGTTCATGTCAAGCCACTTGACTTCTTGGACTCTTGGGTGGTTATGGTGTGTTGCTAGATACTGCTCATAATCTGGGAATATAAGTTTATTAATTGATGAGTTAATAAACCAATCATAATTAGAATTAATAGGATTAATTCTAATTAATTATGGATTATTAATCTCAAAGACGTTTGGATTAATTCATGTTCACTACCAATTGACTAGGAAACCTAATAGGTCACACACAATAGAGGATTATATACTTAAGATGTTATTTGATAACATGTGGGGTTAATTGAGAGAAAGAGAAGTTATTGTGGATAAATTATAATTAGTTATAATTTGTGGTCCAAGTTAGAATTATGAGAACCTGATGTTTTCAATTACAATTAGGGAATTCTAATAGGATTAGAATTCTTAATTTTAGGAAGGGAAATTTCGTGTGACATATTAACAAGACACACGAAACCCTAGCTGAAAAGGGACACATGAAAAACCAGCAGCACTCGACCTTTTCTTCTCTCTATCTCTCTCGATTGTCTTGAGAAACAACCCTAGCCGCCATCTTGTTTCTGCTAGCACAGGAAAGTTTGGTACTTGAGTATTCCTCTATGTGGATTACTGTTAAAAATAATCACACACTGTGATTATAGTGGTTAGACGTTCAACTCACGTGGAGGTTGATCACGAGGATTGCTGGATCGCGTCTCAACTTGAAGAAGAAATTTTGTTCTTCGAACGATCAAACAAAGGTAAAAAGCTACTACCTTTATTATTTTTATGTCTTATTTTCCACACATAGGCGGGTCCTGGGATGGTATCTCGTTTATTTTCCACTACGCCGTATAGGATACGAACCTGAGATACCCAACAGCTTGTACAATATCTAACTTAACAAATCAGATCCAGAAAAATAAGATGACGTTTAGTTAGTAAATGAAATTTTTTTAAGTATAGTGACCTATTTTTCTACAAAATAAGATGATAAATCAGTGTTGTTGTCTTTCGACCATTGATCATCACATCGACATGCATGAGCTTTTACTTTTACTTTGACTCTGGGTTTAAAAAGGACCCAAGCATGCTTGGATGAATTGAGACGGTATTTTGTAATCTCCCTAATATAGGAGAATACCTAAACAGAAAAACTTTTCCACGTATGCCTGATCACACATTAAACATAAAAACAAACGTGCCTATTATGTTGTTGAGAAATGTCAATCCAAACAAAGGATTATGCAATGGCACAAAACTAATTCTAGCACAAACAGGGAAAAAAGTCATTGAAGGATGAATTATTTTAGGTTAAAAAATAGGAGACAAAGTAACTATACCAAGAATGGATATGTCTTCAACAGATTCAAAGATGCCTTTCACTTTGATAAGAAGACAATTTCCTGTGAATATATGCTATGTAAGGACAATTAACAATAGTCAAGGACAAATTTTGTCTAATATTGGACTGAACATATCAAAACCAGTCTTCTCTCATAGGCAACTGTATGTTGCACTTTCTTCACGAGTAAAATTGCCAAGAGAAATAAAAATCATCACTTATGAACATGACTCAGATTTCAAAAGATATACCCAAAACATCGTCTATGAAGAAGTTTACAATTGATTCCCAAAGGTAACTTTAAAATAAAATTGAAAAATTTCCTACAACTTCAAAACCATTCTCACATATTAATCTATAAAATAATTTACACCATTAATTTATGTAGGTTGCAAAGAGCACATGACAAAATCTTCCATACTTTTCTCTCCATGACATGAGTCCAGTACAATGGACTAAAATATGAGTTGGACTCAAATTCACTCAGGTGCTCAATATACAATGTAAACTCCATAAGACACATATTAATTTCTTTCTTATTAATAACAAAAGATAGATGTCTTATCAATACATAGAAATAGGATATTGCCCAAAAAAGCCAATCTCTTTTAATATGTGGCAAAAAAATTTCCTGCATGCTGAAAATGATCAAAGTTGCTTACACTTGATTAATTCATGTGCAACTATGCAAAACAATGAATAAAGGTTGTTTCAATGAATTCTGCAAGATCAATACATTTGATACTTTAATCATTTCTTTAATATGTGTAAAATAGTCAAACACCATAATAAAAATGTAGATAAACCTTTACCACAGCTAAATTCATCTACAGTTTTAAAAAACGATTATATATGTATATTCCAAAACAAAAAAAAAAAAGATTAATCAAAACACACAAAACAAAATCATCAAAAACTTACATTTACAAAAAAAAAAAAAAAAAAGCTCAATAAAACCTCAAACTATATTCTTTCCCTATATCTTCAATAAAAAAAAGATGCATTCACATAAATTTAGAAAATCACTTCTGTTAATGTTTTTATGACATTGTGCATCATACGTGGGTTTCTGATAATAAAACATCATCTTAAAATACCGAATGGTTGCCCAATCATGTTTATATTGACACCCAATATACTTAGCACACAATCAAACCCAATAAGCTTTTGGCATATCTAACTTAGAAGAATTTTCTTATGATTTTTAAACCAAGAAACCAACAAACAATACCTGGTAGATACCTCACAATAGTCACAGATATTATTATGAACATGTCAACTGCTATTAAGATCCAAACTAACATGAACCATCTTACTCAAAAATTGAAACAAGGACAAAGTCTAGAGGAAACATAACGAGTGCCATTGCCAAATAAACTGTTGCTCAATGACCATCAAAACAAGCATCAGAGAAGAAATCATGTATGATGCAAATGCATTGACAAATGAACATGACATAATGAATGGCAAAATAAAAGCACACCAAAAATAGGTGTATGAAAAAGTTACAACTGCTATTTTTTTGTATAGTTAAAAAAGTAATAAATGTTAATTTTCATATAAGATAGAATACTACATATTCATTAAAGCAATTCATTGACACTACAACACACACATAAATAATACCTCAATAAAATCTCAAACTTTATTCTTTCCCCATATCTTCACGAAATAAAAAGTACGTTCACATATATTCACATAGTCACTTCTATTAATGTTTACTTAACATTGTGCATCATACGTGGGTTTCTGATAGTAAACTATCATCGCAAAACACCGAATGGTTACCCAATCATGTTTATATTGACACCCAATATACTTAGCACACAATGAGATTCACTAAGCTTATCAAATATCTAACTTAACAGAATTTTCCAGATGATCTTTTAGCATAGAAAACAACAAACCATAGCTAGCAGATACCTAACATAAGTCACAGACATTATTATGAGTCTGTCAACTGCTATGAAGATACAAAAAGTAACCTAAACAATATTACTCGAATATTGAAACAAGGACAAGGTCTAAAGAAAATAGAAGAAATGCCATTGCCAAATAAACAGTTGCTCAATGATTTTCAAAACACAAGCATCAAAGAAGAAATAATATATCACTGAAAATTGAAAATAAGATCATGTGTGGCAAAATAAAAACAAAGCCAAAAGAGGTGTATGAAAAATTTATAACTGTTGTTTTTTTTTATATGGTTCAAAAAGTCATAACTGTTGAACTTCATATAAGATAGCATGCTAATGACCTGTGTTCATTGGCTGCAGTAACAATGTAGATGAAATAGCATATCACAATTAGTAACAGATATATTGTCCTATAACTTCTACCTGTCTGATATGTGTGGAACCAAACCAAGTCTTTTTCGGTTCCAGTCTCGAAAAGGAGGTCCTTCTTATGATGCTATGGACGGCTGTCTGAAGTGCAAACCAGAAAAATTTGGATAGAGTCGGATCTAAGCGTTGGCTAGGTAAGTATAGATTTTTCAATATCAGAAATATTGTGCATCATACGTGGGCTTCTGATAGTAAACCAATGTTGCAAAACACCGAATGGTTGTCCAATCATGTTTATATTGACACCCAATATACTTAGCACATAATCAAATCCACTAAACTTATAGTATATCTAACTTAGCACAATTCCCTTATACTTTTGTAGACTATAATAAAAGTTACATTCACATACATTTACATATTCACTACTGTTAATATTTTTTATGACATTGTGCATTATACGTGAGCTTTTGATAATAAACTATCATCGCAAAATATCGAATGGTTGCCCAATCATGATTATGTTATATCTAACATAATAGATAACTCCTCATATTCATTATTTCAAAATTTTCATTCAAGCAAAAATACATGTTTCTATAATTCCACTAAAAAAAGAAATAATCAATATAGGTCATAAAGATCATACAATGACAAAGACTTTGTAAACCAACTCCTTTAACTTAATCCTTTCAAATAGAGAGGGTGCATTTATAAAATAATCCAACCAAACCCTACATCAAGAAAACAAGATGTTAGTCAGATATAAGTATAACCAACAAACTATAACTATTAAATTCATCTCATAACCTCTCAATAAAAACCCTACAAGAACAAAAACTACAAGAATCTTAGAGAAATTTACTAAATGATAATAGCGTCTCTCAAACGATTGAGCCAACAAGAAATTGATGTTAGTGTTAAATAGGTACTATTAAAACCAATAACGACTGTAAAAAAAATAATATTGTATTCACCCAAAAAAAAAGCTTAGATTCGCCAAAACAACAGTTGGAAAAAATAACTCAAGAACAAAATCAAACAAACAAAAGGAATAAAAAAAATAAACAAAAGAAATGTAAACAAATGAAAGAAAACAAGACATCTTCCTAAACAGATCTCTGAAAAACTGCTGAATTGTAGACAAAAAAGACAACACGTTACAATGCACATAGTACACGAGCTTTAACAATTTCTTAAACATAATTCTCCCACAAATCTAATCCACTCACTCACAAAAAACTTCAAATCCGAAACACAAAAACTATCAACACCACTCTCTTACTCTTAAAATCACTCCATTAACTAAAACGTATAGAAAAAAAAATAGAAAACAATTTTGTTGGGAAAATAAAATACTACTGCTACTAAAAAATATTCCAAATCCATCAAATTTCTCACAGAAATCTCGCCCGCTCACTCGCAAAGAAAACCAAATCTGAAGCTCAAAGGTCTCAACACAACCCTCTTACTTTTAAAATCACCTCATTCCAAAAACATCACGTTTCTCACAGAAATTGTTAGTGTTGTGCCCTAGAGGCAATCACTTGTACATTGTATATGACACATTTTATTTTAATAAAAAGCATTATTTATCTTACAGTTTCTTTTGTTTACTTTTAAGTAATATAACTGTTCAATAAAGTCCATAGTACAACACTTTGTTAAGGAAATCATGATATGAGATTCCTATTACACTGTATAGTGTTAACAATTAAATAGTCCCTAGTCATAGTATTAATGAGACAGGACATCATTAATACGTTAAAACTAGCATGTGTTAAACTTCTTGATTTGATCAGGCAGTGGTTCTTATATCCGTAAGTATTGAGATACTCAAAATTAATACATGGATGCTTGTTAATGGAACAAGTTCATTGATGACCTAGCTTTGAGATAATCGCATGGATAACTATTTAGTGCTAGTGATATAATCTCAATACAGCAAATGTGCAAATATCCTTAGACTTGAAATCTCCAAGGTACTTTGTTTGCTAAGCATTGTACTTTGATTCCAATCTCCAGAGCTCGATTGAGGGCCGCCTATGGGATGGATATTGGGTACATTGTGCGGTAAACGAAAGTAGTTGAGAGGGTCAATAAAGGATTCACTACTCCTAATAGTATGGGCGAATATCTCACGGCCAATTGTAGGAATTACTACTCGGGAAGTCCTTGGCCAAGGCAATTGTGTATTGGAAATAGTTCCAATTGATACGCATCTAAAGTAGTGGGTTCCTGGTACAAGTACTATTGTATTCGAGCCAGAATTAATTCTGGAGGGAGTTGGCACTAATTTCGTACTCCAAACCGAATGAGATATTGTATGGTGAAAGGAATTAATTGCACTGTAGTTTGTTATTGAAGGGTTCATGTCAAGCCACTTGACTTCCTGGACTCTTAGGTGGTCATGATGTATTGCTAGATACCGCTCATGATCTGGGAATATGGATTTATTAATTGATAAATTAATAAACCAATACTAATTAGAATTAATATGATTAATTCTAATTAATTATGGAGTATTAATCTCAAAGATATTTGGATTAATTCATGTTCTCTACCAATTGACTGAGAAACCTAATAGGTCACACACAATAGAGGATTATATATTTAAGATGTTATTTGATAACATAATAAGGTTAATTGGGAGAAAGATAAGTTGTTTTGGACAAATTATAATTAGTTATAATTTATGGTCCAAATTGTAATTGTGAGAACTTGAGATTTCCAATTACAATTAGGGAATTATAATAGGATTAGAATTCTCAATTTTAGTAGGATTTTTCGGTTATATATATGATATAATCGAAGCCCTAGTTGGGGTTGGAAAAACGGACACTCTAGGTAACACGAAACCTTTTTTTCTTCTTCTTCTCTCTCTCTCGATTGTTCTTGTGAAGAACCCTAGCCGCCATCTTTTTTTACTAGTACAGGAAATTTTGGTGCTTGAGTATTCCTCTGTGTGGATTACTGTTACAGATAATCACACACTGTGATTATAGTGGTTAGATGTTCAACTTTCGTGAAGTTGGATCAAGAGGATTGTTGGATCATGCCTCGACTTGAAGAAGAAATTTTTGTTCTCTGGACGATCAAACAAAGGTAAAAAGCTGTTACCTTTATTATCTTTATGTCATGTTTTCCACACATAGGCGGGTCCTGGGATGGTATCTCGTTTTATTCTTCCGCTGCACCGTATACGATACGCGAGAGATACCTAACAAAAATCTAGCCCGCTCACTCATAAAAAACTTCAGATCTAATGCTACATAATCTGTCAGGTTGCTGTGATTTTGGTTCTGAGAGATGGAGACTAGAAACAAAGAAAGTTAGAACGTGTTGCTAAGGTAAATCAATGTTGCATAAAGCACTAGTATAAAGCTCAAACACTTCTTCTAAGAAGTTGCAAAAGGGCGAAAAAGAGTGGCAACGCAGAAGAATCGCAACGTTTTGTCTAATATTTTGGACCTCATATAATTCTTCACAATTCAAGAAACTGGACTTCAAAATTGTATCAAATCTAATTAATTGAAGTATCCGACATAAAGCTCATGAATTCTTTCAATCACATGAATTATGGAAACAAAAATATTCACTTAACAATTGAAATTTATATATTTACATTAAAAAATAGTCACATAAATCAAAATAATTAAATTAAAAAAAACACAATAATATACAACATAAAATTTATGACTGATTCACAAATGGCAAAATTAGATACAACTTTTAACTTTGCAAGAAATTCAATTGCTTTTCAATTATTCATTATTAACTTCTACAACTAAATAAAATATATTATTAAATAATAAGATTAAACAAAATGAAATATTTTAATTTTAACAAATTGGATTTTTTAAAATAAAAAACTAACAAAATAAAGTTGACACGAGCCAACTTCCTATCCTGTCACTACGTAAACCCGAAATCCCAATTTAGTATAGTTGAATTAGACGTCCACCATTATTATCCGTGATCCAATGGATATGCAGAGATCATTATACATCTAGGAAAACAAATATATATATATATATATATATATATATTATCAACAAAAATAACCTTTTTTAATCCACGAAATACCTATTTACAATATCCTTTCCTCGGGTTTGCTATATATGAAGCCCAAAAGAAGATGGACTTAAAAATGTATTTGCTAATTGATAGTTGGAATTTGTAAACTACCGATAAAGTCTTTTTAAAAAAAATATAAAGTGTGTGTATACATTTTTAAGTCCATCTTCTTATATATATATATATATATATATATATATATATATATATATATATATATATATAAATTCAAAAGGCATCACATTCCATTCATATTGGCCAAATGGAACTATAAAAGCAATTTTGTAGCAATCTCTAAGATCAACTTGAATTTGCCAAAAACCTAATTTCAAATCAAATTTTGAAAACAATAAAAAGAAGTAGTTCTTTTATATATATATATATATATATATATATATATATATATATATATATATAAATCAACTTTTGAGATGTAAAAAATTATAGAAAATTTAAAAAACAATATGTAAAAAAAAAAAAAAAACCTTTCTAATCTTAAAGCACGGCTTAGACTAATGAACCATTAAATTGAAAATAACATAATTCAAAAAAACATTATCAAATTTAATTAATAAAACATTCTATGGCAATGTTTTTTTTTTTAATAAAGGGAAATTCAAATACATGGACATTAAAAATAATTCTATAAAAACAAAAACATATAAAGAAACTTAAGTACTGTTTAAAAAGCCCTGAAATAAAAAAATACAAAGTAAAAATTTAATTAAATTAACATTACTTTAAAAATCATGTCAAACTAAATATAAATATGATACAATATACATATGTAGATAAATTTAGTATTGTGAAAACTATATTGTAGAATAATTTATGAAGAAACAAAATTTCACATTGTTTGAAATCGTCTGAATTCATTGAATTCATGGAAAATGAACAAAATCATTCATGGAGAATAAACAAAGCCAGTCACGTTGTTTCCAAAGGAAAAAAAAAAAAAGCAAAGTATCAAAGCAATTAACTTAAATAAAAAATAATTAGTATTAAAAAATTTATTGTTACGAATATTAAAAAATTTAAAAAATGATTAATAAATAAATAACAAATAATTAAAAATAATGATTAAAAAAATAACAAATGATTTTGATTTTCTTCCTTTAAAACTTAAAAACAAAATAGAAAAATCAAACTAAATATAAAATTAAGAAAATTAATAAATTATCATAAAATATTACGGACCCGGAGCAACGCTCAGACCACCCACCTAATTTATTTAAATTCCAATCCAAATACACATTTAGACTTTTGTTTTGGTTTGCGAAGGGAAGGGAGAGAGGAAAGTGGAGGATCAGTGACACATTTTACTTCCATTAGAAGAAGTAAATATATTTACTCTCATCCTATTTAATTAGAGTGAAAATAGAAAGTAAATGTGATTTTTATCTAAATCGGAGAGGAGAGATTTACTGATGTGGAGGAGAACTACTCTCATCCCATATTTACTTCTCACTTACTTTACACTCTAACCAAATAAAATAAATTTAAGGTTTACCTAATTTACTTCTTCTCCCATTTACTGTCGGGCATTGGGCTATTGGAAGATGACAATTTTCCAATACCAAAAACGACACCGTTAGGCTACAATTTCATCTGTCCAGAAAGCTGCCTCTCTCCCTCATCACATCGTCTCAGGTTTTATTACATCCTCAGCTCTCTCTCTCGGCCGCTCTGATTGAACCCTGAAACTGCAAACTAAAGCGCCATTCTATATATTACACATACATATAGAGAAAGTTTCAGAGAGGAAGTGCAATTAATCTTGTGTCTATATTTGTAGTTCTATATATAGCGACTGAGGGGGATGAGTATATGGAATTATGTGGTGACGGCTCACAAGCCGACGAATGTAACTCACTCGTGCGTAGGGAACTTTACCGGGCCGCAGGAGCTTAATCTCATCATTGCGTAAGATTTTTTTCATTTCACGTTTCTTGTGTTTATGCGCGCCCGTAACGCATGATAATGCTCAGCTTATTGTTTGAAATTGATGAGAAAATGTTAATGTATGGTGTCTATGAACAAATGTGATTTGAATTTAGGTTTGTGTAAATTTCGGGGTTTCTATTACTATTTTTTGAATATATTTTCAGTTTTATATTTGACTTTCATGATTAAATTCTGGGTTTCTTTATGCTTTTTGGAAAATTAGATAAAATTAGGGTTTTTCTTTTTGTGGGTTTGACAGCATAGAAATAAACTATGCTGCAAGTGGCAGAATGACTTGCTAAATTCGAGATGGATGGAGAACCCTTGAAATGTAAGATGTTTTAGATAAATGTTGAATTGAATAATAGAATCAGTCTTGAAGATAGGTACAAAGACCAAACAGGCCACAAATTGACGGTGGTAAATAACTACTTGCATTGAGTAATTGGAAATTTCGTTGTATTGATAAATAGTGGGTCTATTGTGACTGTAACTTCTCTTTTTGCTCTGTCTGTGGAGCTATGAATTTCTTGGAACGTAGATAGACCAAAAGAGGGAACTAATAGAAATTACATTACGGTTGGAAAATGAAAACCTGCTGGAATATGTCTTCTATGGACTATTTCCATAGGATGGGTCCTGCTGGTGCAGTAGGTCTGATGTGTGCTATTTGATCTGAGTTGCAAATGTTCCTTCAATAGGAAGAAATACTCTTGTTTCATAGAAGGGTGAGAGTGGTTGAATACATTGGAAGTGATTTAATTTATGGGATTATGGAATTTTGCTTGAGTGGAATGCATTAGGAACTTTTATTTACCACTGTGCACCCATAAATTGGAAGGAAAAAAGTGTAACACAGCTTACAGCAAACTATTAAAGTTATAGAAAAAACATGAGAATTGAAAAGATGGATGTTAGGAACAACAATAAAAGTAGAACCTTCAGATGAAAAAATTATAGACTGGAATTGGAATGTTCTGATGTCAACATGCTAAAAAAAATGAGAATATGTGGAATGGTTGGGAGAAGTAAGACTAGAATACTGAAGGCAAACCGTGGAAAGAGGTTGCCCAAAATTAGCAATTACATAAAAAATGTGAAGGGTGTGTTCCTTAATCAATGTATGACCTCGAGTGGAGTAGAATGGATGAAAATATTCATTTGTTTTTTGTGTGTGTGAATATTTGCATTTCTTTAGATACTGTTGCTAACGCTAGATTTCTTGCAAAATAGTTTAAAAAAAAAAAAAAAAGGAAGGGAACAAAAAATTTGTTGGTTTCCTTTTTTGTTTAGAAGATTGATTTTTTTTTTTTGGTTTTTCTTAAATTGCATGAATATTTTAATCAAAGAGGTCATTAGGCAAAGCGAAGAATATTCAGTTACAAAGTGAATATCTCATGAGTGATGTTTAAGTGACTTCTAACAGCGCCATTCTCGTGTAGGCCTGTTGCCAATCCTAGGAGGAATACATGCATATGGTCATACCTATATTACAAATACTTCATGTCTTAAATCTCTCTTCTGCTTAGCATCTATGATCCTTTAATGATTTCAGTGTATGTTTTGATTGACTTGTTGCCGTCTACATGTCATCGATGGATGTTTGGTCATGAGGGTTTACATAGCAGAATAATGCATATGAAGAAGTTTATAAATTGAAAAATCACTCAATCAATATGGTAAGGCAGAAGGAATTATCATATTATCAGATGCCCATTGTTTTGTCCATCTTCGAAATCATAGCAATTTTTGATCCTTCTTAACCCATCCTTTGTTTTTCTTTATCCATTTGATGTGCATTTTACTTGACAATGTTTGTATTAAACTTTTATTTTTTGTCAGGAAATGCACAAGAATCGAGATTCATCTACTTACTCCCCAAGGTCTACAGGTGCAGTTTCTCATTTAGCTTCTAGAAGTTGAGACATATTTGAGTTTGTTAAGTAGTTACTCTTCTTCTTCCTGCAAGTGTCTTTTGTTATACATTATTCACCACTCATGAATCCTTTTGTACTCAATTGATTAAGTTGACTTTATCCCTGCACCAATTTATGCATGTGTGTATATTTGCTGTATGAATTGGTATGTCTTACAATACTTTTATTCTGAGGCTGAATTTTAGCTTTATATCTATATGGTTTACCTATACCATTCATCATGATTTTGTGGTTGTGGAGAGTATTATACCAAATATTCATTGACATCCTATTTATGATTAGGAATGTACCAGTATTGATTAGTATCTCTGAAGAATGAACCAACGCAACCTCAGGCCTCTAAGGGGCTTATTGCAGATCATTTTAGTAGTGAGATTTTGATGAAAATTTTGAATGCTCCTAAAAATTTTTGTTGCAAGTGCTACTATTATGTGATCAATATTTGTACATGATGTCTAATCATGCCCCTGACCTCATAAATGAAGCTAAAACTTGTAGTCCTTGGAGAATCCTGGGTAGAATAAAGTCTGCTTTCCTCTTTCAATCATGACATTTCTAGGTTCGGAAGATTGTGCAAAATGAGGTCCATAGATGTTGAAATGCGTCCACCTAGGGGGAAATTCTCTACATTCATCACAAGTGTCATACTGTTGAATGGATTTTGCTTTAGTAACTTTTCATGCTGTAGCATTGGGTCAATAATGCTAAACTTCATATAGCTGGTTTTGTCTGATTATTTAAATATGGTTGTGTATATCCACTTGCAGAAGTGATTAGGGTAGTTGCAATTAATAGTTGGGCCATGATAGGGGGGGAAAAAAAGGAAATATGACACCAACTTTTCCCGTTTACATACATATTCAAGTGCTGATATAGCTGGCAAACTTCCATAGCAAAAGTGCTTTTTGGGAGTGTTATTGCATTCATTCTTTGGTCTCACATAATTAAACTCTTTTTCAGAGTGATTGTCTCACATCTTTGAACCTTGCATTTGATTGTTCAAGTATAGATATACTGCTATATCTAGAAGTCATTGTCATTTTTGGCTTGAAGAGCTTCAATTGCCAGTGGCATTCTTCTGGAGCTGATTTGAATTGTTTGTTCATTTGCAGCCTATGTTGGATGTGCCAATATATGGAAGAATTGCAACACTTGAGCTTTTCCGGCCTCATGTGAGCTTTCGACTTGCTATTATAAGTTTTGGTAGCCATGTTATTTGTTTCAAATTGACTTTGATCTTACTCATGTTTTGTCGTCAAATTGACAGGGTGAAACTCAAGATCTTCTCTTCATTGCAACAGAGAGATACAAATTTTGTGTCCTTCAATGGGATGTTGAGGCAGGAGAAGTTGTCACAAGGTTGGATAGCAAGTTTTGGCTTACCATCAATGGATTTTAATAATTGTCCTTTTGATATTTGCTTTTGAATAAATTGTTCCATAGCTTGCCCTATTTTTCCACCGAACTATGGAATTTAATCTCTAGGAACCCTGTCATAGGCTTTTTTTTTTTTTTATTTATTGACCTGGAAAAAGCCTATGCAGGGTTCCTAGAGAAGTAGTTTGGTGGGTGCTGGCCAAAAAAGGTGTATCAATAAAGTATATTACTCTCATTAAAGATATGTATGAGGGAGCATGTACAAGTGTAAGGACTGGCGCCGGAGTGACTGCAGAATTCCTTATTGATATCGGGGTGCATCAAGGATCAGCGCTTAGCCCTTTCCTCTTTGCAGCCGTTATGGATGAGTTGACCTGCACTATACAGGAGGCTGTGCCATGGTGTATGTTGTTTGCGGATGATATTGTATTAATTGATGAGACTAGAGTCGGTGTAAATGCTAAATTGGAGTTATGGCGGCAGACATTGGAATCCAAGGGTTTCAGAATTAGTAGGAGTAAAACAGAGTATATGGGATGCAAGTTTAGTGGTAGTAGAAACATAGCTCAGAGTGTAACTTTGGAAGGTAGAGATATACCGTTAGCTAATTGTTTTCGCTATCTAGGATCTATTATTCAGAAAGACGGAGAGCTCGATAGCGACGTTGCACATCGAGTTAAGGCGGGTTGGTTGAAATGGAGGAGTGCGACTGGTATTCTTTGTGATCGTAATGCACCGTTGAATTTAAAGGAAAAGTTTTACAAGGCAGTCGTACGACCTGCTTTGTTATATGGTACGGAATGTTGGGTAGTTAAAAGGTGTCATATTCAAAAAATGAAAGTAGCTGAGATGCGTATGTTACGGTGGATGTGTGGATATACTAGGAAGGATAGAGTTAGAAATGAGATCATTAGGGAAAAGGTGGGTGTGGCATCTATTGAGGAAAAGATGAGAGAAAGTCGTCTGCGTTGGTTTGGACACGTTCAGAGAAGACCGAGGGATGTTCCTGTTAGGGCGATGGAGAGAGTGAGGCAGGATAGGTTAGACAGAGGTAGAGGTAGAGGTAGGCCTAAAACGACATGGATAGAGGTAATTAAGAGAGATATGTCTTTGTTAGATTTGGATGAAAGTATGACGTTCGATAGGAGAAAGTGGTGAGAGAGGATTCATGTGGATGACCATACGTTGCTTGACGTTGGTTCATGTAGCTGACCCAAGTTACTTGGGATTAAGGCTTAGTTTTTTGTTTTTGTTGTTGTTGTTGGTTTTGATGCCTTATTAATCATCCTTTTGGTTGTTATAGATGTAAAAATGTTATGAATTTTGTTGTTTCTGCTAGTTCCATAGAATCATTTTGATATGGCTCACTTAACAAAGTTCTATTGTTAATAGGGCAATGGGGGATGTCTCTGACCGAATAGGCCGTCCTACAGACAATGGTCAGGTATGGAATTCAGTGGCTTGAGTGTTAGAACTGCCTTGGCTACATGACCTATCAAATTATTAAATTACAATTTGTACTTCTTAATGTCTTTGCTCCTTGTTGTTTGCTTATGGTAGATTGGCATAATTGACCCGGATTGTAGATTGATTGGACTTCATCTGTATGATGGGCTATTCAAGGTGCAACTTCATTCAGCTCCAGTCTAATTTCTTATATCTTTGTGTGATTATTGATGGGTTCTTTGGGATCCGCATTTTGCTTTATGCCTGCAGAATGTTCATTGATGTATTGTATGTTAATCAGGTTATTCCATTCGACAACAAAGGCCAGCTTAAGGAAGCATTTAATATTAGGTACTATTTCATTTCTCCGATTGTTATTTGCCTAACAGATTGTACAGCTAAATTGCTAAGATAAAAACTATGAGATGATAATCTTCACATTCTTTAGTTTCAAACAACACCCCCTCCCTCCCCCTTTCTTTTCTTTTTCCCTTGCTCTGGCTAAAAGATTATTGTATGTTAATTTGATGCTATTTGTGTTGGTTCCTGTTGCTCATCCAAACTGCTCTAATGGCCCCAGGGAGAGAAATAAGGGGGGGATGACTGAAAGAACATATAGGATTATTTCAACCTGTCTATCGCTGTCTGCAACCTTATGTATTAGATATTTTTAGTCTACTGCACATTGATTGGTTCAGGCAAACCCTAAAGAATCTCAAAGTTATCTTTATTCAGCTGAATCAAATAGAAAACCTGAACTTGAGTCCTAATCCTTGCATTCCTTGTGGGATTTTATCCTTTAATTAAAAATTTTATTGTCCCCCTTAATATTGATAAGAATACTCAAAGAAAAAAAAAGAGATTGAAATACCATATTATTGTCACCAAGAAAAAAAAAAAAAAATTGTAATAGCCTGTTGGAGGAAACATCTAGAGGTGTTCATTAATGGTAAGTTATTTGAAAATTCTGTAGTTATGCTAAGGTTATCATCTGGCATTCTTGGTAAAAGAAGATAGATGATGAGTTAGATTTTTCTTAATGATTATTGCTCTCCTTATACTTGTAGTAGATTCTTCTTTTGTTTTTCAGTTGAATATGTTAAAAATATTTCTAACCGGTATGGCATTTATATACTTATTTTAACCTGGTATGAATATTTAAAGTGGATGGTTTGGAGAAAAAAGAAACAAATAACATGCGTGGGCTTTATCATAGTTGCAGAATAAAGTTGCTTGCCTTGTTCTTTAATTTTATGGTGAAAACATGGAGGAATGACTGGGGGACTGAAGTTATGATTGATCAAAACGTATTGCAGCAAATTTATCACTATTCCATTGGTATATATTGTGGAAATGAAGGTCAATAATTGATTTTTTAATGAAACTATGTTTTATAACTACAGGTAATAATCAATTATGAGGGTCCAAACCACAAGAATACCTATTGTTTTTCCTGAAAGTCAATTGATTAATGGACATCAATAATAAACAATTGATAAAGGCTAGACAAATGTGTTTTGGATGTTGATAGTCGAAAGTGAGGTCGATTAGTAGGTGTGAATAATCCATTAGCATGGATGCCTAATCAATGATTTGGGGCTATTTCTAGGAACATAGCATTACATGCAACCATTATCACCTATTTCACATAAATAAGCTCTCACATTGGAGAGCCATCCAACACACGAGTTTCCCCATGCTAGTTACATCAAAATGTAGGAGTTTTCCGCAAGAAACTGCATTGAATTCAAAAGAGAATCCATGAGTAGCTGCATTTCTCTTTTCTTCTACTTACACCAGCTAATCCATCTCATGAGGGTAAGTTTTGAGTTTGGGGTATGATAGTACTGCTGTGCAAAATGGATCTCCTTTGTTGAGTGCTTTATTTGCCAATTAATTTTCCTTTTAGGAATGAAGCAGAACTGAGAGTACTCTCATTTGCAAATAATAAGGCAGTTCTTTTAGCATCTGTTTTACTTGGTGCCCTTAGGATTTTCATAATTTAGTACCTATTTAATTGATATTTAGTTCTGTTTAGAAGTCAGAGAGCTTGAACTTGTTTTAATCTTTTTTGTGTTTTAAAAAACAAATGCACATGTAATTTTGTATGCATATAAGTGTGGAGATTCTTAATATCACTTGTCACAAAAAAAAAAAAAAAAGAATTTAATCAGAAATGCCACGTCTCCATTCCAGTTGAGTGGAATAAAGCTTCGTATTAGTCTACATGAAATTAAGTTCTTTTAAGGTTAGCTTTTTTTGTTTTGTATGTTATAGCTTATAGCATGCAATTGTGAAAATCGTTTTTGAATAGCGTTTGAAACTATTAAACTGCATAGTATGGCATACTTGAATCCTTGTTTGTCAACTGTGTATATGCTTGCTGAATGAAGGAATGTAACTGGCTTTTGGAGTGCTTGATTGTCCTACATATTTTTTTGTTATTTCATCAAACAGGCTTGAGGAGCTTCAAGTTTTGGATATCAAATTCCTTTATGGTTGCGCGAAGCCTACAATTGTTGTGCTTTACCAGGTTTTGATTTTCATTTTTTAAACTTCGCATTTTGTTCACAGTTATTTCGAATGTGCCAGCAGTTCCTGGATGTAATTTGTGGGGTCTTTTTCATATGTGTTAATGAGCCATACTTCCGATCCTAGAAAATGTCTGAAACAAGCTGAAAAGAGACTAACGAATAGGGTGCAAAGAGTTTGGTTCTTTTTTTTCCCTCCCTCCTCATGTGGTTTTTTCTTTGGTTTATAGCAGCAGATCACACCCTTAGCTGACTAGATTACTTATGTGCTTTCATATGTGCATGCTCTGTGTTCCTAAAGCACCAAATGATGTTGTAGTGCCTCAAGGATCCCAAAGTGCAAAGCACATGCGTTTTTGAAAAAGCACATGCGTTTTTGGGCTGAAGTGCAAAGCACAGTGCTTTTGTAAATGTGATTAAGTTCAATATCAATTTTTTGGTCTACAAGAAGCTGTAAGCATGTATGAAGGTTATTAACCAAAGAATATCGACTAGTATATTGCTATACGGTCAGCTTTTCAAATCAAGGTTTTTTTTTTTCCTTTGAAAAGTCAAAAGTAACTTGCTTCTTCCTCTAGGAGGCCAAATCCAAGACCTCTTGGTTAGTTTCACTTTTCCCCCTTCCTTCAGCTGTGATTGAGAATCAGCTGCCGGTTCTTTAATTCCCTTTGCAACTAAATGCTCAAAATTTTCTTGAAGTAATAGAAGAGCCCCTAAATTACTTTCTTTGAAACTCTACCTACATAATTTCTTATTTCTTTCAACATTTCTGTTCATAAATTACATTTGGACTCGTTATATTTTTTGAAGTTTCTGAAAAAATCCGTTCTTTTGTCTTATTTTTATGTCTCTCACATTTATTTATTGTTCTTGTGCACTTGGATTACAAGGTGAAAATATGCTGTTTTGCTTAAAAGTTGCTTTTTGCTTCCGAAGTGGTAGAGGACCTTGTGGCTTCTTTCCTTTCACATTTTGCTTTTCACTTTTAACTACCTATGGTTCATACTTATTGTATCTTCCAGATAAGATGCATGTGCTATCCATTAGGTACATGATGGCCTTATTTGGCTCGTGTAATACAAAGCAAATAGCTCAGTGGCAAATTCTGGTTGACACACTTTGTTGTTAGCAGACCTCATGCAGCCAGCTTATGAATCTTTCCCATCTGCTACCCACTTCGTGCAGCTCTGTTTTTTTCATTGCTAACAAAAAGTCTTGAAGAAGAAAATAAAACTTTCGTGCTAGTAGATGCATTGTTGAAAGCTGTCATGCATTGCATGTGGTTTCATTTTGGATTTTGGTTATGCAATATTGTTCCTGTAGCCTGATAAGTTAGTGTTTACTCTTTTTATTTTTCATTTCATTTGGCAGGACAACAAGGATGCTCGTCATATCAAAACATATGAAGTGGCTTTGAAGGATAAAGATTTTGTTGAGGGTCCGTGGTCTCAGAACAATCTTGATAATGGGGCGGATTTGCTGATACCTGTACCACCTCCACTTTGCGGTGTCCTAATTATAGGGGAAGAAACAATTGTCTATTGTAGCGCCGCTGCTTTTAAAGCAATCCCGATTAGACCTGTATGTTCATATATATCAGTCTAAAATTTGTTTAAAAAGAAAAAGGAGCAAGGGTCTCCAAATGTAATTGCTTTTCCCAATGGATCATATTTTTTTTGGGCTACATGTTAATTTGCCTACTTCCTCTGTTTTCCTCCCAGTCCATTACTAGAGCCTATGGAAGGGTTGATGCTGATGGTTCTCGATATCTTCTTGGGGATCATAATGGGCTTCTTCACCTTTTGGTGATTACCCATGAGAAAGAGAAGTTAGTGATCTTTCTTCCATTTAATACTTATTCTTTATTGCACATTTGGCAATTGATCTTTAATATTCACTCAATTATGGACAGGCTTCTATATGCATTTACTTTTTTCACATGTCTTAAGGTTTTTTTTATTATTTCATCATCAGAGTCACTGGGCTCAAAATTGAGCTGTTGGGGGAAACTTCTATTGCATCAACACTATCATATCTTGATAACGCTTTTGTGTATGTTGGCTCAAGCTATGGAGACTCACAGGTATACATCTCTCTGTTTTCATATCGAAGTATGTCTTTGTAAATAACAAATCTTTCTCCAATTCATAGTTGATTTAATTCATCCAATTGTTGGATAGCAATTATTTGAAATTGATTCTTAGTCCACAAGTATAATTTCCCTTGTTGATTGTTCTTGCACTTGGCGTGTGACATGATATGACTAGTGGGAACTTTGGATATCACTAGATTCTATAATGCATGCTGGAAAGTTTTTGATGGTGGGATATGGAAAAGAGGAAATATATGTGTTGTCTTGTCTTTGTTTTCGCTAATAAACACCAGAATTGGCTGTTTTCTCTGAATTTAATTTACGTGTATATGTTGGTGTTTTTCCTAGGATGTATTGATTTATTTCGTTGTTGGTTCTTTGTGTTTAACGAGTCCTTCCCTTTTCTGCTGTAAATTTTTGGATGATATCCATTAATAAAAAAAAAAATAATAATGCTGCAGATAGAAATTCCATTGAGATATTGCCATACTGATGTAACATTTGGTTCTTACTGAACTCGTTGAGAGTTTCTAAATTGTTTGTGCCATGTCAAAGAAAGGCCAGGCATGTAGTTGTCCATCTTCTGATTTTACTTGGATAGCAAGTCTATTTAATTTCCTGAGTTCCTAAGAAGGAATGAATTTCTGGACTGGTGGAGAGTCGGTTGGTGAACGAATGTTGAGAGGTGATGCTTTCTTTAGTATGCCTCATCCTCTTTCTTGTGTTTCTTTTGATTAATAAAATTCTTCTTTTATCTAAAAAGAGTATTGAAGGAATTTGCTAGTTCATATCCATTTAATAAATAAGCTACTTTGACCCCAATTAGTTTGCACTTGAAGTTAATGCTGTCTTTGATTTATTTTTGTTCATTTAACAATTGACTCTTAGTGCTGTTGTGTTTTTTACTTGAAAGAGTTTTGCTTTTGACAGAACCTTTCATGCATCTTTCATTTCACTATGTTATGGACTTGACTCTGTCATTGGATTTTAATTCAGCTCATAAAGTTAAATCTCCAACCTGATGCAAAAGGTTCCTATGTAGAAGTATTGGAAAGATATGTCAACTTGGGGCCAATTGTTGATTTCTGTGTAGTGGATTTAGAAAGGCAAGGTCAGGGCCAGGTTGTAACATGCTCTGGGGCCTATAAAGATGGTTCTCTCCGTATAGTTCGAAATGGAATTGGGATTAATGAACAGGTATGGTTGCTTGTATATTTCTTTGAATTTTCCACTTTGGTTCATGTATTTAAAAGCTTGTCTGGAGTGGAGATGACCTGTATCCTTTTGATTGTAGGCATCTGTAGAACTTCAAGGCATTAAAGGAATGTGGTCATTAAGATCAGCCACTGATGATCCTTATGACACTTTCCTTGTTGTGAGCTTCATTAGTGAAACACGTATTCTGGCTATGAACCTTGAAGATGAGTTGGAGGAAACTGAGATAGAAGGATTTTGTTCTCAAGTTCAGACTTTGTTTTGCCATGATGCTGTATACAATCAACTTGTGCAGGTATCCTTCTACCTTACTATTTCCAACTTTGATGAGTTGATTCTGGGTTTGAGGTTTGAACCTTGGTGTGAATCTTTGCCTCAAATGGGCGTTTAAGTGTTGCTTTTCTCTATGTATCATGATCAAATCATAAAGCCAAATAAGATGCACAACTACATCTGGTCTTTGGCAATGTATCCATGTTAAGACTCAGTCTCTCTTTTCCAGATAGCTAACAAATGCAGCAGAAGTGCTTTATAAATGAATATTTGATTCATTTGACTTATTATTCGTGGACTTTTTGGGAAGCTACTATTCAAGTTTGTTTTTCGTTCTCACGTGTGTAGACATAATGCAGTTTACATCTGTAATTGATCTTATATATTCTTATGAATATAATCTTTATGTCTTTTAAAGTTTTTGTGGTGGAATTTAGATTGAAGGAACTACGTATTTAGTATGCATCTGGTAATACAAGGGGATAATTGGAGGATGTGTTCCACATAAAACTGAGTTTGGTTTGGGGTTTTGGATTCTTGGAACTATTCTGTCTCTTGATTGGATCAGAGTAAATGTTGCCACCTCCTATTATTGATACATGGCACACCTATCCCATCCTCTGCAATGAGGTGGTATTAAGGATCACAAGTAATTGTGTCAAAATGTTCACAATTCCGACCTAGACATTTGCCACTGCACCACAAGACTAAGCTCTAAGATCCACTTGAGAAAACTGAACCTGTTAATTAAAGAAACTCATGGCTTGCTTATCATGTAATCACTGCAAGTTAAGATGGGCTGATGCAGCAGTTAGGCTGCGGATAGAATTCCAAGGCATGCAGTTATTTTCTGTTTGATAATGTGTGGCTGAAGGTAATTTAGTGACAATAAGGATGAATTATTGTTGACGAAAGGTCCTGGAATAAAAGTATTTGGTGTGCAGTTTCCTTTGTAATTTTTCTGAAAGGATAGTTCTTTTTTCCCTTCATATGTTGCTATATGAATCTTATACATTTCATGTAAAATGTATTCTAATGCTTTCCTGAGACTTTCCGAAGTTATTTGTTGATCAGCCCGATGTTTGTCTGCTGTTATTTCCTTTACCTTAAGGATTTAGTAATTGTTCTGCTGGTGCTATTTTACTGGTAATTAGTTGATCACTGCAATTAATATTTGTAAATAACCTGCTACAGGTCACTTCTAACTCTGTAAGATTGGTGAGCTCTGCATCTAGAGAGCTGCGAAATGAATGGTTTGCTCCTGCTGGGTATTCAGTCAATGTCGCTACAGCTAATGCAACTCAGGTTTGGTATTCCTCGCACTGTCATTCTACTTTTGGTGATATTGAGCCACAATGGCTTCCATTCAAATGTGAATTTATGATGGGCTTGTTGAAACAGTTTGTGACTTATAACAAAACATTTGGAGCTTCTTTCTCTTTATCTAGTAAGATGAAGTTCAGAACTTTTATGCCTTTCTGTTAAATGGTAGCAAGGAAAGCTGTAATCATTGGGGCACTGTTTAGGACTTGAAATAGTGAATGCTATGTGAGTTTTCCGTATAACAGCATTTAATTTATTGGCAGTTTTGGATACTTCTCTCCCTTCCTGCTGTATGCATTTCTAATGAAGTAGTTTTGTTCTGTAAAATGGCATTTAGCATTTTTCCTTCCATCTTCTTCATGATCCATTTTTATGTGCTATTTATGTAAATTCTAAATATTTTTCTACCTTATTGTTGCCAGGTTTTATTGGCTACTGGGGGTGGGCATTTGGTATACCTAGAAATAGGTGATGGGGTGTTGTCTGAAGTAAAGCATGCTCAGTTGGAGTATGATATATCCTGCCTGGATATAAATCCTATAGGTGACAATCCAAGTCATAGTCACCTTGCTGCAGTTGGCATGTGGACAGATATTAGTGTCAGGATTTTTTCACTTCCTGACTTAAATCTTTTCACCAAGGAGCACTTGGGAGGGGAGATAATTCCTCGTTCTGTTCTTCTGTGTACATTTGAGGGGGTATATAGATTCTCCTAATCACACTTAATCTATGATTTCTTTGCAATGGTTATTTGGACTTTGAACTATTTTATTAACACACGTCACATGATCTTCTTCTTCCTTTCCCCCTTTCTTCCAGGTTTCTTACTTGTTATGTGCCCTAGGAGATGGTCATCTCCTAAACTTTGTGTTGAATATGAGCACCGGGGAGTTAAAGGATCGGAAAAAAGTGTCTCTTGGGACACAACCTATAACACTTCGTACTTTCTCATCAAAGAATGCGACACATGTATTTGCTGCTTCTGACAGGCCTACTGTAATCTATAGCAGTAACAAGAAACTACTCTACAGCAATGTAAACCTGAAAGAAGTCAGTCACATGTGCCCCTTCAATTCTGCAGCTTTCCCAGACAGGTAAATTGGGGTCCATTTTATGAAACATTTTTGTGTGTGTGCGTGTTCTTTTTTTTTTTTTTGGGGGGGGGGGTGGATTTGGAATTGGTACCTCATCCAGAAACTAGCATATTATAAGCCAAAATTGAAGTAATTAATGGTCTAGATAGCTATTAAGAGCCGTTCAGAACTTTATTAGCTAATGCTACTTCTTTTGCAGCCTTGCAATTGCAAAAGAAGGTGAGCTAACAATTGGCACTATAGATGACATTCAGAAGCTTCATATTCGCTCCATCCCACTGGGAGAGCATGCACGTCGCATCTGTCACCAGGAGCAGACGAGGACCTTTGCGATATGTAGCTTGAAGTATAATCAGTCTAGCACAGATGATTCCGATACACATTTTATCCGTTTGTTAGATGACCAAACTTTTGAGTTTATATCAACTTACGCTCTTGACCAGTATGAATATGGTTGTTCAATACTTAGCTGCTCCTTCTCAGATGATAGCAATGTGTACTACTGTGTTGGGACAGCATATGTAATGCCCGAGGAGAATGAACCCACAAAGGTCAGTTGTCCTTGTACCAAATCTCTTGCTTTTCCTGTGACTACGAGTGTCTTCTCTTCTTAACATGTCTTTTCCTTTGATTTTTCTTTTTGGACGTGGGAGGAGGGTGGATATTGATCTACACTTGTTTGTAACAAACTACAAATACATGAAAAGACTGAAGAGGCCAAAATTTTTTTAAATCTGTTATTCTATACTTTTCTCTGCATTTTCATGGTAATAGAACTTCGACTGTTCTTGGGTTCACTTTCATGCATGTCTCGCACTTTTGCGTATGCTTCGGTGACCACATTCATGTTCTTGTAACTTGCTAGAGGCTGAAGATCATCTGCAGGAGTTTCTACTGTGTGATTAGTTCTGAGTTCCCATTTGTGTTATTAGCTCAATGTAGGATATAGTTTCTAGTTAGTTATATGCAAAGATTGAGGTTACAAGGTTGCAGATTATTACCTTTCTCATTGGAGCAGTTTTGGGGGGGGGGGGGTTCTCTTGTACATCAAATTATAAACAAAGAAGCAAGTCTGCTTCTGTGCGATCTAGCCGTGCTGTATATTTCTTGACGTGTGGAAAGGTTAAAGCTTTGGAATGTGCAGCCCTTGCTGTTTTTTGGGTACTACATAATGAAAGGAATTTGAGATATTTCCATAGTTTAAAGCAACCAATCTGGTTGTACGAGCAAGTGAATTTGTTGTGTATATTTTTCTGTAACAGGCATCATTGCTACATGCCTTGTGAATTAATTTTGTGTCTGAGCATTATTTTTTGTCTCAATAGAGTTTACACATTTGTGAATGATATTGAAAATACTCATATAAAAAACCTATACATTTATCAACCATTTACAAGAAGTTTTAACATAAGGGCAAAAAGTGGTTTGTGACCATCAGCATACATGTTTCTTCTCATTCTGATAATTATTGGTTCAAATGTCCTCCATTGGCAAAATGTAAGAATCTAGTTGGAAGTGATCATACATGTATGCTTTTTGACATATCACTTCCTATGTTATCTCTCTTCTGGAAATGGGGGGAACTGGCTCAGTAAAGATGTAAGACCAGTAGAAATTAGTTGCCATCATTGAGGTGTGGAGGTCATGGTAATGTTTTGTTAATACCAAAAGAATCGCTATTTCATAACTCGAGGTTTCATCTCTGCTGAGCATGGGTCAGTTGAGGGATGAGGCTTAGAACAATTACTGGTGAATTTTGTTTTTTGTTGTATAATCACCAATCTATTAGTTCACTTTTATCTGTATTTTGTGTATGATGGGAGATTATATGTATATTTGGTAATTCTGTTTGACCTTTTGTTTAGTATGTTCGAAACTAAATTGTATGTTTTAGCTGCTATTATTCTTGTTCTTGTTGGCAGGAGTCTACTTTGTCAGATATTCATTTATTCAGTGCTTATATAGATTGTCTTTGACGAATTTCATAACAACACTAAGAATGCCAACTCGTAAAAAACTTCTTATATGAGCTATCATGGATTCTCTACTGTGAATAAAGATGTGTTCTTGCTGTTGTCAATCAGTTAGTCGATGGAAAAACCAGCAAAGCAGATCCCTAAAGCTGCAGTTTGGTTTGGATGAAATGATGCTATGTATTTATAATTGGTTTTGTTTTAAGCTAGATCCTGTTTAGATTGCATGCCATTTTGTTGCCTACTTCCTCATGATGCAACTCAGTTGTTCTCACCTAAATTCATTGCCAGATTGGAAGAATTCAAATATGGTGCATTGACCTTTTACTCCTCCTCATGATTGACACTTATAGGGGCGGATACTGGTTTTTATAGTTGAAGATGGAAAACTCCAGCTAATTGCAGAGAAAGAGACGAAAGGGGCTGTTTACTCCCTGAATGCTTTTAATGGAAAACTGCTTGCTGCAATCAATCAGAAGATTCAACTATATAAATGGATGCTCCGTGATGATGGCAGCCGTGAACTACAGTCAGAATGTGGACACCATGGTCACATACTCGCACTTTATGTACAGACACGTGGAGATTTCATTGTTGTTGGTGATCTAATGAAATCAATTTCCCTGTTGATTTACAAGGTAAAATGATCAAAATTCCAGTGCATTGTTTGCATTCTTTAGGAAAACTTTTTGTTTCATTCCCAGTCTATCAATTTTATCCTTGCAGAGAGTTGTTTTTGTGTCCAACAAACTTTGAAGATGTCTGACTATAATTTCTGTTTGTGATTATGCTCTGGTGCCATTTCTTAGCATGAAGAAGGTGCTATAGAGGAGCGAGCTCGTGACTATAACGCAAATTGGATGTCAGCTGTTGAGATTCTTGATGATGACATTTACCTAGGTGCTGAGAACAACTACAACCTATTCACAGTCCGGAAAAACAGTGAAGGTGCAACTGATGAAGAACGTAGTCGACTTGAGGTTTCTGGTGAATACCATCTTGGTGAATTTGTGAACAGGTTCCGCCACGGGTCGCTTGTCATGCGGTTGCCAGATTCTGATGTTGGCCAAATTCCAACTGTCATTTTTGGCACAGTTAATGGTGTTATCGGTGTGATTGCCTCACTTCCTCATGATCAGTATCTTTTCCTGGAGAAGTTGCAAACGAACTTGAGAAGAGTGATAAAAGGTGTTGGAGGATTGAGCCATGAGCAATGGAGGTCTTTTTACAATGAGAAGAAAACTGTAGATGCTAAAAATTTCCTGGACGGGGATCTTATTGAATCATTCCTCGACCTTAGCCGTGCTAGGATGGAAGACATTTCAAAGGCAATGGCTGTGCCTGTGGAGGAACTCATGAAGAGAGTGGAAGAGTTAACAAGGTTGCATTAGTTGTTTATATCGGTTCATGTCCTCCTCCCCCTTCACCCCCACCCCGCTTCTTTTTCTTCCCTTGTGCTTGGTTTGGTATTTCTCTGCAACAGCGAGAGAACTGTTGCATTGGGACTTCTTGTTTGGCTGACTTCTGCTGTCCGGATAATGCTATAAAAGTTTTGTGCATTCTGGATTCATTTTCTGGTTAGTGCGCGTTGGTTCTTTTTTTTTTTTTTTTGGGGGTGGGGTGGGGGGAAGGGGGTAGGGTTGTTCAGCCGCCAATGCATTCGTGATTGTTTTTATGCTTGGTGAACTATTGATGGTGAAAGATGAGGTTCTTGTCTTTTTCGTTCATGGTCCCTGCTATCCTTATCATTTCCCTCTGTTGCCAAAATGTGGGGACTGAGCTTCGTTAAGAACTTTAGTTGCCTTAACAGAAAAATACGATGGCAACCAGAGTATCTGTATTAGATAAGTGAAATATCTTAAAAACAATAAATAAATTAGTTTTTATTATGAATTATTGGAATATTTATTAATTAGTGGAGGCTCCACTAATTATGGATTTATGTGAATTATTAGAAGATTTTTATGGATGTTTACCATTTAGTGGAGACACCACTAATTAAAATTAGTGGAAGATGATGTATGCCATGATGTAATTCACTAATTAGAGTTCTATAAATAGAGCTATTTTCTAAGCTTGTAATACATCATTATTTTGTGAAAGAAAGATTAGTGAAAGAAAGATTAGAGAAAATTGTGAGAGAAAAGAAAGAGAGAAATTCTTGTGCAAAATAGTTAGAGTTTTATTAGTGTGTAGTGTGAAGATTTTATTCTAACATTACCATAATTTTATAACACGTTATCAGCACGAGTCTCTACCGGTACAAAAGTCAGAAGACTAAGCACGAGTTTCTGCCGTTACCAAAGCCAGAAGACAAGTACGCATTTATTGATCTCTATGGCTAACATCGCGAAACTTGAATTTGTAGCCCTTGATATTTCTGGAAAAAATTATATGTCATGGGTTCTCGATGCAGAAATGCATCTAAATGTCGAAGGCCTTAGTGAAACTATTCAAGCAAATAATAGTGCATCTGCACAACATAAGGCTAAAGCTTTGATTTTTATTCGTCGTCATCTCGATGAAAATTTGAAAATGGAATATCTTACCGAAAAAGATCCATATGGCCTGTGGGTAAATTTAAAAGAAAGATTTGACCACCTGAAGATGGTCGTACTACCTACTCGCACGGTATGAATGGTTGCACCTGAGGTTGCAAGATTTTAAAACCGTGAATGAATATAGCTCCGCAATATATAAAATTACATCTCAATTAAAATTATGCGGAGAAAAAGTGACTGATGAAGATATGTTGAAGAAGACATTCTCCACCTTTCATGCCTCGAATATTGTCCTGCAGCAACAATATCGAGAAAAGGGTATACAAAATTTACAGATTTAATTACTGCCCTCCTCATTGTAGAGAAAAATAATGAGTTATTATTGAGAAATCATGAAGCCAGACCAACTGGCTCTACAACACTCCCAGAAGTGAATGCTGTTGGCTCCAATAGAAGCCATCGTTATAGTCGTGGTCGTGGCCGTGACCGTGGTCGTGGTTATGGTCGTAGACACGCTCGATATTTCCCTTATCACAATTATAATCAAACTGTGAGAAATACTGGCCACCTGAAGTGGAACAGAAAAGATCAAAAGGGAAAAGAAAAAGAAATTGAAGAAAAGCATGGGGATATATGTTATAGATGTGGCATGAAAGGTCATTGGTCACGAAACTGTCGTACGGCTAAGCATTTAGTTGAATTGTATCAAGCTTTATTGAAAAATAAAAATGTGGAAGCAAATTTTTCTCAACATCCAATAAATAATGCTGAGGATGACGATATTGATCATGAAGATCTTAATATCAATATTACCCATATGGATGTATCGGATTTTTTTGAACACCCAGACGATAGGATAGACCATTTAATTGGTGATTGCAGTGTCCAGAAGAACTAAAGCCTCACCCCGATATTTTTGTATTTTCATTTTCATTCTATTCTAATAATATTTACGTTTACATATATATATTTGTGTTCGGATGGTCGTTATTAATGATGATGTATGCATTATTGATAGTGGAACTACACACATCATACTAAAAAATGAGAAATATTTTTCTGATCTCAAAATGGGAGAAATAAATATTTATACGATAAACGGTAGTGCAAATGTAATTGAGGGCTCTGGAAGAGCTAGTATATTGTTGCCTAAAGGAACAACAATTATTATTGATAAGACACTATTTTCCTCAAAATCCAGAAGAAATTTATTGAGTTTTAAAGATATCCGCAGAAATTGGTATCATGTTGAAACAAATGAGGAAAATGAGATTGAGCATCTTTTTATTACTCAAATACATTTGGGTAAGAAATCGGTATTAGAAAAACTGCCGTCTTTTTCTACTCGGTCTATATTTTGTAAAAATACGTACAATTGAAATTCATCATCTAGTAAACCGTAAGTTTACCGATCCTATTACTTTTAGCATTTGGCATGACCGGTTGGGTCATCCGGGATCTACCATGATGAGAAGAATCATTGAGAATACACATGGTCATCCTTTAAAAAATAAAAGGATATTAACATCAGAAAATTTCGCATGTACTGCATGTTCCCTAGGAAAATTAATTGTTAAACCATCACCAGTAAAAGTAGGAGCTGAAAGTCCTACATTTCTCGAACGGATTTACGGAGATATTTGTGGACCTATTGATCCACCATGTGGACCGTTCAAATATTTTATGGTCTTAATTGATGTACCATCCTGATGGTCACATGTATGTTTATTATCTACTCGCAACCTGGCGTTTGCAAGATTACTTGCTCAAATAATTAAATTACGAGCACAATTTCCGGACCATCACATTAAAAATATCCGTTTGGATAATGCTGGTGAATTTTCATCACATGCTTTTGATGCATATTGCATGTCAATTGGGATTAATGTTGAACATCCTATAGCTCATGTTCACACACAAAATGGTCTTGCTGAATTTTTGATTAAACGATTACAATTAATTGCTAGACCATTAGTAATGAAAACAAATCTCCCAACATCTGCCTGGGAACATGCTATTCTACATGTTGCAACACTTGTACGTATAAGATCAGCTAGTTATCATAAATTCTCTCCTTTGCAATTGGCTTTTGGGTCAGAACCAAATATTACTCATTTAAGAATTTTTGGGTGTGCTGTATATATTCCAATTGCACCAAACCAACGTACAAAGATGGGTCCTCAAAGAAGAAAGGGGATATACGTTGGATATGATTCTCCCTCTATTATCGGGTATGTTGAACCCCCGACAGGAGATGTATTCACAACAAGATTTGTCGATTGTCATTTTGATGAATCATTATTCCCTAAATTAGGGGAGAACCAAAACAAAGATAAAAAGGATCTTGCTTGGACAACATCATTAAATTATCTTGATCCGCGCACAAGCGCATGTGAACTTGAAGTTCAAAAGATAATTCATTTGCAAAATATTGCAAATCAAATGCCGACGCTTTTGTTGACTCCGGAAGAGTTACAAAATCGCATATTCCAGACTATAAATGCTCCTATTCGAATTGAAGTTCCAGTAGAACAAAATATTATACCTATAGTCGCTGAGTCAAAAACACGCCGTAAGCGTGGCCGACCTCTTGGTTCTAAAGATAAAAATCCTCGAAAGAAAAGAGGATTAAATGATCCAGAAGATCATATTGAAGAAAAGAATGATAAAGACCAAGAGAGAACCGATGACAAAGAACCGAAGTTGATGAAAGTAACACTCGAAATTTCTATCAATTATACCACTTCCGGTAGAAGTTGGAATCGGATAGAAACCGTTATTGATAATATATTTGCATACAATATATCTCTTGATGTTACACAGGATAATGATGATCCTGAACCAATATCGATTGATGAATGTCGGCATAGAAAAGATTGGTCGCAATGGAAAGATGCGATTCAATCGGAGTTAAATGCACTCGGCAAAACGTGAAGTCTTCGGACTCGTAGTCCGAACACCGGAAGGTGTAAAACCCGTTGGCTACAAATGGATATTTGTGCGAAAGCGCAATGAAAAGAGTGAAATCGTTCGATATAAAGCGCGATTAGTAGCCCAAGGTTTTTCACAAAGACCAGGTATTGATTATGATGAAATTTATTCTCCTGTTGTTGATGCTATTACATTCCGATATCTTATCGGTTTGGCAAGACATGAAAAGATAGATATGCGCCTATTAGATGTTGTCACTCGCTTACTTGTATGGAAATTTAGAAAATGATGTTTACATGAAAATCCTCGAAAAATTTCATATGCCCGAAGCATATAAACATTATCCTCGTGAAAATTACTCCATCAAGTTGCGTAAATCATTATATGGCCTCGAAGCAATCTGGCGCATGTGGTTCACACGTCTTAGTGAATATTTATTGAAAGCGGGATTTAAAAATGACTAGGTATGTCCATGTGTTTTTATTAAGAAATCTGGTTCTAAATTTGTGATATTAGCTATATATGTTGATGATATTAATCTTATTGGAACTCCTGAAGAGCTCCAAGAAACAATTGATTATTTAAAAAGAGAATTCGAAATCAAGGATTTTGGTAAAACTAAATTTTGCCTTGGTTTACAAATTGAACATTTGGAGAGTGGAACATTTATTCATCAATCAACATATACAACAAAAGTGTTAAAAAGATTTTACATGGACAAAGCACATCCATTGAGTATTCCAATGATCGTGTGATCATTAAATGTGGATAAAGATCCTTTCTGACCTCAAGAAAATGATGAAGAACTCCTTGGTCCTGAAGTACCATATCTCAGTGCAATTGGTGCATTGATGTATCTTGCTAATAATACACGACCTGATAGTGCTTTTGCTGTCAATTTATTAGCAAGATTTAGTTCTTCACCAACACGACGACATTTGAATGGAATTAAACAAGTCATTCGATATCTCTAAGGTATAATTGATCTCGGATTATTTTATTCAAATAAAACCAATCCAACATTGATAGGTTATGCAGATGCTGGTTATTTATCTGATCCACATAAAGCACGTTCTCAAACGGGCTATCTATTTACATGTGAAAATACTGCTATATCATGGCGTTCTACGAAACAATCTATAGCAGCTACTTCTTCAAATCATGCTGAAATTATAGCCATTCATGAAGCAAGTCGAGAATGTGTATGGCTAAGATCCATGATTCATTATATCCGAGAAAGTTGTGGATTATCATCAATCAAAGGTATTCCAACTCCTCTTTATGAAGACAATGCAGCTTGCATAGCTCAATTACGAGGAGGATATATTAAAGGAGATCGGACAAAACATATTTCACCAAAATTCTTCTTTACTCATGAACTCCAGAAGAAATGTGAAATTGATGTGCTACAAATTCGGTCATGTGATAACCTCACAGATATTTTCACGAAGACTTTACCGACTGCAACATTTGAAAAGTTGAGATATAAAATCGGTATGCGTCGGTTTAAAGATTTAAAAGAATCATCTCATCAGGGGGAGTAATAAATAGACATATAGAATAGTGTACTCTTTTTCCTTCACTAGATTTTTTTCCCACTGGGTTTTTATCTAGTAAGGTTTTAACGAGGCATATTCTTTATGTAATGGATGGACATCCAAGGGGGAGTATTATGAATTATTGAAATATTTATTAATTAGTGGAGGCTCCACTAATTATGGATTTATGTGAATTATTAGAAGATTTTTATGGATGTCCACCATTTAGTGGAGACACCACTAATTAAGATTAGTGGAAGATGATGTATGCCATGATGTAATCCACTAATTAGAGCTCTATAAATAGAGCTATTCTCTAAACTTATAATACACCATTATTTTGTGAAAGAAAGATTAGTGAAAGAAAGATTAGAGAAAATTGTGAGAGAAAAGAAAGAGAGAAATTCTTGTGCAAAATAGTTAGAGTTTTATTAGTGTGTAGTGTGAAGATTTTATTCTAACACTACCCTAATTTTATAACAGTTTTCAAAATTTTGGTGAAAGATGATATTAATCTTATATATGTTGATTGATAAATAAATGTTTCACTTTCTAGATGTTTAATTTGTACGCTAAGGCAAAATTTAGTTTTATCAAAATCTTTGATTTCGATTTTTCTTTTTAAATAATCAATTGTTTCTTGTAGCTCTTCTGAAATTCCAATAAGATTAATATCATCAACATATATAGCTAATATTACGAATTTAGAATCAGATTTCTTAATAAAAACACATGGACATACCTGGTCATTTTTAAATTCCGCTTTTAATAAATATTCATTAAGAGAATTGAACCACATGCGCCTAAATTGTTTCAGGCCATATAATGATTTCTGCAACTTGATGGAGTAATTTTCACAAGGATAATGTTTATATACTTCGGACATGCAAAATCCTTCGGGGATTTTTATGTAAACATCATTTTCTAATTTTTCATGCAAGTAAGCAGTGATAACATCTAATAGGCGTCTATATATCTTTTTATGTACTGCTAAACTGATAAGATATCGAAGTGTAATAACATCAATAATAGGAGAATAAGTTTTATTATAATCAATACCTGGTCTCTGTGAAAAACCTTGGGCTGCTAATCGTGCTTTATATCGTACAATTTTATTATTTTCATTGCATTTTTGCACAAATATCCATTTGTAACCAACAGGTTTTACACATTTCGGTGTTCGGACTGCAGGTCTGAAGACTTCATGTTTTGTAAGTGCATTTAACTCCGATTGAATCACATTTTTCCATTGTAGCCAACATTTTCTATGCCGACATTCATCAACTGATATTAGTTCAGGATCATCATTATCCTGTGAAACATCAAGAGATATATTGTATGCAAATATATTATCAATAACTGTTTCTATCCGATTCCAATTTCTACCGAAAGTGGTATAATTGATAAAAATCTCAGTGTTACTTTCATCAACTTCTGGTTCTTTTATTTTGTCATCAGTTCTCTCTTGGTATTTATCGTTCTTTTCTTCAATATGATCATCTAGATCATTTAATCCTCTTTTTTTTTGATGATTTTTGTCTTTAGAACCAAGAGGTCGGCCACGCTTCTGACGTGCTTTTGACTCAGTAGCTATAGGGATAATCTTTTGTTCTATTGAAACTTAAATTCGAATAGGAACATTTATAGTTGGAATATGCGATTTTGTTACTCTTCTGAAGTCAACAAAAACGTCTGGCATTTGCTTTGCAATGCTTTGCAAATGAATTATCTTTGAACTTCAAATTCACATTCGCTTGTGCGCGGATCAAGATAATTTAATGATATTGTCCAAGTAAGATCTTTCTTATGCTGTTTATGTTTTCCCCCTAATTTAGGGAATAATGATTCATCAAAATGACAGTCAACAAATCTTGCTGTAAATAGATCTCCTGTCAGGGGTTCAACATAGCTGATAACAGAGAGAGAATCATATCCAACGTATATCTCCTCTTCGAGGACCCATATTTGTATGTTGGTTTGGTACAATTGGAACATATACAGCACATCAAAAAATTCTTAAATGAACAATATTTAGTTTTGAATTAAAAGCTAATTGCAAAGGAAAGAATTTATGATAACTAGTTGGCCTTATACGTACAAGTGCTGTAACATGTAAAATAGTATGTCCCCAAGCAGATGTTAGGAGATTTGTTTTCATTAATAATGGTCTAGTAATTAATTGTAATCTTTTAATAAAAGATTCAGCAAGACCATTTTGTGTATGAATATGAGCTACATGATGTTCAACATTAATTCCAATTGACATACAATATGCATCAAAAGTACGTAATGAAAATTCACCAGTATTATTCAAACGGATATTTTTAATTTGATGGTTAGAAAATTGTACTCGTAATTTAATTATTTGAGCAAGTAACCTCGCAAACGCCAGGTTACGAGTAGATAATGAATACACATGTGACGATTGGAATGAAACATCAATTAAGACCATAAAATATTTGAACGGTCCACATGGTGGATGAATATGTCCACAAATGTCTCTGTGAATCCATTCAAGAAATATAGGACTTTCAGCTCCCACTTTTACTGGTGATGGTCTAATAATTAATTTTCCTAGGGAACATGCAACACATGATAATTTTTCTGATGTCAATATCTTTTTATTTTTTAATGGATGACCATGTGTATTCTCAATTATTTTTTTTATCATGGTAGATCTCGGATGACCCAATCGTTCATGCCAAATGCTAAAAGTAGTAGGATCAGTAAACTTCTGGTTTATTAGATGATGAATTTCAATTGTACATATTTTTGCAAAATATACGCCAGTAGAAAAAGACGGTAGTTTTTCTAATATAGATTTCTTACCCAAATTAATTTGAGTAATATAAAGATGCTTAATATCATTTTCCTCATTTGCTTCAACATGGTATCCATTTCTGCGGATATCTTTAAAACTCAATAAATTTATTTTGAATTTTGAGAAAAAATATTACCTTATCAATATTAATTATTGTTCATTCAGACAACAATATATTAGCTTTTCTGGAGCCTTTGATCACATTTGTACTACCGTTTATAATATAAATATTTATTTCTCCCATTTTGAAATAAGAAAAATATTTTTCAATTTTGAATATAGTATGTGTAATTTCACTATCAATAATACATACATCATCATTAACAACAGCCATCTGAACAAAAATATGTATATACAAATGTATATATTATTAGAATATAATGAAAATTCAACAATATCAAGGCGAGGCATTAGTTCTTCTGGATACTGCTATCACCAATTAAATGGTCTATCTTACTATCTGGGTGTTTGAAAAAATCAGACACATCTATATGGGTAATATTGATACTAAGAACTTCTAGATCAATATCATTGTCGTCAGTATCATTCACTGGATGTTCAGAAAAATGTGCTTCAACATTTTTATTTTTCTTTTCCAGTGAAATTTGATATAATTCCACTAAATGCTTGGCTGTACGATAGTTACGTGACAAATGACCCTTCATGCCATATCTATAACACTTCTCATAATTTTCTTGTATTTCTTTTTCTTTTCCCTTATTATCTTTTCTTTCTCAATTCAGGTGGCCAATATTTCTCACAATTTGATTATTATTGTGATAAGGGAAATATTGAGCATGTCCATGACCATAACCACGACCACGGCCACGGCTACGGCTACGGCCATGACTACGACTACGACTATGACTATTGCTTCTGTTGGAGCCAACATCATTCATTTCTGGGAGTGTTGTTGAGCTAGTTGGTTTGGCTTCATGTTTTTTCAATAATAATTTATTATTTTTCTCTACAATGAGGAGGACAGTAATTAAATTAGTAAATTTTGTATACCATTTTTCTCGATATTATTGTTGCAGGACAATATTTGAGACATAAAAGGTGAAGAATGTCTTCTCCAGCATATCTTCATCAGTAATTTTTTCTCCACATAATTTTAACTGATATATAATTTTATACATGGCGGAGCTATATTCATTCACAGTTTTAAAATCTTGCAACCATAGATGCAACCATTTATACTGTGTAGTTGGTAGTACGACCATCTTCAGGTGGTTAAAGCTTTCCTTTAAATGTACCCATATGACATATGGATCTTTTTGGGTAAGATATTCCGTTTTCAAATTTTCGTCGAGATGACGATGGATAAAAATCAAAGCTTTGACCTTTTGTTCTGCAGATGCACTATTGTTTTCTTTAATAGTTTCATTAAGGCCTTCAGTATTTAGATGCATTTCTGCATCGAGAACCTATTATATATAATTTTTTTTCCAGAAATATCAAGGGATACAAATTCGAGTTTAGTAAGGTTAGCCATAGAGATCAATAAATGCGTACCTTTAGTCTTCTGGCTTTTGTAACGGCAGAGACTCGTGCTTTAGTCTTCTGACTTTTATAACGGCAGAGACTCGTGCTAATAATGTGTTATGAAATTTTGACAATGTTAGAATAAAATCTACACACAATATATCTTTGACTATTATTTACACAATAATTTCTTTAAACTTCTCTTTTTCTTTTTTCTTACAATTTTCTCTAACAATTCTCTCACAAAATAATATTTTTTCAAGCTTGAGAAGAGCTCTATTTATAAAGCTTTATTAGCAGAGTTAATCATCTATTTCCACTAATGTATTAGTGGTGTCTCCACTAACTCCACTAATATGTATTAGTGATGTTAATGGTGGACATCCACATCCACTACTGGAATTAGTAGAGCTTCCACCAATTCTAACATATTCACAACAATTATTTTGTATTTACGAAATATCTGCACGGAGCAAGTACAGAGTCCGGGGTTTCTTCAATCCAAACCAGCTCTTAATTGGCGTAATGGGTTTTTTCGCTTCCCAACCTTTCCAACGTAAAAGCCTAAACAACCTTCTTAAACATGTACCAAAGATCACCCAAGCCCGAGAGATCATCAACCCTCAAATGGACAGCAATAACCGTTGTTAAGCAGTTTACTTCTACCATAACGCCTGGGAGATGCAGCTCATCTACTAATACAAGGCCCTCCAAGGCCCTTCACCTCTGCAAATACAGCACTTGAAACCATGCCAGGAGGTTAGTAGTGGTTACTATAATGTTCCCAATCATGCATTCTAAACCAAGTTCATATTGACTTTGATTAGGTAGAATGGCAACAAATTGCTTCTGCCTTATCTTGCTAATATGATAATGTTAGCAAGCAAAAAATAACTGGTTAGGTTAAGATTTGGAAATGCTCAATTAATTGGCCCAGAGGGCACTAGATGGCTGGATATTTGAATTGCTCAGCTGGCTGACCCACTATTGTACCCACTGGACAACAGATGATTGATTAGACTAACAAGCAAGCTAGCGAACATGACTAGGTTTTCAGTAGATTGAGTTAGAGTGCTGTAGTGTCTAAATTTTAGGGAATGTTACATCCACTCAACCGCCTACTCCATCCCCATGTTTGCCACAATTGTCAAGAGTACCACATGACAAAAAATAATGGAAATGGTGGACGTTTCAAACTCCTTCAAAAACTTGAAGGAAATTGGATTGAGGCATCAAATTAAGAACAATCCTAAGATTAGTACAACAAACTTCTTTTTACTTCGTCTTTATAGATTTTTATGTTAGATTTAGATTTTATTGCTTTCATTTACATAGAGTCTAGCTTTGATTTCCAATTTTACATTGTGAAACACTCCTTTAGGGTAATAGAGCTTGCTTGTACATTTGAGGTTCTTTGTTGTTTGATATATAAAGAGGTGTCATTTTCCAAATTCCACAGCTCATATTGGCTTTTCTTTCCATTTTGGAATAGCCATTATCTCGCAACGTATTGCAGTGTTAGTCATTCCATTTGGTTTAATAGCAGTCGATTGGTTTAAGGTAGTCCTATTCTAGCTTAGCTGGTAAGTTGGCAATTATTTGTCTAACATTTTTTTTGGTGTCAAGCATGGGATACACTCTAGTGTAACCCTTTTATGTAACTAATTCAGGAAAGATTAATCATTAGATGAACCATAGAGAGAAGAACTTGATGGCCAATTAGAAGATGTTGGTCAGAATACTATTCATTTGTGCCTGCCACTACCTTGACTTCAATCACAGCTATTTGGCAATAGTTTGATGAAAGCACAGGCAAGTTCATACAGAACATTATCCAAAAATTTGTAGCAATTTTTTGACCAATACTACAAAATGAACTACAAATTTTAATCACTCCAACAAGAACTGTGCCTATGGCAACTGCTCCCCAATTAGAATATATGTTCAAAAATAGATTATGTATTTCTATATTACATATTGTAATAAAGTATTTTATTCATTAATATTTTTGTTGTTCACATATATTTACACATTAAAGTCCAAGTATGACAAATAAATAACCTATGTGTTGGGTCGTTCTTTATAGTAAAGTATAGATCATGGACATTTAACATACAAGAAAAATATTGTTCCTGATCTTTTGATGATTGGGTTTTTTCATAAAGGTAAGATCATTATGCTTTGGTTTCCAAATGAGGAATGATTTACCTTTAACTTGTGAGTAGTTCTCTCACGCCATTATCGTAAGCATATTTGGAATACGTACAATTGGACCTATAGTAGTAGTTTCTAATAAAATACTACATTTAAAGAAACTAGATTATTATTACTACAACGTAGACGAGTACCCTAACACTTAAGTATAAATTACTGGTCTGGTGAAGCTAAATTTATACACTTTGAAGTATGATAGGTGAAGTCGTTATGTTAGATTAATAACCTTGTACGTTGGGTGTATAATTTCAATTAATTAAGATAGACTTATGCAATAGAGTTTTTGTACTTCACTTAGTAAAGATAAATTGCTCACTTGTGATTGTCCAGGATAATCTAAATAATCTGGGGCTCTAAGAACGTGACTTAGTATTGTATGCTTTTGGATAACTTCTAGAGATAAGAAAGTATATATTAGAAGTCATGGATTATCAAACTAGATGTCTAAAAATGGTAGATATTATTGAGAGAGGTGATAGTACATATTTCCTATCTTAATGATTGGTGTTACATAGAAGGATATTTTAATCATTATATCTATAGGTCGAAAACATCGCATTTGCAATATTGTTCATGAGGTCAATATTTTTATACGGTGATATATAGGATATTAAAATGATAAAATACAACTGTTTGTTAACAAGGGTATTTTATATATTTTAGTAGTTAAGAATAATATGCCTTTTGATCCCCAGAGTAGCTCAAGTAATCTTAGTAATTTATTTACTATGTGAGATTTCTAGATGAGATTAATATTAGAAGAATTATTCTAAGAGTCCAATAATTATTTATTTAGGTTAGAATAATGTATTGGACCAATTTAATTAAATTTATTTATTAATTAATTGTCTTAAGTAATTTTATATTAGACCTAAGATCATTAATTAATTAATAAAAGAGTTAAATATAAGTCTTGGACTTATTTAAAACTAGAGAGTAAAAAAACGGCAGCCAGGGTTTTGGAATCGTGGGGGTAGCTGCTTTTAAAAGGAAAAGGAAAAGAGAGGTAGCGAGTGTTACTTTTTCATGTATGCATGTGCAATGCTATTGTTCATGTAAGAACAGAAAACAACTTCTACCTTTGAGTGTGCCGCCTCTTCCTTTCTCTCACACAAGCTCTTCCAAATTTCTTCCATCATTCTACATCCTTGTTTCTATTTTCACTAGTAGATAGCCTACAGTAGGTTAGAGAATACTCTAGAAGTCTGAGAGGTGAAATTTAGTGTATGTTTGATGCGAAGAAGCAGACGCTTGGCTGGTATTTGCACAGAACAAGTAACTATTCCAATCTAGGACGCTCTGTCAAACCCGACTCCGCCATCGGTAGTTCAACCTATGCATTGTGAAAATAAATTATTGTTGGGATATAAAATTTGAAAACTTAGTTTCCACTATGTTTTAATTTTCTATGATCTTTTAATTGGTATCATAGCTATATGTTATAATCTAGACATGCTTAGGGTTAATAACTAGAAAGGTGGTTCATTTACTAATTAAAAATTCAATCTTTGTGATTGTATGTAATCTCTCGTGGTTTTTGATATGGGTAGATGTTGTGTACGTATTACGTGTGGAAGCATGACATTTGTATTTAATTGTTCATTGCTTTTTCAATAGAACTCGTGTAAGCCTCGTTTTGAGAGGCATAGATGATTATGTATTGTTTAGAATTATTCAATCTATTGGAGTTTTTGTAACAATGGTGGTGCTTGATACATTGTCAAAATCCTATGGAAAAAAGATAGAGGAAATTTACGGAGGAAGAAAGGAGAAAAGCAATACATATATTCATCCAACACAAAGCCAGGGCCAGCTAGGTAAGGCCATGACAGGCTAGGTAATGCTAGGGCTGGCTAGGTAAAGCCTGCACAATCTTGGGCATGGAAGAACGCCTATTCAAGTCTTGAATGGTGTAGTTCGGGTTCTCTTGAAAAGCCATGCGAATTGGTTTTGTCCAGTGTTTTTCCTTGTAATTTTCTTTTTTTTTTTTGAGTCCAATATCGCATGGGGTTAATTTTCTTGCAATGGTTATTTACTAACGATGAATATTTTGCATGAAAATGGTTAGTAAGGAAGAACCACTCTAGGATTAAACAAGATTATTTTATTTATGATGTTTAATCCAACATTTGATCATTTAGGAATTAAAGGATAGAAATAGTATGCAAAAGGTTTACTTTTGAGACCATGCCTATTTCATTAATTTTGTTATCAAATAAACAAGTTCTTGAGATTTAAGTTTCTCTAGATAGAAAAATAATAAGAAAGACATTTTAGTTGGAACTTAAGAGTTTAAAATAAAAATCATGGTTTATTTTCTTAAAGGATTTTATCCTTGATATAGAGAATAATTTTGAATTTAAATATAAATTTAGTTCCTAGAAGGTTAATACTTTTGTAGTGAAAATAATATTCAAAGTTTATTTTCTTAAAGAGCTTTATCCTTGACATAGAAAATAATATTGAATTTTAAATTTTTACTAAAGTTAATGGAATTAATATTTTATTAAAAGAAAATGTTTTTTAAAATCTAATTTTTTTTTACAAAAGATTAAGTGGGAGAGGGGTTCTAATGACCTTATGTCTTCCATCATAGATTCCTATTAGAGATTATGATTATCCTCATGTCATTTTGAGCATGACCTCCTATCGGATTGGTGTCAGCATGAGGGTGGTTTTTCTTGCACAAATTTGGTGGCCAAAAGGATTCAAACACGACACAAACAAGAGCACTCAAATCAAGGAAAATAGAGATGGATGTAGTAACAAGAGGGCTACTCCTACAAACTGACAACCACTAAAGAACTAAACTCCAAGGATCTTTAGTTTAGTAGTAAAGATTACTATAGTAGCTCCCTAATATCCCTACATGATAGGAATCCATCCAAGCAATATGCAAAAGATAAAGAAGGGGGATGGAGGTTCAAACTACAATCCATGGAGCTTTGGAGGGATTTAAGTTATGGAAGATTTCAATGGAGGAATCAACCAAGGCAAACAGTCAAGCCAAGGATGAAAAGGGTTGTCAAGCATTGGAGGATCAAGGAAGTACCAAGAAGAACGGTCCTTAGACAATAAGTTGAGTGGAGGGCCAAAGGAGCGCGAGAAGGGGCTGAAGAGGAGAAGAAAACTGTCTATGTGACAAATAGAAGCCAGTCAGTGCTAGATGTATGTAGCCAACCGGCGCCGGCTTAGATCTAGAATGGGAATGTTTTGTTCCAGCACACAGTCGACACCGAATGAGCCTGACAGCCGACATCGGCTTAAGTCGGGTACTGCCCAGATTTTTGCATAATTTCCTTGTTTTGTAATGTTATGTTTCCAATTAAATTCCCTCAATTTTTATTATGTAATAGGGATATTTTGGACCTTTTAAAGGCTTGAATGGCTAAGATTTCACCTCACCTTATTTAGCTTTAGATGCCTATATATATGACGTTACAACATTTCAAATGTAAGTTGGATATTATTATTGAGATCAAAAGACACTCTTGAGAGAGTTTTTTGAGTGTTCTTCCATGAAGGCCAAGACTAATCTTAGGATTCCATTCCTTACCTTCGATTTGAGTTTATAAACTCTTAAGGATAGATCAAACTAATTTATCAAAATAGAATATTAGTTTCTTGCTAATGTAAGGGCCTAGAGTAGAGGTTAACTTTGGTTGCCTATTTCATCTTCTTCAAGTGTTCCTGGCTCCTTAGTTGGGTTGAGGGTCATTGGGTATGAATTAGTAGACTTGATTCTCATTTCTAGAGTTCTAAGTCCTTTATTTTTTCTTAGGGTCCTAGTATTTGAATTAGGTATTTTGTTTCTTTACTAAATTCACTATTTTGAGCTCTTCAATAGGTCTTTTAATTTCACTCATAATTAGCTACGAAATTCATTGAGAAATCAGCCCCAAGATCATATCAAATAGTTTGGTATTAGAGCTGAGGGAAGCTTTGATTCTTATTATCAAAGCTTGAAGGCATCACACAAGGCTTCAAACATAGTGAATCCCGTAACTCAAAATTGTGCTACAAAAAGGTTAAGTTTACTTTGATTTTTCTTGTATTTTATATGTTAAACTTGTGCCTTGTTGATTGTATAATCATTGAGGATTGCAAATTTCTTGTTGTTTGTGATTTTGGGGGCTAAAATTGCTTAGAATTTTTTGCTATATCTTAAGTTCCGAAAATTGCTTAAAAGGTGTTTGATATTTTGCTCGAGTGAGCTTTTTACTTGAACTTGTGGCTAAAATTTTTGTGAACACTTTCTATAGTTAATTATCTATCATTTTCAAGTATTTTGGGGACATTAATTGTCCATTTGAGATCATCTTTGTTGTTAAATTCTTGCTCTTGCTCTTGAATGCTCTATTCCTTGAACTTCTAGTGTTACATTGAAATTCTTGTTAGATCTTATCTATTCACCTATTCCCTAGTCAATTTTGTCAAGCTTCTTGAATTCATTAAATCTACTTGATTGATATAAACTCTTTGAGGCTCATTATTGTGTGTTGATCAACTTCCACCATTAGTAATCTAGTTGGTTGTCCTTAGATAGTTAGTGGACTTGTCAAGGTTTGGACTAATTCCTAAACAATTGGCGAAACTTTTGAGTGAAGAACTTGTTAAGCACTTGAGTGATTTGAAAAAGGCAAGAGGGTGAGTGCATATGTGAGAGGAAGTGCTTGTGGGGAAATTACTTCTTTTATCTAAACCTTCCCAGCAAAATCCCAACAAAATGTCCCAAGACTCTTTTAATATTCGAGCCGCCTTTGAAATTTTGAATGCAAAAATGGATGAGATGAGGAGAGATATAACCGAATTGCAAACTCACCAAGGCCAAGCCTCAACTGTTGCATAAAGAAGGGGTTATAGAGAACAAGATGAAGGATCAAAATGGAAAACATCAAATGAAAACGCAGTGGAAAATTTTCAATTTTTCGATCCATGTCTAGGAGAGAGTACTTACTTTTCTTTATTGGTTGCGAATTAACTAACAAGGTGTCGGGTTGCATTGGATCTTGCATTGGAAAGGGAGAAGGAGGCGCTTGCAGTTCGATCGGTATTCCCGCCAATCTTCTACTCCTACGCATCAAGAGTATCCAAGCTTCTTCTTTTTATCTTCCAGAGTATTACACTACCTTAATCTTGGGTTAGCTTGGTGAAAGATTTTTTGGATAACCAAAAGACTCTCTAAGAGAGAGAGAAGAAGGGGAAAAGAAAACACAAGAGGAAGGGTGGCTGCACATAAGAGAGAAAGCTTAAGCTAAAAACCCTACCTCTATTCCCTTAAATTTCAGCCACCGTAGGGCTTAATGAAGCCCTAGTGGGCCAAAACACACTAAGCCCTAATGGGCATGGTGTTGAGCTAAAAAATAGTCCAAGAGGGGCCCAATCCTCTTCATTAATTAATTATCTTTTCCGGGCTTCATTAAATATCCAAGACTAATTAATTAATTCTAATTTGACTCTTAATATATGTCAACATATATCAGCCCAATTAATTAATTTATTCCAGCCCATTCTATTAATTAATTATCTTTTCTGGGTTTTATGAAAAATTTAAAACTAATTAATTAATTCTAATTGGACTCTTAGAATAAATTTTATTTCTCTTCTAGATAATTATTCATTAAGCCCAAATTGTGTCTAGACAACACCAATGTAACTTGAGCTACTTCGGGGGACTAAGAGACATATTATTTATGACTACTAAAATGATCAAAATATTCTTACTATTAAATAGCTGCATTTTACTATTTTAAATATTCTCATTTATCACCATATAAAAATATTGATCCCAAGAATAATATTGCTAAAGCAATGTCTCTGACTTACAGGTGAAATGACAGAAATACCCCTCTATGTAACACCTATCAATAAGAGAAGATAAATGTATAACATCCATCTCAAAGACATCTACCATCCTTAAATCTCTAGTCTGATAATCGATGACTCACTCGAATGTACTTGCTTATCATTGGAAGCTACCCAAAAGCATACATTTTAGAGTCACGTTCCCAGGGCCCTGGATTATTAGATTATCTTGGACAATCACAAGAAGGTGATTTAAACTTTACAAAGTGAAGTATAGAAACTCTGTTGCATGAGTTTGTCTTGGCTAACTAGAGTAATACACTCACTGTACAAGGTTATTGATTTAAAAAAAGAAATCTCACCAAACATACATCAAAGTAGAAGACCCTAACTTTGCCAAACCACCAGCTCATACTCAAGTATGAAGGTATCCGTCATGTTGTAGCAGTAATAGTCTAGTCTCTATAATTGTAGTACTTTAAGAGAGACCACTACTATAAGTCCAGTTCTACATATTTGAAATATGCTTATGCTAATGATACGAGTGAACTACTCACTGATTCAAAGTAAACCATTCTTTATTAGAACTCACGGCATAGTAGTCTTACCTTGATGAAATGCCCAATTCCATCAAACGACTAAGAACTCAAATTTACTTGTATGACAAGTACCCATGATCTATACCTTACTATAAAGAACGACCAACACATAGACCATTATTTGTTACACTTGGACCTTAAATGTGCAATAATATAAGAAACAAACAAAAATAAAAGAATAAACATTTAATTGTAATATATTTACACATAATTTATAGTCTTTGAGGGCATACTTTCCAACAATCTCTCACTTACACTACAAAGACTAAGAAAGTCCCTAAGTACCTACCCCTATGATATTTAAGTTTGCGAAACACCTTTTCTATCAAATGCTTGGTAAAAAGATCTGCCAGATTATTTAAAGAGGAAATATTAATGTTATGCTCTAGAGGCAATCACTTGTATGTCATATATGACACATTTTATTTTAATAAAAGATATTATTTATCTTACAGTTTCTTTTATTTATTTTTGTGTAATATAACTGTTAGATAAAGTCTCTAGTACAATACTGTGTTAAGAAAATCATGATAGAGATCATGATATAAGATTCTTACTAAACTGTATGGTGTTAGTACTTAAATAGTCCCTAGTCGTAGTATTAATGAGATAGGACATCATTAATGCGTTAAGACTAGCATGTGTCAGATTTCCTAATTTGATCAGGCGGTGTTTCTCATATCCGTGAGTATTGAAATACTCAAAGTTAACACGTAGATACTTGTTAATAGAATAAGTACATTAGATGACCTAGCATATGGATAACAATTTAGTGCCAGTGATAAAATCTCATTATAGCAAACGTGCAAGTATCCTTAGACTTGAGATCTCTAAGGTACTTTATTTGCTGAGCATTGTGCTTTGATTCCAATCTCTGGAGCTAGATCGAGGGCTGCCTATGAGATGAATATTAGGTATATTGTGAGGTAAACGAAAGTAGTTGAGAGGGTCGATAAAAGGTTTACCACTCCTAATAGTAGGGGTGAAAATCTCACGGCCACTTGTAGGAATTACTACTCGAGAAATCCTTGGCCAATGCGACTGTGTATTGGAAACAGTTCTAATTGATACATATCTAGAGTAGTGGGTTTCTTGTACAAGTACTATTAGATTCGGGCCAGAATTGATATACATTCTAGAGGGAGTTGGCATTAATTCCGTACTCTAAACCGAATGAGATATTGTATGGTGAAAAGAGTTAATTGCACTGTAGTTTATTATTGAAGGGTTCATGTCAAGCCACTTGACTTTCTGGACTCTTGGGTGGTCATGATGTGTTGTTAGATACCGTTTATGATTTGAGAATATGGGTTTATTAATTGATGAATTAATAAACCAATCTTGATTAGAATTAATATGATTAATTCTAATTAATTATGGATTATTATTCTCAAATACGTTTGAATTAATTCATGTTCGCTACCAATTGACTGGGAAACCTAATAGGTCACACACAATAGAGGATTATACATTCAAGATGTTATTTGATAATATAGTGGGGTTAATTGCGAGAAAGAGAAGTAGTTGCGGCCAAATTATAATTAGTTATAATTTAGGGGCCAAATTGTACTTGTGAGAACTTGATATTTTCAATTACAATTAGAGAATTCTAATTGTTTTAAAATCCTAAGATGAAGGGTCTTTTTTTTTGTGGTTCCTTTTTTGGTGATATATGTGAGATATGCACCAAATCTAATGGGAGTGTGATTCACGAAAAACCATTTTTTCCTTCCTTCTCTCTCTCTCTCTCATGGTTCTTGAGCAAACAAGAAGGAAAAACCTTAGCCACCATTCTTGTTTTATGCTAGCACAAAAAATTTTAGTGCTTGAGTGTGATCCCCTGTGTGGATTTCTGTTAGAGATAATCACACACTGTGATTATAGTGGTTGGACATTTGACTCTCGTGGTGTTTGATTAAGAGGATTGCTAGATCGCGCCTTAGACGAGAAAGGAAAAATTTTAACAATAGGGACTCACTAGAAAAGTGATCTTCTTCTATTTATGTCTTGTTTTCCACACGTATGCGGATCCTGGGATGGAATCTTGTTCTTATTTTTTCACTGTGCCATATATGATATGCATGAGATACCTTATAGTAGTATCAGAGCCTTGCTATGTGTGGTTTACATACAATTTTTTCCGTGCGTTAAAGCTATTTCATGTATCCGTGTTTGTCTTTGTCTACAGTGAAAATTTATTTTCACTCTAGTCGAAATCGTTTCGAGCATTATGGGTTGGGTTCGTAGCATAATATTCTTGTGTAATAGTTATAACATATTTCAAAAAATGTTTTCTTTATGTGCTGCAAGTTTTTGCAGAAAAACGTCTTCTTGAACATGTGTTGATTGCCTTCCGTTTCATCCTATGAATTTAATTTTCTGTTTTGTTTTGTTTAAACTAACAAATTGGTTGTTGTTTTGAGCTTCAAAACAGAAAATTCTGCTGAGAATTGTTCTCACTAAACCGTTGCAGAAGATAAGGGCTCCAGAAATTGTTTCTGGAAAAATTTTCAAAAATCGCAGCCTCTTCCTAACTGCAGCCGGCGTCGGTTTTGGCCCCTAACTGGTGCCGGTTCTGTGTTATTCCATGACGTCCAGAAATCATTTCTGGAAAAATTTCATAAAACCAGACTGCAGTCGGCATCGCCTCGGGCTTCGAACCAGCGTTGGTTCGGTCCTGTTTCGCGACATTCCAATAATTAATAAATTTTCTAAAATAGAATTTTGAAAGGAAAAAATCTCATTTAATGAGCGGCGGTAAAATAAAATTTTCTCTAATAGAGACAGGACCTAAAAGCATTTTCTCAAAATTAGTTTTGATACAAACAATTTTATTCTTTCAAAATAATGATTTTGAAAATTTAAAATTAATGTATTTTTCTAAAATATTGTTTTATAATTTGTTTTATTTTTTCAAAATAATGATTTTGGAATAATAAAAATTATATGTTTATTTAGTTTAAGCATAATTAATGGCATAGCGGATGGTTATGAACTACGTTCATGCATTTTACAGTTTTGGTTTTTTATGAAATAGGGCCTGCGTGTCCTGTCTTCTCTAAAATTCTTGTGTAATTCTCTTCTCATCTAACTCCTCTAGAATGTAACTTGAGGTTTTCTCTCTTTAGAAAATTATGTAATTAGTTTACATAGGTTAGATAGGATTAGAATTATTTTATTTTGGAGATGGCAACCAAAACAAGGCGAGAAGGTAAGACCTTCTACTTAAATCATGCATGAACACATAGGGTTAACTATATTAATTTCTTTTATGGCTCAAAGAAATTAATGTAGGATAAAGTCCATAACCATACCACGTAATTGCTTTATTACCATGATTATCAATTATGTGATTTATTGATTTTTATGCATGTCATTTATTGAAATCACTAAAAGGAACAAATCCCTTAATTAATATTAAACCTAATTCCTTCCATTAATATAGTAAGAACGAGAGTCCTTTTTCAAGACCAGGTTGTTGGGCAAACCCAAGCCTACTTGACATCAGGCATGTTCAAGCTATGGAATTAAATTCCTGATTAATGGGCCGGGTTTAACTAAATTCTTTATCCTAGTTGGGTAAACTCAAGCATAAAGGAATTGAGAGGAAAAGTTAGGATAGTCCAAAAGGCTTTAAGATTAAAATTTGTTAATCACCCAACGATTCGGTAATTATATACGATGTAATATGTATTGGATACGTATCAATGAACTCAAGGGTGGCTTGTTGGGCAGATCCAAGGTTATTCTTAAGGAATTTGGATACCGGTCCGCTAGGAAAGCTTCCAACGGGCTTTCCTGAATCAGTAGTAGGGGCTATTGGTTTTAGTAAAATAGTAGAGTAAAAATGCGTTTAATTAAAGTCATAATTATTTGTATTTCATGTGCATATACAATAGCTAATTCTTTTTATCTTTATATCTAGGATACTTGCATCATGTCTACAAACCTTAACCTACATAGCATCTTGGAAACCAACAAGTTAACCGAACAAACTACCTTGACTGGTATAGAAACTTGAGAATCGTTCTCAAATTGAAAAAGTTGCTCTACGTGCTAGATGCTCATATTCTGCCACCACCAGCTCAAGATGCTCATGCTAATGAGCATGTTGTCCACAAAAGGCATAAGGAGGATAGTGATACAACATTATGTATTATGTTGGCATCCATGACTCTCGAGCTGCAAAAACAGCACGAGCATATGGATGCTCAATCGATTATACTACATCTTCGAGAGTTGTTTGATGCCCAAGCCAGAATTGAGAGATACGAGATCTCGAAGAAACTATTCCATTGCAAAATGGCAGAGGGTTCTTCTGTGGCCACTCATGGGTAGAAGATGCTGGGCTTAATAGAGAAGCTTGGATCTCTCAGGTTCGCGATGAATAATGACTTAAGTATTGACTTAATTTTACAGTCTTTACCTAATAGTTTCTCACAATTTGTGTTAACTATCAGATGAACAAGATTGAGTCCACCATTCCTGAGTTGATCAATCTTTTCAAAATTGCGGAGTCGTCCATGAAGAAGGATTTCAATGCAATTTTAATGGTAGAATCTTCATCTTCTAAGAAGAAAGTTCAAAAGAAGAAGAAGAAGGCTCCCATGAAGCCCAAATGTGGTGTGAATAAGAAGGACGCTGCTACCAAGGGCCCATGCCATCATTGTGGCAAGATGGGCCACTGGAGGCGCAACTGCAAGGCCTACTTGGAGACTATTAAGGACAAGAAGTAGAAGGAAAAGCTTACAAGCACTTATACTTCTACTCCAGGTATGTTTATGATTGAGATAAATACTGCCTTTAGAAATGAGAGATGGGTATTAGATACCGGATGTGGATCTCATTTGTGTAATAGCTTGTAGGGACTAAAGAGCAGTAGAAGGTTAGAGAAAGGCGATGTGGACCTACACATTACAAATGGGGCAAATGTTGCTGCGCTTGCTGTGAGGACATATGAGTTGAACCTGCCTTCAGGATTAGTTCTAGAATTACAAAACTGTTATTATGTACCAGTTTTAATGAAAAACATTATCTCAGTTGCGTGTTTAGACTTAAATGGATTTCATTTGATATTTAAGAATAAATGTTGTTCTTTTTCATTGGATAATATTCATTATGATTTAGCAACTCTGGTTAATAGTTTATATGTTCTAGACTCGGATAATCCAATACTCAATATAAACAATAAGAAACCTAAAATAGATAACTCTAACACCTCTTACTTATGGCATTGTCGTTTAGGCCATATAAACGAATATCGTGTTTCTAAGTTATACAAGCTTGGTGACTTAGGGTCATTTGATTATGAATCATATGGCACATACGAGTCTTGTTTACTAGGTAAAATGGCTAAAACTCCTTTTTCAGGAAAAAGGAGAACGCTCAAAGGAGTTATTAGAACTCATACATTCTAATATATGTAGCCCAATGTCAATACAAGCAAGAGGAGGTTATATCTATTTCATAACCTTTATCGATGATTTTCACGATACGGGTATTTGTATTTAATGAAATACAAATTTGAGGCATTTGATAAGTTCAAAGACTTCAGGAATGAAATAGAGAAATCACTTGGTAAAAGTATTAAGACTCTAAGATCTGATTTAGGAGGAGAATACTTGAGCCAAGAGTTTCTGAGTTATCTTAGAGATAATGGGATATTATCTTAATGAATTCCACCACATACACCTCAACGTAATGGTGTATCTAAGAGAAAGAATCGAACCTTTCTAGACATGGTACAGGCCATGATGGCTTCTGCAGACCTACCAAAATCGTTTTGGGGGTATGCACTAGAGACTTCTATTTATATACTAAACAGAGTTCTGCCAAAATCAGTTGATTCTACCCTATTTGAGATGTTCTTTGGTAAGAAACTAAAGTTATCTCACTTGCGAGTATATGGCTGTCTTGCCTTTGTCAAAAGGCCATAGTTAGACAAACTTGATAGTAAGTCTGACAAGTGTTTGTTTGTGGGATATCCGAAAGAATCCTTTGGATATTACTTCTACCTACCCTCTAAAAACAAAGTGTATGTTTCGAAGCATGCAGTTTTCTTGGAGAATGAGCACATGCTCAAAGGGTGTGCTCAAAGGGGACAGTGGGAGTAAAATTGAACTTAGTGAAGTTCAAGAAGATCAAACAAATAAGGATCAACCGTCTGATTCCACACCTATTGAGAGAATAGATGAACCTTCTACTACACAAGAATCTCGTAGGTCTAGTAGGATACGTGTGGCACCTGAGAGATATAGATTTCTCATTGTGACCACAATGACATAATGCTCATAGATGAAGATGAGCCTACAACCTACAAGGATGTTTTGAACAGTTCAGAATTTGGCAAATGGCTTGAGGCCATGAAGTCAAAGATGGATTCCATGTACGACAACCAAGTATGGACTTTAGTTGATCCACCCAAAGGAATAAAACCTATTGGGTGCAAGTGGGTTCAAGAAGCAAACAGATATGGATGGTAATGTAGTTACCTATAAAGCACGACTAGTGGCGAAAGGTTATCGTCAACAACATGGTATTGACTATGGCGAAACTTTCTCGCCAGTAGTCATGTTAAAATCTATCAGGATACTCCTAGCCATTGCTGCTTATTATGATTATGAGATTTGGCAAATGGATGTGTAAACAGCTTTCCTAAATAGAAATCTGACTAAAGAAGTGTATATGACACAACTTGAGGGTTTCACATCCAATGATAGCATAAAGGTGTGTAAGCTGCAAAGGTCCATTTATGGACTTAAGCAAGCTTTTAGGAGTTGGAACATCCATTTTGATGAAACAATCAAAGAGTTTGGTTTCATTCAAAACATGGATGAGTCTTGTATATACAAGAAGGTCAGTGGGAGTGCAATCATTGTCTTATTACTTTATGTAGATGCCATATTGCTAATAGGAAACGATATAGCTGTCTTGCAAACGGTTAAAATTTGGTTGTCCAAATAATTCTTCATGAAAGACCTTGGTGAAGCAACCGATATTCTTGGAATAAGGATCTATAGAGATAGATCTAAAAGGTTGCTAGGTCTTTCACAGTCTACATACATAGATAAAGTGCTTAAGAGGTTTAGTATGGATCAATCCAAAAAGGGATTCTTACCCATTTCACATGGTGTAAGCCTTTCAAAGTCAATATCTCCCAAGACACAAGTTGAATGGGATCACATGAGTAAGATTCCTTATACTTCGGCAGTTGGATCTATCATGTACGCTATGATATGTATAAGCCTAATGTATCTTGTGCTCTCAGTTTGACAAGCAGATACCAATCTGACCTTGGTGAGGGTCATTAGGCAGCTGTAAATAACATCTTTAAGTACTTACGAAGGATTAACGATGTGTTTTTAATATATGGAGAAGGTGATTTTAAAATAAATGGGTATACTAATGCCAGTTTTTAATCTGATAAAGATGATTTCAAATCACAATCAGGCTACATGTTTACGTTGTGCGGAGGGGGAATAAGTTGGAAGAGTTCCAAACAAGAGACTATTGTCGACTTTATGACAGATGCTGAGTACATAGCCGCTTCTGAAGCAGCTAAGGAGGCTGTTTGTATCAAGAAGTTTGTGATGGAACTGGGTGTAGTTCCTAGCGTTGTTGGTCCAATATCTTTGTTTTCTGACAACAACGGAGCCGTTGCACAAGTAAAGGAGCCACAATCTCACAAACGATTCAAACACGTACTACGATGCTATTATTTGATCCGGGACATCATAGATAGGAATTATGTAAAGGTAGAGAGAGTTCCTACGGATGAGAACATAGCTGACCTGCTTACAAAAGCACTATCCCAAAAGAAACATGATAGGCATGTTGAGTCATTCAATATTAGATACATGAATGATTGGCTCTAGTGCAAGTGGGAGATTGTTAGTGTTATGCCCTAAAGGCAATCACTTGTATGTTGTATATGATATATATATATATATATATATATATATTTTAATAAAAGGCATCATTTATCTTACAGTTTCTTTTGTTTACTTTTGTATAATATAGCTATTAGATAAAGTCCCTAGTACAAACTGTGTTAAGAAAATCATGATAGAGATTATGATATAAGATTCCTACTACACTGTATAGTGTTAGTACTTAAATAGTCCCTAGTCATAGTATTAATAAGATAGGACATCATTAATGCATTAAGACTAGCATTTGTTAGACTTCTTGATTTGATCAGGCAGTGTTTCTCATATCCGTGAGTATTGAGATACTCAAAGTTAATACATGGATGCTTGTTAATAGAACAAGTACATTGGCTAACCTAACTATGAGATAATTACATAAATAACTATTTAGTGCCAGTGATAAAATCTCATTATAGCAAACATGTAAGTATCCTTAGATTTGACATCTCTAAGGTACTTTATTTGCTGAGCATTGTGCTTTGATTCCAATCTTTGGAGCCAGATCGATGGCTGCCTATGGGATGAATATTGGATACATTGTGAGGTAAACAAAAGTAGTTGAGAGGATCAATAAAGGATTCACCACTTCTAATAGTAGGGGCGGATATCTTATGGCCACTTGTAGGAATTACTACTCGAGAAGTTCTTGGCCAAGGTGACTGTGTATTGGAAACAATTTCAATTGATACACATCTAGAGTAGTGGGTTCTTCGTACAAGTACTATTAGATTCGGGCTAGAATTGATATACATTCTGGAGGGAGTTGGCATTAATTTCGTACTCCAAACTGAATGAGATATTGTATGGTGAAATGAGTTAATTATACTGTAGTTTGTTATTGAAAGGTTCATGTCAAGCCACTTGACTTCCTGGACTCTTGGGTGCTCATGATGTGTTGCTAGATACCGCTCATGATCTGGGAATATGGATTTATTAATTGATGAATTAATAAACCAATCCTGATTAGAATTAATATGATTAATTCTAATTAATTATGGATTATTATTCTCAAAGACATTTGAATTAATTCATGTTCGCTACCAATTGACTGGGAAACCTAATAGGTCACACACAATAGAGGATTATACACTCAAGATGTTATTTGATAACATAGTGGGATTAATTGCGAGAAAGAGAAGTAGTTGTGGCTAAATTATAGTTAGTTATAATTTAGGGGCCAAATTATAATTATAAAAACTTGATTTCCAATTACAATTAGGAAATTCTAATTGTTTTAGAATCCTAAGATGAAGGGGTTTTTTTTTTGTGGTTTCTTTTTTGGTGATATATGTGAGATATGCACCAAATCTAATGGGAGTGTGATTCACGAAAAACCCTTCTCTTCTTCCTTCTCTCTTTCTCTCTCGTGGTTCTTGAGCAAACAAGAAGGAAAAACCCTAGCCACCATTCTTGTTTTGTGCTAGTACAAAAAATTTTGGTGCTTGAGTGTGATCATTCGTGTTGATTTTTGTTAGAGAGAATCACACACTGTGATTGTAGTGGCTGGACATTCGACTCTCGTGGTGTTTGATCAAGAGGATTGCTGGATCGAGCTTCAAACGAGAATGGAAAAATTTTAACGATAGGGACTCACTAGAAAGGTGATCTTTTTTTCTTTATGTCTTGTTTTCCACACGTATGCGGATCTTGGGATGGTATCTTATTCTTATTTTTTCACTGTGCCATATATGATATGCATGAGATACCTTACAGAAAATCTGATCAACCACAATCTCCCATTTCTAGATGTACTCCCGGTTGAGGTGATACTTTATCTCTATGTGCTTGCCCTTCCTATGGTTTTGAGGTTTCTTGCATTGTAACACTGCTCCAGTGTTGTCACAATAAATCATGACAGGCCTATCCATGTGCTGTACTACTCCAAGTTCTATGAGGAACTTTCGGAGCCATACAACTTCTTTAGAAGCTTCTGAAGTAGCAACATACTCAGCTTCCATGGTAGAATCAGCAATGCAGGATTACTTGATACTTCTCCATGAAATAGCTCCTTTAGATAAAGTGAAGACATATCCATTAATGGATTTTCTTTCATCTTTATCGCATGGAAGTTTGAGTCTGTGTAACCGATAGGAACCAAATTATCAGCACGATATACAAACATATAATCTCTAATTTCCTTAAGATATTTAAGTATATACCTGACGGCTTACTAGTAAGCTTCCTCTGGGTTTGACTGATATCTACTAGCCATGCCTACTGCAAAGCAGATATTTGGAATAGTATAAAGCATATCATACATAAGACTTCCCACAGCGGAAGCATAAGAGATCCTACTCATTTTCTGCTCGTCTTCCTATGTCTGAGGACACTGTTTGGAAGATAAGGATAATCCATGTCTAAAGGGTATAATAGCCCTTTTACATTGATCTATGCTGTACTTGATCAACATCTTGTTAATGTAAGTAGACTGCGATAAGCCTAACATTCCTTACTTCCTATCTCTAAGAAGTTTAATACCTAGATTGTAGCTAGCTTCTTCCAAGTCTTTCATACTAAATTGACTAGATAGTTAAACCTCAATGGATGTCAATGTCCCTACATCATTTCCAATGAGTAGAATGTCATCCACATAAAGTACCAAGAAAATCACTTTTCGATTGTCTGATTTTCTAAACACACATGGTTCATCCACATTTTGAATGAAACCATAAGCTTTCATAGTTTCCTCAAAACGGATGTTCTATGCTCACGACACTTGCTTAAGTTCATAGATGGACTTTTTAAGCTTATAAACCATTTGTTCTTGACCTCTGGCATCAAAACCTTCTGATTAGGACACATAGATGTCTTTACTAAGATAGCCATTTAAGAAGGTCGTCTTAACATCCATTTGCCATATCTCGTAGTCGTAATAACATGCGATGGCTAAGAGAATTCGGATAGACTTAAACATGGCTACTGGTGAAAAGATTTTCTCATAATTGATCCCTTCTTTCTAAGTATAATCTTTAACAACCAACCTTGCTTCATAGGTTTCAACCTTTCCATCCACACCTCAATTCGGCTTGTATATCCACTTACACCCAATGGGTTTTATCCCATCAGGTATTGTGACAAGATTCCAGACCCGATTGAGGCTACATGGACTCAATCTCGACATTCATGGCTGGCTACAATTTATCTGCATCAACATCAATAATGGCCATCTCGTATCTAGTGGGATCTTATTCTTGATGATCGGAGACTAGATCATACATCTTTCCAGTCCACTTTTCTAGAACTCTTGTGATCCTCCTACTACGATGAGGCTCAGTTTATATAGGAACATCTAGTAGTGTTTCTCTTGGTTCCTCGATCGGGGTGTTCGAAGTACTTGAAGTTGCATCAGTGAACAACTTCTCTTCTAACTCTGTAACACCCCTACTAAAAGTAGCAATAGAAGCATATCAACTGGGTGTCGCCCTGTCCAGTTATCCAAATAAGGTGCCTTTATAACGAAGAGCCAAAAGATTGCATATAAGGCCCAGACTCATACAATGTCCCATACTGATGGTCTCATACATACACACACACACACACACACACACATAGAATCTCAAACATACCAACTCCATACTACATTAGTAATACAATGTATAATAAAAAAGGAAAACATCTAGATCTATGCTGCTGGCACTGTGGTATCGTTCCTCTATCTGTAGGTCTGCTCAACTCTGAGTCCTACAAAAGTGTAAGATAAATGACATGTGCGCATTAAAAATCACCCAATGAGTCCCGTGTGTGCTAGGGCTTTAATAAAGGAATAGAGTACATAAAACCTTGTGGAAAAGTATATCATCTTCCTACTAGAAACAATTTAAAAACTTTCTAAAGAAGAGTTTATTCAGAACTCAATCATTTTTGAAAAACTGTGTTTCAATTGCAAGTCATTGTCCCGATTTCCAAATCACAGGCACTTTTCCAACAGAAGGTTGTCTTGTATGTAAAGCTTCATAAGGCTTCGCCTTCGGTGCCACATTTCATTATGCTTAGACTGCAGACTACAACACTCAACCGTGTGTCGCTGGAAGGGTAAGTACATCACAGTGCACTACTAAGAATAAATAATAGGTATACTACAACATACCAAGTACACCGCAGTGTACTACTGAAAATAAATAATAGGTATACTGCAGCATATCAAGTATATCGTAGTGTACTACTGAGAATAAATAATAGGTATACCATAGCACACTCTTGCCACCATAAGCCAGGGGTCCTAATTCTAACGTCAATCACCATCAAGACGGTAAGGAGTTAAACGCATTAAGTGTCCTTGCCCGGCAATCAGCGAATGACTAAAAAATAAGATGTGCCCACAGACGCGACAAATGCTAGGTGCTAAAAGGCTAGCTAGGATGACTATTCTTAATATCCTGTTACCTCGTTCGGAGTAAGACAATCCCTAGAACTAGGCTAGGTTACTAGGGTCGTGTAACTCTAACGTAGGCTAGTACAAAGATTAAAGTCCTTGCTGAGTACTCAACATTATCAATACCAACCCTTACTGACTGATCAGGCCAGAAGGTTATTTGTTCCCACAAGATTTTCAAAACAAATATTTTTGGGGCAAAACATCGTTTTTCAGAAATTGATCCCACTGACTCGCAAGTCAGATAATAAATTCCATAGGCTTCGCAGGGCTAATCAATTCATTCTATAAGTACATCAGGCCAATAAAGCAATTTTCGGGATCAAAATATCGTTTTCCAAAAGTCAATCTCATTTCCGGAGATCATTTTCCAAAACTGTGTCAAAACAGGGTAAAGAGTTATTTTCACACATTAAAACAAGTTTTCAAGAGTATTTGGGTTATTTTGCCCGTACTCGATCACAAAAGTTATTTCCAAGGGTATTCGCGTCATTTTACCCATACCCGATTCCAAAAAATATTCCGAGGGAATTCGGGTCATTTTACTCTTACCCGATTTGAAAAATGTTCACAAAAGTTCCAATAAAGATATTTCGGTCATTTACCGAATACCCAGTTCCAAAGGTTTCCATAAAACATTTCAATAAGGACATTTGGATCATTTCCAAATACCCGATTTCAAAAGGAACTCATTTCAAGAAATCCAAAATTTTAATCCTAAAAAAGGATTAAGTTCAATGTTTCCAAAAATATTTTTATAAAATGTACCAAAAAGGGCATTCCAGTCAATTTGTGAATACCCGATTTCAAGAATCACCATTTTTCGAAAATTCTAAGTGTTTAATCCAAAAAGGACTAAATTCACAAAATTCATGTTTTAATCACCAATTAAGATTTCCCAACCAATTATGATGTTCATTTGAGAACAAGATGGCATAAATAAATCCTGCTCAGAAAACCTTAAATATATCTAGGGATTTCCAAAATGGTGTAAAGCATAACATTTTTAGGAAAAAGAATGCATACTATCTTTCAAAAGGTTTTAGAAATCAAAGGGATTCACCTCGTGTCCTAATTAATCTTTTCCCTTTCACGGCCGTTCGACCACCGTTTCCACCATTTTCAATGTATCATTGGATGTTTACCGACAAACCTACATCAAACATTGTTTTTAGGTTTAGTAGTGCTTGTTCAAAAAATAGCCAATGGTTAGCTGAAGTGCCTGACGGGTAGCCGACGTCCATCTAACGTTTAGCCGACGATTAGTCGATATTTAGCCGACGTTTAACCGACGGGGTTGACGGTTAAGGAAAACGTTCAACTTTCGTTCACGTCATTTTTTTGTCATTTGATCTATTTTTTCATTTTTTCTTTTTCCATATCCTTCCTTCCTTCATATACAAGGGATTAAATCCATATTTCTCATTCATTTCATCCAAAGTCACACAATTATTCTTCTTTAAGTTCATTCACTTCCCAAGAAAAATCTTGAAATTTTGCTTCTTTGGCACATAATTTTCTTTTGCATATAACTTTCAATTCACAACTCTGATTTGGCTCTATGATAGACCAAAATGACCATAAGACTTTAAATTTACTTTTGCAAAAGCCCTTTTCAGAGTCTTTGCTCTTGTGACATAATACAGGCCAAAAATAGCCCAAGTAGTTTTGCTTCAATTCTACTATTTATGCTATCCATTGTTTTCCTTTAGTCTTTAACACCTTGGGAACATTAATTCATTCAATTTTCCTTCAAATCATCTTTAATTATGTAATTTTTGGATTCCCAAAGCTCATAGGAGTCATGCTTATTCAACACAAATTTACTTCTTCTAATCAAAAGCTAGTATAATTCCTTTTACCAACTAAGTAACTTCCATTTTCATTCTACTTTGGTCATCATCTCATCAACCAAAAGAAATCCTTCAAACTATCATGAATATTCAGTTCTTCCTCACATAAAACATTATCCATAAACCTCCTAGGCAGTCAGCACACATAAGTATACACAAGGTTATACACAAAGTTCACAAAGCGTAGCTTTTGATCCAAAATCAAGACATGAAGATCATGTTTTCATGTTAAAATTCATATCAAAAGAATCATCATTCACCTAACAACAACTTTAATTCTAGCAAGGTAAGCTTTTACCTTGTATATTAGGCTATTTGGTGTGATTTGCTCCAAGAATTTCTCAAGAACTCACACACAACACCAAGAACACACACTAGTCTCTTTTTTTTTTTTTCTCTCTCTCTCTTGTTAATTTCTTTTTCTCTTGTTTTTCTTTCCTTAATGCTGTCGAAGTTCAGGTTGTATAACTACCTCTTCTCATCACCATTCTTCATCAAATTTTGGCCAATTATTTCTCATTTTCATTAATTGTATGGTGGTTAATACATAGGTGTGTTCCAATAGAAAAATCACACACCATTTTACTTATTTTTCTTCCTCAAAATTTCCTCTTCTTTTCTCTTGTATGGCTGCCGATTTTTCTGGCCATTTTTCATCCATTCCACCACCATCTTCATGGTGAAATATTGGCCACTTAAATTGATTAAGGCATTAATTAAATGGCTCACAAATGATGTGTTTCGATCATAAAAATACAAATCATTCTTTGTTTATTTTGTAATTCTTTAATTCCATGCATTTTGCATGAATTCTTCATGCAACCTCTCATAAATTAACACATGTTTAAGGCTACCAATCACAAAATGGCACTGTCCAAAATTTTGACCACATTTTCCAATTTTTATGGCACTGTTCAAAATTTTGACCGCATTTTCCAATTTTTTCTCAATAATGACCAAAATCGATTCTGAAATGGAAAAATATTTTACTTTACCATTCAATTCCAAAAATTCCACTAAATCCATTGGTAATACTAAAATTCTCCAATTTCCTTCTCAATTTGGTCAAATTCGCGGTCAAAATCGCTAGCGTGGTCAAAATAATGAAAATGCCCTTGATAACCCGAATAACATAATTCACATCAAAGCGTACGTTTCATTACACTGATCAATTTCTCTTCTCAGCGTACTCTCAAATTCTTATTTTATTAACAATAATAGCTTTTCGAAGATTTAGGGTACGGGTAGAACAAATCCAATAATTATATCCAGGTCTCGACAAAATATTATTATACCAAAATATTTATTTTAGTACTGTTAGAATTCGTGGACTCCTAAACGCGAAAAACATCCACGAATCTCTCCCGAGGACCCAAGTAAACGATTAAGAAGATCTAAGGTTTAAGAATTATCTCTGGTTGCTGTAATCGAAATCCTTCGATTCTGGTTGTGCTGTTGTACGTTCAACCCGAACAATCACCAGACGCTACAGTATGCGAACGTCCTCTATCGGATACACACCGCGAACTCACTCGATGCCCAGGGAGTGCTAGCGCCTAGGGTTTGAGAGGGTTTTTTTTCTTTTCTGGTAGAGAATGGCACGAATGTTTTCAACCGGAAAATTGGACTATTGAAAAGATGGCTAGGGTTTTCTAAAAAACTCCCGAACCTCTTAGAGTCCAACCCTAATAATATCTTATCATATTCTAATTTAAATTCAAATTAAATTAAAACTGATATGATAAGATTCTGCCATTATCTCGGTAATTTAACTAATTAATTTACCGAGTCAGATTCTTATAATCTGGACATCATCCAGATACATCGAACGTGGACATATTTCCAGATTCATTGTATCTGGTAAATTTTCTAAGTACGATTAACTTACACATATTTCCAAATTCATCGAACCTGGTCACCAGAAAAATAACCTAACAAGTTCGCTTATTGTGTGACCCTATAGGTTCATTTAACACTGGCAGTGTGCCTAAATCATATTTAAATGGCCCACAAGTTATAAGCGATTTCTAGCAAAACATTATAACTATCCAGGTTAAATGAAGATCGGTGATCTCTTTGAACCAAACCATAATTTTATATTTAGTCCTTTTGTCACACGATATCCAGATTAAGCATAAGGCACGGAGCATGTCATCCTTATTAAGCTTAATCAATTATTTCTTGATTTCATAGTAGACTGTTCAAACAAATGATATCAATATCTTAGATTGATATATTTGAGCACGGCCATGCATTTTTAATAGTCTAACTTATCAAGGGGCCCATGGATATCTCTCCCATAACTGAGAGGGACAAATTCCTTCACAATCAATCATATTCCTCTCCTTGATTTATTCTATATCCAACAGTAATCTAATTTATTATCTGGTTAAAGACAACTTTAGACAATGTCAAAATATAGAATTTATCAAGTAGGAAACTATGATAAATTTAGGTCGAAGGACTTTCAATATTATTATGGCTAGAAAATACTTATGACATATTCCATGAAGTACTCTCACAGTGGGTCATGTCCAATACAATGTTCTCTAACATTTATTTATGTCTTGACTCGATATCACAAATATCCATGGCCAGTAAAACATAGCCATCAAGTCACAAACATACTAATCTTAATTTATTATTATTCCAATAATAATAATCGATCAGGGACAATTTTAGAATAGTCATTGTATTCATTGTAGGGTTTTACTATCAAATCATGTACTTGATAACCAACAAAACAAAACTCACTATTCATGGAAAGGAAAACCTCATATTATTATATAAAACATAATGACAATAGTATAAGTACAAATTGACTCTATGGCATATCCCCAACAAGTACATTGATCATCTTTTGTTCTGGCCATTGATACAAATTATTATCCTATTACAAGGAGTAAGCCAATCGAAGGTGAAATACGGGGTATTACATTCTCCTCTCACAAAAATTTCGTTCTCGAAATTGGCTTATACCTGGAATAATTCTGGATACTATTTCAACATCTTTGCTTCCGTTTCCCAGGTCGCGTCTTGCATTGGATGATGATTCCACAATACTTTTACAAGTGCAGTTGTCTTATTCCACAATTCCTTTTCAATATATTCTTGGATCTTAATAGGCTTTTCTTTATACTTCAAGCTTGGAGTCATCTCAATAGGCTCTTTATTCAAAATATGTGTAGGATCAGCTATATACTTCCGAAGTTGAAAGACATGAAACACGTTGTGAATACCTTGAAGCTCCACAAGTAACTCCAATCGATAAGCCACCTTCCCAATCTTCTCGACAATAGGGAATGGTCCAATGTACTGATATGACTTTTTGTGGTGGCTTTTTCTTGGTGTTGTGGTATTTTTGTTGGTTATGGTTCAGCTCAACAATGGGAACCAAAATAGAGATTTTTTCTTGTGACAAAAGAGAAAGGTAACCTAACTATCTACACTCTGTCAAACCCTTGAAGAACAAAGCCTCAAAGACCCTCAAGATGAATAGAAAGTTCTATCAGATTCTCACCCTAATATCATTGAAGCAACAAAGGCAAACAAGAACAATAGAATAGAGAAAATAGGCACCCAATTATTGAATTTCAAACAAACCTTAGAAGAACAAAGCAACTATGACCCATTCAAAGAAAACAACATTGGATTATCCAAAAGATTAATAGACTCTTACAAAAGGAGGACTAACCCTTTAGCTTGGTCTTGAACAAGATGAACAAGGAGGCTTGGCCTCTCAAGATTTTCTCTCAAATTTGAATTAAAGTTAAGTGAATTGCCTTGTCAAAGTAATAAAGGTGCTATTTATACTACCCTAACCCTAGCTAAGTAATCCCTGAGGTTTAGTTACAGTTTAGGGTCAAAATAAGTCTTTACAAGTAATTAAAAGTGAAGAAAACTCGAGAAAATTATTAAAAAGCGGAACAGTCAACGACTGCCCAGGGCCAAGCCGGCGCCGATTTGGAACATCACAACCGGTGCCGGTTTGGCTGCATGGAGCCGGCGCTAGCTGTCCTCTGGAAGCCTCCTTTGTCAAATTTCATCCCATTTTGCTGACGGCTTAAGTTCTTGTTGGGGTCCTTTGCGGATGGCCATCAACACGAACTCTTGGCTCGCTTCCTCAACCCTCCAATCCTCCTTCATCCTCAAGCATTGTTTGATGATCAATTGAAAATTGTTTGCTTTTCCAGGATGATATTTAATTGGACACCGAAATTCTTCCAAAAATTCCTTCCACCTATGTTACCTCATGTTCAAATCCTTCTGAGTAAAAACATACTTCAAATTTTTATGGTCGGTGAAGACTTCAAACTCAACTCCGTACAAATAATGTCTCTACTTCTTAAGAACAATCATAATAACAACTAACTCCAAATCATGTGTAGGGTAATTCTCCTCATGGGGTTTCAACTTTCTAGAGATATAAGCTAACACCTTTTTCTCCTGCATCAATACTCCTCCTAATCCTTCTTTCGACGCATCTGTGTACACCTTATAAGGTTTATCCATCATTGGTATTGCCAGAACAGGAGCAGAGCTTAGTCTTTTCTCTAGCTCGTGGAAACTTCTCTCACACTTCTCAATCTAGAGAAAAGAAACTTTCTTTTGAGTGAGTTGAGTCAAAGGTGAAACTATCTTAGAAAATCCCTAAATAAATCTTTGATAATGTCTGGCTAATCCCAGAAAGCTTCGTATTTCAGTTGGGGTCTCTGGAGGTTTCCAATTAATCACTGCTTCAACTTTTGCAGTATCTATTATAATCCCGTCTTTGGATATCACATGTCCCAAGAATGCTACTTTTTGTAGCCAAAACTCACACTTACTGAATTTTGTATATAGTTTGGCCTGCCTTAACTTTCCTAATACTTTACGAAAATGCTATTCATGCTCTTGAGAATCTATGGAATACACTAGGATATCATCTATGAATATAACCACAAAATTATCTAAGTAAGGTTGAAATGTTCAGTACATTAGGTCAATGAAAATAGTAGGGGTATTAGTAACACCAAAGGGCAATACTAAAAACTCAAAATGTCCATATTGCGTGTTAAATGCAGTTTTCACTATATCCTCTTCTCGAATTCAGACTTGGTAATATCCTTGCCTTAAGTCTAACTTCCAGAAACATCCTGCTCCTTGCGATTGATCGAATAATTCATCTGAAGGTGTGGAAAGCGGGAAAACATGGAGCACGCAGCGGAAGCGAACATAAAAAAATTGGAAAAAAAATAAGAACAGGGAGTCCAGGGCAGGGCTGGTGCTGGTTCTGGCAGCCTTAGCTGGCGCCGGTTGCGCCCTGTCCCAATCCCGAGGCTTTAAAAATTTTACCTCTTTTCCTTGTTCTAAGTGTTAGTTGTACCAGAACGTGTGCAACCGGTGTAGGTGTGCTGGTAGAAGCTGCTGGTGCGATTCTTGCAAGCCTCCTACTCCGCCTTTGCATGTATGTTAACGCTAAACTCTCGGTCCTCCAGTATATGGCCTGCCTAACTACCGTTTGGTGAACAACTAACGAGCTAGGGAATTTTCTAGAGAGAGAGAGAGAGAGACGTCTGGTTTCCATAGAGAAGAAGCCGTCACTCTTATGTGTAAAAAACAACGATTATTGTGCTCCTCCCCAATCCTCCTGTTTAATCTAAATAAAAACCCTACGTTAAACTGGATTGGGCCGTTGGACTGTTAGTTTAGCTTATTGGACTTAATTAATTATTCTAGTTAGAACCAACTTAATGGCCTAACAAATAATTAATTTTCTAGCCCAAATAAACCAGTCTAATTAAATGAACCTAAATAAGTTTAGTCCCAGGTTAATCCCTAATTATTCAAACTGGGCTAAAACCCTAAATAATTAATTAGCACATTAAACTAATTTAATTAATTCTTTCTCCATAGACCTTTATTTTATTCTAGCCCAATAATTCAATCAGGCTACTTAAATAAAATAAATTTCATTTAATTTAAGATCAATCCCTTATCCCGTATTTAATTAGGACTTATGGCCTGTACTGGGGGACCAAAAGACACACCGCCCTGGCTACTAAAATGACCAAAATACCCTTGTCATATAAATAGTTGTATTTTACATTTTAAATATTTTCTAATATCACCATAAGGAAATGTTGACCCCAAGGATAGTGCTGCATTAGCAAAGTCTTTAACCTATAGGTGTAGTGACTAAAATACCCCTCTATATATTGCTGTACATTCAGAGAGGAAGAAGTGTACTAACACTTATCTAAAGGACATCTACTATCCTTAGGCCTCTAGTCCAATGATTCACGACCTCCTGGATTGTTTCCGCTTTCCAAGAGAGCTACCCTAAAGCAAACATCCAAGTCATGTTTCCCAGGACCCTAGATATTTAGATCATTTAGACAACCACATGAGGCGATATAGTATAGAAACTATCTTGTACAAGTCTATCTTAACTAACTAGTCACACATACCCAACATACAAGTATATTGACCCTACGATAGAACCTCAACTATAGCATATCAAAGTATATACTTCCAACTTCGCCAGACCACCAACTCATACTCAAGTCGTAGAATACTAGTCCACGCTGTAGCGGTAGTAGTCTAGGTTTCTACCATATAGTACTTTTAGAAACCACTACTACAGGTCCTGTTCTACGTATTCAAAATACGCTTATATTATAAAATGAGTGGACTACTCACTGGCTAAAGGTAAGCCATTCCCCATTTAGAATTCACAACATAATAGCCTAAACATGATGAGATTTCCATTCTCATTAATCGGTTAAGAACAAAAGTTTATGTGCTAAGTAACTCGTGATCCATACCTTCCTGTAAAAGACCTCAATTCATATAGATCACTTACTTAAACACAATGGGTTTTTTCTAAACGTAATTGTGCACAAATAAAATTGTAAATTCACAAATAATTTTTGAAAATAAATTCTTTTATTAAAACATTTGATTTTTACATCAGAAACCTAGTCTAAGAGGGTTTATATCCCAACTATCTCCCACTTGCACTCTAAGACTAAGTAAGTCCGTAGTTGCCCACCGCTATGGCGTCTAAGTGTCTCTTGAAGACTCTCTCAGCCAAAGGCTTGGTGAATGGATCTGCTAGATTGTTCTCGGAGGTAATCTGTTCCACCACAACTTCCCTTCTCTAGATGAAATCCCAGATCAGGTGGTACTTCCTCTTGATATGCTTCCCCTTCTTGTGGTTTTGAGGTTCTTTTGATTGTGATACTGCTCCAGTGTTGTCGCAATACATCACAATCGGCCTGTTCATATGTGGCACGACTCCAAGTTCTGAAAGAATCTTCCGGAGCCAGACTGCTTCCTTGGATGCCTCTGAAGCTGTCACATACTCAGCTTCTATGGTTGAGTCATCAATGCAAGATTACTTGATACTCCTCCATGAAATAGCTCCTTTAGACAAGGTAAAAATATTCACTAGTAGATTTTCTCTTATCCTTATCCGTCTAGAAGTTTGAGTCTGTGTATCCTGTAGGAACTAAGTCTCAGCCCTGTAAACCAGCATATAATCTCTCGTTCCCTTGAGGTACTTGAGTATATGCTTTACAGCTTGCCAATGCACCTTCCCAAAATTTGACTAATATCTGCTACCAAGCCTACGGCAAAGCAGATATCTGGCCTAGTACACAACATGGAGTACATGAGACTTCCCACAGCCGAAGCATAGGGAATCCTACTTATTCTATCATTTTCTTCTTGAGACTTAGGATAGCCTCTTGAAGAAAATGACAACACATGTCTGCAAAGAATTAGAGCTCCTTTGTATGAGTCCATGCTATACCTGGCCAGCATCTTGTCAATGTATGCAGCTTGGGATAATCCTAACATTCTCTGCTTCCTATTTCTAAGAAGTCTAATCCCGAGAATGTAGTTGGCTTATCCCAAGTCCTTCATACTGAATTGAGTAGACATCCAAACCTTTGTAGATGATAATGACCCTACATCATTTCCAATGAGTAGAATATCATCTACATACAAGACAAGAAAAACCACATTAATACCTTCAAGTTTCTTGTACACGCATGGTTCATCCTTATTTTGAACAAAACCATAAGACTTTACAGTCTCATCAAAACAAATGTTCCATGCCCTTGATGCTTGCTTAAGTCCATAAATGGACTTCTTAAGCTTGCAAACCATATGTTCTTGGCCCTCAGCAATAAAGCCTCTCGGTTAGGACATATAGATGTCTTCGCTAAGATGGCCATTTAAAAATGCCGTCTTGACATCCGTTTGCCATATCTAGTAGTCATAATGACATGTGATGGCAAGGAGCATACGGATGGACTTAAGCATGGCTACTAGGGAAAAGGTTTCCTCATAATCGATTCCTTCTTTCTGAGTATACCCTTTCGCCACAAGCCTAGCTTTGAAGGTTTGCACCTTCCCATCTATTCCCTTCTTTCTCTTGTATTCCCACTTACACCCTATAGGTTTTATTCCTTCAGGTGAAGCTACAAGATCCCAAGTCTGATTGAGATACATAGACTCAATCTCTGCTTTCATTACTTCATGCCATAGATTTACATCGGCATTAGCAATAGCCTCCTTATATCTAGTAGGGTCTTGTTCCTGATGGTCGGAGATCAGCTCAAAAGCTTCTCTAGTCCACCTTTCCGGAACCCTAGACACTCTCCCACTACGACGAGGCTCCATATGTACAAGCTCTTGAGGCTGTGCCTCTTCTTGATCCACAATCGGGTCAGAAGAAGTTGCTTCCAAAGATAACTTCTCCTCCAGCTCCAACCTAGTTAAACCTTTTGTGGAAGTACTTTGATCAACCTCTAAGTATCTAGTATTGGTACTTACCAGTACCTTTTGCTCCTTAGGATGATAAAAGTAACCACCATTTGTCCCTTTTGGATACCCAACAAAATAGCATAATTCTGATCTTAGTTCCAACTTGTCTTTCTTGATCAGTACATAAGTTGGACAACCCCATATCCTGAGATGATTTAGACTTGGTTTACGCCCAGTCCACATCTCATAGGGAGTCCTAGGTACTAACTTAGAAGGCACCGAGTTTAGAATGTATGCCGCTGTTTTCAGGGCATATCCCCAAAAAGACACTGGAAGAGTAGCATGAGATATTATGCTTCAGACTATTTCCATCAATGTCCTGTTCCTTCTCTTAGTTACTCTGTTCTGCTGGGGCGTCCCCGACACAGAGAGCTAGGATACTATCCCATGATGTATCATGTAGTTCTTGAATTCACCAAGAAGCTATTCTCCACCATGATCCGATCATAACTTCTTGATCAATTTACCTGTCCGACGCTCCACTTCAATCTTAAACTCTTTGAATTTATTAAAAGAGTCAGACTTACGTTTCATCAGGTAAACATAACCAAACCTTGTACAATCATCTGTGAAAGTGATGAAATACTCAAAACCTCCTATAGCTGGTGTAGACAAAGGACTACACACATTAGTGTGAACAAAACTCAATACTTCCTTAGCTCTGTCCGCCTTAGGGGCAAATGACCTTTTGGTCATCTTTCCCATCAGGCAGGACTTACACTAAGGCCAATTTTTCAATCTCAATGAGCCCAAGGGCCCATCATGGATCAACCTCTGAATCCTAGTTGAGTTGATATGACCTAACCTTAGATGCCAAAGAAAAGAGTCATTGGCATTGGTCTTTCTCTTTCTTGTAAAAGGTTCAGATTGAGTGTTATTTAATTAATTATTAATAGGGTTTAAGAAAAATAAATTTCCATACATATGCCCAGTACATACAATTTTTCCATCTCTACAAATAGAAATATCAGAATGGAAAGATACAGAATATTCTTAATTTATTAGTTTTGCAACTGAAATCAAATTCTATCTAAATCCAAGTATATATAAAATATCTTTCAAAACCACTATTCTATTACAATAAAAAATAAGATCCAGCTCTCCCATGCAAGGGCCTAAACTTGTGCTCCATTTCCCACACATAGTCTATGTTTGCCCTTTTGGAGTCTTCTAATCTTTCTAAACCCTTGCAAGGAGTTACAGATATGATCAGTGGCTCCTGAATTAACAATCCAAGTGGAAGTTGATCTAACCAATGATATAGACTCTAGATAGAGAACATTACTTGTGGGGTATTTCTTGGCTTGAAGATCTGGACACTCCTTTTTCTAGTGTCCCTTCAGTCCACACTTAAAGCACTTGCCCTTGGGTTTGTCTTTGGGCTGGGTCTTGGGCTAGCCCACTGCGTGGGCCTAGTTCTAGAAGATAAAGCCTTGGCAATCATAGCCTTTGATTGTAGCTTTATGACCTTCTCCACCATTTAGAGCTCCTATATCAACTCAGTCAAATCCATGTTCAACTTGTTCATGTTATAGTTCAACTTGAACTAAGTGAAGGAGCCCAGTAGAGATTCGAGAATCATGTCCACTTGGCTCTCGGGGTCAATGATAGCCCCAAAGATTTCTGCTTCCTCGAAAGCAGCAATCATCTTGAGCATATGCTCTCTGACAGATGTTCCCTTAGCCATCTTAGTGTTAATGATGGTTTGAAGAGCCTCTTGCCTTGCGGGCCAGATCTTATCCGTGAACATCATGGCTAATGATTGTGTTATGTCATACGCAAAGGCCATGTGCTCATGTTTAGATTGGAGCACATTAGACATGGAGGCCAACATGTAACAATGAGCCATCTTGTTGGCCTTCTTCCATGCCTTCTCAACGTTACGCTCCTCGGCGGTGGAACCCTCCCCGATTACAGGGCAAGTTTCGTACATGACATACTTATATTCCTCGGCTGTGAATATTATGTCCAGGTTTCTTTTCCAATCCACATAGTTTGGTCCCGTTAGCTTATTCTCCCGGAGAATAACGGCCAATGGACTAAAAAAACCTCCCGCCATTCCTGAAAAATCAAAAAAAAAAAAAAAAAGAAAAGAAAAAATATCCAGTTTGTGAAAACAAAATAAATATGTGCACTTTATCCTTATTATCAAAATTGATAATAATCAATTTAGCTCTTAGGAAAACTGATATAGCTTATTAGGAAGATTAACAGTTTCCTAAACTAAGTGTGTTAACCACCACAAATTTATTTCCCTTCTAGGTAATGATCTAGAAGATAACTCCATCGAGGGGATAGCCGTTTTTCCTCATTTCCTATGGACATACCTCACACTATGACCTTCAACGAGGGGCTGGCCGATCATAGTACGTGCCTCGGGTTATTAATTACATCCCTCCATTAGATCTAGATCCTTGTGGTATCCCCATCCTATACGGGTTCACTCCCAGGGTGACGCGAGGGGACCCACGATCTTTAATGAGGATCGTGATGGAAGCCGTGGGGCCGTTAGAACCCTTCTCCCACTTAGTCTTTTAAAACAAGGGTTTTCTGAAAAATATCCTTTTGAAATTTCCATCAAGTTTTCCCTTAACTTAAAAATAAAATGTTTAAGTCCATAAAAATTTCCATGTCAAGGCTTATATCCTTTAAGAGCTTTTCCTATGGACTAATTTTATTCAAGTTAAAAACTTAATGATTTCAAAAATTTTCCAATTAAAACTTTCTAGAGACTTTGGTCTCAAGTTTATTTAACAAAACATTTTTCTTGTGCCAAAATTAAAACAAAATGGCTTTCTATTTTAACTTACAAAAATATCTAAATCCAATATATTTTCTATGTCAAGGATTAAATCATTTGAGAAAATATCTAAGGATTAATTTTTGTTCAAGTTAAAATAACCACTTAATTTGTAGAAAAATATTTTTCTTGTCAAAACATTTCCAAAGACTTTGGTCTTTGAGAAAACGTGCACATAGGTACTAAAAATAAGTAGCATGCTTGAAAATAGTAGACGTTTTTATGCTCTTCTAGTTTTTAAACCTAAGTGCCTAGATAATAGAATTAAACACATTAATTAATTAATTAATGATTTTGTTTAATCCTAAAATCCCTTACTAATATTTTTCATACAAAAATATTCCATGAATATTAACTATTGTAAAAATATTAACTTCGCCTGGTATGGACCCCAAAACCAAAAGAAAACGCAAGAAAAATTACAAGGAAAAATGAAAATAATTTCCTTGGTCCACTGCACCCGCCGCACTGGATCATGTACCCATCTGCACTGTGGTACACTACACCGCTGCACAGAACCAGGACCCACCAGAGACCAGCGCGCGGACCGGCCTTCCACTCGAAGCTGGCGCCGGTTCCGTTCTGGATGCCGAATCCTGCAACTTTTTTCTGCGAATTTCCCCTGTTTTTTTGCATAGCTTCTGGTATCCATGGCTCTCTGATTCCAATCCAAATACAATGAAATCAACCAAAACCAACAACCGCCTATATCCATAAACATTGGGCTTACACAATTTACTAAGAAAAACAGTAAATTACAGATTCCTATACCTCCATCCACGATGTTTAACAGAGAATCTATTCATATTATAAACAACGAAGGATCACAATTTTAATCACACATATGTGTTCAGTGTTATTCATCTAGATGAATGCTTCCTATATTTTCACAAAACCTTCATGCTCTGATATCAATTGAAGGCGTGGAAAGCGGGAAAATACGGAGTATACCGCGGAAGCGAACATAAAAATTGGAAAAAACAAGAACAGGGAGTCCAGGGCAGGACCAGCGCCGGCTCCAGTAGCCCTAGCCGGCGCCGGTTGCGCACTGTCCCAATCCTGAGGTTTTAAAAATTTTATCGCTTTTCCTCGTTCTAAGTGTTGGCTGTACCGAAACGTGTACAACTGGTGTAGGTGTGCTGGTAAAAGCCTCTGGTGCGATTCCTGTAAGCCTTGTACTCTGCCTTTGCATTTATGTGAACGCCAAACTTTCGATCTTCTAGTATATGGCCTTCTTAACTACCGTTTGGTGAACAACTAACGAGCTAGGAAATTTTCTGGAGAGAGAGAGAGAGAAAGGGAGAAAGAGAGAGAGACGTTTGGCTTCCACAGAGAAGAAGCCGTCACTCTTATGTGTAAAAAACAACGATTATTATTCTCCTCCCCAATCCTCCTGTTTAACCTAAATAAAAATCCTAGGTTAAACTGGACTGGGCCATTGGACTCTTAGTTTAGCCTATTGGACTTAATTAATTATTCTAGTTAGAACCAACTTAATGGCCCAACAAATAATTAATTTTCCAGCCTAAATAAACCAGTCCAATTAAATGAACCTAAAATAGTTTAGTCCCAGGTTAATCCCTAATTATTCAAACTGGGCAAAAACCCTGAATAATTAATTAGCCCACTAAACTAATTTAATTAATTCTTTCTCCATGGACCTTTATTTTATTCTAGCTCAATAATTAAATCAGGCTACTTAAATAAAATAAATTCCATTTAATTTAAGATCAATCCCTTAGCCTATATTTAATTAGGACTCACGGTCTATATTGGGGACCAAAAGACACACCTCCTTGGCTACTAAAATGACCAAAATACCCCTGTCATATAAATAGCTGTATTTTGCATTTTAAATATTTTCTAATATCACCATAAGAAAATATTGACCCCAAGGACAGTGCTGTGTTAGCAAAGTCTCCGATCTACAGGTGTAATGACTAAAATACCCCTCTATACATCGCCGTACATTTAGAGAAGAAGAAGTGTACTAACACCTCTCTAAATGGCATCTATCATCCTTAGGCCTCTAGTCCAATGATCCACGACCTCCTGGATTATTTCCGCTTTCCAAGGGAGCTACTCTAAAGCAAACATTCAAGTCATGTTTCCTAGGATCCTGGATATTTAGATCATTCAGACAATCACAAGGGGCGATATAGTATAGAAACTATCTTGTATAAGTCTGTTTTAACTAACTAGTCACACATACCCAACATACAAGTATATTGGCCCTACGATAGAACCTCAACTATAGTATATCAAAGTATATGCTTCCAACTTCGTTAGACCACCAACTCATACTCAAGTTGTAGAGTACTACTCCATGCTATAGTGGTAGTAGTCTAGGTTTCTACCATATAGTACTTTTAAAACCACTACTACAAGTCATGTTCTATGTATTCAAAATACGCTTATGTCTTGAAGTGAGTGGACTACTCACTAGCTAAAGGTAAGCCATTTCCCATTTAGAATTCATTACATAATAACCTAAATATAATGAGATTCCTATTCTCATTAATCGGTTAAGAACAAAAGTTTATGTGCTAAGTAACCCATGATCCATACCTTACTATGAAAGACTTCCATTCACATGGACCACTTATTTAAACATAATGGGTCTTTTCCAAACGTAATTGTGCACAAATAAAATTGTAAATTCACAAACAATTTCTGAAAATAAATTCTTTTATTAAAACATTCGATTTTTACATCAAAAACCTAGTCTAAGAGGGCATACATCCCAACATCATCAACCATGGGCAACAAATATTTATTTTTTACCATCACTGTATTCAACCCTCGATAATCTATACATATCCATAGTGACCCATCTTTCTTCTTAACAAACAATATAGGTGCTCCCCAAGGTGAAGGACTAGGCCGAATGAACCCTTGCTCCATTAATTCCTGTAATTGTTTCTTAAGCTCTTGTAACTCTATAGGTGCCATTCTATAAAGAGTCTTGGTTCTGCCGATGGCACTAAATCAATAGAAAACTCTACTTCTCTTTCTGGTGGCAACTCCTTTAATTCTGCTGGAAAAACATCTAAATGCTCATTTACCACACGGACATCTTTAGGTTTCTTAACCTCTTCTAGCTTGTTAATCACATAAGCCAAATATCCAGTACATCCTTTCCTAATCATCTTTCGAGCCTTGAGTCCCAATATAAAAGCATTACTTTTCCTTCCAACCTCACCTGCAATTTCCAACATAGGCTTCTCGGGCCGATAAAATTGTACTACCTTATATCTAAGTCAACTTGAGCATGATGCTGAGATAGCCAATCCATGCACAAGATAGCATCATAGTCCTCTATAGGTAAATATATTAAATCTCCTTCCAATATTTCATTCTCTACCAAAATATTACAGCCCTTATGTATTTTCTCACTATTTATTGGCTTTCCCAATGGGGTAATGACAATTATTTCACTCAAAGTTTCTTCCCCTTTTATTCCCATAGAATCAAGAAATGAATTGGCAACAAAGGAATGCATAGGGCCGGGGTCTACTAATACTTTAGCATCATGATAAAAAATAAGGAGCGTACATTTCTCTATTGTAGCCTAGTTGTCTATCCTCTCCAAGGCAACCACTCAAGCATTCACTTATGGTTTGGTGGGTCCGGCTCTAGAGGTAGAAACTTGTCTGCTTTTCCTCTTCCTAGTCCTGACCTCTGTCCTTGATTATTTCCTCCTGGTCTACTCTATCCTCCTATTCTTCGAGGGTGGGGACAATTGAAATTCTTATGTCCTATCTCCCCATAGTTAAAGCATCTAAAAAAGGGTTGTTCTTCAGTCGGGCCTCCCCTCCTCTGCATCTTTCCTTTCTTCTGACATCGGGGCCTTCTAGAACTTTTCTGACTTATACCCCAAAATCTACTTCGGTTTCTCTGACCCGCCTGTTCAATGTCAGCCATTTCTGTCCTGGAAGCCATCTCTACTACAGTATTGTAATTGGTGGGAGGCATGCTTGCTAGCACTCTTTTCAGTTCTGGTCGTAAACCTTTCACAAAGCGTCTAATCCTGTCTGTTTCAAAATAGACTAGAAGTGGGCAATATGTTGACAGTCTAGTGAATTCAGCGACATACTGCCCTATAGTACGACTTCCTTGTCGAAAAGACTGAAACTTGTCCTCCTTCCTTTCCACCACCCAACTGGGAATAAACTCCTTCTTAAAATGAGCCTTGAAATCTGTCCACTCCTATTCGTGTTGATTTATTTCTCTTGCCCACCAAAATCTTGGGCAGGTCCTTTTAACTAAAATGTAGTAAGTTGTACTTTCCTTTGTTTTGAATAATTTAGAGCTACAAAGATCTTCCATTAGTCCAGTCCAATTTTCAACTTCTTGTTCCGAATTAGGTTGCCCTTGAAATTGTGGAGGGTGAAATTTCAAAATGTGCTCAAGAGCTCGATTTGATTCGAATTCACTTTATTAACTTTCCCTGCTCATATTCTCATCCATTCTAGTATTCTCATTTGTTCTAGTGGCAGTCTCAATCAATTGTTGGATAGTATCAACCATCTTCTGGAAGGTTTGGAACATAGGATGTGTTAGTGTTGTGCCCTAGAGGCAATCACTTGTATATTGTATATCACACATTTTATTTTAATAAAAGGCATTATTTATGTTACAGTTTCTTTTGTTTACTTTTAAGTAATATAACTGTTTGATAAAGCCCCTAGTACAACACTGTGTTAAGAAAATTATGATAGAGGCCATGATATGAGATTCTTACTACACTGTATAGTGTTAGTGCTTAAATAGTCCCTAGTCGTAGTATTAATGAGACAAGACATTATTAATGCGTTATACTAGCATGTGTTAGATTTCTTGATTTGATCAGGCGGTGGTTGTCATATCCTTGAGTATTGACATATTCAAAGTTAACACATGGATGCTTGTTAATGGAACAAGTTCATTGGATGACCTAACTTTGAGATAATCACATGGATAACTATTAAGTGCCAGTGATATAATCTCAATATAGCAAACGTGAAGTATCCTTAGACTTGAGATCTCTAAGGTACTTTGTTTGCTGAGCATTGTACTTTGATTCCAATCTTCGGAGCTTAATCGAGGGCCGCCTATAGGATGGATATTGGGTACATTGTGAGGTAAACAAAAGTAGTTGAGAGGGTCATCAAAGGATTCACCACTCCTAATAGTAGGGGCGAATATCTTACGGCCACTTGTTAGAATTACTACACGAGAAATCCTTGGCCAAGGAGATTGTGTATTGGAAATAGTTCCAATTGATAGACATCTAGAGTAGTGGATTCCTGGTACAAGTACTATTGTATTCGGACTAGAATTAATTCTGGAGGGAGTTGGCACTAATTCCGTACTCCAAACCGAATGAGATATTGTATGGTGAAAGGAGTTAATTGCACTGAAATTTGTTATTGAAGGGTTCATATCAAGCCACTTGACTTCCTGGACTCTTGAGTGGTCATGATGTGTTGTTAGATACCGCTCATGATCTGGGAATATAAGTTTATTAATTGATGAATTAATAAACCAATCCTGATTAGAATTAATAGGATTAATTCTAATTAATTATGGATTATTAATCTCAAAGACATTTGGATTAATTCATGTTCGCTACCAACTGATCGAAAAACCTAATAGGTCACACACAATAGAGGATTATATACTCAAGATGTTATTTGACAATATAGTGGGGTTAATTGAGAGAAAGAGAAGTTGTTGTGGACAAATTATAATTAGTTATATTTTATGGTTCAAATTGTAATTATGAGAACTTGATGTTTCCAATCACAATTAGGAAATTCTAATAGGATTAGAATTCTCAGTTTTAGTAGGATTTTTTGGTTATATATATGATATAATCGAAACCCTAGTTGAGGTTGAAAAATAGACACTCTAGGTAACACACAACCTTCTTTCTTCTCTCTCTCTCGATTATTCTTGAGAAACAACCCTAGCCGCCACTTAGATTTTCTGCTAGCACAGAAAACTTTGTACTTGAGTATACCTCTGTGTGGATTATTGTTAGAGATAATCATACACTGTTATTATAGTGGTTAGACGTTCAACTCTCGTAGAGTTTGATCAAGAGGATTGCTGGATCGCGCCTCGACTTGAAGAAGAAAACTTTTGTTCTTCGGACAATCAAACAAAGGTAAAAAGCTGTTACCTTTACTATCTTTATGTCTTGTTTTCCACACATAGGCGGGTCCTGGGATGGTATCTCGTTTTATTTTTCGCTGTGTCATACAGGATATAAGCTTGAGATACCAAACAGTGATATCAGAGACTTGCTATGTGTGGTCTACAAACATTGTTTTGGCATGAAAAACTATTTTCATGTATTCATGTTTATCTTTGTTTGTTGGGAAAATTAATTTCACTTGAGTTGAAATCGCTTCGACTATTATGGGTTGGGTCCGTAGCACAATATGATTGTGTGAAGGTTATAGCATATTTCGAAAGTTGCTTTCTTTATGTGCTATAAATTTTCTGCAAAAAAACAATTTCTTGTAACATGGTTGTTGCCTTCCGTTTCATCTTAATTTTCTGTTTTGGTTTTGTTTAAATTAACAAATTGGTTGTTGTTTTGAGCTTCAAAACAGAAAATTCTGCTGAGAATTGTTCTCACTGATCTGTTGCAAAAGATTAGGGCACTAGAAATTGTTTCTGGAAAATTTTCAAAATCGCTGCTATTGTTCTGGACTATAGTCGGCGCCGGCTCCAGCCTCCAAGCCGGCGCTGGTTACGTGCTGTTTCGTGAATATTCAGAAATCATTTTTGGAAGAAAATTTTTCTTAAAACCAGACCAGAGTCGGTGTCGGCTCTAGCCTTCAAACCGGCATCGGTTCTGCTCTGTTTGCGACGTTCAAGCTATTTAAAATTTTTTTTCTTGGAATAAAATTTTGAAAGGGAAAAATCTCATTTGATGAGAGGCGGTAAAATAAAAATTTTTCCACGGGGGCACTGCCCCCCTGACACCCACCTGCTGACTGGCCAGCTGGACCGTCGTTTTCACTGTCATAGATGGGACCCTAAAGCATTTTCTCAAAATTAGTTTTGAGACAAACAATTTTATTTTTCAAAATAGTGATTTTGAAAATTTAAAATTAATGTATTTTTCTAAAATATTGATTTTAGAATTTGTTTTATTTTTCCAAAATAGTGATTTGGAATAATAAAAGTATATGTTTATTTTGTTTAAGCATAATTAATGGCATGGTGGATGGTTATGGACTAAAATCAATTATATCTATTCATGCATTTTACAGTTTTTGTTTTTATGAAATATGGCCTGTGTGTCCTGCCTTCTCGAGAATTTTTGTGTAATTCTCTTCTCATCTGACTCCCCTCGAATGTAACTCGAGGTTTTCTCTCTTTAGGAAATTATGTAATTAGTTTACATAGGTTAGATAGAAGTAGAATTATTCTATTCTGGAGATGGCAACCAAAACAAGGCGAGGAGGTAAGACCTTCTACTTAAATCATGCATGAACACATAGGGTTAACTATATTAATTTCTTTTATGGCTCAAAGAAATTAATTTAGGAAAAGTCCATAACCATACCACATAATCGGTTTATTACTATGATTATCAATTATATGATTTATTGGTTTTTATTCATGTCATTCAATGAAATCACTAAAAGGAACAAATCTCTCAATTAATATTAAACCTAATTCCTTCCATTAATATAGTAAGAACGAGAGTCATTTTTCGAGACCAGGTTGTTGGGCAAATCCAAGCCAACTTGACATCGGGCATGTACAAGCAATGGAGTTAAATTCTTTTGGAATTAAATTCCTAATTAATGGGTCGGGTTTAACTAAATTCTTTATTTCGGTTGGGCAAACTCAAGTATAAAGAAATTTAGAGAAAAAGTTGTGGTAGCCCAAAAGGCTTTAAGATTAAAAACTATTAATCACCTAATGATCCGGTAGTTACATATGATGTAATTGGTATTGGATACCTACCAATGAACATAAGGGTGGCTTGTTAGACAAACCCAAGGTTGTTCTTGAGGAATTTGGATACCGGTCCACTAGGAAAGCTTCCAACGGGCTTTTCCGAATCAGTAGTAGGGGCTATTGGTTTGAGTAAAACAGTGGAGTAAAAATGCATTTAATTAAGGTCCTAATTATTTGCATATCATGTGCATATACAAGTAGTAAATGTTCCCTATCTTTACATCTAAGTCACTTGTATTATGTCAACAAACTTAAACTTACGTAGCATCTTGGAAACCAACAAGTTAATCGAATCAAACTATCTCGACTGGTATAGAAATTTGAGAATCGTTCTCAAATCGAAAAAGTTGCTTTACGAGATAGATGCTCCTATTCCGCCACCACCAGATCAAGATGCTCATGCTGATTAGCATGCTATCCACAGAAGACACAAGAAGGATAGTGATACAACATCATGTAACATGCTGGCATCCATGACTCCTGAGTTGCAAAAACAGCATGAGCATATGGATGCTCAATAGATCATTTTACATCTTCGAGAGCTATTTGATGCCCAAGCCAGAACTAAGAGTTATGAGATCTCGAAATAACTATTCCGTTGCAAAATGGCAAAGGGTTCTTCTGTGGCCATTCATGGGCTGAAGATGCTGGGCTTAATAGAGAAGTTTGGATCTCTCGGGTTTGTAATGGATTATGACTTAAGTGCTGACTTGATTCTATAATCTTTGCCCAATAGTTTCTCACAATTTGTGATTAACTATTAGATGAACAAGATTGAATCCACCATTCCTAAGTTGATCAATCTTCTTAAAACTGCGGAGTCCTCCATGAAGAAGGATTCCAATGCAGTTTTAATGGTAGAATCTTCCCCTTCTAAGAAGAAAGTTTAAAAGAAGAAGAAGAAGGCTCCCATGAAGCCCAAAGGTGGTGTGAACAAGAAGGATGCAGCTACCATGGGCCCATGCCATCATTGTGGGAAGAAGGGCCACTGGAGGCACAACTGCAAAGCTTACTTAGAGACCATTAAGGACAAGAAGTAGAAGGAGAAGCTTACAAGCACTTATACTTCTTCTCCAGGTATGTTTATGATTGAGATAAATACTGCCTTTAAAAATGAGATATGGGTATTAGATACCGAATGTAGATCTCATTTGTGCAATTACTTGTAGGGACTAAAGAGCAGTAGAAGGCTAGAAAAAGGCAATGTGGACCTATGTACTGCAAATAGGGCAAAGGTTGTTGTACTTGCTGTGGGGACATACGAGCTGAACCTGCCTTTAGGATTAATTCTAGAACTACAAAACCCTTATTTTGTACCAGTTTTAATGAAAAACATTATCTCAGTTGCGTGTTTAGACTTATGAGGATTTCATTTAATATTTAAGAATACATATTGTTCTTTTTCTTTGAATGATATTCATTACGGTTCGCATCTTTGGTTAATGGTTTATATGTTCTAGACTTGGATAATCCAATTCTCAATATAAATAATAAAAAACCTAAAATAGATAACTCTAACACTTCTTACTTATGGCATTGTCGTTTGGGCCATGTAAACGAAAATTATGTTTTTAAGTTACACAAGCTTGATGACTTAGGGTCATTTGACTATGAATCATATGGCACATGCGAGTCTTGTGTACTAGGTAAAAAGACTAAAACTCCTTTTTCAAGAAAAGGAGAATGGGCCAAGGAGTTATTAGAACTTATGTGGTCCAATGTCAATACAAGCAAGAGGAGGTTACAACTATTTCATAACTTTTATCGATGACTTCTCACGATACGGATATTTGTATTTAATGAAATACAAATCTGAGGCCTTTGAAAATTTCAAAGACTTCAAGAATGAAATAGAGAAACAACTTGGTAAAAGTATTAAGACTCTAAGATCTGATCGAGGAGGAGAATACTTGAGCCAAGAGTTTCTGAGTTATCTTAAAGATAATGGGATATTATCTCAATGGATTCCATCACATACACCTCAACATAATGGTGTATCTAAGAGAAGGAATCGAACCCTTCTAGACGTGGTATGGACCATGATGGCTTCTGCAGACCTACCAAAATCGTTTTGGGGGTATGCACTAGAGACTTCTGTTTATATACTAAATAGAGTTCCAACAAAATCGGTTGATACTACCCCATTTGAGATGTTCTTTGGTAAGAGACCAAAGTTATCTCACTTACGAGTATAGGGTTGTCCTGCCTTTGTTAAAAGGCCACAGTCAGATAAACTTGAGAGTAAGTCTGACAAGTGTTTGTTTGTGAGATATCTAAAAGAATCATTTGGATATTACTTCTACCTACCATTTGAAAACAAATTGTTTGTTTTGAAGTATGCCGTCTTCTTGGAGAAGAAGCACATGCTCAAAGGGGACAGTGGGAGTAAGACTGAACTTAGTAAAGTTCATGAAGATTAAACAAACGAGGATCAACTGTCTAACCCCACATCTATTGAGAGAATAGATGAACCTTCTAATACACAAGAACCTTGTAGATCTAGTAGGATATGTGTGGCACCTGAGAGATATGGATTTCTCATTAGTGACCACAATGATGTATTGCTCATAGATGAAGATGAGCCTACTACCTACAAGGATGTTTTGAACAGTTCAGAATCTGGCAAATGGGTTGAGGCCATGAAGTCAGAGATAGATTCCATGTACGACAACCAAGTATGTACTTTGGTTGATCCACCTAAAGGAATTAAACCTATTAAGTGCAAGTTGGTTTTCAAGAAGAAAATGGACATGGGTGGTAGCTTAGTTACCTATAAAGTTGATTGTGGTGAAGGGTTATCGTTAATAACATGGTATTGACTCTGATAAAACCTTCTCCCCAGTAGCCATATTGAAATCCATTAGGATACTCCTAGCCATTGCTGTTCATCATGATTATGAGATTTGGCAAATGGATGTAAAAATGGCTTTCCTAAATAGAAATCTAACTGAGGAAGTGTATATGACATAACCTGAGGGTTTCACATCCAGTAATGGCACAAAGGTGTGTAAGCTGCAAAGGTCTATTTATAGACTTAAGCAAGCTTTTAGGAGTTGAAACATTCATTTTGATGAAACAATCAAAGACTTTGGTTTCATTCAAAATATGGATGAGCCTTGTGTTTACAAGAAGGTTAGTAGGAGTGCAATCATTTTCTTACTGCTTTATGTAGATGACATATTGCTAATAGGAAACGATATACCTGTCCTGCAAACGATTAAAGTTTGGTTGTCCAAACAATTCTCTATGAAAAGCCTTGGAGAAGTAACCTATATTCTCGGAATAAGGATCTATGAGATATATCAAAAAGGTTGCTAGGACTTTCGCAGTCTATATATATAGATAAAATGCTAAAGAAGTTTAGCATGGATCAATAAAAAAGAGATTCTTACCCATGTCACATGGTGTAAGCTTTTCAAAGTCGATGTTTCCCAAGACATAAGTTGAAAGGGATCACATGAGTATGATTCCATATGCCTCGACAATTGGGTCTATCATGTACGCTATGATATGTACTAGGCCCGATATATCTTGTGCTCTCAGTTTGACGAGCAGATACCAATCTGACCCTGTTGAGGGTCATTGGGTGGCTGTAAAGAACATTCCTAAGTACTTACGAATGACTAAGGATATGTTCTTAATATATGGAGAAGGTGATTTGAATATAAATGGGTATACTTATGCCAGTTTTCAATTTGACAAAGATGATTTCAAATCACAATCTGGCTACATGTTTACGTTGTGCAGAAAGGCAATAAGTTGAAAAGTTCCAAACAAGAGATTATTGCCGACTCTACGATAGAGGTTGAGTACATGGCTACTTCTGAAGCAGCTAAAGAAATAAAGATAGAGAGAGTTCCCACGGATAAGAACATAGCTGACCACTTACAAAAGCATTATCTAAAAAAAAACATGATTGTCATGTTAAGTCATTCGGTATTAGATACATAAATGATTGGCTCTAGTGTAACACCCAACTACTTAGGCCTAATAGGGCTGGGGATGTTGCCCTGTCCAAAGGACAAGGGGTCCTTATAACTAGGTCACACAAACAAAAATAAAACAATACTTTAAAATTTAAACTTATTACAATTCAAAAATTCAAAACAAATCCAAAATAAAATTTGTTCACTCTCAACTCCCAAAGCATTACATAAAATAGATAACAAAATATCTTCCAAGCAGGCAACAACTAGCTACTCATCCCCACAGCAGGATCGACTTGAAATCATGGTAAAAAGGGTGATGGGATAAAAATCTCATAAGTCCGTGTGTGCTTTGAGTGTCCAGTGAAAACAGTTCATGAATGCAAAGTGTAAGAACTTCATAAGAAAAATACTGGCAAGCAATAAATAATGTTCAAAATTAAGAGTGGCGTTTTGGCGTTTCCAACCATTCATATACAATAAAATCAACCATTCAAAAGGGTGGCCATGGGTTACCACATGTTGGGCCCCATAACCATACAATGGTCAGAATGCCACACTTTGTGCAGACTGACAAAAAGGTAGGTGATCAACATACTGAGTAAGATACTCCTTATTCTCTACACCCAAACAAAATTAGTTGTCCACTCCGGCAACACATAGTCCACATGACTGAAATCTGCTAGCTTGGACCGGCATGACTAAGTAGTACTGATGTTTCTCTAAGTTGAGTTCATCTTTTGGAGGTAGCCTCCTGCCAGAAGACTTATTCTTGCTCTTCGAAACTAGTACTACTAGCCTACCCTTATTGAGTACTCAACGTAGTTCATCCCACTTAGGAGAAAACTAATAAAACATAGCTTCACTTGAAAATGGCAATTAAGGGTTTCCAAAGTCTTTGTCAAAATTAGTTTTAGAAACAGTTTAGTGTTTGAATAAAACTACTTGTTGTTTTTCAAATAATTGGTTTGACTAAAATAAGAAAGGAAACAGTTCCTAATTACCTTTACCAAATTAGGGTTCACAAACTTCGTGTTTAGCTTGCCATAACAACTTTTGCAATAAACAAGTTTTATGCAAGAGCTTACCTGATCCTTTGCTCGAGATAGAATAAAGATCTCCAAAAGTTGACCTAACCCCGCTTGGGGTAAATATAAACCATAATTAAACTCAAGCCAAAATTTGCTTTCACAAATAATCTTAGTTCAGCTTACCACAATCATGACCCTAGTGTCCCAAGCTTTAAGGCTAGATAATAATTAAAGGGTTTATAAAATAAATCTTGCTTGATATTAAAATAACTAGACTTTGTGAAATAGTTACTAATAAGTTGTAGGTTTAAATCTTGCTATAAATAAATTAGGGTTTATTTGATGAAGGGTCCTAGGCCCTAGATGATTTTATTTAAAATAATGATTTATAATAACTAATGGTTAGAAAATAATTGGTAAATAAAATTAATAATAAGTAAATTTTAATATGCCTTGACTAAAAGATAATAAATAAATTTTAATAGTATTTATGAATATAAGACTTACAAAATTAATATTTTACCTATTATGATTATTTATATAAAAGGCTTTATTTGATATTATTATTTTATCTAATATCTATATATTTTATTTCTTTAATAAAGGTTATAATTTATTTGACTAAAATATCATTATTTTATATAATAGTCCAAATCCACATTTTCCTAGGGTTTTCGAAATCACTAGAAGAAATTATAGTATTAATCATTTTATTGATGAAATAAAATTGGCTAACTCAATGAGCTTAGGGACAACAAGGTCATGATCATAATTCCTATTGCTAACCATAATCATGAGTATACACTCTACACTAATCAACAAAACATCCAAATCATGAATAAAAACATAGATCCAAACTCCACCAACATAATCATATTCATGGCCTTAACAAGAATACATGAACATAAACCCTATTAATCAAAAGTGACATAATCTCTAACATGCTTGATTATTCATACTACTCATGACATGAAGGCATGCAACAAACCCTAAAAACGCCATATATTCAACCAAGATAAATCATCTCATGCATCAACCCCATCTCCATCATACAAACGCATTCATTCTCATGCTTCAATCCCAACTCCATCACAAAACACATAATCAATCTCCAAATATATTCCATCCTCATTCAACTACATCCAAGAGACATGAATCTAGAATTTAAAGAGGAGATTGAAGAGGCTTACTTGAATGATGACTACCTTGAGGATGTTTCAAGAGAACCCTCTCACTAGGAAGGCTTGATTCGTCCAAGGTAAAGAAGAAAAATGGCCATGGTGGGAGTAACCATTCGGCCGAGAGAGAGAGAGAGAGAGAGAGAGAGAAAGTCTATTAGTATATATATATATATATATATATATATATATATATATATTTGTATATATATTCATTAAGAGTTGAAGATGAATGAAGATGGAGATGATCGTTCATGCTTACCTTGAAGGTGTTCTTGAGCCTTCAAGAAAATTCTGGTTTTTGATCCAAAAGTGAGACTTTGATTTTAGTGTTTGATGTTAAAAATTGTAGGAATGGATTCACGAGAATGAGTAGGTCTAATTTGGAGTTTTTGGAGAAGATTCAAGTAGTTTTGAGTGGCCTTAGGCGTGAGAATGGTAGTAGGTGTTCTTGGAGATTTGGAGAGAATGGAGAGAGAATGGATGAAACTGGCCGAAATTCTATTGGGAAAGAGTGGCCGATTGGTTTGGAGATTTTTGGTAATTGAATTTTCAGATTTGGGAGGAAAAAAAAAGCTGGTTGTTTGAAATTCAAAAAGAATAATTTAAGGAATATTTTGTGGTAGCAAATATGGTAAGAAGATCTTTGTTGTTGGAGGTCTTTTGGAAGCTTCAATGGCCGACTGAATTGCTGGACTTTCTACTGAGATGAATGCTGTTCGAATGAGCTTAAGGGTGGCCGAAATATGGTGTACAATGGGGAAGGAATTTTCTGGTTAGGTGAGGGTTAATCTATGGAAGTTTGTTGGAACAAATCGCTGGAATTTTGGACTCCAATTAATGGCTTGATTGTAGTGATTGATGGAGAGATTTTAGGAGCAACCATGGAGTTGTTTTTCGTGTAGAACAATGGTGAGGATAATGAAGTTCAGTTCATGGTTGGTCTAGGGAAGTTTGTACAGAAAGATGGGATGAGTTTCGGACAAGGGTGAAGAAGAAACAAAGCTAAAAATTTCTAGTTGGTCTTTCGCATGGTTGTTGGAAATTCTAGGTAGATTTTTCTGCCATGGTTCAGCCAACTTGCAGAAGGTTTGAAGGGCTATTGGAAGGTTCTTTAAGGCTGGTTTCCGGCCTTCTTTATGGAGGAAAGACAAGGTTGAATTGCTAGCTGAAAAGTTGGAAGAAACAACTTAGTTTTTGGCTCACCAAGCTGTAAAAATTGCCCAGGAAATTTTCCTGGTTTGAACAGGTTTTGCACAATCCGGTTTTGGCTGAAATTTTCAGTCTTCAAGCTGAGGGAATTGGTCATTGTTCTGGCAGTATTTGAGAGGGAAAGATGGCTGAAGATTTTGACAATTGAACTGATCAAGAAACTGGAAAAATTTCCAGATTACTACATGAAGAAGATGAACACACATAGGTTGGAGTTTGAAGGTTCAACCATGGAGATTAATTCTCTTGGGAACCTTCCGTAACTCCTCCCCATTTTCGGCCAACAAGATACCTCACACAGACATTTTTGAAACCTCAATATCATAGAACTTTGCTGGAATTTTCTGGAAATAAAGTTGGCTTAGATAAATTGAACAACTTAATTGATTAAGAAGTAGGGAAAGCTAGAGATCAAGAAGGGTATGAATCCCTTAGAAACTTTTGTAGGGCACAAGAGTGAAAATAGGACATTCCTTTCATGTCTTCCCCCTAGGACAACTCTCCTACTCTTCCCCAAGGCATGCAAAGGCTGAAATATAGCCTACCTAACCAAAAATAAAATTTAATCTTACTAAAACTCAAATGATGGAATTTGAACTCAGGACCTCAAGGATTTATTCCAAAGCTCTAACCACTAAATCACAATAACTCTTGTTCTTATTTTCTCTCCCAAATATTTTTCCTATTTAACCCTCAAGCTATCTCCCTATTTCCACCTCAAGCAAAATTATCATTTTGCCCTTCTTACTCACTAAGCACAATTAAGCCATCAAGACTACAAATCACATATCCAAAGTACATAAAATCATACAAAAATATATTTATGCATGCAAGAAAATATGATATGCATCCCGACCCCTTACTCTAAGGTTGGTTTTAGTTAGGGTTTCACATCTAGTGAAAGTGGGAGTTTGTTAGTGTTGTGCCCTAGAGGAAATCACTTGTACATTATATATCACACATTTTATTTTAATAAAAGGCATTATTTATCTTATAGTTTCTTTTGTTTACTTTTAAGTAATATAACTGTTCGATAAAGTCCCTAGTACAACACTGTGTTAAGAAAATCTTGATAGAGATCATGATATAAGATTCCTACTACACTGTATAGTGTTAGTGCTTAAATAGTCCCTAGTCGCAGTATTAATGAGACAGGACATCATTAATACGTTAAGACTAGCATGTGTTAGATTTCCTGATTTGATATATATCTAGAGTAGTGGGTTCTTGGTATAAGTACTATTGTATTCAGGACAGAATTAATTCTGGAGGGAGTTGGTACTAAATCTGTACTCCAAACCGAATGAGATATTGTATGGTGAAAGGAGTTAATTACATTGAAGTTTGTTATTGAAGGGTTCATGTCAAGCCACTTGACTTCCTGGACTCTTGGGTGGTTATGATGTGTTGCTAGATACTGCTCATGATCTGGGAATATGGGTTTATTAATTGATGAATTAATAAACCAATCCTGATTAGAATTAATAGGATTAATTCTAATTAATTATGGATTATTAATCCCAAAGACGTTTAGATTAATTCATGTTTGCTACCAATTGACCGGGAAACCTAATCGGTCACAAACAATAGAGGATTATATACTCAAGATGTTATTTGATGACATAGTAGGGTTAATTGAGAGAAAGAGAAGTTGTTGTGGACTAATTATAATTAGTTATATTTTATGGTTCAAATTATAATTATGAGAACTTGATGTTTCCAATTACAATTAGGGAGTTATAATAGGATTAAAATTCTTAGTTTTAGCAGGATTTTTCGATTATATATATGATATAATCGAAACCGTAGCTGAGGTTGAAAAACAGACACTCCAAGCAATACACAACCTTCTTTCTTTTCTCTCTCTCGATTGTTCTTGAGAAACAACCCTAGCCGCCACTTAGATTTTTTGCTAGCACAAAAAACTTTGTACTTGAGTATTCCTCTATGTCGATTACTGTTAGAGATAATCACACACTGTGATCATAGTGGTTAGACGTTCAATGCTCGTGGAGTTTGATCAAGAAGATTGTTGGATCGTGCCTCGACTAGACGAAGAAAACATTTGTTCTTCGGATGATTAAACAAAGGTAAAAAGCTGTTACCTTTATTATCTTTATGTCTTATTTTCCTCACATAGGTGGGTTCTGAGATGGTATCTTGTTTTATTTTCTGCTACGCCGTATAGGATACGAGCCTGAGATACCCAATAGGATGGTCTAATATTGCAAGGTGGGGACCTTCCGTATGCAGTTCCTCTATCATTGGCTCATGGTTATTTCGAGTAGCTTGCGATGATCATCCAGAAATTCGTTTAGGAGGCGTCTGTACAGTTCATAAGGTTTTACTGATATGATAATGTAACATAGCTCAAAAGAAAACATAAGAATAGGCATAATGAACATAGCAAGAACATAACATCTATTCCTTTTCATTTAACACAAAGTCAGTACAAAATTTGTATGCCAAGCACAGAGTTATATCCTATATACACATGGCCGAACTGTACATATTCTACTACATATAATCTACATATCATCTTCCTGCTCGTTATCATCGCTATTGGAAACGGGAGGTCTTGAATCATTAGAAATTGTGTAGGACTCAGCTGCATTAAATCCCTCATCTCCATCCATATCAGGGTGCAGCCAAGCCAATATATCTGGGTCTATCTCTAACTCTTCCTCAAACTCTTTGACTACAGGTACCTCTACCTCGGGTACTTCCTGATCCTCTCCTGCCTCAGCAACCTCTAAATCCGGTATTTCCTCCACCAATACTCCCAATACATCCCCGCCAAATACCCCCTCATCATTCTCAGATAACACTACACTATCGGGGATACTATCCTCCACATCATCATCCTAATGGTGTGGCTTAATATCACCATCCACCTCATCAGAATCGCCACTTACCTCCTCATATGGTGACGATGTCCTCTTGGGAGTAAGTGTCCTGTTGAGACTAAAGTCTCGTGCAAACAGAGTAACGATAGGTACTGCTAGGTCAAATGCACTCCCGGTGAGACAGGGTACATAACGATGGCTAAGGCCAGGTCCTATCAGAGTGAAACATCCTGGCACGCCTGCTCGGTAGATCGTCCTAATATTCCTAAGTCTCTTCATACCCGAACTCTCACCTATCTCTATCTTCATATTATCATTGCACTTATCTATTGGGCACTTGCCCTTATCACTCCAATCCGCCATACCTACACAATGAAAAAGATTCTATCAATTCCTATAACGATACCACAGTTCTATTATAACTAGACTCTGATACCAATTGTAACACCCCTACTAAAAGTAATAGCAGAAGCATATCAACTAGGTTTCACCCCATCTAGTTATCCAAATAAGGGGTCTTTATAACGAAGAACTAAAAGAGTGCATATAAGGCCCAGACTTATACAACGTCCCATACTGATGGTTACACACACACACAAAAAAGTAAACAAAAGATACTGTAAGATAAATAAAGCCTTTTATTAAAATAAAATATGCCATATACAATGTACAAATGATTCCCTCTAGGGTATAACACTAACACTAGATACCACTCATGATCTGTTGAATATGGATTTATTAGTTAGAGAATTAATAAATCAATCTTTATTAGAATTAATAAGTTAATTCTAAAATTATTAAGGATTATTAATCTTAAGATGTTTAGATTAATTTATATTTTGCTACTAATAAACTGAAAAACCTAATAGGTCACATACTATAGAGAATTGAGTGCTCAAAATGTAATTTGATAACATTATAGGGTTGATTGTGACAAGAAGAAGTTAATGTGGTAAAATTATAATTAGTTATAATTTGTGGGCTATATTGTAATTAATGATAATCATAATAATAATTGGTAATTAAGAATTTGTATACAATAACCATTGAGGTGGCAAGAGGTTGAACACGCCAGGTGTCTCCACCTAGCGACTATGAACAACCCATAAACAATATGCACATAGGTATAAGGCAATTGCCAGGCGCTAATCAGCTAGGCAGGATAGCTAATCCTAATGTCCTAACGCCCAATTTGGAGTAAGATGAATCTCAGAACTGATTAGGTTAATTGGGACCATCAATCTCTAATGTAAGCTAGTACAGTGGTCAAAGTCCCCAATGAATACTCAACATCTTCATTGGCTCACACGACCTATCCAAATATCACACTTCTCGAAGAAATATCACACTTCCCGAAAGAATGTCAAGAAAACATTTTTTAGGGCCAAAACATCATTTTTCAAAAGTCTACCATTTCCTAAGTAACAATTCCTGAAGCCCATAAAAGATAAAGGACTCAAACCTTTCAATTATGATAAATCATGCTTCGTAATGTATTTGAGGGAAAATGCATTCATACATTGTTGTAAGCATGTTCTCCAAATGTTGATTTCATGTTGATGACTCATTCTCCAAGACCATAGTGTAAGAGGATAAAATATCCTTCTTATATTATTAAACATTCCTTAAGGAAATTTATGTAAATTATGCATAACAAAGTCCAAAAGGAATTTTATTTTAGCCAATGCAATAGTCTAAATCCAATATAGAAAAAAGATTCAAGGATTTAATATTTTAACATGCCAAATAGCTTTAGAAAGACACCATCATTCCAATAAGGTAAAAGAAATCACAAATTTGTTTGCTTTGTTACAAAACATGGAACGGATTGCATTGACAAAAGCAAAACATTCATTTAATCACATAATATGTGGGGGAAACAAAGCATTTCTCATAATTACTTGCACATAAGAATATGTTGTAATAGAAAGAATTCAAAATCTTTTGTAGAAAATATTTCTTTTCCTAATATTCAATCATTTTTAGTTTAGAAAAAACCAAAACCTTATCCAGGAAAACCAAAAGGCTTATTATTCACATTTTCATGCTTTAGGGTAAATAATCACCCTGAAATCATATTCATAAGCATAAAAATCCATTTTCCCATTTATCTAATAGCATGAAATAAATTGATTATTTGCTCAGGAAAACCATATTTGGATTCAAGGAAAAAAAAAGGAGTGACAATATTCATGTTTTCATGTGATCATGACACATTTAGAAAATACTACCAAAAAATGGTATTTGTAAAATAGGTAGAACACACCTTATGCAATCTATTGCTTCACGTTATATAGGTAATCTTCAACTCTTTCACATTATCCTTAGGGTGAATAATCTACTTTAAGAATCATTCCATACTTTCCTTAGTATCCTAGGATTTATACCTAACAATACACATTGCTAAATATATATATAGCTAAGGAAATTACTTAATTTCCTATTTCTTCACTTCATACTAAAAATAAAACACACTTACTTCAGATAATTTAAATCCACTGTTCATTTCATTATCTCATTTTCTTCATATGAATACAAGGTATTCATATATCTTTTTAATTCCTTATTTATCCATCAATACACATAGAAGTAACCCATGAATTTATTTTCCTTAAATAAAATTCTGCATTTTTCCTTTATGACACATTTCCTTAATTTTTGTATAACTTTTGATTCACATATCCAAATGACTTCGAACTTGTTCCAAATGCTCCTAGAATTTTTAACTACAATTTCATGGACTTTATTTACATAGTTCCAGAAATGGCACCGAACTACTAAGAGCAAATCAGTCCAACATTTCCATAATTTACCCATTTTTCTTACTAAAATACATTATCCATTTATTCCTTCTTAATCATAGCATATAATTATCACTTAATTCATTCCATTCTTTGCTTTAACACCCCTTAATCCTATAATTTTCAGTCATAAGCAAATCAGTATTTTTACACTTAAACAATAGCAAAACCGGCAGCCATGCACAAAGAATGACAAATTTGCATTTTCTCAACTATTAAACCATTTTCTACTTCATTTCTTTCCCTATTTGTTTCTTCCACAAGTGATGCAATCTTTAGCTCTCCACAATACTTCTAGAACACATTTAATCACCATACAAAAATAGAAAACTGCCTTTCCATTCCACCGTCACACACCACACAAAACAGCTTTACAACATAAAGTTCCAATAAGCATAATTTATGATTAAAGCATATTTTCATGAAAATCTCATGCCAAAATACTTCTCATAAGCTTTTTAGCATCTTTAATTCAAGAAGGTTAGCTTTTTACCTTGTGTGTGCTGATTTCCAAGCCAAGATTTGCCTCAGCTTTCCTTTCTTTCTTCTCCCTTAGCTTCTCGAAAATATCTCTCTTTCTTGTATCTTTTTCTTTTGCTTTCCTTTCTTTTGCTTTTCTCTTGTTCTCTTCTCCTTTTTGTGCTGATTTCCTGATGGCCAAATGGCCTTCACCACAATTCTCCTCTTCTCCTTATAGAAGGTTTTAGTCATGTGGTCAAACAACATTAAATAGTACAATATGTTTTGTAGTATTCTTTGTGGTTGATAGGTGCTTTGTCGCCATGTATAATTCTTTAGAAATTTTAAACAAATGTTGAAAATGTTGCATGAACTCTCATGTAACCAATTATATAAAGACTGATATGATCTTGAGAAGTACCAATTTGAGATTTGAAACTCAAATTCAAGAGACTTAATTCAATACTAGAACCCTAGGTAAACTAGCTTCCTAGAACCCAAAATCTAATGAACTATGCCAACTAAATCAACATCCAAACACCCCTAACCCAAGAAGCATCAAGAACAAATAGGATGGGAAGATTTAGGCAACCAACTGAACTTCTAAAAGAATCCTAGATTAGCTGGGAATCTAAGACCCACTTTAGAAAGAACAATGATCTATCCTAAGAAGATTAGAGACTAGATTCTTAGGTTGGATTAAAGCCTAAGAGTAGTCTTGATTGATTTGGGAATCACCCAAGAGGAACACCCTCAAGAACTCTCTCTTGAGAGAACAAAAGATTTCTCTATTCACAATATCAAAAGTTGTGTTTACAAGAGCTATAATGGCATATTTATAGATGTCTTGCCCTAAACCAATTAGCGAAATAATCCTAACCATTAAATGGCCTTAATAGAAGCCTTGAGGTCCTATTATATGCCTTTAAATAGGTTAAAATATAATAAAAGTAGTGAAAATTAAATTACAAGGGTTAAAGGCTGAAAATAGCAAAAAGTTAGGATCATCCCGATTTGGGTCGGCATCGGTTCAGACTCACGTACCCGGAGCCGGCTTGGTTGAATCAGGCTAGCTTAGGGCCGACGTTGGGTCTAAAATTCTTACTTGATGACAGGTTGGCTCTGGGTGCCTTGCTCTATTTTGTGGCACTTATATCCTTGTTCATTTGACCTCCACTTCTTTTCCATGTGTCCCCTTAATCTTCCAAATAAAATGTTGGTCGTTTTAAGCTTTTCTCGTTACTCTGTTGGCCTTCAATCATTGTTTAAAGATTGGCTTGATCTTCCACATGGATTGTTGCTTGTGTTGTGAGTCTTTTAGCCCTTCCTTTTGTTGGGTATCTCAAGCTTGTATCCCATATGGCACAACGGAAAATAAAATGAGATACCATCCCAGGACCTGCCTATGTGTAAAAAACAAGACATAAAGATAATAAATGTAACAGCCTTTTACCTTTGTTTGATCGTTCGAAGAACAAAATTTCATCTTCAAGTCGAGGCGCGATCCAGTAATCCTCTTATGCAAATTCCATGAGAGTTGGACGTTTAACCACTATAATCACAGTGTGTGATTATCTCTAACAGTAATCCACACAAAGGACTACTCAAGCTCCAAAATATTCTGTGCTAGCAGAAACAAGATGGTGGCTAGGGTTGTTTCTTAAGATAATCGAGAGAGATAGAGAGGAAGATCGTGGATGTTGTTTTCGTGTGTTCTACACACAGCTAGGGTTTCGTGTGACTCATAATATATGTCACACGAAAATTTCTTCCAAAATTGAGAATTCTAATCCTATTAGAATTTCCTAATTGTAATTGGAAATATCAAGTTCTCACAATTACAACCTGGACAATAAATTATAACTAATTATAATTTGTCCAAAACAACTTCTCTTTCTTTAAATTAACCTCACTATGTTATCAAATAACATTTTGAGTATATAATCCTCTATTTTGTGTGACCTATTAGGTTTCCCAGTCAATTGATAGTGAATATGAATTAATCCAAACGTCTTTGAGATTAATAATTTATAATTAATTAGAATTAATCCTATTAATTCTAATCAGGATTGGTTTATTAATTCATCAATTAATAAACCTATATTTCCAGATCATGAGCGGTATCTAGCAACACATCATAACCACCTAAGAGTCCAGGAAGTCAAGTGGCTTGACATGAACCCTTTAATAACAAACTTCAGTGCAATTAATTCCTTTCATCATACAATATCTCATTCGGTTTGGAGTACGGAATTAGTGCCAACTTCCTCCAGAATTAATTCTGGCCTGAATATAGTAGTACTTGTGCCAGGAACCAACTACTCTATATGTATATCAATTGGAACTGCTTCCAATACATAATCACCTTGGCCAAGGACTTTTCAAATAGTAATTCCTACAAGTGGCCGTGAGATATTCGCCCCTACTATTAGGAGTGGTGAAACCTTTATTAACCCTCTCAACTACTTTCATTTACCTCACAATGTACCCAATATCCATCCCATAGGCGGCCCTCAATTAAGCTCCGGAGATTGGAATCAAAGTACAAAGCTTAGCAAGCAAAGTACCTTGGAGATCTTAAGTTTAAGGATACTTGCACGTTTACTATATTGAGATTATATCACTGGCACTAAATAGTTATCCATGTGATTATCTCAAAGCTAGGTCATCCAATGAACTTGTTCTATTAACAAGCATCCATGTGTTAACTTTGAGTATCTCAATACTCACGGTTATAAGAACCACTGCATAATTAAATCAGGAAGTCTAACACATGCTAGTCTTAACGCATTAATGATGTCTTGTCTCATTAATACTATGACTAGGGACTATTTAAGTACTAACACCATCCAGTGTAGTAGGAATCTCATATCATGATCTTTATCATGATTTCCTTAATACAGTGTTGTACTATGGACTTTATCGAACAGTTATATTACTTAAAGTAAACAAAAAAAAAAAAAAACTGTAAGATAAATAATGTCTTTTATTAAAATAAAATGTGTCATATACAATATATAAGTGATTGCCTCTAGGGCACAACACTAACAAACTCCCACTTGTACTAGAGCCAATCATTCATGTATCTAATACCGAATGACTCAACATAACAATCATGTTTCTTTTGGGATAGTACTTTCGTAAGTGGGTCAGCTATGTTCTCATCCGTGAGAACTCTCTCTATCTTTATTTCCATAGCTGCTTCAGAAGCGGCTATGTACTTAGCTTATGTCATAGAGTTGGCAATAGTCTCTTGTTTGGAACTTTTCCAAGTTATTACCCCTCCACACAATGTAAACACGTAGCTGGATTGTAATTTGAAATTATCTTTGTCAGATTGAAAGCTAGCATTAGTATACCTATTTATTTTTAAATCACCTTCTCCATATACTAAGAACATATCATTAGTCCTTCATAAGCACTTAAGAATGTTCTTTACAGCCGCCTAATGACCCTCACCAGGGTTAGATTGGTATCTGCTCGTCAAACTGAGAGCACAAGATACATCGGGCCTAGTACATATCATAGCATACATGATAGATCCAACTGTCGAGGAATATTTCCAAATACTCGATTCCAAAATAAACTCATTTCAAGAAATCTAGAATTCTAATCCTAAAAGCGGATTAAATTCAAAGTTTCTAAATATGTTTCCATAAATTGTTCCAATAAGGGCATTCCAGTCAATCTGTGAATACCCGATTCCAAGAATCACAATTTTTCGAAAATCCTAAGTGTTTAATCCAAAAAGGACTAAATTCACAAAATTTATGTTTTAATCAACCATTAAGGTTTCCAAGCCAATTATGATTTTCATTTGAGAACAAGATAGCACCAATAAATCTTGCTTAGAAAACCTTAATATATCCAGGGATTTCCAAAAAGGTGTAAAACATAACATTTCATGGAAAAATAAAGCATAGTAGCTTTCAAAAGGTTTTAGAAAGCAAAGGGATTCACCTCGTATCGTAATTAATCTTTTCCCGTTCGACCACCGTTTTCAACGTATCGTTGGCCGTTTACTGACAAACCTATATCAAGCATTGTTTTTAGGTTTAGTCATGTTAGGTCAAAAAATAGCCGATGGTTAACCAACATTTTGTCGACGTCCAACCGATGTTTAATTGATGGGGCCGACGGTTTGCCGACAGTTAAGAAAAATGTTCAACTTTCGTTCACATCGTTTGTTCAATTCTTTCATTTTCCTTTTTCCATATCCTTACTCCCTTCTTATAAAAGGGATCAAATCCATATTTCTCATTCATTTAATCGAAAATCACACAATTATTCTTCCTTAAGTTCATTCACTTCCCAAGCAAAATCCTGAAATTTTGTTGCTTTGACACACGATTTTGTTTTGCATATAACTTTCAATCAACAACTCCAATTTGGCTCTATGATATACCAAAATGACTGTAAGACTCTTAAATTTACTTCTATGTAATCCCTTTTTAGATTCTTTTCTCTTGTGAAATAATACTGGGTAAAAACAACCCTAGTATTTTTGCTTCAATTCTACTATTTATGCTATCTTTTGTTTTCCTTTAGCCTTTAACACCCTAGGAATATTAATTCATTCAATTTTCCTTCAAATCATCTTTGATTATGTAATTTTCAAATTTCAATAGCTCACAAGAGTCATGCTTATTCAACACAAATTCACTTCTTCAAATCAAAAGCTAGTATAATTCATTTTTCCAACCAAGTAACTTCCATTTTCATTCTACTTTGGTCATCATCTCATCAACCAAGAGCAATCCTTCAAATTGCCATGAATATTCAGTTCTTCCTCATACAAAACATTATCCATAAACCTCCTAGGCAGCCAGCATACATAAGCGTACACCAGGTTCATACACAAAGTTCACAAACCCTAGCTTTTGATCCAAAATCCAGACGTGAAGATCATGCTTTCATGTTAAAATTCATATCAAAATAATCATCATTCACCCAAAAACAACTTTAATTCTAGCAATGTGAGCTTTTACCTTGTATATAAGGCTATTTGGTGTGATTTTCTCCAAGAACTTCTCAAGAACCCACACACAACACCAAGAATATACACTAGTCTCTTTTTTTTTTTCTCTTTCTTGTTAATTTCTTTTTCTTTTGTTTTTCTTTCCTTAATGCTGCCAAAATTTCGACTGTATAACAGCCTCTTCTTACCACCATTCTTCATTAAATCTTGGCCAATCATTTCTTATTTTCATTAATTGTATGGTGGTTAATACATAGGTGTGTTCCAATAGAAAAATTACACACCATTTTGCTTATTTTTCTTCCTCAAAATTTCCTCTTCTTTTCTCTTACATGGCTACCTATTTTTTTGGTCATTTTTCAGCCATTCTACCACCATCTTCATGGAGAAATATTGGCCACTTAAATTGATCAAGGCATTAATTAAATGGCTCACAAATGATGTGTTCTAATCATAAAAATACACATCATTCTTTGTTTATTTTGTAATTCTTTAATTCCATGCATCTTGCATGAATTCTTCATGCAACCTCTCATAAATTAACACATGTTCAAGGCTACAAATTACAAAATGCCACATGTCCAATTTTTTTTACCGCATTTTTCTATTTTTTCTCAATAATAACCAAAATCGGGTCCGAAGTGAAAAAATATTTTACTTTACCATTCCATTCCAAAAATTCTACTAACATTGGTAATACTTAAATTCTCCAATTTCCTTCTTAGTTTGGTCAAATTCATGGTCAAAGTCACTGGCGCGGTCAAAATGATTGTAATGCCCCCGATAACCCAAATAATATAATTCACATCAAAATGTGTGTTTCATCGCATTATTCATTTTCTCTTCTCAGCGTACCCTCAAATTCTTGTTTTATTAATAATAATAGCTTTTTGAAGATTTAGGGTACGAGTAGAACAAATCCAATAATTACATCTAGGTCCCGACAAAATATTATTAAACCAAAATAGTCATTTCAGTTCATCAATCATCTTTTGTTCTGGCCATTAATACAAATTCTTATCCTATTACAAGTAGTAAGCCAATTATAGGTGAAATACAGGGTATTACAAATTCTATTCTACTTGAACCCGTGGTGTATGTAACTTGTTCATCCTCTACATATCTAGCATTAGTACTAACAAGTACCTTATGCTCTATGTCAATGATTTAATCCTTTGAGAGAATAAATTATGAATTTATTTTACTATTTTAAGTTAATAACCAAGTAAAGCTTTATTATATAACCTCAAGTTTAACATTATTCTCTATTGCAAGGATTGAACCCTTTAAAAGAATAAACCATGAACTCTTTTATTTTAAAATTTCTTAGAGTAAAACACTTTATCAAAAAACCGTTCTATCTAGTGAGACTTTAGTCTCACAAGAACTTCCGCATTTGACCACAAAAATAAAATAAGCATGATAACAAAAGTAAACTTTTTCATGCTTAAATTATTCATTTATCCCTAAGTGACTAAACAATAGATTAAACATCATGAATTAAAAAATTAATGATCTTGTTTAATCCTAAGGTGGTTTCATCCTTTACTACTTATTTTCATGCAAATTATTCATCCATAGATAAATAAAACTTTTGCAAAAATTAACCTCATATAATGGTTTCAAAACATGATTACATCAAGGAAAAATTGAGGTATATAGCTTCAGTAGTGCTCTCCTTTTTCTTGGACAAAATTGCACGCATCCGCCTCTGGGCAGAGTGGACCTGGCGCCTGGTCCATTTGGCCTACCTGGTGTCGGGCCTATTCTGTTTCTCCAAAAACTTCCAGCTAGACAGAGTGGAGCTGGCGCCGGGTCCATTGGACTCACCTAGTGCCGGGTCTTTTCAGTTTCTCTAAGAACATCCGGCTAAGCAAAATGGACTTGGCACCGGGTCCATTGGGCTTACTTGGCATTGGGTCTGCTTTGGAGTTCTCTGATTTCTAGAAAAATCTTGCTTTTTAGGCATTTTTCCACCCCTCAATGAATCCAACAATCTCGTTCTTCAGTCCCCAAAATTTATAGGTTAAAAGAAAGACAAAACCAAGCATAAAACCATGCCTTTACATGTACCTATTCCTCTAAACACAAGGCATACATCGCATCTACTCAGAACCAGAAAAATAATAGGAAAACTATCAGAATATATGATCCTATGCCTCTAACTGCGAGGTGTACATGAACTCTAGAAACAAATGTATGAGGGATCGTATAGAATCACAAAAGATTCATTTTTAATAGTAAAAGAACCACATTTTCTAGTTTTTAACCCTAGTACATGCTCCTAGATGACAACCGTGGCTCTGATACCAATTGAAGGATTAAAACGGAAAATATCAAACGAAAAGATAGCAGAATTTCAATCCACGTCTAGGAGAGAGTACTTACTTTTCTTTATTGGTTGCGGATTAACCAACAAGAAGTCGGGTAGCACTGGATCTTGCGTTGGAAAGGGAGAAGGAGGCGTCTACAGTTCGACTGGTATTCCCGCCAATATTCTACTCCTACACATCAAGAGTATCCAAGCTTCTTCTCTTTGTCTTCTAGAGTATTACTCTACCTTGATCTTGGGTTAGCTTGGTGAAAGCTTCTTTGGATAACCAAGAGACTTTCTAAGAGCGAGAGAAGAGAAGGAAGAGAAAACACAAGAGGAAGGGTGGCTGCACACAAGAGAGAGAGCTTAAGCCAAAAACCCTATCTCTCTTTCCTTAAATTTCAGCCACCCTAGGGCTTAATGAAGCCCTAGTGGGCCGAAACACACTAAGCCCTAATGGGCTTGGTGTTGAGCTAAAAAAATAGTTCAAGACTGGCTCAATCATTTTCATTAATTAATTATCTTTTCTAGGTTTTATTAAATACCTAAGACTAATTAATTAATTCTAATTAGACTCTTAATATATGTCAACATATATCATCCCAAGACTAATTAATTAATTCTATTAATTAATTATCTTTTCTGGGCCTTATGAAAAACTCAAGACTAATTAATTAATTCTAATTGGACTCTTAGAATAAATTTTATTTCTCTTCCAAATAATTATCCATTAAGCTCAGATTGTGTCTAAACAACACCAAGGTAACTTGAGCTACTTCGAAGACCAAGAGATATATTATTCATGGCTACTAAAATGACCAAAATGTCTTTACTATTAAATAGCTACATTTTACCATTTCAAATATTCTCATTTATCACCATATGAAAATATTAACCCAAAGAATAATATTACTAAAGTAATGTCCCGACCTATAGGTGAAATGATGAAAATACCCCTCTATATAACACCCATCAATGAGACAAGATAAATGTACTAACACCCATCTCAAAGATATCTACCATTTTTAGATCTCTAGTTCAATAATCTATAACGCACTTAAATATACTTGATTATTATTGGAAGCTACCTAAAAGCACATATTCTAGAGTCATATTCCTAGGGCCTTGGATTATTAGATTATTCTGGATAATCACAGGAGGGTGATTTAATCTTCACAAAGTGAAGTATAGAAACTCCGTTGCATGAGCCCGTCTTAACTAACTAGAGAAATACACCAAACGTACAAGGTTATTGATCTCACAAAAAAAATCTCACCCAACATACATCAAAGTAGAAGACCTTAGCTTTGCCAGGCCACCAACTCATACTCAAGTATGAATGTATCCGTCCACGATGTAGCAGTAATAGTCTGGTCTCTCTAATTATAGTACTTTAAGAAAGATCACTACTACAGGTCCAGTTCTAGGTATTCGAAATACGCTTATGCCAATGATGTGAGTGAACTACTCATTGATTCAAGGTAAACCATTCCCCATTGAAACTGATGGCATAATATTCTTACCTTGATGAAATGACCAATTCTATCAAATGACTAAGAACTCAATTTTACTTGTATAACAAGTTCTCGTGGTACTTTACTGTGAAGAACGACCTAACACATAGACCATTACTTGTCACACTTGGACCTTAAATGTTCAAAAATATAAGAAATAAACCAAATTGAAGGAATAAACATTTTCTTGTAATATATTTATACAAAATTCATAGTCTTTAAGGGCATACTTTCCAACATAAGATAGCCCTAGGATGAGAGTGGGAAACAATGTCACACCCCCATTGTATGAGCCAGGAGAGGATTGGGATGAACATTTCGTAGGAAGCCATTCATCTACACCATGGAGGGGAGGCAGGCAAGGGCTAAGAGGAAGAAGAGGTAGAATGTAGGGTAGACATGTTGGACAAAAAGTGAGAGAGCTTGAGAGGGAGTTTGAAAGAATGGAAGATTGGGATGAGGGAGTCCATGAGGAGGATTATGGAGGACAAAATCGGAGAAATGGGATTAGAGTGAGAATGCGAGACGAAGATGAGGGGGATAAAGTTAATGGCCATATGGCTAAACATAGTAGCTACAGTGTTTTGTAATTATAATTAGATAATAATACCTTTTAATGGTCAATTCTTGACCGAAATGGTGTGTTTGATCCAAATAGAAGATCAACTTTAGTGTTTTTGATGTTATAGAGTAGCCGATGAGAGAGTATGAACCGAATCCTAGTTGGTTTGAAGGTTCTTGGGAGTGATTTGGGATGAATAGAGGTGATTGAAGGTTGAAGAAGCTTAGTGTGTGTTCTTGGTGTTCATGAGAGAAATTGAGAGAGTGTGAGATTTCGTGTGTGTGAATGATGGCAGGATGGCCTAGATTAGGGGGAGGCTTTCAGTTATCCAAAAAGGAGAGAGAGAGAGTTTCAACTTTTTCAAATTTCAAATTGAGAGAAAAGTGGAGATGTTTGAGGTAAATGATTGAGTAATGGTGTTTGCTTTTTGAAGGTTTCTTGTCCTTCAATGGTATATAGCTGAACTAGCTATGGTTTGACCATGGAATAGAGAGTTGTTTCAGCTTTAGGCTGGCCAAAAATTGCTATGATTGATGTGTAGATTTTGGGTATATAAATCATCAACTTTAAATCCCTCACTTAGTCAAGTTTTAATTAAAACATTAATCCCAAAATACACATATGAGCAAGTATACTCACTGCAAGCATAGCATAGGGAATTAATGAGTATCGATATCAAAGGAACACGTACACAATAATCACTTTTCATTCATTGTTAACCGACCAAAATAAAGTACGAAAATAATAAAAAGAAAAAAATAAAGAAATATATACAACTCAAGGATGTAAGTTTATACAATTTAGACAATTATCCTAGAAAACATGACAATGAAATAATTAGTAATTCTCTCAATTAATTATCATTTTAGCATCATGAAGGAACGTACAATAAAATTCAATCATTTGTTAAGTCATGATTTTGCTTAGGTAAATTCCACTTCATTTGTCAATCCATGGAATCTTATATTTTTTTATTCATATTAACATAGTTGTCAATCAAATAAATATAACCAAAACATGCAATAAGCTCATCATTAATATCTTGATTCCATTAGCAGATTTGTCAATAAAGCCATCGTAGCCAAAACATGCAAGACTATCAATTCCTTAAAAATATGAAATTAGATAATAATCCTATGTCAAGGCAAAAATACCTTTTAATATTATTGATGGATGAGAATCTAACCCTGTGGGCCAATCACCCACTTGTATTGTAATGCAAAGTTTCACAATACACGGTCATAATGTAGGGTTTCATGGCCATGACTATAATTTAGGGTTTCATAGTCAACTTTGTTTAGGTGATTTATTTCTTTACAAATTGTACATTTTATTTTACAAAAGCTGATAAAAATACCACTCAATGTTTAAATATGATTTTCTAGACTTGTAGACTTTTTATTATGACTTGTTTAAAATTTGCATACATGAAAGGTTTTCTTAAATTGTCATGAGCACACATGGGACTTACTAAGAAATATTTCTCACCACCCTTTTATGTTTTTATTTTTAGGTCGATCCTTCTTCAAAGGTTGAATTATTTTGTGTTGCTTTGAGTTTTAGAGATTAATTTTGTTTGTATTTGTTTCTTGAGAGATTTTAGTCATCATTTAATTGTTTTGAGACTTGTATAAGTATTATTTTGAGTTGTAATAAGTTTTTTACTTAGCTTATTTCCTTCCATATTTTTATTTATCTAGTCATAAAGACCCATTGTCCTAAAGACGGGACAACATCCCTGCCTCTTCTGGGGTACGTAGGTAGTGGGGTGTTATATATAAGCAATATTGAAAATCCATTGACTACCATGTTCTAATCCTTCAATTTCTCTCTTGAGTTAATTAAAAGGAAACAAACATTGGACCTATTAATTCAATGTTCAACTCTTAATCGCATCTCTTGAAATGATTAAGAGCAAACCAATCAATTGAATAAATAAACCAAGCCCAAATAATCAATGCAACATAATAGTGCCCAAGTAGTCAAATATAAGAATATGAATTCAATAAATAATAATAACAACTTAATACAAGAACATAGATTAGGGTTCATCTATAAAATATAATTAAAATCATATAAACATCAACATTATTAAAGTATAATACACAGCAGAAGGAAACATTTCACTCATAGACAAGATCTTGAGCTCTTTCTTCCATGGATTTCCTTCAACAACCCCTTCTTCATCTCCTTTCTTCTCCATGATCTTCTCTTTCTTGGTGAATCTTTTGAGCTCCCTAAGGGATCTCTTGGTTGCTAGCTAACCAAGGATGATTATTTAGGGTTTATAATAGGGTATTTATAGTGAAAAGTGAAAAATATTGAGAAAATGCATTGGAATATGTGAATATTCACAAATGGGTGGCCCAAGGAGATTCCACTTCCCTCAGCCACCATGTTTTTTCAAAACTAAGTTTCTAGAAAAACTTGGCTATTATGTTGAAGACTAGGTGGCCTAGAGAAGTCTAACTTCTCTATGCCGCCACCTAAACTACTAGTATACATACACACAACAAACAGACAGCCTAGGGAAGTCTAAGCTCACTAGGCTTCCAACGAAAAAAAAAAAAGTAATACAACATTCATATGCATATAACTAGGCAACCGCCACCTTCTGCACACACACACACATATATATTCACGTACATGCCAGGCAGCTAAGGTTCCCTTGGCCACCTACTTCTTGACCTAGGCCACCAGGTACTTGCACTAGATGGCCTAGGGTGGTAGTACTTCCCCTAAGCTACCTAGTACTTGTGTGATTCTTCAATAGTTATTCATTTTCTTCTCCCTCTTCCATCTTTTCGTCTTTATCATCTCCAATTTGTATTTTCTTTATTTCTTACAAAAGAAGATGAAAAGGATGTGGTGAGTGGTGATTTAAAAAATATGTATATGATGAGCCCTTCGTTAGGGAATTGCAGTCATGCATTACCGAAAATGCAGTGGAAAAAAAAACTGAATTCCAACTTTAAGATCACATGCTTGTGAATTAAAATGGGTAAAAGAAAATGGTCGTGAGATTTACCTTTCTCGTGAGGTTTCAAATCTCTCCTGGATAATGATTGGCACGCTCTAGTAACTGAGCACTCAACGAACAAAGTTCTCTTTTCTTGAGCATTCAAAACCAAGCCCACTACAATCTAAGGATAAGATTGTCTTTGAAAGAAATCCACACAAAAGATTACTCAATTTCACCGTGAACAAGATGCTAGTATGTTCACCAGCGGATAGGGTTTAGAGAGAGAATAAGAGCATGAAAGAGACACAGGAAAATAATTTTTCTTTTCCATTTTTGTTATCTCAAACATGATACTGCATATCTGAATATAATGCTTCATGTTTGGTAACCAAAATCTTTAAAGATTAAGGATTCTTTAATTCCAATTAGTATTGTAATTTTTCTTAATTATAATATGGCCTATGAATTATAACTAATTATAATTTTACCACCCACGGGTTATCATCTAGTTAAAGACAACTTTAGACAACGTCAAAATATATAATTTATCAAGTAGGAAACTATGATGAATTCAGGTCGAAGGACTTTTAATATTATTATGGCTAGAAAGTACTTATGACATGTTCCATGAAATACTCTCATAGTGGGTCATATCCAATACAATATTTTCTAACATTTATTTATGTTTTGATTTGATATCATATATATCCATGACCAGTAAAACATAGCCATCAAGTCACAAACATACAAATCTTAATTTATTATTATTCCACCAATAATAATCTATCAGGACAGTTTAAGAATAGTCATTGTATTGATTGTAGAGTTTTACTATCAAGTCACATACTTGATGACCACAAAACTAAATACACTATTCATGCAAAGAAATGCCTTGTATTATTACATAATACATAATGACAATAGTATAAGTACAAATTAGGTCTAGGGCATATCCCTAACAATTCCTTTCCTTGGTGTTTTAATCTCTAGTTAGGTTACGGTGCTAAGGTGTCTTTGAAGTAGGCTATATTCATATTATCACAAGAGTGTTAATTTCCTAGCATTTTAGTGTTTTTATATGTGGGTTTGGTAGGTTTCTTGTTCTTGAGTTTAATCCAAAAGTTTAGTGCTTCCAAGATCATATCAAGCTCATTTTCAAGAAACTTCAAAGTGCATTTCAAGATTCCAAGCTAAGGATGAAAAAGGTTGTCAAGCAAATGGCGTGTTTGATCTTTTCCTAGTTATTTGAGTGTGCTTTAAGATACATTTGTTGTAATAACTAAGTATATTCCTTTCTATTGGACATTTTGCTTGTAAAAGGTATTTTTGGCAAATTTTATGTAGATTTAAGTTAAAATTGAGCAAAAAGTGCATAAAACTAGAATGTTCCTTGCACCAGGCCAAGCCAGTGGACCAGGCGCCGGGTCCATTCTGCTCCAGCAGCAGAAATTGAGCAAGCTTCAGGGAATTTCCAGAACAGACTTGGCCCTAGGTCTGGCAAGTGCACTTGGTGCCAGGTCCAGTTTGTCATTCAAGGAGAAGCAGCCAAAAACAGAGCAAAAATAGGGGAAGAAAAGACCACACCTAGCGCAGGTGGGTCGAAAGTACTCGGCACCAGGTATGCTCTGGAGGCGGAAATTCTATAGGAAAAATTAGGGCTTATCCAATAATATTGGTATTTTCCTACTCCTACTTGGCCAAGGCTTACTCGGCCATGAAATTGCTATCCAAGTGGCCTATAAAAGAATAAGAGAACACAAGGGTTTGAGAAATATATTATAGAAAGGTGAATTAAAGGGCAGAAATTTTGATTCTCTCATTGAAGGAGGAGGTCAACCACATCAAGGAGGATTGTTCAAGGGAGTCTTCAAGAAAGAAGAAGGAGGCTTGTCTATGAGTGTTTTCTAATTTGATGGTATTTTTGATGGTGCATATGGGCATCAAATTGATGGTGCATAAATAGATATTTTATAAATGGGATTAATAAAAGGAGGCTTATTATTTAATGGACATATGGTATTTTGAGGATTGCTTATTTTGTAATATTTTGTCCCCAATTAAATTCTTATGACTTTTATTATGTTTCTACTTATTTTAAAGTATGTAATAGGGCCCCAATACTTGTATCAAGGCCACCTAATTCCATGGTTACTTTACTAATTAGTTAGGTTATGTTAGGGGATATAAATACCCTATTATAGCTTTATAAACATAAACTTTGGTATTTTTCAGAAGGAGAATTCAGATTTTCTCTCTAGAAAGAGAGTTCTTGAGGTTGATCCCCATAGAGGATTCCATTAAACATCAAAACTAAATCAGTGGATTTAGTCTTACCTCTGATCTTGTCTCTAAATCTTAAGAGATAATCTCAACTTCATCTCTATTCTTATGTGCTAGGTTGCCTACTATGTTTGATAGAATTGAGTGAGGTGTCTTCAAATTCCTATTAGAATTTGTGGACTCCTAAACGCGAAAAACATCCACAAATTCCTTCCAAGGACCTAGGCTAAACGATTAAGACAATCTAGGGATTACAAAATTACCTCTGTTCAGTGTAATCAAGATCTTTGGATTCTGGTTTTTCTATTGTACGTGCAACTCGAACGATCACAGATGCTGCATTATACAAATGCCTTCTATCAAATACACACGGCGAACCAACTCGTTACCTCGGAATTACTAGCGCCTAGGGTTAGAGAGGCTTAAATGTTTCTAGTGAATAGAGGCACAAATATTAACAGAGAGCACTCTTGAGAAGACGACTAGGGTTTTCCTTTAAAACCACCCAAACCTCTTGGAGTCCAATTATTTTAAATTCAAATTAAATTAAAATGATATGATAAGATTCTGCCATTATCTTGATAATTTAATTAATTAATTTACCGAGTTAGATTCTTACAATCTGGACATCATCCAGATACATCGAATGTGGACATATTTCTAGATTCATTGTATCTGGTCAATTTTATAGGTTTGATTAACTTAGACATATTTTCAAATTCATCGAGCTTGGTTACCAGAAAAATAATCTGACAAGTTCGCTTATTGTGTGACTCTGTAGGTTCATTTAACACTGGCAGTGTGCCCAAATCACATTTAAATGGCCCACAAGTTATAAGTGGTTTCTAGCAAAACATTAAAACTATCCAGGTTAAATGAAGATCAATGATCTCTTTGAACCAAGCCATAACTTTATATTTAATCCTTTTATCACACGATATCCAGATTAAGTATAAGGTACGGAGCATGCATCCTTATTAAAAAAATGATATCAATATCTTAAATTGATATATTTGAGCACGACCATACATTTTAACAGTCTAACTTATCAAGAGACCTATAGATATCTCTCCAATAATTGAGAGGGATCAATTCCTTCACTATTAATCATATTCCTCTCCCTGGTTTATTCTATATCCAATAGTTGTCTAAAATGCACACTTAATTTTAATCTAGCTTCCTTGGCTTGATTTTGGAGCCTTTTTTGAACCCATATCACCCTAGCCTTTGCCTCGGGACTCTTATGACTTGGTTGATTAATTTTCTTGGCCCTCCATATGGTGTGTTGTTTCAATTGAGCACCAATCACTCTTTTCTCTGGCAGCCCTTTCTTCTCTTATCTCTTGGTTCTTGGTTTATTGAGTTTGTTACCTTGAAAACCTCCTTGAATCCTCCTGAAAATCATCTTTATCCAAGGTGCCATGAGTTGTGGCTTGATCGCCCTTACCCTTTCTTTGGATTAAGCTTTAGGCCTGGGGCGATTCCTTTTATTTCCTTCTTCTTGGAAAGGATTTGTTCTCGAATCAAAACCAGTACAATAATTCAAACAAGAGAGTTTTTGTGAAAGTAAAATTGAGGGGACGAAAACAGGGGAGCCATGCATCCACGGGAAAAAATCAGAGAAAAAAAACCGCAAGTCTTAGAGGCCACACGGAAGAGTGAAGATCATACCTTTGCGCTCCTTAAGCCTTCTAGGTTGAGTAGGAGTGGATTGAACGACTGGAATCGCTTCGCTTTGCCCACTCGAAGAAGCTTCTGATTGAACACCCGCTAGCCTCCTACTTCGCCTTGTTTGCATGAACGCCAAGCCTTTTAGCTCTCGGAATATTCCTCTGCCCAACCTCTAGTCGGTGAACACAATGGTGAAAAGGGACAGTCTCAAATCTCCTTGGTTCTCTTGCTATTGATTAGCAAAGAAACACGAAGAACTCAAGAGAATAGAAGGAGACGTCTGAGAGAGAGAGGAAGCTGCGTATGTTTCTTAGCCTTAGGAGATTAGGGTTTTCTTTTTCCCAGAGACTTGTTTATGGGTTAGCCAAAACTAGGTCTCTCATAATCTGATAAACATATCATCGGGATATCATATTTTAAACACCCAAATGTTATCCTGAGAATCAGTTTGGCCTAACCCTAAACTCTTCTTAACCGTATCTAGGAAAAACCCTAAGGTCCAAGCTATTGGGCCAAAATAATATTTATTATTTCTCTTGGACCCAAAAAGTCCAAAATAATAAACATTAATTATTTATTTCCTGGGCTTATATAAATAACCCAATAAATAATTAATGAGCCAAAATGAACCATAATAATTAATATTTAATTATTTATTTCTTGGGCTTACATAAATAACCTAATAAATAATTAAACATTAATTATTTCCCCTAATTTAAGCCCAGGTTAATTTCTTAATTATTCATACTGGACCTAGGCCCTGAATAATTAATTAACCAAATAAACTAGATAATTAATTTCTCTCAACTCCTATTTTATTTATTTATTTATTTTATTCCAGTCTAATAATAAATTAGACTTCCTGAATAAAATAAAATAAAACAGAATCCTCTTGAACTGAGACCAATTCCTCAACCCAAAATTAGTTAGTACTTACGGGCTATTTCGAGGACAAAAAAGACACATCGCCTTGGCTGCTAAAATGGCCAAAATACCCCTGCTATATAAATAGCCGTATTTTACATTTTAAATATTTTCTAATATCACCATAAGGAAATATTGACCCCAAGGACAATGCTGCATTAGCAAAGTTTCCGGCCTACAGGCGAAATGACTAAAATACCCCTCTTCACATCGCCGTACATTTAGAGAGGAAGAAGTGTACTAACACCCCTCTAAATGACATCTACCATCCTCAAGCTTCTAGTCCAATGATCCACGACTTCCTAGAGTGTTTTCGCTTTCCAAGGGAGCTACCCTAAAGCAAACATCCAAGTCATGTTTCCCAGGGCCCTGGACATTTTAAACCATTCGGACAACCACAAGGGGCGATATAGTGTAGAAACTATCTTGTACAAGTCTGTCTTAACTAACTAGTTACACATACCCAACATGCAAGTATATTGGCCCTACGATAGAACCTCAACTATAACAAATCAAAGTATATGCTTCCAGCTTTGCCAAACCACCAACTCATACTCAAGTCGTAGAGTACTAGTCCACGCTATAGCGGTAGTAGTCTAGGTTTCTATCATATAGTACTTTTAAAAACCACTACTACAGGTCTTGTCCTACGTATTCGAAATACGCTTGTGTCATGAAGTGAGTGGACTACTCACTGGCTAAAGGTAAGCCATTCCCCATTTGGAATTCATAACATAATAACCTAAGCATGATAAGGTTCCCGGTCTCATCAATAGGTTAAGAACAAATGTTTGTGTGTTAAATAACCCGTGAACCATACCTTACTGTGAAAGACCACCATTCACATGGATCACTTATTTAAACACAATGGGTCTGTTCCAAACGAAAATCGTGCACAAACAAAAAGTAAATTCACAAATAATTTCTGAAAATAAATTCTTTTATTAAAATATTCAATTTTACAACAGAAACCTAGTCTAAGAGGGCATACAATCCAACAAAAATATCATGGTTTTGTACCTCATTATTCTCTATGCTTTCTCTTTTCACTACCCAAAATTTTCCTCTCATTTAATTCCTCTCTCTTTTCTTTTTTTATCTTCTTGTTTGTCTATCTTTTCTTTTTGTCTCCAACTTGAGGTGGTCACTATCCTCTGATCACTGTCTTTCTTCATTTCCTCAATTCTTATCTCTCATCCTTCTCTCACCTCAACCTCTTGTTTCCTTTTTTTTTTTTTTTTTGGTTCTTTCATCTTCTCTCTTTTTTCCCCCTTATTTTCTTTCTCACTCATCTTCTTTTTCCTCTACTTTCCCTCTCTCCTTTCCTTTTCTTTTTCCCTCAAGATATTTTGATCTCTCAAACCTCACCAGGGGATAAGGGAAGTAGAGTGATTTTCTTTCCATCTTTCCTCAAAGAATAAGTGTTCCTCTTCCCTTGATGGACCACATCTGTATCAAACAACCAAGGTCTTTCTAGCAAAATATGCCCTACATGCATGGGAAATACATCACAAACTACTTCATCATTATACTTCCCCATATCAATGGCAATCTTGGCTTGTTTGTTCACCTTCACCTCTCCGCAACTGTTCAACTATTGTAACTTGTAAGGTTTAGGGTGTTTCAAGGTTTCTATTCCTAACTTCTCCACCAATGTAGTACTAATCACATTTTTACAACTCCCTCTATCAATGAGGACACTACATAGTTTGTGCTTGATTAGACACCTTGAAAAAAAAATATATTCTCTCTTTGCCAATTTTCTCTTTCTTCCATTCTCTCATAAGCATTTTCAACTTCCATTGCTACGCCAATCATTGCACATGGTTTCTCAAGTATATCCCCATCTCTTCCATCCACTCTATCTCCTCCACTAGATTTGGTGTCATTTTCTGAAGTTGGACTAGATGTTTCATTCTTAGTAGTTTCACTCATTTTCATTTGCTTTTGCACCACCTCTAGCCAACTCCTTGTTTTCTCCTCTTGTGGGTGTGAATTTCTCCCTCTTTGTAAGTGCTTGAAGCACTTTGGGAACTATCATCTATAGCACATATTTGCTCCTCCTCTACCTCATTCCTTGAATGTATTTGCTTTTTAACAAATTCTACTCCATTTTGCTCAATGCCTTCTTTCTCATTCTCCTCTAACACTTTCAAAGGGTTTGACTCATCCTTTAGAAAGAATAGGATGCTGTAAAATTCCTTAGTGTCCCTTTTTATTGAATTCAATGGTTCCACACCTTCTTCTTCATTATTATTAAGCTTCTCATCAAGCTCATCAATATTTTTCTCAACTTCTTCATGCACTACTTCATCATTTTGATTGAGCATTTCTTAGCCTTTGGCTACCATTTCTAGCTTCTCCTCCTTTGCAAAGTCATGCAATTCACTTTACTGAACCCTCTTAACTTTTTCTTCACTTCTTGCCCTTTTTAGCTCCTTAACATCTACAACATTTTTTTTGGCCACTTTGGTCTCAAGTCTAGCTTTCTGCTTCGCAATTGTCTATCTCCTCTGCAATTGTACACCCCATAAGTAGCCCCCATCAAGGTCACCTCCAACTCCTTATGGAAATCCTCTAAACTTTCATTTTCTTGTCTAAGTACATGCAATTTTTGGTAAAGCTCATTATAGTAGTATAAGGGTACAAACCTCCCTCGTATCAGGTTTCTCAACAATTCCCAAGTGGCAACTAGTTGATCCCATATTCTCCTTCTTTGGAATGCTACTTGGTCCCTCCACACTAAATCATACTCAAGAAAACTTGAAATGGCCAATTTAACCTTACTTCTCTCAATATATTCATATCAGCATGTGATGATGGTGATAATTTAGACATCATCACATCAATAACCAAAATTGATGGTGCATATAGCCATTAAAATTGAGGGACAACTCAAAAGAAAGTCACATTCCAAAGAAACCATCTACACCAATCCTATTTTCAACCGCCAACCTAAAGAGAAGGAAGAGTCACCAAAACCATGAAGATAACTAAGAGAGCCCTACAAACCTAGAGAATAATGGGCCAAGGAAAAGGGCAAATATATTGAGAGACCTCCAAGAATAAGGGACATCAAATGCTTAAGCTATGGAGACACCTTATATGGGTGTCCAACAAAGAAAATGATGTTTACCGATACCTAAGAAGGGTTAACTAGTGGAGATGAGAAACGAAATGAAGAGCACAATGGCAATGATAATTCTAGTGACGAAGGAATTTTTGTGCCACCCCTTCACCTTTTACCCGGTGTTGTAATTAATTAAATGGGAACTTGTGTTGTAGGAGATGATTGTGATGATAAAGATAAGAAAATCCTAAAAAGAAACAATATTTTCTACTTCCATTGTCTTATCAACCAAAAGCCATGTGTTGCTATTATTGATGGAGAGAGCTTTACTAATATTGTAAGTGCTAATCTTGTACAAGAATTGGGTTTATATGTGATGAAACACTTTAATCCCTACAGATTGCAATTGTTCCATGATAGTAGGAAGTTGAGAGTGAACAAACAAGTGTTGTTGACAATTAAAATGAGGAAGTATCAAGATGAAATTATTGTTATATAATCCCTATATAAGCTAGCCACTTAATTTTGGGAAGGCCATAGCAATTTTATAGTAGTGTGTTGCATGACGGAAGAAGAAATTCCTACTCGGTTATTAAGGGAAGCAAGCTATATACTCTTCTACCCCTACTCCAAGTGAGGTGAGAGAAGTGCAAAGAAAAATGAGGGACAATAAGAAAAAGAAAAGTATGGTAGGGGACCTTCCAAAGAAAGAGAATGAAAGGGAAAATGATGAAGAAAAAGAAAGAGTGTAAAAGGAGACCTCAAAACAAGAGTGAGCCAAGAAGAAGAATGAAAAAAGGAGAGAAGATGGAGATAAAATGAGAGTGACTCTTTTGTGCTTGAAAAATGAAAACAAAGAAGGAGAAACTAAAAAAAAAAGAAGAGTGAAGATGAGGGGAAGAATGCACTTTATGTGGGGGAATATAGGCTAATATATTGTTTTCATAATAAAACTTTTGGCTTGAAATCTTATTTAGGTGCCTATTCGAAGACGAATTCGTACAAAGAAGGGGAAATGATAGGAATCCATCCAAATAATATGCAAAAGATAATGGAGGATGGAGGTTCAAACTACAATCTATAGAGCCTTGGAGGGATTCAAGTTATGCAAGCTTTCAATGGAGGAATCAACCAAGGTAAATACTCAAGCCAAGGATGAAAAAGGTTGTCAAGCATTGGAGGATCCAGGAAAGACCAAGAAGAACGGTCCTTGGATAACAAGTTGAGTGGAGGGCCAAGATAGCTTGAGATGGGGCTGAAGAGAAGAAGAAAAGTATCTGTGTGACAAACAAAAGCCAGCCAATGCTCGCTGTATGCAGCCAACCGGCATTGGCTCAAGTTGGGTATTGCCCAAAATTTTGTGCAATTTCCTTGTTTTGTAATGTTATGTTTCCAATTAAATTCTCATGACTTTTATTAAGTAATAGGGATATTTTTGACATTTTAAAGGCTTGAATGACTAAGATTTTATCTTATCTTATTTAGGTTTAGATGCCTATATATGACATTAAAACATTTCAAATGTAAGTTGGATATTATTATTGAGATCAAAAGACACTCTTGAGAGAGTTATTTGAGGGTTCTTTCATAAAGGCCGAGAACAATCTTAAAATTCCATTCCTTACTTTGGATTTGAGTCTATAAACTCTTAAGGATAGATCAAACTAACATATCAAAATAGAATCTTAGTTTCTTGCTAATCTAAGGGTCTAGAGTAGAGGTTAGCTTTATTTGCCTAGTTCATTTTCTTCAAGTGTTTCTGGCTCCTTAGTTGGGTTGAGGGTTCTTGGGTATGAATTAGTAGACTTGATTATCATTTCTAGAGTTCTAAGTTCTTTATTTTGGCTTAGGGTCCTAATATTTGAATTGGGTATCTTGTTTCTTCATTAAATTCATTGTTTTGAGCTCTTCAATGGGTCTTTTAATTTCACTAGTAATTAGCCACGAAATTCATTGAGAAATTAGCCCCAAGATCCTATCACCAAACCAATAAAGGATTTAAGAACATAAGAATAAAAACTATAGGCACCTAATTAGAGACCTAGAGAAACCTTGGATGAACACGTAATTGAAGACCCTATCTAGAGAAGCTAACTAGATTATCCAACAAGATTTAGAGACATAAACAAAGGGATGACAAATCCCTTAGTATGGTCTTGAACAAAGAATGAATACGGAGGAAGAACCTCTCAAATCTCTTTTCATGATATTTGAATATACAAGATGACTTATGTTGTCTTATCATATAAAGGGGTATTTATACAACCCTAACCATAACAATTAGTTTAGTGAGGTCCTAAGATAAATTTGAGTCTTAAAGGTTATTACAAAGTATTAAACATAGAAGTAAGCCAAAGAAAACATCAAAATATGTAAAACAGGAGACTGAGTCTCGAAGAGAGCTAGCGCCATCTTTGCCCTAGGGTCGGTGCTTGCTAAACACTGATGCTGTGCATTGCTTTTGGTAGATTATAGCCAGCACTAGCTAGGCCACTTGTAGCGGCCCCACTAGGTGCTCCTTTTCGAGCCTTCTTTGCCTTGTTCAATCTTCTTGATTTCCCTTTGATCTCCCTTGGTCTTCTTTTGATATTCTTATTCAATTGTCATTAAGTTTAGCTCCTTCAAGCTATCAAGTGCCCCTCCCAAGGTCCGTCCATCTTCAAGTTGGATAAAATAAATGCTTAGAGTCCTTCTTGGAATTGTTTTATCCTTGCCCTTGTAATTGTCCTTTCCATTGATTGAGTTCTCCTCTTTCTCATGCTTGTCCCTCATGATAAAAATGAGTCTCACCATCTTCCCCTTCTTGAAAAGGATTCGTCTTCAAATCAGCTCCAATACGTACATTAAAAGAAGAAAGATCACTAATATTGAAAGTGACACTAACGTTATACTGATCGAGGAAGTCGATCCTATAAGCGTTGTCGCCATATTTCTCCAAAACTTGAAATAGTCTGTTTCCCCTAGGATTAAGCTTTGATTTCCTTTGCATAAGGAATCTTTCATTTCGAAGATATACCTACATCAAATCTTTGAGTTCAAAAGTCACCTTCTTACGACCTTGGTTTTTGGCTAAAGTTGTTCTTTCATTCTTCTTATCGATGTTGGACTTGATTTTTTCATGGGTGGCCTTGACCTTTTTATGGATTGCCTTGTGATAGGGGCTAAATAAGTTATATTTTTTCTAATTATTTGAGGCCATTTTGTGAAATAACTAGTCATATTCCTTCTTATTTGATATTTTTCCTATAAAAATGCTTTTCTGTAATTTTATGCAAAAATAAGGAAAAATTAGAGCTAATTGTGTGATTTTCAGAATAGAGGCGGGGCTAGCCCGAGAAGGACAGCTAGCGCCGGTCTTTCACTGGAAAAATAGGAAAGTGTAGAGCAATTGGAAGAACAAAGGAATTGAATGAAAGAGTGTAATTGGAATTGGAAACAAAGAAACAATTTCGGCTGGCTTTATCAATTAAGCCAACAACAAGAAGAAGACAGCAGCAACAAAACTAAAGAAAGAAGTGAATTCGGTGGGGCTAAGGCAGGTGAAGAAAGGTCAACAAAGGTGGCTGAGAAAAGGACAAAAGGGAAATTGAATTGCAGCAATTTTCGGTGGGTTTGGATGGTATGCAGCTCAACTGAGCCAAGGTAAGGAAAGTGGCTCAATCGAGCCGCCGTGACAACAAAGAAAGGCAACAAAAATTCGGTGGCTTTTGTATGGCTCGAATTGAAGCCGATTTCAACGATTACAATTTTACATCAATTAAAGCCAAATCTCGTAACAACAGAATTGCAAATTCAGCACAAGAAGACAAAAGTCCAAATTGAATCCAACTTGATTTCCAATTCTCCAATTCAAAAAGTCAAAGACGGTGGACTTATGTAGTTACTTAGGATTTTATTTTAGTTATTACTACTCCTTTTTGGTTTTAGATTATTTTTAGGTAATTTCTTCTTTTTTACTTAGGACTTTTTTAGGAACTTTGTAAGCCTATAAATAAGGGCCAATTTACCCTAGGAATGGGTGGTGTACAATGTAGGGACTTAAATTTATTTTAAAGTGCATCACTAATATTTTCTGGAAATAAAGAGTTCAAGGAGGGTTGTACAAAAAAGTCTACAAAGGAAGAAGAAGAAGGCTTGTCTACGAGTATCTATTTCTTTCCTTTGTTTTCTTTTTCTTGAACAATGATGTGTTAATTGTTTTATTGTAGTTCGACATTGTTTTAGATATTCATGATTTTTAGAGTTGGTTGATCTTTTGATTAATTGGTTATTATTCTTGGTATTCAATTACTTGTGCTCATTACGAGATTAGTTGGTTGGTTCTCTCCATTGACTTACTAGACCAAGGGGGTTGATGGTAGTTTCAATTTAATAATTTCATATTCTGTTGGCTATTAACTTACTGGACCAAGGGGGTTGATTGCTTAGAACTAGTAATTGAAGGTTAATTGATGTCTTCCGAGACTAAGGGTTCATTGATTAATTTCATATTTTAAATTTTTTGAGACCAAGAGAATTTAATTAAGGATTGTATTTAATGCATCTTTTGGATGAATTAGTTGAGATGAGACCAAGTGATTCTCATTTATGTGGAAGATAGTGATTTCATGGATTTACCATTGAAGTGAATCTACTTTAATCCTTCATGATGCCAATGGAATAATTGGTTATGATAATGTTTGGGTTCTTTAAGATCATGTTTGTCTAAACAATGGTTTGAGTTACATGCTTCTCCATCCTTGACATGTATATATTTTATTTTATTTTATTTTATTTTTATTTTTATTTCTTTTTCACTTTGTTAAGTCGGTTAAACAATGAAATAAAAGTGATTAATGCATACTTGTTCCTGGAGCATTGACACTCGTTTGAACCCTATGCTATGTTAATGATGAGTACGCTTGCTCATATGTGTAATTTGGGATTAACATTTTAATTTAAATTTGATTGGGAATGTGCTTATTTTATATGATTTTTATACCCAAATCTATATGTATCATCTTGATCATCTCAGCCTTTTTCTTTCCATCTAAGCTTTTAAGTTTTCCTGTAGATAAATGAACTAAGTTTAATAGAGTTAATGGATTAAACCCATAAATAATTTCAATTGGAGAAAAAGAAGTAGTAGAGTAAGTAGCGCGATAGTAAGAAAACTCAAGTAGGGTAGGTATTCTTCCCACGCTTTCAAATTCTTTTTTATCTTGGCCTTTAGGAGTTGTGTGAAAGTTTGGTTAATTACCTCTATTTAGCCACTAGTTTGTGGGTAAGGAGCTGTTGAAAATAAAAGGTTAGTTCCAAGCTTTTGCCATAAAATACGCAAAAAATGACTAAGAAATTTTGTATCCCTATCGGAGACAGTTGTCCTTGGTATCCTATGCATCCTTACAACCTTCTTAAAGAATAAATCTATAATAAAAGAGGCATTATTAATTTTTGAGAATGCAATGAAATGTGCCATTTTAGATAACTTATCTACCACAGCAAAAATAGAATTCTTTCCCCCTTAGGTTCTAGGCAAACTAAGAATAAAATTCATAGAAATGTCAACCTAAGAAAAAATTAGGGATGGGTAGAGGAGTGTAAAGTCCAGGAGGTCAAGATCAAGATTTTGCCTTCCTATAAGTTATACATCGTTCACAAAATTTCTCAATATCCCTTCTCGTTTTGAGCCAAAAGAAATGCTCTTTTAAGATGCCTAAGGTCTTGGCAACTCCAAAGTGTACCATCAAACCTCCTTAATGTGCCTCCTTAATCAACAAGAGTCTAATAGGTCCCCTAGGCACTTAACGTCTATTTTCCTTAGACATGAATCTATCACTTTTATAAAATTTCCCAACTCCATTTTTCTCACAAACAATAAAGGTTTCATCAAACTCCTCATCATTGGCATACAAGTTTTTTAACATTTCAAATCCAATCAATTTAGTATCAAGAGAGTTAAGCAAAGCATGCTTTCTCGACAGAGCATCCGCTATAATGTTCTCCTTACATTTTTTATCCTTGACAACATATGGAAAAGTTGCTATGAATTCCATCCACCGTACATGTCTTTTGTTGAGGTTTTTTTTTACCTTTTAAATGCTTAAGAGATTCATGGTCAGTGTGAATAACAAACTCCTTAGGAAGTAAATAATATTGCCAATACTCAAGGGTCTGAACTAAGGCAGAAAGTTCCTTATCATAAGTAGTGTAGTTTAGGATTGCTCAAGATAGCTTCTTACTAAAATAAGCAATAGGCCTTTTATCTTGGGTTAACATAACTCCTATCCCCTTTCCACTTGCATCATATTCTACCTCAAAGGCCCTTACAAAGTTTGGTATGGTTGACAATTGGGCTTAGCTTAGCTTAACTCGTCCTTAAGGGTTTTAAAAGCTTTTTCTTGCTTATTTTTTCATCTAAAACCCACACTCTTTTTTACAATCTTAGTTAAAAGAGAAGCTATAGTGCTAAAATTCTTGATGAAGTGTCTATAGAAACTAGCTAACCCATGAAAACTTCTAACTTTGGTAATAGTAGTGGGTGTAGGCCAATTTTGAATTGTTTGAATTTTACTCTCGTCAACTTCAATACCATTGGCACTCACAACATATTCCAAGAATATAATCTTCTCTATGCAAAATGAACACTTCTCAAGATTAGTAAAAAGTCTCTCCCTACAAAAAGTAACTAGCATACTCCTAAGATAACCAGCATGATCACTATAGGACTTGATATATATCAAGATATCATCAAAATATATAACAAAAAATTTCCCAATAAACGCTCTCAACAAATACTGCATCCAATGCATGAATGCACTAGGTGCATTAGAGAGTCCAAAAGGTATCATGAAGCCACTCATAAAGTCCCTACATGGTTTTAAAAGTAGTTTTCCACTCATCCTCTTCTTTGATTCTTATTTGATGATAACTGAATTTTAAATTAATTTTTGAAAATATGTATGATTCATATAACTCATCAAGTAAGTCATCTATCCTAGGAATAGGATAGTGATACTTTACCGTGATATTATTGATGACACGATAATCCACATACATTCGCAATGTCCCATTCTTCTTAGACACCAAGAGAAATGGGATCGCACATAGATTTAGGCTCTCTATTCACATGCCCTTGCTCAAGCAACTCTTCAACTTGTCATTGCAATTCCTTGGCCTCTTCTAGGTAGCTTCTATATGTTAGTCGATTTAGGATGATGCCTTTACGCACGAAGTTAATTTGGTGTTCGATGCCTCTCAATGGGGGTAACCCTTTGGGCATCTCCTTAAGAAAAACATCCTCAAACTTTTGGATCATAATTGTAATCTCATGAGATAAAGAAGTGATAGAATCATTAGTAGAGATAAAAGAAGGTTTACAAATGAGAAGGATAACCGGTTTCTTAGCTTCTATAGCCTCAATGGTCTCACTCTCTGGTATGAGCTATTGATTTCTATGTGAATTTTGTGGCTATTTTTAGGGAAAAATTTAATACCCAACAAAGAACTCAATAGAGTTTTTATTAAGAAAACAATCACCCAACTTATAATACTAGAACCTTGGGCAAATTCAAGAACCTAGAACTCAAAAAATAATAAATTGAGTCTTCCATTTCTCAACCAAAGACCCTTGGTTCAACAAAAAACCAAAAATAACTGAAAAATGGATTTAGGCAACTAATTTAACCCTTAACAAGAACCTTACATAAATAAGAATCTAAGACCTAACTTAGCAAGCAAATTAATCTATGCTAACGGGTTTATATACTAAATTCAAATGGAAGGACTAGACCCTAAGAATGGTCTTGATGTTCAAGGGAAATACCCAAGAGGAATGACTTCTCAAAGCTCTTAAGGAGTCTTTTCGATTTCTATCAAATATTAAAGTTATAAATGATGTGTTATAATGGCATATTTATAGCCAACTTAGCCCAGCTAATGAGAGATGAAATCTCAGCCATTCAAATTAAAAACAAGTCTAAATTATCCCTATTACAATATAAAAGTCGTGAGAATTGAAAGGGTAATAAAATATAGCAAAACAGAATGAAAAATCTGTTGGAGTATATGCCCTCTAGAATAATTTTCTGATATAATTATTAATAAAAGAATTTATTCTCAAAATTTATTTTTGAATTTATATTTTATTTGTACACGATCTTCGTTTGGAAAGGACCCATTGTATTTAAGTAAGTGATCTTTATGAATGGTGGTCTTTCACAGTAAGGTATAGATCACGGGTTACTTAACACATAAATATTTGTTCTTAACTAATTGATGAAAATGGGAATCTCATCATGTTTAGGTTATAGTGTTATGAATTCAAATGGGGAATGGCTTACCTTTAGCCAGTGAGTAGTCCACTCACTTCATAGCATGAGTGTATTTTGAATACATAGAACAGGACCTATAATAGTGGTTTCTAAAAGTACTATTTAGAAGAAACCCAGACTATTACTGCTATAGCGTGGACTAATACTCTATCACTTGAGTATGAGTTGGTGGTCTGACGAAGCAAGAAGTATATACTTTGATATACTATAGTTCAAGTTCTTTCGTAGAGCCGATATACTTGTATCTTGGGTATATGTGATTAGTTAGTTAAGACAGACTTGTACAAGATAATTTTTGCGCTATATCGCCCATTATGACAATTTAAATGATCTAATTATCCAGGGCTATGGGGAACATGACTTGGATATTTATTTTAGGGTAGCTCCCTTGAAAAGTGGAAACATTCCAGGAGTTGTGGATATTGGACTAGAGGTCTAAGGATGGTAGATGTCTATTAGAGAGGTGTTAGTACACTCCTCCTCCCTAAATGTACGGCGATGCGTAGAGGGGTATTTTAGTCATTACACTTGTAGGTCAAAGACTTTGCTAACGCAGTATTATCCTTGAGGTCAATATTTCCTTATGGTGATATTAGAAAATATTTAAAATGTAAAATATAGCTATTTATATAGCAGGGGTATTTTAGTCATTTTAGTAACCAAGGCGATGTGTCTTTTAGTCCACGGAATGGCCCTTAAGTCTTGACAGATTTGGGTTAAGGAATTAATCTTGATAATAATGGGTTTTATATTTTATTTAAGTAGTCTAATTTATTATTGGACTAGAATAAAATAAAAGACCCGAGAAAGAGTATATATTTTATTTGATTTAATTAATTAATTAACTATTCAGGGCCCAAGGCCCAAGGCCCAAATTGAATAATTAAAAAATTAAACTAGATATAAAACTAGATAAAAAGTCTGATATTTTATATTGGTCTATTTGGACTTGTTAATTATTTATTGGGCAATTTAATGAAGCCTAGAAAATAAATCGGGGAGGGTTCCACTACTGAGGTGTGTGAGGTTGAGAAAGCATGGAAGAAGGCCAACGAAAAAGCTCAATGCTACATGTTGCCTCCATGTCTAATGTGCTCCAGTCAAAACACGAGCACATGGCCACTACGTACAATATTAGCCAATCACCAGCCACGATATTCATAGATAAGAGCCAGCCCGCAAGGCAGGAGGGTCTTAAAACGATCATCAACACTAAGATGGCTGAGTAAACATCAGTCAGAGACCATATGCTCAAGATGATTGCTGCTTTCGAGAAAGTAGAAGTCTTAGGGGTTGTAATTGACCTCGAGAGCCAAGTGGACATGGTTTTCAAATCTCTTCTAGGCTTTTTTACTCAGTTCAAGTTAAATTATAATATGAACAAGTTAAACATGAGTTTAATTGAGTTAATGAAAGAGCTTTAGGTGGCAGAGAAGGTCATAAAGCCATAGTCCAAGTCTATGATTGCTAAGACTTCTTTTTCCAGAATTGGGTCCAAGCCTAGGAAGTCCAAGAAGAAGAAGGGAAATGCATTAGCCCAGCCCAAGAATCAGCCCAAAAAGCCTAAAGGCAAATGCTTCAAGTGCGGCCAGAAGGGACACTAGAAAAAGGAGTGTTCAAAACTTCAGGCCAAGAAAAATCCTACAGGTATTATTTTCTATCTAGAGTCTATTTCAATGGTTGGATCAATTTCCACTTGGATTGTTGATTCCAGTGCCACTAATCATATTTATAACTCCTTGTAGGGGTTTAGGAAGATAAGAAGACTCCAAAAGGGTGAGCATGGACTATGAGTAGGAAATGGATCATGAGTATGTGCCCTTGCAGTGGGAGAGCTGGATATTATTTTTTATTGTAATAAAGTAGTTATATTAAAGGATATTTTATATGTACCCAATTTTAGACAGAATTTAATTTCAATTGCAAGGAAAATAAATCATGAATATTCTGTTTCTTTCCATTCTGGTATTACTATCAGTAGAAATGGAGTAGTTTTATGTACAGGATACATGTATAGATACTTATTCTTTTAAATCATACAAATAATCAAATAAATAACGCTCAATCTGAACCTTTAAATAAGAAGAGAAATACCAATGTCAATGACTCATATCTTTGGCATCTAAGGTTGGGTTATATTGACTCACCTAGTATTCAGAGGTTAATCCATGATGTGTCCTTGGGCTTATTAAGATTAGAAAGTTGGACTCACTGTGAATCCTGCCTTATGGGAAAATGACCAAAAGGTTGTTCGCCCAAAAGGCTGATAGAGTCAAGGAGATATTGTGCCTTGTTCATACTGATGTATGTAGTCCTTTGTCTGCACAAGCTAGAGGGGGTTTTGAGTACTTCATCACTTTCACGGATGATTGTATAAGGTTTGGTTATATCTACTTGATGAGGTACAAGTCTGACTCTTTTGACAAGTTCAAAGAGTTTAAGGTTGAAGTGGAGTATCGGACAGGTAAATTGATTAAAACCTTATGATCAGATCATGGTGAAGAGTACCTTCTCAGTAAGTTCAAGGATTACATGGTATATCATGGGATAGTATCCCAACTCTTTGCACTGGGTACACCCCAGAAGAATGGAGTAGTTGAAAGAAGGAATAGGACATTAATGGAAATGATCCAAAGCATGATGTCTCATACTACTCTTTCGGTCTCTTTTTGGGGATATACCTTGGAAATATCAACATACATTATAAACTTTATGCCTTCCAAGTCAGTACCTAGGATACCCTATGAGATGTGGACTTGGCGTAAATCAAGTCTAAATCATCTCAGGATATGGGGTTGTTCAGCTTATATATTGATTAAGGGAGACAAGCTAGAACCAAGATCAGAATTATGCTACTTTGTTGGGTATCCAAAAGGGACAAAAGGAGGTTACTTTTATCATCCTAAGAAGCAGAAAGTACTAGTAAGTACTAATGTTAGATACTAGGAGGATGATCAAAGTACTTTCACTAAAGGTTCAACAAGGTTGGAACTCGAGGAGAAGTTATCTTCGGAACCAACTTCTTTAGACCCGATTATGGAACAAGAAGAGGAACAACCTGAAGAACTTGTACAAATGGAGCTTTGTCATAGTGGGAAGGTATCTAGAGTTCTAGAAAAATGGATAGGAGAGGCTTTCGAGCTGGTTTCTGACCATTAGAAATAAGACCCCACTAGATATGAGGAGGTTATTATTAATGTCGATGTAGATCTATGGCATGAAGTAATGAAAGCCGAGATTGAGTTTATGTACTTCAATTAGGTTTGGGATCTTGTAGCTTTACCTAAAGAGATAAAACCTATTGGGTGTAAGTGGTTATACAAGAGGAAGAGAGGAGCAGATGGGAAGGTGGAAACCTTTAAAGTTAGGCTTGTGGCGAAAGGGTATACTCAAAAAGAGGGAATCGATTATGATGAAAACTTTTTCCTGGTAGCCATGCTTAAGTCCATTTGTATCCTCCTTGCCATTGCATGTCATTTCAACTATGAGGTATGGCAAATGGATGTTAAGATGGAATTTGGCCATCTTAACGAAGACATCTATATGTCCCAACCGGAAGGTTTTATTGCTAAAGGCCGGGACCATATGGTTTGTAAGCTTAAGAAATCCATTTATAGACTTAAGTAGACATCTAGAACATGGAACATTTGTTTTGACGAGATTGTAAAGTCTTATGGATTCATTCAAAATGAGGATGAACCATGCGTGTACAAGAAATAGGAAGGCATAAATGTGGTTTTTTTTTTCCCAATATATGGATGACATTCTAGTCATTGGGAATGATGTAGGGACATTATCATCTACTAAGGTTTGGTTGTCTAGTCAATTTAGTATGAAAGACTTAGGAGAAGCCAGTTATATTCTCGAGATTAAGCTTTCTAGAAATAGGAAATAGAGAATGTTAGGATTATCCCAAATGACATACATTGACAATATGCTAGCTAAGTTTAGCATGGACTCATGTAAGGGAGCTCTAATTCCTTACAGATATGGGTTGTCTTTTTATTCTAAGGATTATCCTAAGTCTCAAGAGGAAAAAGACAGGATGAGTAGGATTCTCTACGCTTCGGTAATGGGAAGTCTCATGTACGCCATACTGTGCACTAGGCTAGATATCTATTTTGCCGTAGGCATAGTTAGCAGATATCAGTCAAACCTTGGGGAGGTTCATTAGCAAGCTGTAAAGCATATTCTCAAGTTCCTCAATGGTATGAAAGATTATATGTTGGTTTACAGGGCTGACGACTTGGTTCCTACTGGATACACAGACTCAGATTCAGGCAGATAAGGATAAGAGAAAATTCACTAGGGGATATGTCTTCACTTTGTCTAGAGGAGCTGTTTCATGAAGAAGTATCAAGCAATTTTGCATTACTGACTTAACCATGGAAGCTGAGTATGTGGCAGCTTCGGAAGCATCCAAGGAAGAATCTGGCTCCAGAAGTTCCTTTCAGAACTTAAAGTTGTGCCACACATGGACAGACTGATTGTGGTGTATTGCGACAACTCTGAAGTAGTCTCGCAATCCAAAGAACCTAGGAACCAAAAGATGGAGAAGCACATCCAGAGAAAGTACCACCTAATCTGAGATTTTATTCAGAGACGAGAAATCGTAGTGGAACAAATAGCCTCGGAGAACAACCCAGCAGATCCCTTCACCAAGTTTTTGGCTGAAAGGGTCTTCAAGAGACACTTAGACGCTATAAGGGTTGGCACCTATGAGCTTTTTTTAGAGTGCAAGTGGGATATTGTTAGAATATATACCCTCTAGAAAAATTTTTTGATGTAATTTATTAATAAAATAATTTATTCTCAAAATTTATTTGTGAATTTATATTTTATTTGTGCATGATTTGGAAAGGACCCATTGTGTTTAAATAAGTGATCCATGTGAATTGTGGTATTTCACAGTAAGGCATAGATTACGAGTTACTTAACACATAAATGTTTATTCTTAACCGATTGATGAGAATGAGAATCTCATCATATTTAGGTTATTGTGTTATGAATTTCAAATAGGGAATGGCTTATCTTTAACCAGTGAGTAGTCCACCCACTTTATAGCATGAGCGTATTTTAAATACGTAAAACATGATTTGTAATAATGGTTTCTAAAAGTACTATTTAGAAAAAACCCAGACTATTACTACTACAATGTGGACCAATACTCTAACACTTGAGTATGTGTTGGTGGTCTGACGAAGCTAGAAGCATATACTTTGATATACTGTAGATGAGGTTTTTTTGTAAAGTTGATATACTTGTATGTTAGGTATATGTGACTAGTTAGTTAAGATAGACTTGTACAAGATAGTTTCTATACTATATTGCCCCTTGTGACTGTTCTTATGATCTAATTATCCAAAGCCCTAGGGAACATAACTTGGATGTTTACTTTAGGGTAGCTCCCTTGAAAAGTGAAAATATTCTAGGAGTCGTGGATCATTGGACTAGAGGTCTAAAGATGGTAGATGTCTATTAGAGAGGTGTTAGTACACTCACCCTCTCTAACTGTATGGCGATGCATAGAAGGGTATTTTAGTCATTACACCTATAGGTTGAAAACTTTGCTAACACAGCATTATTCTTGGATTCAATATTTTCTTATGGTGATATTAGAAAATATTTAAAATGTAAAATATAACTATTTACATAATAGGGGTATTTTGGTCATTTTAGTAGCCAAGGCAATGTGTCTTTTGTTCCCTGGAATGGCCCTCAAGTCCTGACAGATTTAGGTTAAGGAATTGGGCTTGATAATAATGGGTTTTATATTTTATTTAAGTAGTCTAATTTATTATTGGATTAGAATAATATAAAAGGTCTGACAGATAGTATATATTTTATCTAGTTTAATTGATTAATTAATTATTCAGAGCCCAAGGCCCAGTGTGAAACCCCAGTTGAAACCAACCTTAGAGTAAGGGGATTGGGATGCATATAATATTTTATTGCATATTTAAATATATTTTTATATGATTTTATGTGCTTTGGATTTGTGATTTGTAGCATAGAAGGCTTAATTGTGGTTATTGAGTAAGAATGGCAAAATGATAATTTTTTCTTGAGGTGAAAATAGGGAGATAACTTGAGGATTAAATAGGAAAAATATTTGGGAGAAAAAAATAAGAACAAGAGTTGTTGTGGTTTAGCGGTTAGAGCTATAAAATTAATTCTTAAGGTCTTGGGTTCAAATCCCATCATTGGAGCTTTAGCATGATTAAATTTTATTTTTGTTTGGGAAGACTATATTTTCGGCCTTGTATGCATTAGGGAAGAGTAGAAGCATTGTCCTAGGGGAGACATGATAGGAGTATCCTAATCCTATTCTTGTGCCCTACAAAAATTTCCAAGGGAATTCATACCCTTCTTGATCCTAAGTTTTCTTACTTCTCAATTCATTAGAATGTTCAATTTATTCAAGCCAATTTCATTCCAGAAAATTCCAGCAAAGTGCTGTGGCTTTGAAGGTTCGAAAATGTCTTAAGTGTAAGACATCTTGTGGGCCGAAAATGGGTAGGAGTTGTGGAAGGTTCCCAGGAGATTAATCTCCGTGGTTGAATCTTCAAAACTTCACTCTAACTATGTTTATTTTCTTCATGAAGTAATCTGGAATTTTTCCAGCTTCTTGTGCACTCAAAGTGTCAAAATTTTCAGCCATCATTCCCTCCCAAATGTTGCCAGAAAAATAGCCCTCGTGGCCAACTGGAAGTCTGAAATTATGTGGCCAAAACCAGACTACACAAATGCTATGCAAACCAGAAAATTTTCTGGGCAAATTCGCAGCTTTGGTGATCCTAAACCAAGCTGTTTTCTTCCAGTTTTCATCCAGCACCTTAGCCACATTTTCTTCCATAAAGAAGGATGGAAACCAGACTTGAAAGACCTCTGAATGCCCCTTCAAATCCTCTGCAAACTGACTGGAAAATGGCAGCAAAAGCTGCCCAGAAAATTCCAATAACTAGCAAAAATCTGTACAGGAATTTTTCCAGCCTTGCTCCATCTTCAGCCGTGTCCGAAACCTTCCTTATTTTTCTATACAAACTTCCCTTGAACAGCCATGAACTGAGTTCCATTATCTTCTCCAACCTTCTGCTCGAAAAACCTATCCATGGCTGCCCCTAAAATATCTCCATCAATTACTCCAATCAAGCCCTTGATTGAAGACTAAAATTCCAGCAAATATATTTAGTAAACTTCCATAAAACATCCCTTAAACAACCAGACATTCCTTCACCGTTGTACTCCCTCTTTTCGGCCACCATTAAGCCCCTTCAAACAGCTTTCATTCCAATAGAATCCCTAGCCATCCAATCGGCCATTAGAGCTTCCAAAAGCTCTCCTCCATTGAAGATCTTCTTACCATATTTTGTTTCCAAAATTGATTTCCTAAAATATTCTTTTTGGATTCCAAATAATCAGCCTTCCTTTTTCCTCTCAAACTAGAAAATTCAATTGCCAAAACTCCCTTAAACAATTTGGCCACTTCTTCCCTCAGAATTTTGACTAGCTTTAACCAACATCCTCTCCATTCTCTTCAACCTTCAAGAACACCTACTAGCATCCATACGCCTAATACCACTCCAAACCACTCCAATCTTCTCCAAAAACTCCAAAGCACACCTACTCCACTCTAAATAATATATATATATATATATATATATATATATATATATAATCATACTAATGGACTCTCTTTTTCTCGTTTCTCTCTCTTTCTTGGCCGAATGCTCTCCCTCTCTTGGCCGAATGGTGACTTCCACTATGACCATGTTTTCTTCATATCTCTTAGACGAATCTAGTCTCCTAAAAGTTAGGATCCATTCAAAGCTACTCCAAGGTACTCTTCAATCAAGTAAGCCTATTTAACCCTCTCTTTAAATTCTAGATTCATGTCTCTAGGATGGTATTGGAAGTAGATGGATTATGATTAGGATTTGAGCATGTGTTGTTGTGGTAAGTTGAGATTGATGCATGAATAAATGTGTGTATATAACGGAGTTGGGATTGATATATAAGTTGATTGTCTTGGTTGATTGTATGGCATTTTTAGGGTTTAATGCATGTCTCCATGTTGTGAGTGGTATATGTGATCAAGCATGTTAGAGATTATGTCACCTTTGGTGAATAGGGTTTATGTTCATGTATGTTTGTTAAAGCCATGAATATGTATATGTTGGTAGAGGTTGGATCATGTCTTGGTAAATTTAGATCTATGCCTCATGTTTTAGATGATTTGATGAATTGGAGTGGAGTATATGTTCATGATTGTGGTTAGCAATGGAAATATGATCGTGACCTAGTTGTCCCTAAGCTAATTTTATTTCTTCAATAAAATGATTAATGCTATAATTCTTTCTAGTAAATTTTGAAAACCCTGGGAAGGGTAGATTTGGACTATTATATATAAAATAAGGACATTTTAGTCAAATAAATAATAGATTTTATTAAAGAAATAAATTATATATAGATATTATATAAAATAATAATATCAAATGAAGCCTTTTATATAAATAATCATAATAAGTAAAATATTAATTTTGTAAGTCTTATATTCATAAATATAATTAAAATTTATTATCTTTCAATTATTATCTTTTAATCAAAACCTATTAAAATTTACTTGCAATTAATTTTAGTTATCAATTATTTTCTAACAATTAATTAGTAATAAATCATTATTTTACCTAATACCGCCTAGGACCCTTTATCAAATAAACTCTAATTTATTTTTAGCAAAATTTAAACCTTCAACTTATTAGTACCTATTTCCCAAAACCCTAATTACTTTAATATCAAACTAGACTTAGCCTACAAACCCTTTTATTTATTATCTGGCCTTAAAGCTTGGGACACTAGGATCATGGTTGAAGTAAGTTGAGCTAGTTTTATTTGTGAAAGTGGATTTTGGCTTGAGTTTAATTATGGCTTGTATTTACCCCAGGCGGGGTTAGGTCAGCTATTGAAGACCTTTATTTTATCTCAAGCTAAGGATTAGGTAAACTCCTGCATAAAACCTGATTGATGCAAAATGATTCTATGGCAAGCCAATTGTGGAGTGCATGGTAACTCATTTATGTAAAGTCAATTGAGGATTGTCTCCTTTCTCTTTTCAGTCAAACAAATTATTTGAAAATCAATAAGCAGATTTACTCAAACTCTAAACTCTTTCTAAAACCAGTTTTGTCTCAAACTTTGGAAATCCTTAATTGCCATTTTTAAGTAGAGCTATGTTTATTTCATTTTCCCCGAGTGGGATAAATTACGTTGAGTACTCAATAATGGTGGACTATTAGGACTAGTCTTTGAAGGGTTAGGGCAAGTCTCTCAGTATGTGGCCACCTCTAAGGGGTAAGTCCTTCCCAGATAAGATGTCCGTCCAATAGGTCGTGCCGGTCCAAGCTAGCAGTTTTCAGTCAAGTGGACTGTGTGTTGTAAGAATGGACAACCGGTTTTTGTTTGCGTATAGAGAAGGAGGAGTATCTTGCCCGGTAGGTCGATCACCTACTTTTTGTCAGTCTGCATAAAGTGTGGCATTCTAACTGTTGTATGGTTATGGGGCCCAACGTGTGGTAACCCATGACCACTTTTTTGAGTGGTTGATTTTATTGATCATGTATGGATGGAAAAGTCAAAACACCACTCTTGATTTTGACTATTGTTTATTGCTTGCCAATATTTCTCTTATGAAGATTTTATACTTTGCATTCACAAACTGTTTTCACTGGACACTTAAAGCACATACGGACTTACTGAGATTTTTATCTCATCACCCTTTTTACCATGATTTCAAGTCGATCTTGCTGTGGGGATGAGTAGCTAGTTGTTGCCTGCCTTGGAAGATTTTTCTTGTATTCATTTTGTGTAATGCTTTGGGAGTTGAGAGTGAGCAATTTTTATTCTGGATTTTGTTTTTGAATTCTTAGATTGTAATAAGTTAAGTTTAAAGTGTCGTTTTTATTCTATTATTTTGACTGTGTGAACTAGTTATAAAAACCCCTTGTCCTTTGGACGGGGCGACATCCCCAGCCCTGTCGGGCCTAAGTTGTGGGGTGTTACACCCAGATTGAATAATTAAAAAATTAATCTAGATATAAAACTAGATAAAAGGACTGATATTTTGGTTTGGTCTATTTGAGCTTGTTAATTATTTATTGGGCTGTTTAATGAAGCCCAAAAAATAAATAATTCAGATTTATTATTTATGGGTGTTCAAGCCCAAGAGTAAATAATTTTATTTGGCCCAATAAATAAAACCAATGGTAAAATAAAATTAAAAAAATTATTATTAAATTAATTAAATTAAATAAAAAATATAAATAAATAAATAAAAACAACACGGGTTGGATCCCGTGTTATTTTGTGTGAAGGATAACAGAAAGCATGGCCGCTTTCTGTTTTCACGTTGTTGGTCTTACTCTCTCGTTGATTGCAAATTGAGATCAAAAGGAAAAAGATTTTGGTGGTCTGGGTAGTGAGTTTTGCCCATAGAAGCAAAGACATAGAAACTAAATATGTGAAACATTCACAGAAGCCAAACGTATTGCAACCCAAATCTTCAAGCTTTACCGGCAGTGCTACGGGCACCATTTTGGAAGATCAAATGCTTTACGTGAATGAGACACAGTCGATGTTTACAAGGACATGATCCAATAGCTTCAAGCATTCTTGTACAGACATCTACATCTGTGCGAAAAAGGCCATTTAATCACAGAGGTAAATTTTTTGTTTCGTTAGCATGCTTTTGGTTTGATTATTTTTGCCATTTTAAACCTTCAAACTCAAAACAGAGCATGAAGCCTAAAGTGGGCTAGCGTCGGATGGGCTAGAATAGCCGACACTGGCTGCTTACTATTACAAGAAGTCATTTTGCTACAATAGGTCGGCACCGGTTACCCCAACGAGCCAGCACCAACTCTGTTTTGCCTTCCTGCGTGAATCTTTGTTCTTCAGTCTTCTCTCGTGCATACTTAATCCTCTACACAAATTGTTGATCAAGCTTTGGTCTTCTTAGCTCTTCTTTGATCCTCTATTACTTGACAACTTTCTTGATCTTGATCCTTGGTTTATCTTCTTGAAGATCTTTCAATCCTCCTTGGCTTGGTAGCTTGTGTTGCTTGAATCCTCCATTAAAAGCGTTCATAAGTTAAACTTTTCCTTGGCACCATAGAATGTAGTTTGAATTTCCATCCCCATTCTTTGTATGAGCCATAATGTTTAGGTAGATTCTTATCAATTCCCCCTTTTTGGTGTAGATTCGTCCACAAACTAACATATGCATATGATTTCAAACAAGATTTTTTATTGTGAAGACAAAATGATAGCTTATGTTCTCCTATTTAAAGCTCAATCTTCTCCTCATCTTCACTCTACTTCTTTGTTGTTTCTCCCTTAATGTTTTCATTTTTCAAGCACAAACGCGCCTCTTTTTTTCTCCTATTCTTTTACACCCTCTTATTTTGAATTCTCCTTTAGCTCTCCTTCTTTTCTCCTTTCTTTTTGCTTCCTTCTCAACTATTTTCTCTTATTGTCTTATTCTCTCATGATGTTTTGATTCTTAAGTACCTCACTAAGGGGTAATGGAAGTAAGTAATTTTTTTCCATCCTTATTCACAGTATATTTATTTTTCCTCCCCCATGCACCACATCTCTATCAAACATCCAAGGCCTTTCTAACAAAATATAGCGCACTTGCACTGGAAACACATCACATAACACTACATCATTATAGACCCCCATATCAAACTCAACCTTTACATGTTTGTTTACCTTCACTTTACCACAATCACTCAATTATTGGAGTTTGTATAGTTTATGATGTCTCATGGTTTCTCTCCACTAAGGTAGCACTTATTACATTGGTGCAACTTCTCCCATCAATGATCACATTATAGGCTTTTGTTAAATTAGACACCTTATGTAAAATATATTGCACCTTTGTGAATTCTCCTCATTCTCAATAATATTTACACTCTCACTCCTTCTAACAACACCAATGAATGGAAAAACTTTCCCAACTTCAAGTTTGTTATCACTAATTTCTTCCTCTCTAGGCTTTGGGATTATCTTTGATGATTATTTAGTATCCCATTTCTCTTGCTTGGTAAGTGATGACATAAGATTGGTGTATGTAGTCTCTCTAGGATAGGTTCTTTTTCTTGCACCCTTCATTTTTTTGCTCTCATAGCTTTGTTTACCTAAACTAAAACCTTTTCTTCCTCTTCCTTCATTAAAATTTTTAGATGGCCTCCTGTAAAATATTCTTCCTACCCCTTTATTGGTTGCTCATACAATAGAGATAGAGCTTTGTGCTCATTTCTCACTTTAAAGGAATCTCTCCCTTTGACAAACATTAAGGTTTGGCCTTGGTTAGATTTTAATCCTATAATGTCCCTTCTTATGTAATCCATTTTTTCTTTAAAAGTTTTAAAGGCAGCACTAATATAAAAATAGTCTTAGGATATTATGTTGAGAATTTCAAAGGGTTCTCACTTAGAAAATTTAGATAGAGTAGAAAGCAATTCCTCACAGTCACTCTTTCATGTGTATACACTCAAATAATGTCACTCAACCCTCACGTATAAATCTCCTTGGCTTTTAACAAGAATAAGCTCATCCTTTTACCTTTTTCAAACACTTAATTTCCTCAACGAGTTCTTTCCACAAAAACCTCCACAATTACTTAGGAGCTAGTCCAAACTTGACAAGTTTAGTAATTTTCTAAGAACAAACAACTAGGTGACTTAAATGGAAGTTTGATCAACAACGACAATGATCTTCAAGGAGTTTATATCAACTAAGAAAAATTTAATGAATTCAAGAGAGCTCAACAATTTTAATTTGACTAAGAGATGGGTAAATAAACAAGAGCAAGAATTTCACACTAAGATGATCTTAATTGGACAAAAAATGTCCCAAAGATACTTGAAATCAATAGATAAACTATTATAGGAAGTGTTCACAAAAATTTTAGACACAATCTCAAGTAAAAAATTCACTTAAGCAAAATATCAAACACTTGAGGCTTGAGACAATCAATTTTTGTAGGTCTTCTACTACAACAAATCTCACAAGTCAATCTTCCACTACTCCTTTGTTGCACCATACTTATAGAGGCTTGAGATTCTCCCTTTTTCCCTTGCGATTCTTCCTTCTCCTTTAGTTTTTGTAGCAAACTTGGGCACCGGTAGTAATAATGGCCACCACTCTTACTATTGTAACAGTTATAGCTTTTCTTCTCATGCACCTCTTCTTCCAGTGTCTTATGCACTACATTCCTCCCTCTTTGTTTAACTCATTTTGGATAATCATAGGAAGTGTGCTCAAAACTCCCACACATTTTGCATTTATGCTCCCTCAAGTTCTTTTGTACCCCATGCTTTTTTTTTTTTTTTTTTTTTTTGGTGCTTCTCCCACATAACTTTCCTCATTCCAATATTCATCACTCCCATGTTCTTCTTCTTCATATTCCCAATTTTGTTCCTCAAAACTATTATATCCTTCCCTACTCAAATAAGGTTCTCTATTGTTTTCACTCCCCCTACTCTAATCTTCCATAGGACACAAGTTCTCACATTCTTGATCACTTTCCCCTAAGTCTTCGTCATAGCTATCATATTCCATTCCACTTGTACTTGGCCCCTTATCATGTTCAACCAAATATCTCATGCTCTCATAATCATCCTCATCATAGTCTTGCTCATTTTCATTATATTCCTCATAACTACTCTCACTATAGCAGGACTGCTCATCATAGTCATACCCTTCACGTTCACTCCAACTGGCCATTGTGAAGTTCTTTCAAGAATAATACCCCAAAATATAGGTATGAAACACAAGAGAATTCTCACTTCATTCCTTCACGTGTTTATACTTAATTTTAGTGGTTACTTTTTACTCTTGTTTTCACTCTTCTTGGCCTTTGTAAAATGAGCTCACTCTCTTACCTTTTTCAAATTTTCAATTCCACACTCAAGTTCTTTCCAACTTTTTCCCACTTCAAATGATTTAGTTCCACTAATCAAGTAAACTAAATTCCAAGGAATAATAAAGAAAGGTGTCTTAAAGGCAATTTATCAAACACTTGGTGTGCAATAAAGAAGAAGCATGGATTTCAAAGAGTTGTTACACTAAGTGATAGTATCACAACCTCAATCACACTTTCAGCAATTAACAATAACTTAAATGTTCTTTACTAAACGAATTATTCATCATACTTCATGAATAGGAACTTTGGTAGTCAAGTATGAGCAATCACAATTCCTTGGAACAATATATCAAACACATTATGTGCATTCCCATAGCTCAATTTAGTATAGCAAAATTAGTTAATATTCTGGAAGGAGTAGGCACTAATTCCATACTCTAAACTAAATGAATTATTGTACTGTTGTTTGCTATTAAAAAGTTCATGTTAAGCCACTTGACTTTCTGGACTTTTGAATGGTCATGATGCACTAGATGACACTCATGATCTGCCAAGTATGGATTTATTAATTAAAAAAATAATAAATTAATCTTAATTAGAATTAATTAGTTAATTCTAGTTATCAAGGATTATTAATCCTAAAGATGTTTGGATTAATTTATATTTCGCTACTAATAGACCAGGAAACCTATTACACCAAGAAGATTAAAACTTGGACAACAATTGGTATAGAGGGCTAAAGGAGCACAAAAGGTGGCTGAGGACAAGGAAAATGGATTGGTTGTGAAGGACAGTGCGGAGCCGGTGCCAAGCCCAACATGTCGTCCCAGTGCCGAGTCCTCTCGGTCCGTTGGCCAATTTTTGTAGATTCAACCCAGCACCAAGCCCATAAAGGCAACTCGGTGCCAGGACACTTCAGGCATGGCCTAGTTTTGCTGATTTTTCTTGTTTTATTTTATTTTGCTCCTAATTTAATTCCCACCACTTTTGACTTGTAATTTGTTGGACTTACTTAAGAGATGAATGGCTGAGATTACATCTCCCATTTGCTAAGTTTAGTGTGTTATCTTGAAATATGCCTCACTACTCTTATAATAGATAGATTTTAGAGACTTAGAATATTTTTTATAGAGAAACAAAATTCTCTCTAGAGGAGAGTGTGTAAAGGGTGATTCCCATTTCAAAACCAAATCAAATGATTTAGTCCCACATTTTATTCAATGTCTCTAAACTTCAAAGGGATAATCTAAATCTCTTTCTCTATTCTTGGGTGCTAGTATTTCTCTAGTATTCTTGATAGGTTGAGTTTTGCGTGCCTTCAAATCCCATCTTTTTATTTTAATCTCTTGATAGATTAGGGTATTTAGGTATTTTGAACTAAGCTAGATTCATCAAATCTCATTGGATTAAGTGAATTTGTATTTAGTTCATTTCTATGTGTAGTGGTAGGGAGTTGGGTGACCAACTCTAGGATTCTTGTTTTCAAAATCAAGAGGCTTTCGCGTTACCGTATCAAAGTAGTATCAGAGCGAGCTTATGCTAATTTTAATCAATACAACTTTGTTTGGGCAAGGTACAATTTTTTTCAAGAACTTGTTAAAATTTTTAGTTTTTCATCACTTATTTTGGGGCTATTTTTGAAGGCTTAGAACTTAATAGTGTGCCATGGATTTGATGTGAAATTGAACATACGTGTTGGGTTTATGATTTGACAGCTATTTGAGGATTAAAATTATTAAAAATTTGAAGTTATTTGAGTTGATTAGCTACACAAAATTCTGCACATAAGAAATCCCGTAACTAAATTCCTTGCAATTTTTGTGGGTTAAAAACATGAATTTGTGCCATGGAATGTTCTAAAATTGATCCTATATGATATATTAGTGTTTGGGAAGTCATTTGGTTTCAAAATTTGTTGATTTGGGGCTAACACCAAGCTGAAATTTGCCATTCAAAGTTGAGTTGCGAGGTGAATATAAGGTGTTTGATATTGCATCAATGACTTATGATTGCTCATACATGATCATCTTAAGCTTCCATTCATAAACTACATTATCTCGTAGCATAGCAAATTGTTCTTAGTGAGGTAAATCTTTCTTGTAGCCACTAGAAAGTTTGTTTCCCTTTGAATTAGTCTTGAGCTTGAGAAGCACTTTAGTAGATTCAAAAAGGTAAGAGAGTGAGTTCATTATTGTAAAAGCCAAAGAAGAGTGTAAAAACAAGGGTTGAGTGACATTGATTGAGTGCTAAACACATAAGGGTGTGAAGTTTAGAACTTTTATTGTGTGTTTTTCTACTCAAAATTTCTCTTTAAAAAGAAAAATAGCTTATGAGAGTTCATATGATTCATCTTCTATAAGTGCTCAAGGTGAGGTAAGTGATTTATATGAAATGTCATGCTCAAGTAGAGGAGAATGTGATAGCTATAATAAGAAAGAAAGGGACTATGAAGAATGTGAAGATAATTGTGAATTGTTGTATGATTGTGATGAAGAGCAAAGCAGTAGTGGAGATAGAAATGGTGGATGTGAAGAATGAAGAATTGGGCGTATAGATTATGAGAGTGATGGAATACTTGTGGGAGGACCTCTAAAGAGAGCAAATGGTAGATTACAAAATTATTCAAATAATGGAGTGCAAAAAAAGAAAGAGTATGTGCAGAAGAAAAAAGAGTATGATTGCTCTAATTGTTTGGGAAAAGGCCATTACTTTTATGATTGTCATAATGAACCACAACAGAGGAATGATAAATTGCAAGGTAGTACAAATTCCACCTATAGACACACTAAAGCTACTTATCCCAACAAATTGACACATAGGAGATTTTATGGGGCATAAGGTGATAAACGAAGGCATGTGAAGCTTGAAAAATAAGTTCTAGAGGTTGAGGAGCAACCCCAAAGGAGAGTAAACCCCAAGCAAACCACCTATACCAACCATATATTTAATCAATCAAGAAATGTGGGAAAAGAGAAACTTGGAGGGGTTGGAATTGGTAGTAAAAGAGGAATGGTGATTGAGCCAATTTGTTGATTTATTGGAAAAGTAAGAAGAGATAGGGATACTTGCGAGGGTAAAGAAGGAGATGAAATTTAAAGGAAAAATATCTTCTTTTCAAGATGTCTTATAAATGAAAAACTATGAATGTGCTTATTGATGGGGGAGGTTGTAAAAATTTGATAGTACTATATTAGTGGAGGAATTACAGTTAGAAACCTTGAAACATCCTAGTCCCTACAAGCTTTATTGGTTGAATAATTGTGAAAAAGTGAAGGTGAACAAGCAAGCCAAGGTTGAATTTGATATGGGGGGATACCATGATGAAGTGTTATGTGATGTATATTCCATGCATGTTGGGCGTATTCTGTTGGGGAAACCTTGGATATTTGATAGGGATATAGTCCACAAGGGGAGGGACAACACTTATACTTTGAAGAAAGATGAAAAAAAATTCACTTTAGTTCCCCTATCCCCTAGTGAGATTTTGGAAGATCAAAATATTATGAGGGAGAATGAAAAGAAAAAAAGGGAGAAAAATGAGGGGGAAATGGTTGAGAGAAAAGAAAAAAAGATGAAAACAAAAAAATAGGTTAGGGACAAAGTAGATAAAGATAGAGAAGAAAATGAATAAAATAGAGTGACCTCTTCAAATTTGAGACAAAAAGAAATGAGTGACAAACAAGAAAGTGAGAAAAGAAAAAAGAGTGGAGGTAAAATGATAGGGAAAATGTGGGTGGTGAAAGGAGAAAACAAAGAGCTTGATAAAGTTCGAAAGACTACGTTTTTGCCTTCACCCAAAAATGCTTGTTTAAATCTTTATATAGGTGACAATTCGAGGATGAATCATGATAGGGCCTAAATTAGTCATATTTTTACTAGTTATTTGAGGCTATTTTGTGAAACAATTTGTGAAACATTTTGTTCAATCACTGGTCATATTCCTTCATAATTGAAATTTTACCCATGAAAAAGTATTTTGTGCATTATTTTAGATTTTAGGGGTAAAATAAGACAAAAACGTCACAAAACATAACAGAGGCGACGCCAGCCAGGACAGAGGAACCAGCACCGGTCACATGCTACTAACACGCACTTCGAGGCAATGGAAAATCATTTGAACAGAGCTAAACAGAACCAAACCGGCATCGGGTAGGAGGCTAGAGGTGGCGCTGACAGCACTCTGAAATATTGGAGCGAAAATTAAGAAAAATCAGCGAACGGACAAAGAAACATATCACAACCGGCGCTGGCTGCGAGGTTGTAGGTGGCGTCAGCTGTGCCCTGATGTTGAGGTGGTGCCTTGATTTTCGCATGCGGTTTTTGATAATTTGTAGAGTTTTAGTAGTTTCCTACTTCTAGTAGGCCAAAAACCCTACACTAATGAATTTAGGCACTTGGAAAGCCTATAAATAAAAGGAAAACACAAGAGAAAGGGGAGAATTCGTGAATCATAACAGAAAATCACTCAAATCAAGGAGGAATTCTACCAAATCAAGGAGGATTGTGCAAGAGGGTCTGCAAAGGAAGAAGAATGAGGCTTGTCTATAAGTGCTTTTCTTTTACTTCGTTTTCTTTTTCTTGAATAATGATGTATTAATTATTTTATTGTAATTTGACATTGTTTTAGGTAATCATGAGTTTTAAAGTTATGTGATCTTTTGATTAATTGATTGTTCTTATTGGTATTTAATTATTTGTGCTTATTATGAGATTAATTGGTTGCTTCTTTCCATTAACTTACTAGACTAAAAGGGTTGATGGTGGTTTCAATTTATTGATTTCATATTTATTGGCTATTAACTTACTAGACCAAGGGGGTTAATTGCTGAGGATTGGGTAATTAAAGGTTAATTAATGTTTGCCAGACCAAAGATTCATTGATTAATCTCATGCTTTAAATTTGCTAGACCACGAAAATTTAATCAAGGATTGTGTTTAATGCGTCTTTTGGGTGAATTACTTGAGACAGACCAAGTGATACTAATTTATCTAGAAGATAGTGAATTCATGGATTGACCAAAGAAGTGAATCTATCTTAATCCTTCATGATGCCAAGAGAATGATTAATTATGATAATAGTTAGGTACTTTAAGATCATGTTTGTCAAAACAATGGTTTAAGTTACATAATTCTCCACATCCTTGACATGTATATATTATATTATATTATATTATATTATTTTATTTTTTCTTTTTATTCTTTTTTACTTTATTGAGTTGGTTAACAATGAAAGAAAAGTGATTAATGTATACTTGTTCCTTGAGAATCGACACTCTTTTGAACCCTATGCTTTGTTAATGATGAGTATGATTGCTCATAAGTGTAATTTGGGGTTAACGTTTTAATTTAAACTTGATTTGGAATGTGCTTATTTTAAAATGATTTTTATACCCAAATAAATATGCATCAAGTTTTTTGCGCCGTTGCCGAGGAACAATATCATGAAAGCTTAGATTTTGTTGATTTAATCATGTGAATATATAAATATGCACATATGTAAATATGTAAATTTGTGCAATTGTTCTTTTCGCATAAAGGTGCCACCTTTTGTATCTTTAGTATCGTGTATCTTTGTAATCTAACTCACTAACTTTGACTATGTTTAATTTGACTAACATGTTCTTTTACTTTTGTTTGAAGTGTGCATTCTATTATCTAACTATCTTCGATGTTTAGGTGGAATGGCGAATTGGAACCAGAGGAGGCTCAATGAGGGGTAGTACCCCCATTACTCTTCTGAGATAACACTTAAAGCCCCAAAATCAGCAAAGCTGGAGACAGTAATTGGAAAATTCGCTGTCCAGGTCACGAGGCACTTCCAAGAAATTGATTCCATATTCGAGAAGTTCGAGGAGATGATCCGCAATATGGAACAACAAATCTGGTTTTTAACTAACATGGTGTTAAAATCTCACGAATTAGCACTAATAGACAAAAAGGGTATAGAGAACTTCGCTACGGATCACTTGACAAGATTGGATAATCCTAATTTGGAATCATTGGTAGAGAAGGACATGAATGACACTTTTCCGAATGAACAACTCTTGCCTATAGAAGGTGAGATTCCAAACACCCCTTAGTTCGCAGATTTTTCTAATTAATTGGTTGTAGGAATTATTCCAAAAGCTCTCACAATGCAACCAAAAAAAAAAAAAATTCCTCTCCGAAGTAAGGCATTACTTTTGGGAAGACCCGTATCTATTTAAGTGTTGGGCAGACCAAATCATCCGAAGATGTGTGGACTCCAAGGAAAGAGAGGATATTCTTAGACATTGTCATGAAGGACTTACTGGAGGCCACTACAAGCCAACAACACTGCACGAAAGGTGCTAAAGTCTGGATTTTATTGGCCCACATTGTTCAAAGATGCCCAGAAGTTTGTTCAAAGTTGTGATAGGTGTCAATGTACAGGTAACATTTCTAAATCTAATGAGATGCCATTACAAATTTTTCAAGGTTGTGAAGTATTTAATTGTTGGGGGGTAGACTTCATGGGACCTTTCCCTAGTTCTTTGGGAAATAAATATATTTTGGTAGCAATGGATTATGTGTCTAAATGGGTAAAAGCACAAGCTTTACCAACTAATGATGCAAGGGTAGTGGTTAAATTTTTGAAAAAACTTTTCACCCGTTTTGGTGTGCCAAAGGTACTTATTAGTGATAGGGGGACGCATTTTTGTAATGCACAAATGGAAAAAGTTCTCAAACACCTAGGCGTGCACCATAGATTTTCCACCCCCTATCACCCCCAAATAAGTGGACAGGTTGAAGTGGTTAATAGGAAAATCAAAAGAATCTTAGAAAAAACTATTCACCATACTCGGAAGAATTGGAGTCTAAAATTGGATGACACTCTTTGGGCATATCGGACAGCTTTTAAAACCCCAATTGGCACAACTCCTTTTCGGTTAGTTTATGGAAAAGTGTGCCATTTACCTGTTGAGATCAAGCATAAGGCTTATTGGGCAATCAAACTTGTTAACTTCGATCTTGAGACAGCTAGAAAGTCAAGGTTGCTCTAACTAACAGCCTTGGAGGAGTTGCGAGAGAATGCTTATGATACTTCAATGCACTATAAAGAAAAGGTAAAAAAATAGCACGATAAGCATATCACTCGACAACACGAATTTAAGAAAGGTGATCAAGTGTTGCTATTCAATTCTCGTTTAAGAATTTTTCCATGTAAATTGAAATCAAGGTGGTGGGGACCCTACACAGTAAGTAAGATATTCCCTTTCGGCAACCTTGAAATGACTCACCCCACTAGGGGCACTTTCAAAGTCAATGGCAATCGCGTGAAACACTATGTGGGTGAAAATCTTCACAACATCGAGTAGGTGGAGGTGCTCTTTGACACTGCAGCATAGAACTTCATGGGTTATCCTGACGTCTTATTTTTGTACTATTTTATTTTATTTTTGTTTATTTTTCCTTTCTAGTTTTTATGCTTTGGTGTGTTTCTTTTGTATTTTTTTATTTTTAGGTACCTCGACAATGCTCTTGTATATTAGAACTCATCTCTTGTATAGAAGAATGCACAATGAATGGAAGTAATTTCTTTTTTCACTTTTTCCCTTTATGTTTTTGGTCCTATGGCAATATTACCTTGTTCTATTTGTTTGGTCATTGAGGATAATGTCTAGTTTAAGTGTGGGGGAGTGGTTAGAATGAGATTGCTTCTATGCTTTTATGCTTCATTATTCTTTTCAGTCTCCTTTGAACCTTTGAGAGCAATTTTTTTTTTAAAAAAAAAATTCTGATTTTCTTTGAGATTTCAAGATGTATTTTTAAGTGTATGTCTTTGTGATAGACCATTGAGCATATGTTCTATATCAATTATGGCTTATACATAACTTTTTGCACACACTTGGACTAAGTAGTTCTTGATCAAATGCTTTATATTGTTCTTAAACCTGTATTTTCAATAAAATTCATTCAGTATTCTAGAACTTACTTGAATATCTCTCGAGACGAAATAAGAAAGACATTCATGATTTAACTTAGGGATGCCAGTAATAGGTCTTCTTTGGATAGTTTGAGCTTTTCAAGCCTACCTATTTTATATTATCCATAGTGCATATTTTGAGCCTAAATTGTTAATTTCTTTCTTAAAACCCGTTATCATACTTTGTCCATTACTGCTTTATAAGAGTTTGATTTATCTTCCAAATCTTTGATTGCTTTGAATGGATAAAAGTACATGTTGGAGAATGTTGAGGGAAAGTACTTGTGTAAAGGTCATGACTTGTTATTTCCAGGCATGCATCATGTGTTGAGATGACATTAAGAAAAGAAAAAAAGAGGAGAGAAGAGGAAGAAAAAGAAAGAGTGAACAAAAAGCTGCAAGAAAATATTGAAAGAAAACAATTGAGAAACAAACAACAGTAGCATTTGAAAACAGAAGAGGAAAAGAAAGAAAAAAAAAATTGAAAGAGAGAGAAAGAAAAGAAAGATCACTAGAAGAATGGTGGTTGAGCTGTAGGTATTTTTGAAAAACTTGAGTTCACATAAAGTGCTTGGCACCATTGCTGAACTTGTTGAATGATCTTGTGAAAATATTATTAATGAATTGAGAATGGTTGAAATGTAAGATTTGCTTGAACTGTATTGTAATTGCTACTCAAGGTTATGGGTTTTGACTAATTTTGGGATAGGAGAGCAAGGAGAGTTTGGAATTTCTTGGTACATTGTATTTATCCTTTTCTTGCAAACTCTCATTTTCTTTGATATTTGATTTTCCTTTATCCTTCATTTGACAAGCTACATTACAAGCCTTTAGCCTTATATTACAAGCTTGAAAGTCTTACTTGACCTAAGTAGAATCATGATATGTCTCGGATTAGTGGAGAGAGTGTATGAAAAGTAAGCTTATGGAATGCATATTTTTCTTTAACTAAATTCTTTCCAATGGTTTGAGAATGATGTTAAAGTGTTGAGATGGTTCTACTAGTCAATTTTCACTTACACAAATCTTACATTTGTTGTGAAAGAAGTAGTAGCATATGTTATGTTATCTTTAATGAAGAAAGCATTGAAATACTATTTTGAAATTGATGGAGTGATTTTATCAAAATTTGTGTTTTTGCTACTTGTCTTTGATACTTTACTTGAAGACAAGCAAAGAGCTAAGTGTGGGGGAGTATGATAAGGCCTAAATTAGTCATATTTTTACTAGTTATTTGAGGCTATTTTGTGTTACATTTTGTTCAATAACTGGTCATATTCCTTCATATTTAAGATTTTACCCATGAAAAGGTATTTTGTGCATTATTTTAGATTGTAGGGTAAAATAAGATAAAAACGTCGCAAAACAGAACAGAGGCAACGCTGGCCAGGACAGAGGAACCAGCGCCAGCGCCGGCCACGTGCGGCTAACACACACTTCGAGGTGATGGAAAAATCATTTGAACATAGCTAAACAGAAACAAATTGATGTCGGCTGGGAGGCTAGAGGCGGCGCCGGCTACACTCTGGAGAGATTGGAGAGAAAATCATGAAAAATCGGCGAACGGACAAAGAAACGGATCACAACCGGTGCCGGTTGTGAGGCTATAGGCAGCACCGGCTGTGCCTTGATGTTGAGGTGGTGCCTCGATTTTCGCACGTAATTTTTGGTAATTTACAGAGTTTTAGTATTTTCCTACTCTGGGTGGCCAAAAACCCTACACCAACGAATTTAGGCACTTGGAAAGCCTATAAATAAAGGAAAAACCTAAGAGAAATGGTAGAATTCATGAATTATAACAGAAAATCACTCAAATCAAGGAGGAATTTACCAAATCAATGAGGATTATGCAAGAGGGTCTACAAAGGAAGAAGAATGAGGCTTGTCTATGAGTGCTTTCTTTTATTTTGTTTTCTTTTTTATGAACAATGATGTATTAATTGTTTTATTGTAATTTAACATTGTTTTAGGTATTCATGAGTTTTAGAGTTATGTGATCTTTTGATTAATTGATTGTTCTTCTTGGTATTTAATTATTTATGCTTATTACGAGATTAATTGGTTGCTTCTTTCCATTAACTTACTAGACCAAAGGGGTTGATGGTGGTTTCAATTTATTGATTTCATATTTATTGGCTATTAACTTACTAGACCAAGGAGGTTAACTGCTGAGGATTGGGTAATTAAAAGTTAATTGATATTTTCCAGACCAAGGATTCATTGATTAATTTCATACTTTAACTTTTCCAGATCAAGGAAATTTAATTAAGGATTATGTTTAATGCGTCTTTTAGGTGAATTAGTTGAGACAGACCAAGTGTTGCTAATTTATCTAGAAGATAGTGAATTCATGGATTGACCAAAGAAATGAATCTATCTCAATCCTTCATGATGCCAAGAGAATGATTAATTATGATAATTGTTAGGTACTTTAAGATCATATTTGTCAAAACAATGGTTTAAGTTAGTTGAGACAGACCAAGTTGGGTAAAAAAGATTCCTATTTTGTGCCAGACCAAATATCAGACTCTATGTGTCATCTTATGTTCAACAAAGATATTTTGAAAAAAATTTCACTGCCTATTGGATGATGTTCGTTATAAAGACCTTTTGTCTGAGTAATCAGACTAGGTGACATCCCAAAAGTTAAAGTCCACTATGCCCTGAAAATATGGGGTGTTACACTCAAGGAATGATTTCTAATGGTTAAATGACATTTTATACTTTGATGATATGGTTTTTGAGATTAAATTCTCGGTATGAAATAAACCTTTGAAAAATGATGTTTTGGCACCAAAAATGGATTTTTTGGATATTCCTATGGGAATTGTGATAGCAGATTGGTCTTGTAAATTAATAAAGACGCAGAGTACTCAACAAGTGCCTTAATCTTCGTACTTGCCTACGTTAGAGATAGATGACCCCAAATAACCTCGCTAGTTTCGGGGATTGTCACAAATGGGGTGATAGGACATTGAGATTAGCCATCCTAGCTAACCGTTTAGCACATGACAATTGCCTATGCCTTGTGTGCATATTTGTTTGGGTTGTTCATAGTTGTTGTGTAGGGACAATGGCATTTTCAACCCCTTGTCACCTCGATGGTGATTTGCGTCAGGATTGGGACCCTCGATCTTAAGGCTGCAAGTAAAATATTTTGATTATTGAGATGGTATGCTGGTATGCACTTACTACTCTGATAATGCATAGTTGAGTATTGTGCACTAATTCTTTAGCATAATAAAATTATGATATCAAAAGTGAAGCCTTGTGAGCTTTACATGTGATGTGTAAGATTTGGGTGTAAAAATCATACAAATTTAAATCCCTCCCTAGTCAAGTTTTACTTAAACATTAATACCCAAATTACACAAATGAGCAAGTATACTCATTGCAAGCATAGCATAGGGAATTAACGAGTATCAATCCTCAAAGGACAACTATCATTAGTTACCTTTCATTTATTATTTAACCAACCAAATAAAGTGATGAGAGAATAAAAAGGAAAACAAAGAAAAATATATACAACTCAAAGATAAAAGAATATGTAATTTAGACAAATATTCTTGAAAACATGATAATGAAGTATTTAGTAAATATCACAATTAATTATCATCTTGGCATCATAAAATAATTACAATTGAATATAATCATTTCCCAAGTTATAAACTCACCATCTCATGATTATATTAGTAGATTTCCTAATCAAACCAACACAACTAAAAAGATGCATTAAACTCATCTTTCAACAATTATTCCTACACTCTTGGTGATAATAACATGAAATTAGCAAATAACCATATACTCTAAGTGAAATCAACTAATCTTTGATTACCTTGGTTCTTTGTCCTTAACTTATTTTCCCAAGTCTGTTAAGAGATAAAAAATATGAAATTAATGAAATCAGATCAACTCCTAACATCATTTTCCAGTCTATTAGAAGCAAGTTTAGATTCATTAATTCTTTAATAATCTCAAGTAATCAAACACCAAGAATGACAGTAATTTGATCAAATAGCTAAATTAACTCAAGAAATCATGAATCCCAAAATAATGTCAAATTACAATGAAAACATTAATTACATCATTATTCTAGAAAAAGAAAACAAAGGTAAAAGAAAGAACTCATAGATATATTCGCACGCGATTTTTGGTAATTTGCAGAGTTTTAGTATTTTCCTACTTCTAGGCGGCCAAAAACCCGAGAGCAACGAATTTAGGCACTTCGAAAGCCTATAAATAAAGGAAAAACCCAAGAGAAATGGTAGAATTCGTGAAATATTACAGAAAATCACTCAAATCAAGGAGGAATTCTACCAAATCACTCAATGAAGAAGGAAAATACTAAAACTCTGCAAATTACCAAAAATCGCGTACAAAGATATCTATGAGTTCTTTCTTTTACCTTTGTTTTCTTTTTCTAGAATAATGATGTAATTAATGTTTTCATTGTAATTTGACATTATTTTGGAATTCATGATTTCTTGAGTTAATTTAGCTATTTGATCAAATTACTGTCATTCTTGGTGTTTGATTACTTGGGATTATTAAAGAATTAATGAATCTAGACTTACTTCTAATTGACTAGAAAATGATGTTAGGGGTTGATTTCATTTCATTAATTTCATATTTTTTTATCTCTTGACAGACTTGGGAAAATAAGTTGAGGAAAAAAAACTAAGGTAATCAAAGATTAGTTGATTTCACCTAGAGCATGCTAATTTCATGTTATTATCACCAATAGTGTAGAGATAATTGTTGAAAGATGAGTTTAATGCATCTTTTTAGTTGTGTTGGTTTGATTAGGATATCTACTAATATAATCATGAGATAGTGAGTCTATAACTTGGGAAACGATTATATTCTATTGTAATTCTTTTATGATGCCAAGATGATAATTAATTGTGATATTTACTAAATACTTCATTATCATGTTTTCAAGAATATTTGTCTAAATTACATATTCTTTTATCTTTGAGTTGTATATATTTTTCTTTGTTTTCCTTTTTATTCTCTCATCACTTTATTTGGTTGGTTAAATAATAAATGAAAGGTAACTAATGATAGTTGTCCTTTGAGGATTGATACTCGTTAATTCCCTATGCTATGCTTGCAATGAGTATACTTGCTCATTTGTGTAATTTAGGTATTAATGTTTTAAGTAAAACTTGACTAGGGATGGATTTAAATTTGTATGATTTTTACACACAAATCTTACACATCACATGTAAAGCTCACAAGGCTTCACTTTTGATATCATAATTTTATTATGCTAAAGAATTAGTGCACAACACTCAACTATGCATTATCAGAGTAGTAAGTGCATACCAGCATACCATCTCAATAATCAAAATATTTTACTTGCAGCCTTAAGCTCGAGGGTCCCAATCCTAACGCAAATCACCATCGAGGCGACAAGGGGTTGAAAATGCCATTGTCCCTACACAACAACTATGAACAACCCAAAAAAATATGCACACAAGGCATAGGCAATTGTCATGTGCTAAACGGTTAGCCAAGATGGCTAATCTCAATGTCCTATCACCCCATTTGTGACAATCCCCGAAACTAGCGAGGTTATTTGGGGTCATCTATCTCTAACGTAGGCAAGTATGAAGATTAAGGCACTTGTTGAGTACTCTGTGTCCTTATTAATTTACAAGACCAATCTGCTATCACAATTCCCATAGGAATATCCAAAAAATCCATTTTTGGGGCCAAAACATCATTTTTCAAAGGTTTATTTCATACCGAGAATTTAATCTCTAAAACCATATCGTCAAAGTATAAAATGTCATTCAACCATTAGAAATCATTCCTTGAGTGTAACACCCCATATTTTCAGGGCATAGTGGACTGTAACTTTTGGGATGTCACCTAGTTTGATTACTCAGACAAGAGGTCTTTATAACAAACTTCATCCAATAGGCAGCGGAAATTTTTTCAAAATATCTTTGTTGAACATAAGATGACACATAGAGTCTGATATTTGGTCTGACACAAAATAGGAATCTTTTTTACCCAACTTGGTCAGTCTCAATTTGGTCATGTGATATTTTTTACCCAACTATGGCATGAAAATATGGGGTGTTACACTCAAGGAATGATTTATAATGCTTGAATGACATTTTCTGAAAAATATCTTTGTGTTTAATCTAATATGCATCTTAGAAATATGGTTTATAGGTTAAATGACTGATTTATGCTTGTTGGGTAGAAAGGGTAAAAAGGTAATTTTACTTGAGGTCAAAATAGGAAGATGTCATGAGGTTTAGATAAGAAGAATATTTGGGTGAGAAAATAAGAATAAGAATTTTTGTGGTTAAGTGGTTAGAACTTTGTGATTTAATCTCTAAGGTCTTGAGTTCAAAACTCATCACTTAAGTTTTATTCATGATTATCTTAGCTATGTTTGAATTTTTTATTTTCTTACATTCCTAAAAAATAGAAATGTTGTCATAAGGGAGACATGAAGATAATCTCTTGATCATGTGATCATATCTTAAAAAGAATTCTAGAGGAATTCTTGTCCCCTTTAATTTCCCTAGCCTTGTCCTAATATCTTTATAATTTAAACTATCCTTAATCCATTAATCCATTCTTTTAATTCCAAAAATTTTGTGATAAACCCCTAGCCTTGAAATTCAAAAGTCAGCCTTTATGGATAAGGGATTGCCGAAAATAGGGAGGAGAGTTAGGATGGGTTTCCAAGGAAAATAAATCACCATAGTTATACCTTCAATTCTACCTTCATTTTGTTCATGATTTGGTAAAGGAAAATCTAGAAAATTTACCAGAATTTCTACAAGGTTAGTTTCGAAAGTTCAGCCAACATTCTTACCTCATTTGCTGCCAGAAAAATGGTCATTTCATGTAAGGTTGAAGGCTGAAAATCCTGAGAATTTTTGGACAGCACAACCTTTGCAAACTAGAATATTTTATCCTTCAGCAAATTCACTACATTGAAGCTAGATTTTGAAACCACCATTAAGTCATAAGAACAGCTGGAACTTCCTTTGTTTTTCTTCAAGAGGAAGGCTAGAAAACCACCATTAAAAGATCTTCAAACACCATCAAGAATTATCTACAAATTGGGCCAAAGAAAGCAGAAAATTCTGCACAAAAAAACATCTTCATTCTCATGGCAAAGGCTGAAAATCTTTCATTCAAACCTCTGAAAATTGGACCTTGATCAGTCATGGACTGAACAGCATTGACCTCCATACTAACCTTGAGCACTTGGACTCCATGATCACACCTCAAAAAGCTCCTAAGATTACTCTATCCAAAACTCATTTGCACTTCAAACTAACTCCAGAATTTTTACTCCATTAAAACACTCTTCTAGCAAGTGATCAAACTAGAATTTCTCTGATATTATAGACTAAATTTTGGCCACCATCATAACCTAAACAACATCCATTCATTGCACTAAGACTAGCTTGGTCAGCCTTACACCATTGAAGAGCAAAGTGACCTCCTATGAACAACCACCATTAACTAATCCACTACCTCAAATAACTCCTCATTTCCCTTCATTTGAATTTCAGAAAACTGAACACTTCTCTGTCTTTCTTGATAAAATCAAAACTCCTAACTACACAAGACCATTCAGCCAACAACAATTCCAGAAATTAGTAAGCCATTTTCTCTCAAACTCTCTTAAAACACCATGAACACCAAGAATACACACTTTATCTGTTCAAGTCTAAACCTATCCTAAACATCTCCAATCACTCCCAAATACTCCAGATCACTCATATTTAGTCCCTAGTCTTCATTTCTTGTTTTTCTAACACGAAATCACGCAAACCAGAATTTTCGAACGGATCAAAACCAGTTTTTTTTATTGAAGGTTCTAAGAACATCAAAAGGTAAAACAAGAACGACCTTCTTGTTCTTTTTCTTCCACTCAACTTTTAATGTTTCATTCTAATGCCCTTTCTCTCTCTCTCTCTCTCTCTCTCTCTCTCTCTCTCTCTCTCTCTCTCTCTCTCTCTCTCTCTCTCTCGGCCAAAATGGTGATGATCAACCATGGCTATTTTTTTTGGACCACTAAGGCTCTCACACGTGTGGACCTTCACTAATCAAGAAACCTTCATCAAGTGATTATCTATCAAGTATTTCTTCTTAAATCTTCCTTTTAATTTTTGAATTCATGTCTCTTAGATGTTGATAGAAAGATTGAATATAAATGGGGGTTGAGTATTTGTATGTGGATGAAGGGGATGGAGTTAGGACATGAGAGTTGAAATGTATGATTAGATCTCATGGATTTTTCTTTGAATCAATATATGTGTGTCATGGTTAGGAGATTTATGGATGTTTGATGCATGCTAGATGTTATGACACCAATGGTGATTAGGCCTTTATGTTCTTAATTTTCAATAAAGCCATAAATGATGATTATGCCTAGTAGGAGATTGGCCATGTGCTAGTATACGTTAGTTCAAGTGTATGCTCATGAATGGATTAGCTTATTATTTGATATTAGGGAATGTATTCACGAATCTTTTCTCACAATAGGAAATCATGGTAAAAGATTATTTTCTTTGTTAATTCTAAAATTATTTTATTAACAAATTTTATTAATTTATTTAGAATTATTTTTATATTTACTCTATAAAATCCGAAAACATTAGGAAGGTTATAAACATTTTTATTAGTTAAATAAATAAAATCTTTTATTAAAAGGAAATAATAATAATTAAATAATAAGATATTGGAATTAATTAATGACCTTGTAGACCATAATTAGCCTTACTAAAACTTTTACATATATCCCTAAATATTATTTATATTAAAATTTATTTATTATTTAATAATTAAAAATTAATTATAATTTATTTATGATTAATTTTATTGGTCATTTATTATATATTAATTATTAATTAAAAATTATAGTGTAATTTATTATTTCTAATAATAGTACTATTTAAATATTACCATTTACCAAGATTATTTAGGACTTAGGATTATCCAATATTTAACACTAGTTTATTTATTAGCAATAATACTCATAATTTATTATTTAAAACTATAACTTATTAGTATTTATTTTAGAACCCCTAGTTATTTTAATTCATCAAACTAGATTTATTTTATAAAATACTTTATCGATTAGTATTAAAACTTAAGACATTTTGGTCATGGTTAGTTGTGGTTGTGACTAGTTGAACTAAGGATTGTTTATGTAAGGCAGATATGGTTCGAAGGTTATCTTATGCTTTGTGTTTACCCCAAGTAGGGTTAGGTTAACCTTGGAGGATTTTTGAGTTCAGGAAGAGTAAAGGATCAGGTTAGTTCCTGTATGGAGTCATTTGAAGACCAAATATGGCAAGCTAACTCATTGTTTACGAGAATTTGTGTTGTAAATCAATTATGGACAATATTTTTTTTCTTTCAATCAATCAAGCTATTTAAAACTGAACAAACAATTTTACACAAAGTGCTAAACGTTTCATAAAACCAACTTGGCAAGAAGTTTAGAAACCATATTGCTATTTTCAAGTAAATCATTGTATGATCACTTTTTCTCCCAAGTGGAACAAACAACGTTGAGTACTAAATAAGGATAGACTACTAAGACTAGTCTTTGAAGGGTTAGGGTAAGTCTCTCAGTAGGTGGCCACCTCTGAGGGGTGTGTCCTTCCCAGATAGGATACCAGTCGGGTAGGTCATACCGGTCCGAGCTAGCAATATCAGTCAAGTGGACTGTGGGTTTCCAGAGTGGACAACCGGTAAGTTTGTGGTGTAGTGATGGAGGAATATCTCACCCAGTAGGTCGTACACCTACCTTATGTCAGTATGCTCAACGTGTGGCATTCTGATCGTTATATTGTCATGGTGCACAAAGTGCGGTGCCATTGCTACATCTTCTAAGTGGTTGTATTTATTGTGCACAGGTTTGTTTTGAAAAGAAAAACACCACTCTTCATTTATGACATTCATTTAATGCTTGCCAGCACTTTCTTTTCTAAAACTTTTACAACTTGCATACGTGAACTGTTTTACCTGAAACACTCAAAGCACACACGGGCTTACTGAGATCTTTATCTCACCCCCTTTTATACCATATTTTCAGGTCGATCCTGCTGTGAAGTTCATTAGCTAGAATGTTGCCTATGTCTTGAAGACCCTCTACTATTTTTCTTATGTTTTACTTTTGAGAGACAGTAGCAGACAATTATTTTTTGAATTTGTTCATGTATTGCTAGGTTGTAATAAGTTAAATTTTGCAATATTTCTTTTATTTTATTTTGTATGACCGAGTTATAAAGACCATTTGTCCTGTGGACGGGGCGACATCCCCAACCCTAATAAGCCTAGGTTGTAGGGTGTTACAAGTGATATTAGAGACAAGGTTTAGGCAATTATTGATAGTATATGCTTTGTTTTATTAAGGTTAAATCTTTTGACTGACCTGGCTTGTTTATGCTGTAGGATGGTTAGAATGATTAGAACTGCTAGGATAGTGCAGCAATGGCGGATCCATCCCTATCAACCCGGAAGATTTACCAGTGCCTTCGCCTGCACTGCAACCTGCCCCTCAACTAATCATACCCTTGGACGAGAGCAGTGATGATGAGGTTCAGATTATTGAGCCGCCTCCAATACCTGTAATAGACCTAGTTACAGATAGTGAAGATGAGGAAATTGACATGGAATATGTCCCACTCCCACCTAGTCCTATGATTGATTTGACTGTTGATAATGATGACCCGGGGGAGATAGACTAGGAATCTCCACCTAGACCTTCCTTTTCACCCCCAACAACTAGGTTGAAACCAGGGAGAGTTCTAAGAGACCCGGGAAGGAGCCAATGGACCATGGGTTCGTGAATGGGGCTGGGATAGGCTTTTCTAGAAATCTGGAGAATGGTTGTATGATGCTAACTTTGAAGGCTCTGATGAGGATTAGAGAGGCTAAGTTCTGCTATGCTTAGGATGTTTTATTTACAGCTTTTAATTAACTCCTGTGCTAGGAGTCCATTTATGTTCAGTACTTTATTTCAAAAATTTATGCAAATAAAAGTACCTGGAGTACTCTAAATCTTGAAAAAAAAAATCTATATGCAATTCTTTATGCAAAACTTGCATCTAATTTCCTTTTGCTTAAATCTAAATGTGAATGCTTGCTCAATTTAAATGTTTTAAACTTTGGTGCATGAACTCATTATCTGGGGCATGGTTTAGAATGGTACCCAAGCGTCGTGTAGCCACATTTAATAGAAGGGTTCCTAAGGCAGAGCCCGTGACACCAGAGTTTGATACAACACAAACACCATCACCAAACTGAGGAAATGAGAATATACCGGAGCTGAAAATGGGATCGGAGGAACCTGTGAACGTGACTATGGGACAAGCGTTCCATAAAATGACCGAGATTCTGCAAACTTTGACTGAGTAGAGGAATCCAAAGGGGGAAGATGAAGCCTTGGAGAGGTTTCTAAAATTTCAATATCTTATCTTCTTAGAAGAGGCTGAGTAAGATCAGAAAGTAGAACAATGGGTGGAACAGATGGAGGACATCTTCGCTACACTTTAGTACATTGAGAAGCGAATGATGAAATTTACTGTATTTCGGCTAAGTGGCCCAGCTCGGGCATGGTGGCAACAAGTCCAAGATGACTGGGAGATGATCGATCAGGACTGGACATGGACCAACTTTGTGGAAGCATTCAAAACTGAATATATCCCTCAATGGATAGTAGAGAAAAGGGAAGACAAATTCTAAAATCTGAAGTAAGGGGGCATGACGGTGGCACAGTATGCCGCACGTTTTACTCAGCTATCGAAATATTGCAAAAGGCTGGTGGATACCGAGTAGAATAGAATGAGGCAATTTGTCAAGGGATTAAGGCGGAAGTTAAGACTTATTCAGGGGTCGTGGACGCAGCGACCCGGACTGAGAATGAGGATCGTAGCAGGATGGTACCAAGACCTTTCTTACAGGCAAGACAACCGTCGAGACCTTTCCAAAGGCAGCAACCTAATAAGCGGCCTGCTATCCAGTAATGGCAGAATCGGGGAAAGCAAGCATGAACAGAACCAACTGCTCCTACTCAGAATCTTCCATTATGCCGACATTGCGGGACAATGGTCCATATGGAGAAATGCAACCACGCGGAGACCCGAATCATTTGCGAAACACCTGCCCTAAACTTCACCGAATCGGGTAAGGAAACCCGGTTTAGAAAGCGGGAGCCAATCAAGCTAATGCTATGGGAGCCTCCAGAAATGGAACTTAGAAGCCGCGAGTGAAAGCAAAGGTTTTCGCTTTTAACCGGGAGGAGGTTGGAACAGATGCAGCAGTGGTGGAAGGTATGTTTACTATCCAAGGTCATTCCATTAATGCATTGATAGACCCTAGATCTACCCACTCCTATTTAAACAAGAATTGTGCATATAACTTGGGTTGGGATAGAGTAGAACTACCTTTTACCTTGTTGGTGAATACGCCCTTGGAAAAAATGGTGCAAGCGGATCGGTATATGTAGAATTGTAAAATTGAAGTGGGGGAGAGAAAGCTTGGAAGGAGATTTGATAGTCTTAGCTATTGATGACTACGACTTAATTCTGGGTATGGATTGGCTAGCTAAGCATGGGGCTAGAGTAGATTGTAGGAATAAGTCGGTTTAGTTCATTAGACCGGGATGCGATATGTTGGAGTTCAACAGCAAGAGAGTAAAAGAGTTGAAGTTTTTTATAGCGGGGGTAAAAGCCCGGAAATTGTTGAAGGATGTCAAGGATATTTGGCCTATATGATAAATAAGCGAAGGATCAGTGCACCCTCGAATATATGAATGTGGTAAGAGATTTTTCCGATGTATTTCTAGCGGAACTCACTTCTCTACCTCCCAACTGAGAAGTTAAGTTCGCTGTTAATCTAGTTCCAGGAGCAGAACCTGTATCCCGAATCCCATATCGGATGGCACTAGTGGAGTCGAAGGAATTAAAGGAGCAGCTAGAGGAATTGGTGAAGTAACGTTATATAAGACCTAGCACGTCACCTTGGGGAGCTCTAGTGCTATTTGTGAAGAAAAAGGATGGGACCTTGAGGTTGTGTATCGACTATCGGGGGTTGAACAACCAGACCATCAAGAATAAGTATCCTCTACCGTTAATTGATGAATTGTTCGACCGGTTGCAAGGATTCTGTTGTTATTCCAAATTGGATTTGAGGCAAGGATATTATCAAGTGAGGATAAAAGAGGAGGATATTCCCAAGACGGCCTTCAACACAAGATATGGTCACTACGAATTTGTAGTGATACCTTTTGGGATAACCAATGCATCGCGGTATTCATGGATTTGATGCATTGAGTTTTTCAACCCTACCTGGACAAGTTCATGGTGGTCTTCATCGACGACATACTCATATACTCTAAGAATCTCGAGGATCATACGGAACATTTGAAGTTGGTATTAGAAAAGCTAAGGGAACACAAGCTTTATGCTAAATTTAGCAAGTGTGAGTTTTGGCAGTGTATCATTTTTTGGCCATGTGGTAACTAAGGATGGAATTAAGGTGGACCCAGCAAAAATTGAGGCAGTTTCGGACTAGAAGTAACCAGAGAACATCACGGAGATTCGAAGCTTCTTGGAATTGGCCGGCTATTATAGGAAGTTTATTAAAGGATTCTCAACGCTATCATCGCCTGTGACCCGGCTACTGAGAAAGGACGTACCATTTGTTTGGAATGAGAAATGTGAAAAGAGTTTTCAGGAGCTGAAGCAGAGGTTAATGACAGCACCCATGTTAAGTTTTTCAGAGGGAGATAAGCCTTATGCTCTATATACTGATACTTCAAAGGAAGGTTTGGAAGCAGTATTGATGCAAGAAGGTAATTGCCTATGCTTCTCGAAAGTTGAAGCCTTATGAAGACAATTATCCCACGCATGATTTGGAATTGGCTGCCATTGTATTTACTTTAAAGAAATGGTAGCATTACTTGTATGGAGTTGAGTATGAACTGTTTACCAATCACAAGAGCCTGAAGTACATCTTTAGCCAGAAGGACTTGAATTTGAGGTAGCGGAGATGGATGGAATTTTGGAAAAGTATCGTTGTCGTATCAACTACCACCCTGGGAAGGCTAACGTCATTGCTGATGCCCTGTGCCGTAAAGTCAAAATGGTTAGGTTGAGAGTGTAAGAGATTCAAGTGGCCAAAGACGTGCTGGATAGAAAAGCAGAAGTGCAATAAAAAAAGGATTATTGTTAGCAACATGAGATTAATGCCGAATCTAAGAAGGGAAATCATCAAAGCTCAGTAAAATAATGCGGAATTTCAACTTGTCAAGGACAAGGAGCTTAAACGGCAAGGTAGTGATTTACGATAGGACGAAGTGGGAGTTCTATATTTCTAAGACCGTCTGTGTGTACTCGATGAGCACCAGTTGAAGGATAGGATTCAGGAAGAAGTGCATAAAAGTAAGTATGCAATTCATCCGGGAGAGATGAAAGTGTATCAAGACCTGAAAAGGGCTTATTGGTGGCTCGGAATGAAGAAAACGTGGTTAAGTATGTCTCGATGTGTCTAACCTGTCAGAGAGTTAAAGCAGAGCATAAAAAGTTGATGGGATTGTTACAACCGTTACCAATACCTGAATGGAAATGGGAAGAGGTGACCATGGACTTCGTTACTGGACTCCCTATGGCAATGACCCAAAAGGACGCCATATGTGTAGTGGTAGATTGATTGACCAAATCAGCACATTTTACACCGGTGAATATAAGGGATTCAATGGAGAAGTTAGCTCAGACCTATGTGTGAGAAATAGTCAGATTACATGGAGTGTATTTGAGTATTGTGTCCGACCTAGACCCGAGATTTACATCCCAATTTTGGGGCAAATTTCAAGAATCAATGGGTTTTAGTCTAAAGTTTAGTACAACGGCACATCCATAAACCGATGGTCAGTCAAAAAGGGTTATTCAGATATTAGAGGACATGTTAAGAGCTTACGTATTGGATTTCAGGGATAAGTGGATTGAATGTGTACTGATAGGGGCTAAATTAGTCATATTTTTTTCTAGTTATTTGAGATTCTTTTGTGATACATTTTGTTCAATAATTAGTTATATTCCTTCATATTTGAGATTTTACCCTTGGAAAGGTATTTTGTTCTTTATTTCAGATTTTTAGGGTAAAACGAAACAAAAACATTGCAAAACAGAGGAGAGGCGACGCCGGCTAGGGCTCTAGAACCGGCGTCGGCCATGCACTGTTGAAACGAATTTTGAAGCGACAGAAAAATTGGTGGAGTAGAGCAAAATAGAGTGGAACCGATGCCGGCCAGAGTCAAGGCGGTGCCAGTTGTATTCTGGACACATTGTGCAAAATTCGGAGAAAAATCAGCGAATGAGTAGAGAAGTAGAACACAACCGGCACCGGCTCCGAGAACCAAGGCAGTGCTGGCTGTGCCCTGAAGCCAAGGCGGTGCTGTGATTTTTCTACGCGGTTTTTGGTAATCTGTGGAGTTTTAATATCTTCCAACTTCTACTCGGCCAAGAACATTGTACCTACGAGTTTAGGCCCTTTCTAAGCCTATAAATAGATGAAAAACACAAGAAAAAATGGGAGAATTCATTGATCATCATAGAAAATCACTCAATTAAAGGAGAAATTCTTCAATTCAAGGAGGGTTGTGCAAGAAGGTCTTTAAAGGAAGAAGAATGAGCCTTGTCTATGAGTGCTTTCTTTTACTTTGTTTTCTTTTTCTTGAACAATGATATGTTAATTGTTTCATTGTAATTTGACATCATTTTAGATATTCATGATTCTTAGAGTTATTTGATCTTTTGATTAATTGATTGTTCTTCTTGGTATTTAATTACTTGGGCATATTATGAGATTAATTGGTTGTTTCTTTTCATTAACTTGCTAGACCAAAGAGGTTGATGGTAGTTGCAATTGGTTAATTTCATATTTATTGGCTATTAACTTACTAGACCAAAGAGGTTAATTGCTGAGGATTGAGTAATTAAAGGTTCATTAATGTTTGTCAGACCAAGGATTCATTAATTAATTTCATATTTTAAATTTGCCAGACTAAGAAAATTTAATCGAGAATTGTGTTTAATGCATCTTTTGGATGAATTAGTTGAGACAGACCAAGTGATGCTAATTTATCTAGAAGATAGTAATTAGTTGAGACAGACCAAGTGATGCTAATTTACCTTTATCCTTCATGGTGCCAAAGGAATGATTAGTTATGATAATGGTTAGGTCCTTTGAGATCATGTTTATCTAAACAATAGTTTGAATTACATACTTCTCCATCCTTGACATGTATATATTTTTATTTTGATTTTCTTTTATTTTATTTTTATTTTTATTTGTTTTTCACTTTATCGAGTAGGTTAAACAATGAAAGAAAGACTGGAGGATTGACACTCATTTAAACCCTATGCTCGGTTAATGATGAGTACGCTTGCTCATATGTGTGATTTGGGTTGAACGTTTTAATTTAAACTTGATTGGGAATATGCTTAGTTTTTGTATGATTTTTACACCCAAGTCCAGACACATCATGTACCGTATGCAGAATTGGTGTACAATAATAGCTATCAGTCTTCGATTGGAATAGCCCCGTACAAAGCATTGTATGGACGTAAGTGTCAAGTACCTCTATACTGGAGTTAGTCAGAGGATGGTTATATAAGCAAGTCTAGAGAAGTCTATGTTCAGGAAATATTCGATAAAGTCAAGCTGATCAGAGAAAGGTTGAAAGCGGTCGAGAGTCGACAAAAGAGTTATGCGGACAATAGGCGGAGAGAGTTGGAATTTTAGGTAAAAAAATGGCGTATTCTTAAGATTGACACCGAATAGTGGAATTCTGAAGCATTTGAAATGTGGGAAGCTGAATTCGAGGTATTTGGGACTGTTTCCGATAAAGGAAAGAATTGGACCGGTAGCATATCGACTGGATTTGTTGGATGGGTTGACGGGGATACACGATGTGTTTCATGTGTCACAGTTGAAGAAGTACAACGCCGACACTGGACATGTTTTGAATAGTGAACCGTTGGTATTGCAACCCGACTTGAGCTATGTGGAGAAACCCGTGAAAATTTTGGACCGAAGTATCAAGACTCTCTGGAACAAGCAGATTCCTATGGTGAAGGTACAGTAGGGGCATCATGGCACGCAAGATGCCACATGAGAAACGAAAGAGTTGGTAAAACAAAAATATCCCGATGTGAGATAAAGGTATACCTGAATTTCGGGACGAAATTCTTCTAAACATGGGAGGATGTGAAACCCCACCTAAAGCTAACTTTAGAGTAAGAGGGATGGGATACATATCATGTCATTCTGCATAAAAATATATTATTTGAATGATTTTATGTGTCTTAGAATTATGATTTATAGGTTAAATGACTTATTTATGCTTGTTGGTAGAAAGGGTAAAAAAGTAATTTTGCTTAAAGTCAAAATAGGAAGATGGCTTGAGGTTTAGATAAGAAGAATGTTTGGGTGAGAAAATAAGAATAAGAATTGTTGTGGTTAAGTGGTTAGAGCTTTGTGATTTAATCTCTAAGGTCTTGAGTTCAAATCTCATCACTTAAGTTTTATTCATGATTATCTTAGCTATGTTTGAATTTTTTTATTTTCTTACATTCCTTAAAAAAAGAAATGTTGTCTAAAGGAGACATGAAGATAATGTCTTGATCATGTTATCATGTCCTAAAAAGAATTCTATTGGAATTCTTGTCCCCTTTAATTTCTCTAGCTGTGTCCTAACATCTTTATAATTTAAACTATCCTTAATCCATTCTTTTAATTCCCAAAATTCTGTGATAAACCCCTAGCCTTGAAATTCAAAAATCAGCCTTGAGGGACAGGGGATTGCCGAAAATAGGGAGGAGAAATAGGATGGATTTCCAAGGAAAATAAATCACCATAGTTATACCTTCAATTCTACCTTCATTTTGTTCATGATTTAGTAAAGGAAAATCTCGAAAATTTTCCAGAATTTTTGCAAGGTTATTTTTAAATGTTCAGTCAACATTCTTACCCTATTTGTTGCCAGAAAAATAGTCATTTCATGTAAGGTTGAAGGCTGAAAATTCTGAGAATTTTCGGACTGTACAACCTTTGCAAGCCAAAATATTTTTTCCTTCAACAAATTTGCTGCATTGAAGCTGGATTTTCAAGCCACCTTTAAGTCATAAGAATAGCTGGAACTTCCTCTATTTTTCTTCAAGAGGAAAGATGGAAAACCACCATTAGAAGACCTTTAAGCACCCTTAAGAATCAGCTACAAATCGGGTCAAAGAAAGCAGAAAATTCTACACCAAAAACCATCTTCATTCTCGGTACTTTGGAAGCATTGAAAACCAGAAAATTTCCGGCTTGGTTTCTCAAGGCAAAGGCAGAAAGGCTTTCATTTAAACCTCTTAAAATTGGACCTTGTTCAACCCATGGTTGAACAAGGTCCAATTTTAAGAGGTTTAAATGAAAGCCTTTCTGCCTTGGGTTGAACACTATTGACTTCCATACTAACCTTGAGCTCTTGGACTCCATGATCATACCTCAAAAAGCTCCTAAGATTACTCTATCCAAAACTCATTTGCACTTCAAACTAATGCCAAAATTTTTGCTCCATTAAAACACTCTTCTAGCAAGTGATCAAACCAGAATTTCTCTGCCATTATAGACTAAGTTTCAGCCAGCTCAATAATCTGAACAAGCTCCATTCGTTGTACTAAGACTAGCTTGGTCAGCCTTACACCATTGAAGAGCAAAGAGACCTCCCATGAACAACCACCATTAACTAATCCTCTACCTCAAATAACTCCTCAATTTCCTCCATTTGAATTTCAAAAAAATAGAACACTTCTTTCTCCTTCTTGATAAAACCAAAACTCCTAACTACACAAGACCATTCGGCCAACAACAATTCCAGAAATTTGCAAGCCATTTCCTGTCAAACTCTCTTAAAACACCATGAACACACACTTCACCTCTTCAAATCTAAACCTATCCTAAACATCTCCAATCACTCCCAAATACACCAAATCACTCGTATTTAGTCCCTAGTCTTCATTTCTAGTTTTTAAAACATGAAATCAGGCAAACCAAAATTTTCGAACGGATCAAAACTAGTTTATTTATTGAAGGTTCCAAGAACATCAAAAGGTAAAACAAGAACGACCTTCTTGTTCTTTTTCTTCTACTCAAATTTTAATGTTCCATTCTAATGCCCTTCGTCTCTCTCTATCTATCTCTTTTGGCTGAAATAGTGATGATAAACCATGGCTTTTTTTTTTTTTTTTTTTTTTGGGACCACTAAAGGCTCTCACACTTGTGGACCTTCACTAATCAAGAAACCTTCGTCAAGTGATCATTTGTCAAGTATTTTTTCTTAAATCTTCGTTTTAATTTCTGAATTCATGTCTCTTAGATGTTGATAGAAAGATTGAATATAAATGGGGGTTGAGTATATGTATGTGGATGAAGGGGATGGAGTTAGGACATGAGAGTTGAAATGTATGATTAGCTCTCATGGATTTTTCTTTTGAATCAATATATGTGTATCATGGTTAGGAGATTTATGGATGTTTGATGCATGCTAGATGTTATGACACCAATGGTTATTAAGCCTTTATTTTCTTGATTTTCAATAAATCCATGAATGAAGATTATGCCTAGTAAGAGATTGGCCATATGCTAGTATATGTTAGTTCAAGTGTATGTTCATGAATGGATTAGTTTATTATTTGATATTAGGGAATGTGTTCATGAATCTTTTCTCACAATAGGAAATCATGGTAAAAGATTATTTTCTTTGTTAATTCTAAAATTATTTTATTAACAAATTTTATTAATTTAATTAAAATTATCATTATATTTACTCTATAAAATCCGAAAACATTAGGAAGGTTACTAACATTTTTATTAGTTAAATAAATAAAATCTTTTATTAAAAGGAAATAATAATAAGATATTGGAATTAATTAATGACCTTGTAGACCATAATTAGCCTGACTAAAACTTTTACCTATATCCATAAATATTATTTAAATTAAATTTTTTATTATTTAACAATTAAAAATTAAGTATAATTTATTTATTATTAATTTTCTTGGTAATTTATTATCTATTAATTATTAATTAAAAATTATAGTGTAATTTATTATTTCTAATAATAGTACTATTTAAATATTACCATTTACCAAGATTATTTAGGACTTACTATTATTCAATATTTAACACTAGTTTATTTATTAGCAATAATACTCATAATTTATTATTTGAAACTATAACTTATTAGTATTTATTTTAGAACCCCTAGTTATTTTAATTCATCAAGTTAGATTTATTTTATAAAATACTTTATCGACTAGTATTAAAGCTTTAGACATTATGGTCATGGTTAATTGTGGTTGTGACTAGTTGAACTAGGGATTGTTTATGTAAGGCAGATATGGTCCGAAGGTTATCTTATGATTTGTGTTTACCCTAGGTGGGGTTAGGTTAACCATGGAGGATATTTGAGTTCAAGAAGAGCAAAGGATCAGGTAAGTTCCTGCATGGAGTCATTTGAAGACCAAATATGGCAAGCTAACTCATTGTATACGAGAATTTGTGTTGTAAAGCAATTATGGACAATTTTCCTTTTCTTTCAGTCAAGCAAGCTATTTAAAACTAAGCAAATAATTTTACACAAAACGCTAAACGTTTCATAAAACCAACTTGGCAAGAAGTTTAGAAACCACAATTGCTATTTTTAAGTAAATCATTGTATGATCACTTTTTCTCCCAAGTGGAACAAACAACATTGAGTACTCGATTAGGGTAGACTACTAAGATTAGTCTTTGAAGGGTTAGAGTAAGCCTCTCAATAGGTGGCCACCTCTGAAGGGTGAGTCCTTCTCGGATAGGATGCCTGTTCGGTAGGTCATACCGGTTCGAGCTAACAAGATCAGTCAAGTGGACTATGGGTTTTCGGAGTGGACAATCGGTAAGTTTGGGGTGTAGAGATGGAGGAGTATCTCACCCGAGAGGCCGTACACTTACCTTATGTCTGTATGCTCAACGTGTGGCATTTTGATCATTATATTGTCATGGTGCACAAAGTATGGTGCCATGGCTACATCTTCTGAGTGGTTGTATTTATTGTGCACATATATGTTTTGGAAAGTAAAGCACCACTCTTCATTTATGACATTCATTTAATTCTTGCCAACACTTTCTTTTATGAAACTTTTACAACTTGCATACGTGAACTGTTTTACCTGAAACACTCAAAGCACACACGAGCTTACTGAGATCTTTATCTCACCACCTTTTATATCATGTTTTCAGGTCAATCCTGCGGTGAAGGTCATTGGCTAGAATGTTGCTTATGTCTTGAAGACCCTCTACTATTTTTCTTATGTATTGCTTTTGAGAGACAGTAGCAGACATTTATTTTTTGAATTTGTTCATGTATTGCTGGGTTGTAATAAGCTAAATTTTGCAATTTTTTTTTATTTTGTGTGACCTAGTTATAAAGACCCCTTGTCCTGTGAACGGGGCGACATCCCCTGCCCTAATGGGCTTAGGTAGTGGGGTGTTACACATGTGTTCTAGGATAATTGTCTAAATTGAATTGTACATATTTCTTTGTTTTTCTTTTTATTAAATTATTGCTTTATTTGGCCAGTTAAACAATAAATGAGGAGTGATTAGTATGTACTCGTTTCTTTGAGGATCGATATTCGTTAATTTCCTATACTATGCTTGCGATGCGTATTCTTGCTCATATGTGTATTTTTGGATCAGTGTTTTCATTAAAACTTGACTAATGGATGGATTTAAATTTCATGATTTTTATACATCCAAAATTTACGCATCAAGTTTTTGGCACCGTTATCGAGAAACAATATCATGAGAGCTTGGTTTTCATTGATTTAACCATGTTTATATGTTTATATATAAATATGTATTTATGTTCTTTTTATAAATCGATGCTATATCTTGTTATTTGTAACATTGTGTGACTTAATTGACTAGCTTAATTCCTCTTGTACTGGTAAATACCACTAACTTTTGTGTTTAGGTAGTTTGTAAATATATCTAATGTGTGTGTTTTTCTTTTATTTATTTTCTATCATTTGTTTTTCCCTTTTGTTTTTTCTTTTCTTTGTGTTTCAATTATTTTTTATTTAATTTTTATTTTTCTTTGAGCGTGAGATTAACATCATCCTAGACAATCACTTTTGGGCTCAAGATAAAAGGAGCTACAATGATGAGAATTTGATAAATTTGCAAGCTTGGATTGACCCTTTTTGTAAGATGTCACTTGGAGCCTCAATGCATTCTTTTGTCGCTAATACAAAGTTATCTGTTAAGTGATATGAAGAAGCATCCCAACAAATGTGACATCAAAGAACACAACTAGCCAAGTTGGTTGATGATGCCATAAAGGTCCACATACTTGAACAAGAGGACCCCCAAGAAAAGGAGAGAGAAAATGAGGAACAATTGCACAATGTGATGGGAAAATTTTTTTATTCTATTCTATACTTCCATATTTCTAATTTTTCTTTGTCACATGAATTTATAGGTGCCTCTCCACTCACGAAGCCTAATGATACCATTGATGATGTGTTGAATTTACCATGCCTCAAGGAGTTGAATCGTTCAACACTACATCATAAGAAGTCCTTGGACGATGGTGGTAATTTCTACCCTTCACCCCATTTAAATGGAGATAACTTAGTTTTTGTAGACTATGACTTCGAAAGTAAGGATTTCTTAATCCCATCTTTAAAATTTACATTACTAGGTCTAAAGGAAAATTTTAATTGTCTCTAATCTTTTGAAGGGATAAGTGGTGATTCTAATGCTTATACACTTTTTAGACATAATTTACATCTTTGTATTGGGAACTTGATTTGTATGTCTAAAAAGATGCTACAGAAGGAGGGGTCATTCATTTACATTCGTTACAGCTAATATTTTCCATGACGCCTTGATTTTTCAAAACCCTCTCTTGTTTCTACTTTCATCATGCCTACTTTTTTCAATGAGCATTAATTTCTTTTACAAATGATTGATAAGGAAGTATGATGAGTGGAAAGAGTTTGTATCTTTGTTTTGTATTTAGAGTTGTTAGGTGTTATTTTTCCCAAATAAAGAAAATATTTTCCATCTTAAATATGGGGGAGTATGTCATGTCTTTACTTGCTTCGTTAGGATTTTTATTTTTCTTTAGTTTATTTTCTTTTATTTAGGTGTGTCTTTATTTTGTAGGTCGGAATAAAGTCTTTTTGGACAAGCTCTTCTATTCTTCTCCAAGATTTAATATTTATTGGTGCATTATTGCACTTGGAGAGTATTGCGTAACCTTCTACCTCCTTTATCATTTTTGGTCCCTTTGGAGATACTTTCTTATGTTAGTTTTTTGCCAATGAGGACATTGTCCAGTTTAAGTGTGGGGAGTGGTTTGGTGATATTCTTTGTCTAAGTTTTTAATCAAACATCTTGGTGTTTTTTTGGTATTGAGCTATTTGGAAAATTTTTGAATTTTGAAAAATAATTTTGCTACAATTTCCTTGAAATTTTTGACAATTTGACCAATTTTAAATTGTTCAAAAATATATTTTGTGGTTTTCATTACTTTAGCAAGGTGGTAATTATCTTTCTTACTTTGATAAGATTTTGGTCATGCACATGGTGGATTTTTATTTACTATAAACTAGTTTATTGGATGGGATATATTAAGGCTTGAGAGTTTGGGTTAATCTTGTTTAGGCATTGGTGTTTGAGTATTATTTGGCTCATCTAGTTTGAATATAGAAAATATGATTAATGTGGGGGAAGTTTGTTGGCTAACTCTGGTATTATGAGTTTAAACCTTGCTTAACTTTGAGTTGTGATAAGGAAGGTGAGGAGATAAAAATCCTTAAGTGGGAAGATTGAGTAAAACAATTTTTTTTGTGACTAAGTTGAAAATTGAGAAAATAAGTTTATTGATGTTTTCTCTTTGACGATGAGAAAGTATTGTTTTTGCTTGATTATGGGGGGCCAATACGGATAGTGAAGAGAAATCCACTTTCTTGAGGTAATGAATTCCTAAGAGCAAAAAAGAGGAAAGAGGTTGAAAAAAAATGAGGAGTGATGACTAAAAGGCGGCCAATACGGTGTGTGAAGAGAAATATATACACTTAAGGCTATCAATTCCTTGAGTCAATGAAAAAAATTGAGAGAGAAAAAATGGGGTACTTTCCTTACATCATGACTTGAGTTGTGCAATTTTTGGATTTATAATGCTTGAGCAGGTAGATAGCTTGACTTGTGTAATTCATGTTAACTATGTTCTTACTCGAAGAGTGAAATAATCTTCTTAGACTATGGTATAAACTTGATTAATTTAACTTCAAGAGTTTTGTGATGTCTTGACAAATGTTTCAAAATGCAATTGTCTGCAAAGGGTTTAATGAATGGAAAGAGTTTTATCTAAAGTTTGAAGGGAAGTTATAATCTTTGTTATGCCTAAAATATTTGGAAAAGTACAGGCTTTTCTTGATGATTTTCTTGGTTGAAGCATTTTTGCTTGAGGGCAAGCAAAAGTTCAAGTGTACTATTGATGTAATAACTAGGTATATTCCTTTCTATTTGAAAATTTTCTTGTGGAAAGTGTTTTTAACAAATTTGTGCCTAATTGAGTTGATTTCGAGCAAAAAGTGCAAGTTTCCAGAATGCACCGGTACCAGGTCTAGCTAAGGGACCAGGCACCAGGTCCAATCTACAAAAGCAGAGAAAACAAATTAGCTTCCAGGGAAAAAACAGATCACACTTGGTGCCAGGTGGGTTGATTGGACCTGGCACCAGGACTGCTTTGGATACAAAAAATCCTGTGCTCCAATTTGGTATCTTTCAAAGGATTTTGGTATTTTTAGAATCCTACTCAGCCAAGACTCCTCAAGCAACGAATTTTTGCATCCTACAAGCCTATAAAAACAAGTAAAACATAAGAGAAATGAGTGAATCTAAGAATCAAAGTTGCACATCACTCAAAGAATGAGAGATTTACCATCTATGGAGGGTTGTTCAAAAGAATCTTTAGGGGAGAAGAAGGAGGCTGGTCTATGAGTTTTTTCTTTTACCTTTATTTTCTTATTCTTAAACAAGATGTCTTCAGTGTTTTTATTATAATTTGACATTATTTTAGGATTCATGGTTTTTGGATTAATTTAGTTATTTGATTAATTTTCTATCATCCTTGGTATTTAATTACTTGTTATGATAGGTTATTGATGTGTTTTCAATGAATTGACTTGGGAACGAGGTTAGAAGTTCATTGCATTAATTTCATATTTGTTAAATCTTAATGGACTTAGGAAACAAAGTTAAAATTAAAGAACTTAAGTAATCAAAGATTAGTTTATTTCGCGTAGAGTATGGGTCATTAGCTAATTTAATGTTTATGAGGAATTGAGTTTAATACATTTTTTGGTTATGTTGTTTTGATTGGCAAATCTACTTATTTAATCAAAATATAGTGATTTCATGGATTGGGAAAGAAGTGGAGTCCCTATAAGTGGATTCATGATTTGAAAAACTGTTGAATTTTACTTTATAATCCTTCATGATCCCAAGATGATGATTAATTGAGATAATTGCTAGATGATTCATTATTATGTATTCTAGGATAATTATCTAAATTGCATATTTTTACATCATTTAGTTGTACATATTTATTTGTTTTTCTTTTTATTATCCTATCACTTTATTGGGCCGGTTACACAGTGAATGAAGAGTGATTAGTGTGTACTTATTCCTTTGAGGATCGATACTCGTTAATTCCCTATACTATACTTGTGATGAATATACTTACTCGTATGTGTATTTCGAGATTAATATTTCAATTAAAACTTAACTAAGAGATGTATTTAAATTTGATGATTTTTATACACTCAAAATTTATGCATCAATAACTCAAGTTAACCAAATTCCGTATAGAAAACACCATTTTGTAAAGTCTCCAATAATTTTTCAATTCAGAGAAACCATATTTTCTTAGAAAAGCACAAGGTCCATTAACCTTGTTATAAAAAGACTTTAGGCAAATTATTCACTGATTATGAATAATTTATTTTATGAAAAAGTTTACATTTTCCATTCAAGCCTTGCATGGCATAATACTAGTTCTTCCTCAAAAAAACCATAAGTTGTTCAAAGAAACCAAAAGGATTCATAAACATTTCTTCAATAAAACATAATTTCACTAGTATAAAATGGAGTTTATAAAACAAGTGGGACTCACCTCCCGTCCTTGACTACATATCTTATCTAGCTGGTCACCAAATGCTTAACATGAACAATCTATGTTAGACATTGTTTCACACTTAGTTTGGTATACCAAGGTTCAAACCAACACTTAGTCAACACAAATATAAAGGAACCACTTATTTCCTATTTCTTTATTGTTCTTGTTTGTACAAAACGTGTACATATACATATATTGTATATCTGGTTTCTTCATTTCTCATTTCCTTATTTCCTCTTTTTCTCATGAACATGAAGTCTTCTTCATGTTCTTCATCATTGGTATTCCCAAAGTCATGCAAATAACTCATTTGAGTTTATTTCCTTTAAAACCAAAATTCTGCATTTTTCCCATTTAACACACCATTTTGTTTTATGCATAAATTTTGATCTACAACTCCGATCGCACTCCATTTTATATCAAAACGCTTGTTAGACTTTCAATTATACTGATATAGGTTTCATTTCCCCGTCCTTGACTTTGTCCAGAATTTACTAGGGGAAATTGATCCCAATATTTTCATTTCTTTAATTCATTTTCACAAAATAATATTACCATCTTGTTCTCCTTTATTTATAGCATCTATACAACCCTTAATCCATCTTGTTCCCCATCAAAACACCTTTAATGCTTCATTTTTTCAGACCACTCAAACCACCAATTCCATGCTTGCACAGTATGAAATCACCAACATAAACAATACAACTATAGTTTATTTTTTTCACTATATCTACCTTTTCTTTCCAACTCTACCATCTTTCTTGACAACTATGAACAACCCCTTAAATCACCATTCAAAGACTTTCCATTCACCACATAAAACATAGCACATGGATCCTTCAACCAACCGGCACACACAACTTCACATAGTATAAGAATAATCATAATCATGATTTTCATGTTTTCATGTTAAAATTCATACCGAAACGATCACCACATTGAAATACATAACTTTAATTCATGGAGTATGATCTTTTTACCTTGTTTGTGAGGTTCTTCGAGCTTGATTTGGTCCAAGAACACCAAGAACAATTTTTCTCTCTCCTTTTTCTATTTTTTCTCCCAATTCTCTCAATTTTCACCAACTTTTCTTCCTTTTTCTTTCCTTTTTCTTCCTTTCTCTCCTTCTTATTGTTGCTGGCTGATTTTCCCCCTTCTAACCACCATTCCTTCAGGTCAACCTACAATAAATGCTATGGTGGGCTATCTGACACGTGTCACATTTTCTAATTTCCAACTATTTTTCCTTTTATTTTGTAATGCTTACTTAATAAGGTTTTCTTGCACGAATGTTTCATGTATCCTCTCATTGTGTGACACTTGTCCATGCCCACTAATCACAAAATTCCATGTGTTCGAATTTTGACTGCGTTTCTAATTTTCTTAGAAAATAACTATAATTTCGGTCCGTATTGAAAAAATATTTTATTCCACCAATTTATAAATTTCATTGAATTCAATGATAGGAATGAAAACTCTTAATTCCTTCTCAATTCTTGCCAATTTACGATCAAAATCCCGATCACAATCAAAATTAGGAAAATGCACCTAATATCGCCGGTAGCTTAATTTATACCAGAATACTCGTCTCTTCGTACTAATAAATTTTTGTTCTTAATGTACCCCCAAACTCTCACTTTAGTAAAAGTAGTCGTAACCTAAAGATTTAGGGTACGAGTAGAACAAATCCAAACATTCCATCTAGGCCCCTATAAATTCTAAAATTTCAATAATACGCCTAGATATTTTTTATTACACCAGATGTTCATCTCATTATACTGATCATTTCTTACTCTGGCCACTGGTACAAATTCTTATTCTATATAGAATAGTAGTTAGTCAAAGTACAAAAATAGAGGGATATTACATTGAGGGTATTTTCATAAATTATGCATACCCGAGTCCAAAAGTGTTTTATTCAAGAAATCCATGATTTTTGTTTCAAAAAGGAACAAATTCAAGGATTTCACAATTTATCGTGCCTTATATTTCCAAAGTCACATTTCATTCCACAAAGGTAAGGAAATCATAATTTCATATGCTCTATTCATAAATCTTGAAATGTGAGCTTTTGTAACAAAATGCTGGGTTCTGATATTATAAGTAAGAAAGAAGTCATTAAATAAATATTGGCATGTAGCAATTATTCATGTTCTAAGGAAATAATAATTTCTTGGATAAATCCTTTATTTCAAAATATTAAGGGTTTCTTGTTCACTAAAAACCTAAACTTGTCCAAGAAAACCAAAAGTGTTAGTTCTCATGCTTTCATGGTTATAAAACATTTAGTCATCGAGTCCTCGAAATATCATTTGCAAGAAATATATCATTTCAAACCATAACATGGTACAGAAGTATACTTGTATAGGAAATCCACACGTTTCCTCAGAAAAACAAAAACATAATATTCATTTCCTCAAAAACTCACTAGCATTCATTGTTTTAGAAAAAGTTAAGAGAACTCACCTTATGTCCTCACTATTTGATGCTACTATACTTTTATTCTTCACTAATTGAAGTAGAATAGACTCACACCTACATCATAGATTGAATTATTGTTTCACTTAGTAAATGGATGTTCACAAACTATATGAATAAAGAAATCAATTATTTCCTTATCTTAAATTTTCATCATACATAGCAAAATAATCTTCAATACACTTGGACTATATTCGTCCTCCTCGACCTATCCATTTCTTTCTTTCTTTCTTTTTCTTGCTCATGTGCCATTCATAAGGCATTTTAACTCAGTTATTTATTTTTCCTTAATGAATGGCATAAGGCACAAATACATTTATCCTTTAAATTCTGCATTTTTCTTCTTGTGGTAGGCCTTAGTATTTTGGCCATAACTTTTGATCCACAAGTCCAAATGATTTCAAACTTGTGCCAAAATACTCTAAAGACCTTTAGCTACAAATCCATACCTCTTATGCAGCCAGATTCCTCATAGTTTACAAATTGGTGCACTTGTAAATTTGCTATTCATCATAGTAGTTCACAACTTCTTTATATAATTCCTTCTTCTATTCACCATTCTTGCTCTTAGCCTTTCATTATTTATTTGTTCAAACCCTAAGCTATCATAACTCTTTCAGACATGCTTCAAATTGGCCCCAAACTTCTTAAGAATTATTCCCAAATATTTTCCAAAGCAAATGGTTTATACTTCTCCCAAAACAATATTAAAATTATAGCTATTTTATGATATTTATAAGGAAACTTTAACTCATAAAGCTTGATGTCTTAACTTGTGTAGGATGAATTCTCAAGTGTTTTTGCTCCTAGAATCCTCTTCTCTTCCATTCTCTCTCTCTCTCTCTCTCTCTCTCTCTCTCTCTCTCTCTTTTCTTTTTTCTCTTGTTGTGGCCGATTGGTTTGTATTTATAGGCACACTCCTACCATCATTTTTCTCTTCAAAATTAATGTGAGATATTTGTTATATGTTTAGGTCAAAATTGATCAACAATGGCAGCTAACTTGATAAGAGTTCATAAGCTTATAGAATAAGCTTTTCCAATTTTTTTTTCTATTTTTCTTTCTTTTTGTTTTCTTTTTCTTTTTAATAGGGAAAAAAGTTACCAATTTTTTCTTGGTTATTTGAGGTCATTTTTTGATACTTTTGATACAATAACCAGCCAATTCCCTTCCTATTTGATATTTTGCCTATGAAAATGTTTTTTGATGATTTTATGCAGAAATTGATGAAATTTGAGTCAAAACATTAGATTTCCAACATATGTGAAACCCCACCTAAAGCCAACCCTAGAATAAGGGGGTCGGGATGCATATCATATTATTTTGCATGAATATATACATTTTTGAATGATTTTATGTGCTTTAAAATTGTGGTTTATAGGGTAAAAGGCTTAGATATGCTTATTGAGTAGGAAGGGTAAAATGGTAATTTTACTTGAGGTCAAAATAGGAAGTTAGCTTGAGGATTAAATAAGAGGAATATGTGGGTGAGAAAATAAGAACAAGAGTTGATGTGGTTTAGTGGTTAGAGCTTTAGAATTAATCTCTAAGGTCATGAGTTAAAATCCCATCATCTAAGTTTTTATCATGATTATCTTAATTAAGTTTGAATTTTATTTTCTTGCATTCCATAAAAATAGGAATGTTGTAGGGGAGACATGAAGAAAATGTCCTAATCTTATCATTGTGTCCTAAAAAGAATTCTAGAGGAATTCTTGTCCTTTTTATTACCTCTAGCTTGGTCCTAACATCTCCATAATTTAAATAAACCAAAATCCATTAAATCTCTTCTTTTAAATTCCAAAAAAAAAATTCTGTGATAATTCCTCAACCTTGAATTTCGAAAATCAGTCTTGAAGGATAGGGGTTGGCTGAAAATAAGAGAGAAATTAGGATGAGTTTCCAAAAGAAATAAATTACCATGATTATACCTTCAATCCTACCTTCAAAAATCTGGAAATTTTCCAGAATTTTTGCAGACCAGCTTTTCGAAAAATTCAACCAGTAAACCTACTCATTTTCTGCCAAAAAAATGGTCATTTCATGTGGCTTGAAGGCTGAAAATTCTGTGCAATTTTCGGACTGCACAAACTGCACAAAACCAGAAAAAAATTCTGGGCAGTTTCGCCACTTTCAACCTAGAAAATGAAGCTGTTTTAATCCACCTTCAAGCCAGCAAAACTCCTCTCTTTTTCTTCAGGAAGAAGGCTGAAAAACCAGCCTTAAAGGACCCTTGAACATCTCTCAAAACCTCTGCAAAACGGGCTGAAGAATTGCAGAAAACTGCACAGGAAATTTGTAGCACACCTTCGAAACATGAGCACTATGAAACCAGAAATTTCCGGCCTTGTTCCCTTAGCCATAGACCGAAGAAACTACCATCAAACCTCTGTAAATTGAACCTTGTTCAGCCATGGACTGAACACCATTAACCTCCACACTTACTTTGAACACTTGGACTCCATAACCACACCTCAAACATCTCCTAAGATCACTCCATTCAAATTACATTTGAACTTCAAAATTTCCAGAATTTTTCTCCATGAAAACACCCCTTGTATTAAGCTATACAACCAGAATTCCTCTGCTATTTAAGCTCTGAATTTCGGCCAGTCTTAATCCTTATCAAGCTTCATTCATTTCAGCAAAAGTAGCTAGTCCAGCCGGCACCATTGAAGAGCAAAGAAACCTTCCTTAATCAAACACCATTAGCTACTCTCCTACCTCAAACAACTCCACAATTTTCTCCATTTGAAATTCAAATAAAATCTGATCATTCTCTCTCTTTCTAGCTAAGACTGAAACTCCCATCTATCCTAGACCATTCGGCCAACATCATTTCAGATTTCGTGAAGCCTTTTCTCTCAATTCTCTTCAAAACACCAAGAACACACACTACTTTTCTTCAAGCCTAAACCTACTATAAACACCTCCAATCACTCTCAAATACTCTAGATCACTTCTACTTAACCCCTAGACTTCATTTCTGATATTTATAACACAAAAACACGCAAACAAGAATTTTCAATCGGATCAAAATCAGCTTTTTCTTGAAGGTCTCAAGAATATCAACAAGGTAAATCAAGAACAACCTTCTTGTTCATCCTCTTCCATTCAATTCTCGATATACCTTTCTAATGCTCTCTCTCTCACTCTCTCTCGGCCAAATGGTTGATCAACAACCATGGTTGTTTTCTTACTCTTGGACAATTCAAGACCCTTACTCGCGTGGACCTTCTTAAATCTTCACCGAAGTAATCATCAACCAAGTATTTCTCCTAACCCTTCTTTTTAATTCTGAATTCATGTCTCTCAGATGTTGATAGGGAGAATAGTATATGAATGGGGGATTGAGTATAAGCATATGTTTGAAGGGGTTGAGGGTAGGACGTGAGAGTGATTGATCATGTTTAAGCTATATGGATTTTCTTGTCAATCAATATATGATCATTATGTCTTAAGAAAATTATGGATGGTTAAAGCATGTTAGATGAAATGACACCTTTGGTGAATAGGATTTTCATGTTCTTATCTTCATTGAAGCCATGGTTATGATTATGCTTAGTAGAGATTTGCCATGTGATAGCATGTGTAGATTTAAGCCTATGTTCATGAATGGATTAGTTTGTTGTTTGATGTTAGAGAATATGTTCATGATTCTTGTTAGCAGTAGGAAAATTATGATCATGATCTTGTTGATCCTAAGTTATTTTAATTAACAAATTTTAGTATCTTAATTAAAATTCTTACTATATTTTTTCTCTATAAAATTCGAAACTTTAGGAAGATTTGGATTGGATTATTAATTAAAATATTAATATTTTAATTATCAAATAAATAAAATCTTTTATTAAAAATAATATATATATATATATAATAAATAAATATTTTATATAAATAATAATAAATCAAATATTAGAATTAATTATTGACCTTATAGACTTTAGTTCAAACTTTTACCTGTAATCCTAAATATTATTTATATTAAAATCTATTTGTTATTTATTAATTAAAAAAATTTAATATAATTCATTTATTATTAATTTTATTTATTACTAATTATTTATTATCTATTAAAAATTAATTAAAAATTATTTGTAATTTATTATTTATTTACAATAAAGCTATTCTTAAATTACCATTTATTAATATTATTCAAAATTCAAACCTTACTTTATTTATTAATAATAACACTCAAGATTTATTATTTGAGCCTATAACTTATCAGCAATTATTTTTACAACCCCTGGTTATTTTACCTTATCAAGCTAGATTTATTTTATAAAATCATTTATCATTTAGCCTTAAAGCTTAGGACATTAGGTTCATGATTGTAAGAAGTTGAACTAGGATTAATTGTGTAAGTAAATATAGCTTGAGTATAACTTTATGTCTTGTGTTTACCCAGGCGGGGTTAGATCAGCCTTGGAGGACTTTTGAATTTGAGCAAGCAAAGGATCAGGTAAGCTCCTACATGGAATTTTGTGAAGACCAAAAATTACTGTGGCAAGCTAAACGCGGTGTGTATGGAAATTCATGTTGTAAAGGCAATTAAGGACTATTTTCCCTATTTATTTCAGTCAAGCAAATCATTTGAAAATCAAACAAGCGGTTTTACACAAAATGCTAAACTTTTTCTAAAACCCAACTTTGACAAGAATTTTAGAACCCTTAATTGCTATTTCCAAATAAAGCAATGTATGATCCATTTTCTCCCAAGTGGGACAATCAACGTTGAGTACTCAATAAGGGTAGACTACCAGGACTAGTTTTTGAAGGGTTAGGGTAAGTCTCTCAGTAGGTGGCTACCTCTGAGGGGTGAGTCCTTCCCGGATAGGATGCCAGTCCGGTAGGTCATGCTGGTCCGAGCTAGCAAGCTTCAGTCATGTGGACTGTGTGTTTTTGGAGTGGACAACCGGTAAGTTTGGGTATAGAGATGGAGGAGTATCTCACCCGGTAGGCCGTACACCTACCTTTTTTGTCAGTTTGCACAAAGTGTGGCATTCTGACCGTTGTTTAGTCATGGGGCCCAACGTGTGGTAACCCATGGCTACCCATTTAAGTGGTTGTATTTATTGTGCACATGTGTGGATTGAAAAGCAAAACACCACTCTTTATTTTCAATACTTATTTAACGCTTGCCAGCACTTTCTCTTATAAAACTTTTACAACTTACATACATGAATTATTTTACCTGAAACACTCAAAGCACACACCGGCTTACTGAGATTTGTATCTCATCACCTTTTATACCATGTTTTCAGGTTGATCCGGCTGTGGAGGGCAATAGCTAGATTTGTTACTTATGTTTTGAAGACTTTATGTTGTTTTCTTTATGGATGTTTTGAGAGAGTGTAGCAAATAATTTATTTTGGATTTGTTCCTGTATTTATCTTTTGGGTTGTAATAAGTTTAATTTTAAAGTATTTATTTTATTTTATTATATGTGACCTAGTTATAAAGACCCCTTGTCCATTAGACGGGGCGATATCCCCGGCCCTGTTGGGCCTAGGTAGTGGGGTGTCACAACATAGACCCGGCGTCGGCCTAGAGAAGTCGAACCGTCGCCAGCCCAATACTGGAAAAAATTGAGAAGCAAAGCAAAATAGAGGAAACCAGTCCAGTGTTGGCCTAGCGCTGGTCTGATCAAAGTGAATGGGTGCTGGCTCATATCGGTTAAGGCTATCTGAAGTCCAATTTTGTGCTGAATTGGGAAAGTCCAAGAATTATTTTTTATATTTACTGTATACATGGACCAAAAGTCTTCAAGAATGAATTTGGCATTCTTCAAAGCTATAAATATAAGAGATTAACACTCATGAAGAGATTTTTTAGTCTTGGGTGCAGGAGAACCCAAGAGAACTCCTAGAGAATCCAAGAGCACCAAGCTTGAGAAGGATCAAGAAAATTTTAGAGAAAAATAGGAGTTTTATCAAGAGGATTGCAAAAGAGAAGGGGATTACACTTATCTATAAGTTTTTCTTCTATCTTTCTTTGTACTTCATTTTTGTTAAAGTTGAACTTATATATTTTAATTGTATTTAGAGAATATTTTTGGATTTCTAATTTTGTATTGATTTTAGTTTTTTTTTTATCAATTAGTTATTTTTTTTATATTTGGTTACTTGATTTATTTGATGAATTGATTGAATGTTCTTCCTTTCTAATGGACTTGAAAAATGAAGTTAGGAATAGGTTCAATTTAATTGATTTCATATCTATTATATCTTAACTGAATTGCGAAAGATGGTTAAGAATAATAACTCAAGTAATTTAAAGATTGGTTTATTTTGCCTAGAATATACTGCTATTGGCTAATTTCATGTTTATATCACCTAGAATATAGGGGTATTTGTTAAAGACTAAGTTTAATGTATCTTTTGAGTAAGACTGGTAAGATTGAATATACCCATTAAGTCACTTAGAAGATTAGGAATCATGGATTGCAAATGAAATGGTTCTAGCTTATTCTTTCATAGTGCTAGAGTGATAATTAATTGTGATAATTTCTAGTCAATCATTATTATAATTTCAGGGATTTTTATTTATATACATGTCTTTTCTCCTTATTCTCACTCATTGATTATCCTGGTGACTTTTCTTATGTGAACTTGATCTGTTCTCTAGTATAGTAGTTTTATTAGGTTAGTGTTCTATTTATTTATTTGGTAAACAATAAATATTTAAGTGAAGTAAGGTGAGAGCCTTAGTTCCTATAGATTCGATACTTACTATTTTCTATATTATGTGATAGGTATACTTGCCCGTATGTGTGGTTTTAATGGTTAGTATTTTAATTGAGACTTGATTGATTGTGGACTTTGTTGGTAATATTTTCTACGCTATAAAACACACATAAAATTTTTGGTGTCGTTGCTAGGGATAGGTACTATTGAAAGTACTCAAGTCTTGTTGATTTAGCCATTGTTGTATCTATAAATACTACTAACTTTTCTTTGTTTTTGTATGTGTTCTTCTTAATTTTTATATTTATGTATCCCTTGGATGTTTCTTTTTGCTAAATTTACTTTTGTTTTGTAAATTTTGACCCAAAAAATAAAATAAAATAAAACCTCATCATCATGGTAGGTTATTGTTGGGGAAGTATGTGGCCATCGATGCAGAATCAAAGGAGGCACAATATTAATACGTTGGTAGGTTTGCAAGCTCATGTTGATGCTCTTTGTGAGACGTTACTTGAAGTATCAATAAATTCTTTTGTTGCCAACACAAATTCATCCATTATGCAGTATGTAGAATCATCGCAATGAATGAGCTGAAAATGAACACAACTAGCAAAGTAGGTAGATGAAATCCACAATAGGACATTGAAAATGGCAGCAAAACAAGGTACCTCTCGACTCATGGAGCCTACTAATATCCTTGATGGTGTGTTGAGTTTACCATACCTCAATAAGTTGGATCTTTCAATGCTACGTCATATAAAGTCCTTGGAGGATATTGACAAATTCTACCCTTCAACCCACTTAAAAATAGGTAACTTAATTTTTATAGATCACGTATTGAAAAGTGAGGATTTCTTTATCCCATCTTTAAGATCTACACCACTTGGTTTAAATGAGAGTTTTCATTGTGACAAATCTTTTGAAGGGATAATTAGTGATTCTAATGTATATACACTTTTTAGGCATAATTTGCATATTTGTATTGGGAAGTTGATTTAAATGCCTCAAAAGGTGCTACAGAAAGAGGGTCATGAATTTACATTCATTGCCACTAATTTTTTCCATGAATCTTATTTCTTATAAAAACCTCCCTTTTTTTCTATATTCATTTTACCTGTCTACTATTTTGAGCTTTAATTTCTTTTACAAAGGTTTGATGAGAAAGCATGATGAGTGAAAAGAGTTTGTATCTTTGCTTTAGCTTTGGTTTTGTTTAATTAAGTTGTTGGGTGTCTTTTTGCCAACATAAAAAGAGTAATATCCATCTTAAGTGCGAGGGTGTGGTTTGGTGTCTTTATTAGCTTTTTTTTAAAGGATTTTTATTTGTATTTTACTTTAGTGTGTTTTATTTTTGGTGTGTTTTATTTTGGTTATTATTAGGTGCTTTTATGTGCGTTTTATTTTGTAAGTAGGAATAAGTTCTTTTTGAAGAAGCTCTTCTTTCTCTTCGTCAAGTCTCCCATTTTAAGGAAGCTTATTGCAGTTAGGAGTATTGCTTAACTTTCAACCCCTTTATTATTTTTTGTCCCTTTAGAGATGCTTTCTTGTGTTAATTTTTAGCTAATGAGGATATTGTCCAGTTTAAGTGTGGGGGAATGGTTAGGTGATATTTTTTGTCCAAGTTATTATCAATGTTCTTGCTGTTTCTTAAATTTTTTGAGCTGATTTAAAATTTTTAGAATTTGAAAGAATTCAAAATTGAAAATTTTTCAAATTTTTTGGTAAACTATGAGCTACAATTTTTTTCGAATTTTGACTATTATGGTACTACGATTGTTTTTCTTTTGGTTTAAGACTTATTTGGTTGAGTTTAGTTTTGTGTAAACTTGTATATTTTATGTGATATAGGCTAAGTCTTGAGAATTTGAATTAACCTTATTTATGTTTTAGTAGATGTTGTGGCATTTTATTTCTTGCGGATTGATGTTGATGTTGTGATGAAATATAAGTATGGAAATTGAGTTGATTTTTGTTCCATGGTGTTCTAAACTAGTCCTTGTTATGAGTTTAAGTAAATAGGGACTAGAGTGGTAAAGCCATAAGAAAAATGAGGAGAAAAAAGAAGAAAAAAAAACAAGCCTTGGAAAAAATGATGAACAGAATGAAAAAAAAAAAAAAAGAGTGAGATTCATGCCAAAAATGGGGTCAATAAGAAGCGAAGTAGCAAGTATTATTCGATGCACTCTCTTGAAGCTATCCCAAAGGCAGAAGGCAAAAGAAGGGGGGAAAAAAGAGGAAAATAAGAAAATCAAGAGGGCTAATATGGTGAGTGAATAGAAATCCATTCACTTGAGGCTTTGAATTCCTAAGAAAAAAAACATGGCGAGAATGTCCCTAGTTTGCTACTTGGATTGTAGTAGTTTGGAAGTCATAGAACTTGAATTGCTTCTTATTCCAAACTTATATGAATCACAATGTTTGCATTCTTTACTTAAGGAATGGGGTGAAACACTTTGAATGAATATGAACTTGTGTAACTCAACTTCAATGGCCTTGGTTACATCTAGCTTAATAAATAAGTTTATGTGAAATTAGCTGGGTTGAATAGTTGTTGGATTGAATTCTTGAATTAAAAGAAGGATAATATCTTTACAATAACAGTCGTGTTCACCAAAACCTTCTTGTTCATGAGCGATTTGCTTGGTGTGTTTAGTTATGTTTGCTTGAGGACAAGTAAAGCTTAAGTGTTGGGGAATGTAATAGGGTATAAATTTACCTGTATTTTCCTAGTTATGTGAGGTCATTTTCTGATACTTTTGATACAATAACTAGTTTATTCCCTTCCTATTTGATATTTTTCCTGTGAAAAGGTCTTTTGATAATTTTAAGTAGAAATTGATGAAATTTGAGTTAAAATGTCGATTTTCTAGTATAAGCCTGGCATTGGCCCAGAGAAGCCGAACTATCATTGGCCCAATATTGGAAAAAACTTGAGAAGTAGAGGGAAACATAGGAAACCAGTCTAGTGTCGACTCGTCACCGACTCATGTCGATTAAGGCGATCTGAAGCCCGATTTTGTGCAGAATTAGGAAATTCCAAGTACTTTTTTTGGTATTTACTTTATACTCGGACTAGAAGCCTTCAAGAATGAATTTGGTATTCTTCAAAGAGATAAATACAAGATATTAACACTCATTAAGAGAGTTTTCACTCTTGCGTGCAGGAGAACCCTAGAGTACTCCTAGAGAATCTAAGAGCACCAAGCTTGACAAGGATCAAGAAAATTTTGGAGAAGAATGGGCGCTTTATCTAGTTGATTGCAAAAGAGAAGGGGATTACACTTGTCTATAGGTTTTCTTCTATCTTTCATTTTACATCTATTTTGTTAAAGTTGAACTTATATGTTTTAATTATATTTACAAGATATTCTGGATTTATGATGTTGTATTGATTTTAGCTTTTTGATCAATTAGTTATTATTTCTAGTATTTGGTTACTTGATTTATTTAATGAATTGATTGAATGTTTGTCCTTTCTAATGGACTTGAAAAACGAAGTTAGGAATAGGTTCAATTTAATTGATTTAATATCTATTATGTCTTAACTGGATTGCAAAAGAGGGTTAAGAACAAGAACTCAAATAATTTAAAGATTGGTTGATTTCACGTAGAATATATAGCTATTGGCTAATTTCATATTTATATCACCTGAAATATAGGGGTATTTGTTAAAGACCAAGTTTAATGCATCTTTTGAGTAAGACTGATAAGATAGAATATATCTATTAAGTTACTTGGAAGATTGGGAATCATGAATTGCAAATGAAGTGGTTCTAATTTATTCTTTCATAGTGCTAGAATGATAATTAATTGTGATAATTGCTAGTCAATCATTGTTATAATTTTAGGAATTTCTATTTATATACACGTCTTTTCTCCTTATTATCACTCCTTGATTATCCTTGTGACTTTTCTTTTGTGAACTTGATCTATTCTCTAGGATAGTAGTTTATTAGGTTAGTGTTCTATTTATTATTTATTTTATTGGCTAAACAATAAAGATTTAGGTAAAGTAAGGTACAAGCCTTAGTTCCTGCAGATTCGATACTTGCTATTCCCTATATTATATAATGGGCATACTTACCCGTATGTGTAGTTTTAGTGGTTAGTATTTTAATTGAAACTTGATTAATTCTGAACTTTGTTGGTAATATTTTTCATACTAAAAAACATGCATCACTTCTCTTTTTCTCTCTTGTGACTACTGAATTTCTGGTTGTTAAATAGCCCTTGCACAACCATTCTTCGTCTATTATATAACCAATTTTGGTTATAAAGTCAAATGGCATTAAATGGTCATAGATGATGCGTAATCTTCTTATTAGTTAATAGGTGTTTTACCACTTTTGTGGCTTTTCTTGTAAACTTGTAGAAAATCTTCTTATGAAAGCTTATAAAACACTCATAAAGATTCATCTTATTCATACAACTAATAATATGATAACACTTGGTCAAAATTGTATGCTACTTGATAATATTTGAGAAGCTTATGAAATAAGTTTTACTATTTCTTTTTTTTCTCTTTCTTTTTCTTTCCTTCTCCTTTTCTTCATGCTACTACCAACTTGGAGGCTGATTTTTAGCCTTCTCACCACCATTCTTTTGGCATTTTGGTCACACGGTCAATTGCTTTGATAGTTAGTCAGAGGCTTATTGAAAAGTTTGTAAAAATCTTGATGAATAAGCTCATAATTTGTTTATAAACACCCATTTAATTTCATATAACCAATCATATTAAAACACTTGACCTCTTCAACCAATCACAAAATGACACTTATTTACAATAGCCAAATCTCAAAGTGCCACTTGTCCTTTCTTTGACTATATTCGCTATTTTCCTAAAGAATGAACTATAATTTAGGTTATTATTTGTTCCAATTGGGAAAACTTTTTATTCTACTAATGGAATCTGTACATTTTATTGAACTCAATGCTGGGAGTTAGAGTTCTGGAAATTCTTTTTCAGTTTTCTCAATTCACGGTTAAAATTACTATAATACCCCTGAAAACTTAAATTACACCAAAATGTTTGTTTCATTGAACTAATCAACTTTTGTTATGGGCCTTCATATATATTCTCACCTATTATAGAGTAATAGCCACTTAAAGTACAAAACAGGAAGGGATGTTACAATCTCCCCTCCATCAAGGAATTTTGTCGTCGAAATTCAACTACTACTCCGAATACTTCTTCCTCATTTCTGTTTTTGTTTCCCATGTGATATCTTGTAGTAGATGGTGATTCCAAATCACTTTGACCAATGTAATATCCTTATGGTATAGTTCTCTCTCAGCATATTCCAAAAGTTTAATTGGCTTTTCTTCATGAGGCTTTAACTTTATAGACTATTACCCTTTTCTATTGCATCAATACTCCTTCTAAATCTTTCTTCGATGTATTAGTATACATCTTATGAGGTTTACCCATTACTAGTAATGCTAGCATTGGTGTTATATTTAATTTCTATTTCAACTCCTGAAAGCTCCTTTCACATTTCTTCGTCAAAACGAAATGGACTTTCTTTTGGGTTAATCTGATTAAAGGTGAAGCAATCATAAAAAGATTCTTAATGAATTCCCTATAATATCCAACAAATCCTAGGTGACTTCGCACTTCTATTAGGTTCCCTGGTTAATTCTAGTTCATCACTGCTTCAACCTCTGTTGAGTCTACTGTAATTCTTTTCTTTGATATCACATGCCCCTGAAAATCTACTTGCTCTAATCAGAATTCATACTTACTAAATTTAGCATACAACCTTACTTTCCTTAATTTCTCAAATGCTTTTCGCAGTAGAATCACATGCTCTAGAGAGTTTGGGGAATATGCCAGGATATCATTAATAAAGATAACAACAAAACCATCCAAGGATAGTAGAAACACTCGGTACATTAGGTCTCATGAAAGTTGCAGAAGCATTTGTGATACCAAAAAGGCATCACTACAAACTTCTAATATCCATATCGGGTATTAAATGCATTTTTCAGGATGTCTTCCTCATGTATTCTAGCTTGGTAATATCCCTACCTTAGGTCCAATTTAGAAAAGCATCCCACTCCTTGTAATTGATCAAATAATTCATCAACTATAGGCAATGGATATTTATTTATTTGTTACAATTACCACATTTAAACCTCAATAATCTATACACATCTTTAGAGTTCCGTCCTTTTTCTTCAAAAATAATATAGGTGCTCCCCAAGGATATATACTAGGGGTGAATAAACTATTGCTCCAACAATTCTTGCAATTGCTTCTTCAATTCTTTTAATTCTGGTTGGACCATCCTAAAAAGTGTTTTGGAGATAGGTTCAGCTTGTTGGTAGCTGATCAATAGTGTACTCCATTCCTCTTTTGGGTAGTAATTCTTTTAATTTTGTAGGAAATATATCTGTCTATTCACACACTATTAGAATATCCTCAGGCTTTTTAATTTCACTTGGCTTATTCGAGAGACAAGGCATATATATAACATAACCTTTTTGGACCAGTTTCAATGCTTTGATCTAAATGCCAGAGCACTACCTTTCTTCCTTTAATCTCCCATAAATTCTATGATAGCCTTCCTAGGTTTACAGAATCATACCATCTTATATTCACAATCAACCTAGGTATGATGTTGAGACAACTAATTCTTTCCCTAGAATAGCATCATAGTCTTCTATAGTTGAACAAATCAAATCCCCTTTCAACACCACACCGTTTACTAAAATTTCATACTCTACACAGATCGGTTCACTACTAATCTGGTTCCCTACTGGAATGTTAACAATCATTTGCTAAGGAGTTTTCTTATGTTTAAGATAAGGTTGTGTATATACCTCCATCAAAGTATTATAGATAATATACAATAATATGAGAGCAAACAAGATCTAGGTAGTAGTAAATAGCTCATATAGCTTTTATTTCATTAAACATGGTTTTTCTTGCGAATAAAATTATGTGCACTAGCACACTTATATCTGTTGCTACACTGCAAAACTGTATGTATCAGCACATAAGTACTTCCGTTATAAGCCTAGCATATTTACATAGGACTACATGAACTGAATTACATTTTTACATATAGTTACTCATTCACTATCACTGCTACTGGACATTGGAAGTGTAGAGTTATGAGATACATAATAATATACTGAAATCTCATATCCTAAACCCTCTCCCAAAAATAGGATAGTCTCCTCACGATATGGATCTTCATGATCATTTTCGATGATTTCTACAACTTTATCTTCTGGTTCAACTTCATTTGATCCATGGCCTCTATTGTTAGGTTTTGGTTCATCAACCCCTCCCTTTTTATCTTCAGTCTCACTCTCATTCTCAACATCATCATCAGAGGAAATCTACTCAGGTTCAAACTGAGTCTCCAGAGGTAGCATCTCTCGAGGATGAGATAGGTGTAAGCTAGAGTGAGTGACACAGGTCGATGGTGGTCTTCTAGGACCTGATCCTATCTCTTCATAGAAACAGCTCAGTATCCTTATCAGGTCTGCTAGTTATTCCTAAAATATGAATACAACCAATAAAGTGCTTTTCCCCTATCAGTCTCTAATTTTATACTATGACTATGCTACAAACTTTAGCTCTAATACGAATTGTGACACGTCTCTCAATAAATATATAGTTAGGATCATAATAATTCGGAAGCATGCAATAAATAGGGGGTCACTCCTTTTAAATTCCTAAATAATGGGTCTTTATAATATTCAAAACATAGTAAAGGTAGTAAGAGAAAGAACTATTACATTGGAGTCACATTCATAGTAGGCCTAATAACGTGTTTACAGCTAACAGAAATTATTGCATACCCTGATAGCTTGATAATAGAGCTATGGAGTGCACTATCCAACCTATTATCTTTCCTTTAATGCTACAAACCTCTACTCTCGAGTCCTAAAGAAAAGAAAGTGAAATACGGGAGTGACTATTTTACACTCAGTCAGTCCCATAAATGCTAGTAGTGTTCTTATGCAGAAAAGGTGTGGTAAATTCAAATCATACTTTTACATAATAACATGTTTTCTATTGAAAATAACTCTACAATTGTATTACCCAAGTTTTGTTTAAAACTAGCTTCATAGCTTTATGAAGAAAACTTTTCTATTTCATGGTTTATTCAAAATCTTAGGCACGATTGGAAAATTAAGCTTTTATCAATAATACTGTCCCATGATTTTAGAAAAGCAGGCATTTCTCTTCATAGAAAGTTATCATGCAGGCAAAGCTCACAAGGCTTCGCCTTCGATATCACAGTCTTGTTATGCTAAAGAATTAATCTACAGCACTAAAATGGGCATTGTTAGAGCGGTGAGTGCACACCAGCACACCACCTCAATAATCACGGTATTTTACTTTGCTGCCTTAAGCCCAAGGATCCTAATTCTAATGTCAATCACTATCAAGGCGACAATGGGTTTGAACATGCCAGGTGTCCCCACCCAGCAAACGTGAACAATCCAAAATAATATGCACACAAGGTATAGGCAATTGCCAAGCGCTAAACGATTAGCCATGATTGCTAATCTAAATATCCTATTGCCCCATTTGGATTAAGACAGTCCCTAGAACTAGCTAGGTTACTTGGCATCGTCTATCTCCAACGTAGACTAGTACAAATATCAAAGCCCTTGTTGAGTACTTAACATTTTCACTGGTTCACAAGACCAGTCTGCTATCACAATTCCCATAGGAATATCCAGAAAATCCATTTTTGGGGCCAAAACATCATGTTCTAAAGGTTGATTTAATACTGAGAATTTAACCTCCAAAACCATAGTGTTGAAGGATAAAATGTCCTTCATGCATTAGAAATCATTTATTAAGGGTATTTTTGTAAATTATGTATACCCGAGTCCAAATGTGTTTTATTCAGCAAATCCAGGATTTTTATTTCAAAAAGGAAACAAATTGAAGGATTTCAGAATTAGCACGTCTTATATTTCAAGAGTCACATTTCGTTCTATAAAGGTAAGGAAATCATAATTTTATATGCTCTATTCATAAATCATGAAATGGAGCTTTTTGTAACATAATGCTAGGTTCGCATATTATAAGTGACAAAGAAGTCATTAAATAAATATTTGTGCGTACAAATATTCATGTTCTGTAGAAATCCATTATTTCAAAATATTAAGGATTTCTTGTTTACTAAAAACTTATACTTCTTCAGGAAATCCAAAAGGGTTATTTCTCATGCTTTCATGCTTATGAAAGATTTACTCATCAAGATCTTGAAATATCATTTGCAAAAAATATATCATTTCAAACCTTAACATGGTACAAAAGCATGCTTGTATAGGAAATCCACAGGTTTCCTTAAAAAAACCAAAACATAATATTCATTTCCTAAAAAAACTCACTAGCAATTCAGTGTTTTAGAAAAAGCTAAGGGAACTAACCTTATGTCCTTGATATTTAATGTTGCTATACTTTTATTGTTCACTAATTGAAGTAGAATACACTCACACCTACATCATAGATTGAATTCTTATTTCACTTAGTAACTAGATATTCACAAACTATATGAATAGGGAAATTAATTATTTTCTTATCTCTAATTTTCATCATACATAGAAAAATATTCTTCAATACACTTAGGCTATGTTCATCCTCCTCAACCTATCCACTTCTTCCTTGCTTTATTTTCCTTACTTATGTGCCCTTCATAAGGCATTTTAACTCATTTATTTATTTTTCCTTAATGAACGGCATAAGGCATAAATACATTTATCCTTTAAATTCTGCATTTTTCTTCTTGTGACAGGTCTTAGTATTTTAGTCATAACTTTTGATCCACAAGTCCAAATGACTTCAAACTTATGCCAAATACTCTTAAGACCTTTAGCTACAAATCCATACCTCTTATGCAACCAAATTCCTCGCTGTTTGCAAATTGCTGCACTTGGAAATTTTCTATTCATCATAGTAGTTCATAATTTCCTTATATAATTCATTTTTCTATTCAGCATTCTTGTTCTTAGCCTTTCATTATTTATTTTTTTCGGACCATAAGCAATCATAACTCTTTTAGACATACTTCAAATCAGCCCCAAATGTCTCAAGAATTTTTCCCAAATATTTTCCAAAGCAACCAGTTTATACTTCTCCCAAAACAATATTAAAATTATAGCTATTTTCTGGTATTTTCTCTACAATATTTTCACCAAATACTCACCATAAAATATAGGGCAACTTTAACTCATAAAGCTTGATGTCTTACCTTGTGTAGGATGAATTCTTAAGTGATTTTGCTCCAAAAATATCCTTCTCTTCCTTTCTTTCTCTCTCTTTTCTATTTTCTCTTATTTTTCTCCCTTTTCTCTAGCTTTCTCCCCCTTTTCTTCTTCTCTTGTTGTGGCCGGTTGGTGTGTATTTATAGGCATGCTCCTACCATCTTTTTTCTGCTCAAAATAAATGTGGGATATTTGTTATATTTTTAGGTCAAACTTTGTCAATAATGGTGGCCATCTTGATAAGGGTTCATAAGCTTATATAATATGCTTTTCCATTTTTATACTACTTTTCTATCTTTTCTTTTTCTTCTCTTTGTCTCTCTTGTGGCTGCTAAAATTCTGGCTATTAAAAAGCCCTTCCACGACCATTCTTCCTCTATTATATAACCAATTTTGGTTAAAAGGTCAAATGGCATTCAATGGTCATAGATGATGTGTAATCTTCTTATTGGTTAATAGGAATTTTATTACTTTTATGGCCTCTCTTGTAAGCTTGAAGAAAATCTTCTTATGAAAGCTTATAAAACACTCATAAGGATTCCTCTTATTCACACAACCAATAATATGATAACACTTGGTCAAAATTGTAGGATACTTGATAATATTTGAGAAGCTTTACGATTTCTTTCTTTTCTCTTCCTTTTACTTTCCTTCTCCGTTTCTTCATGTTGTTGCCTACTTGGAGGCTGATTTTTGGCCTTCTCACCACTATTCTTATGGCATTTTGGTCACATGGTCAATTGCTTTGTTAGTTGGTCAAAGACTTATTGAAAAAGCTTGTAAAAATCTTGTTGACTAAGCATCTAATTTGCTTATAAAATCCCAGTCAATTTCATATAACCAATCACATAAAAATACTTGGCCTTTTCAACCAATCACTAAATGACACATATTTACAATAGCCAAATCTCAAAGTGCCACTTGTCCTTTCTTTGACCATATTCACTATTTCCCTCAAGAGTGAACTATAATTCGGGTTAGTATTTGTTCCGATCAGGAAAACTTTTTATTCCACCAGTAGAAGTGATACATTTTACTAAAATCAATGGTGGGAATCAGAGTTCTAGAAATTCCTTTTCAAGTTTTCTCAATTCATCGTCAAAATTACGACAATACCCTGCAAGCTTAAATTACGCCAAAACATTCGTCTCATTGTACTGATCAACTTTTGTTCTGGGCCTTCATGCATATTCTCACTCGTTACAGAGTAGTAGCCACTTAAAGTACACAATAAGGAGGGATGTTACACCCTAAACCTAAGATGCAAGGCATGAAGTTTGCTTTTTAAGATTCAGTTAAATCTACTGAGGTACAACAGATTTTTCAAGCTTAGAAAGAACAAACTGAAGCTTAAATACCTGAAATTGAAGCTTAAAGAATCCAACTGGATACTCAGACCCAATTACTCGAGAATCAAAGCTCTCAGTTGGAGGATCAACAAACAAAGATTGATAAACAACAAGAACAATTAGATTCCCAACAGTCTCAAATGGAAGAACAACAAGTAAAGGTGGATTGGCTTATAGAACATGTTGTGCAACGGATGGTCTAAGCTTGCTGCTTTTTCGTATGGTATGAATTTACTACTCTATACCAATATATTGCTACTCTATTGATTTCTATATATGCCTCCTATACAGTTAGTTGTCTATTAAGTTGGAAAAGATGTGAGTATGACCCTTACATAATATATTACATTTAAAAATGATAATGTAGATTAATGGTAATTATAATAGTTATAAGGACTTAATTTATATATTGCTTAAGTTTGATTGGATGTCTACTTAGTTGGAATAAATATGATTATGAGATTATATCTTATAATTTGAAATGGTTATGCAGTTTTTGAAGGGACAAAACATGGATGGGTATTTTTTTGTGGAGGAATGGATGGTGAGTAGTGTTGATGTTTTAACTTAAGTTCTTATTCTCAGGTTCTTTATGAATTACTTTCTTGTCTCAAGTTTTTGTGATATCAAATATCTAACATTCATTGGTGTCTTGGTGTCTGATTATAGGTTACCTTTTTCCTATTTGTTAGGGTAGTTTGGTGATGTTCAACAAAAAAGCAAATGTTGAAAATTTGGTGATAGGTTGTTTTGCTATTGTACAGGTTTAGAAACCGATAGGTAACTAATTGTTATTTTCATGTACAGATTTTGAAACATTAACCATATTTTTATAAAGGTAGGTGGGGTAGGGAAATGCATATATTTCACTTCAAATATGGTGCCAAAGACGGCAAGTATTAGATAGTTTTAAGTAGTTCAAGTATGTAGCTAACTCTTTGGCACCATATTTGGGGGACTTATGATTTTTTGGAATTGTTGGAGGACTGTTTTGTTTTTGCTAATGTAATGTAAACAAATGCTCATGGGCTTGTAGGGTATATTGTATTTGAAAATATTCAATGGGTCCTCAATTTTCTGAACAACTTGCAGCTAACTCTTTGGAGCCATATTTTGGGGACCTATAATTTTTTGGAATTGATTGAGGACTGTATTATTTTTGCTAATGCAAACTAAACAAAAGCTCAGTAGGCTGGAAGGTATATTGTATTTGAAAATATTCAATAGGAAACATAATTTTTTCTCCCTTTCTACAGGTTTGGCTATTCTGGATTGAAAAGATCCATATTTATTATAGGAAAATTTAAAAAATAGAAAAAAGTCATTGTAGAATACGCAGGTTTAAAATGCGCATTTACTTTGAGAAGTATTGCTCATATTGATATTGATTTTGAGCACAAATTCAGTTATTTGAAGCCAGTTTTATTATTTTTCAATGTAGAAAAGTGATTAAAACCACCTGAGGGCTGTTTTGTTATATAGTTTTGGTATGTAGCTGAGAATGAGAATGGTATGCTCTTTTTCCACATCAATCTCCGTTTCTTATGAAGTCATTTGTCCTAACAAAACCACAATATGAATAACCATTTGCTCTTGAAAATTGGGGGGGGAAAATGCAATCTATGTATCTTGTGGTTTTCTCAAATTAAATATTTACCTTAAAGTAAAGATTTTGGAGTTCTTAGTCAAGAATTAATTTCTTAAGGTGAGACAAATATACATTTTGATTTTACTGGTACTATAATTAGACTTTTAGTTAAAACAACATTAACAAATGACATAGGAAAAAAAATTGTATGTGTGAAATTAATATATTTTTGTATTGAAATTGATAAATTAAAATAATTCAATAATTAGATAAATAGGGTATAGTAAGAAATATTTTTTAAAAAATAATACTTTAATTTTTAAATAATATTTTATTCAATAGTACTTTTAATTTTAAAATATAAACTGATAAAAATATTTAAAATTTGTAAAAAAAAAAAATCAAACTACTTTTTCTAATTTTTTAATATTGAATATATCTAAAAATTTCTCTTTTTCCTAACAAGTTAGTGGGCCATCAAATATTAATAATTTTTACATTACAAATGATAAATTAAAATAAGTCAATAATTAGACGAATGTGGTATAGTAAGAAAAATTAATAATTTAATATTTAAATACTATTTTATTCGATAGCACTTTTAATTTTATAATATAAACTAATAAAAATTTTTAAAATTTGTAAAAAAAATAAAACTACTTTTCCTAATTGTTTTAATATTAAATACATTTAGTTTTTTCTTTTCTCTAATAAGCTCAAACTATCCAATAGAGATTTCAAGTGGGCTATCAAATATTAATAATTTGTGCATTGAAAATGATAAATCAAAAAAAAAATCAATTATTGAATTAACAGGGTATAGCAAGACAATTTTTTAAATATCAATACTTTAATTTTAAATACTATTTAATTCAATAGCACTTTTAATTTTAAATATAAACTAATAGAAAATAAACATGTCTTATTAGTATTTGTACTAATTGAATTAAACTGAGTCAAGTTATAAACGATTTAAGGCTAATTTGGGAGTTTAGAATAAAAACAAAATATGAGATTTTGAGGGAAAATTAATCTCTTCTCTTGTTTAGAGAGAAGTGGGGAGACTAAGGATAACTTCAAAAATTCCTATAATCATTTCTCTTCAAATATATACTACTTTAACTGTTTGACTTGAGGTAATACTATAAAAGGTTCAATGAAATAAAAAATAATAAAATTTAAATTTATAGTCTTGATGATGCAATACTTACAAATATGCTCCTACTATATAATTTTTCCATAACAAATTAGTCTTATTGCACCAATATTATTAATTTTATATTTTTTTAAAACTTAATAATACTATTTGTTTAATATATGCTATATAATAAATAGAAAAAAATACCTTATATATTTAGCATTCTTAGAACAAATATACTTGTTATATAATATAATACATAAATAATGATTATTCATAAACATGTCAATTTGAATATATATTAATCGAATTAATATTCTTATTTAAGTTTGAATTGATTATTAAATAAACAAATTTTTTAATGAACTAGTGTTGTCAACGAAGTTTGCTATTTACGAACAAGCTCGTTAATTTAATAATTGAGTTGAGTTCAAATAAAAATATTTTAAGATTGTTTAATAATAGTAGGAATACGTTCGAATGTCGTGAATAATATAATATTAATATTATATAATTTTAACATTTAATATATCTTTAATAAATATAATGTAATGTTTATATATCAAAATTTTCATTTATATTTTAGAAATTTATTATAATATATTTTATAAAAACAGCAATCAAAACAATTCGAACTGTTCGAATATGTTTATTGATATAAATGAATTGAATATGAATAAAATTTGAAACTTATAGAAAAATAAATGAACGAGTTTGATAAAAATACGAGCAAACGAATTTAGCTTATTTACACATTTATAAAAAGTACAAGCAATCTCAAATGAGTTTTGTTCGTGAATTATCTAGAGTCTAGACTATTAATAGCTCTGTTGGTCATTTCTAGCATATATAATTGCAAAATTAGACCGAGTAAAATTTTTAAAAATTTTAAATTATACTAAACAGAATTTTAAGTGGACAAATCTAAAATTCTATTTGATTCAAAAAATTTCTCAAAATTTTCAATTCTAAAAATAAATTTTAAAATATTAAACTATTTTACAATAATTAATATAAAAACTTTGAAATTTACTTTTCATCAATTTATTTTTTATTTAAACCAAATAATAAACAATTATAAATCTAATTTTTTCTTATGTTAACTCGTTTAACCTGAAACTCAAATTTATTCAAACTCAAAAATTTTAGTCCTGTAAATTAATAATGTTGCCGCCATTACTGCCGAAATTTTAGTCATGTAAATTAGTAATGTTGCCGCCATTACTGCTGTTCCCTCCATTTTATTTTTGTAGCCGTCATTACTGCCAAAAGGCTATCAGAAATTTGATTTTGGCAAAAAGTTTAAGGCTTCTACAACAAAAAATTCAAAGCCAAAGACATTAGAAAACATTCCATAAATGGGCTTTCACGAGGAAAAAAGAGGATCTTTCGTCCAAAAAAATTGATAAAACATTCCTAGACAATAATAGGCCTTTGACAACAAAATATTTTCTAGCCAAAACATACAGGCAAACACATTCCTAGCAATTATTAATTTGGTAGGAAATAAATGGGTCCTTGGCTAGGAAGTTAAGCCTTTCTGTGATAAAAAAATTCGAAGCCAAAGACATACTCCTTACAACACTTTCGCGGATATAAATGGGTTTCGACGAGAAAAGTTAAGCTTTCAATGACAAAAACATTCCTAGCCAAAGACACGCTTTAGAGAAAAACATAAAGTTGGCAAGGAAATAAATGGGTCTTTGGCTAGCAAGTTAAGTCTTTTTGTGACAAAAAATTTCCTAGCCAAAGATATACTCCTAGACAAAATTTTGGCAGATATAAATGGGTTTTGGCAAGGAAGTTAAGCTTTCAGTGACAAAAAAATTCCTAACCAAACCATGCTTTTAGTAACAAACAAACACATTTCTAGCCTATTATTAAGTTGGTGAGGAAATAAAAGGGTCTTTGGCTAGCAAGGTAACCCTTTTTGTGATAACAAATTTCCTTGCCAAAGATAAATGGGTCTTTAGTGAGGAATTTAAACCTTTCAATGAGAAAAAATTTCCTAGCTGTACGTTCTTTCTATGACAAAATTTTTCCTAGTAAAAGATAACAAACTATTCCTTGCCAATAACTAAAATAATATAGGAAAGAAATGGGCTTAAGCAAGTTTAACCTTTGCGTGACAAAATATTTCCTATAGAGTCAAACCATTTCGCCAATAATTAAGATAGCTTTTGTTTAAACTCCTCGCCAATGAGTTTTGGGAGGAATTATGTCCCTTTCGTGAAAAAAATATTTCCTCGCCAATGAAAATGAAGCATTTCGCTAAGAAAACTTTCCTCTCTAATAACAATTAACTGCAACGTAAAAATTCTCACCAAAATATTATCTTTTGTGAGGAATTTATTGACAAGATTTTTTCTCGCAAAAAAGAGATTGAGTCTTTGGTAGGAATTGATGCTTTGGTGACAAAAAGTTTCCTCGCCAAAAGAATGATTTAGAGTCAAAAAATGTCCACGCTAATGATTACTGACAAAAAATATAGTTCTTTGGTGACAAAATGTTTCCTAGTAGATAGCTATTATTAGTGATGAAAAATAAAACATTTCTCGCTAAAAAAATATTGCCATTGTGATATTAATGAGTCTTTGGTGAGGAATTTTTGCTATTCGTGACAAATAATTTTCTCACCAAAAACAAATTCTTCCCAAATTAAAAAAAACTTAGCTTTTTAATGAGAAAATTTTTCCTCCTAGGCAACATTTATTTGCAACAAAATGAAACTTTTCTCGTGAAAATATAAGAGCTATTGCGACAAAATTGAGTTTTTGGGGATGAAAATATTTGCCTATTTGTGACAAAATTATATCTAATTGAAGACCTCAAACATAGCGAGGAAGATGTCTTCCTAGCTGAAAGTCTTTCTCGCTAAAAGTTTGATTACTTGCGACAAAATAAAAATTTTTGTCACCAAGATTCATTGGCGACGGTACTTAGTGACAACTAGGCCACAAAGCTATTTTCCTCGCTGAAGACCTTTTAGTGAGGAAAAATCTACCTTTAGCTTGGAATTCATTTTGTCACTAATGTACATTTTTCTTGGCTCACCTCCCTAGGCCACCTAGTACCTTTTATTATAAATAGAATGCCGACCTATGGAACAAAGCTAGTGGCCCAGGAAAGTTCTACCTCCCTCGGCCGCCTAGGAGCAAACAAAATAGTTTTTTTTTTCTTTCAGAATTCAAGTATTACTTCCCTAGGCTACCTAGAACATTTCAAAATAGCACCAGTACAGCAACTGCGCAGCCTTAGGAAAATGCTTCCCTAGGGCCGCCCACTTACTTTAGAAACACGTGGATCCAAGTTTTTCTATGATTTTTGTGATTTCTTCTCATTGTAAACTATAAATATCCCATTATAAACCCTAAATAATCATCCTTGATTGGCTAGCAACTAAGAGATTCCTTAGGGAGCTCAAAGAAACACCAAGAAAAGGAAGATCTTGGAGAAACAAAGAGAAGAAGAAGGGGTTATTCTTTGTATTACATTTTAACAATGTAGATTTATATGATTTAGTTATATTTGAGGGATGAACCCTAATCTATGTTCTTGTATTGAGTTATTATTATGATTTATTGAATTCCAATCTCTTGTATTTGATTACTTGAACATTATTGTGTTGGGTTGATTGTTTGGGCTTTACTGATTTATTCAATTGTTTAGTTCACTGTTAATGAATTCGAGAAATGGGGTTGGAAGTTGAACACCAAATTAATTGGTTCTTTTTTTTATTTTTCTTTGATTATTGTGTGAGAGAGATTAAATGATTAGAATTTGGTAGCCAATAGGCTTTTAATATTGTCTAGGGATACGGATATTGGGGCTTCTGGTACTTTTGGGTAATAAGTAAGTGTAATTCTTTCTTGAGTTAAGTTGATCAGGTAGAGAAGCCAATTAATTAGGCCTTAGGAAAGGAACCTTATAACTTGAGAGAGTTTGAAGTTTATGATTGAAAACTCATACCGGTGCTCAAATTGGGATTTGATAAACTTAATGATAATCTCTTTACTTGATATGTTTTAGGGAAATTTCTTCTTTTACATAGCCTTTACTCCTTTATGATACTTATGACTTTTCTCATGCGGATCTGATGTACTCTATATTATAGTAGTTTAATTTAGTTAGTTTTATTTACCTTATCTCTATATTCATTTTGGCTAGATAATGAGATTAGACCAAAGTAGTGGTAATTGCTAAGTCGATGTGGATTCTATACTTGCTATTCCTTATACTATGTGGTGGTTATACTTGCCCTATTATGTGATTTTGGAGTTTAGCATTTTAAAGCCTGATTTATGTGGATGGTTTTTACTATTTTCAATACACAAAAAATACGCATCAGATTCACTTTAAGAAAAGATATTATGAGATAGATATCCATTTAGATAGATTCAATACATATGTTTTCCCTTAATGAACTTGAGAAAGAATTTGGGAAAAAAAATATAATTTTGTGATAGAAGAGATTGTTGGGTCATCTAGAGATAGGGACTTTGCATCCTCTTAGCTCAATAATTGCGGGGTTTTTATTGTAATGCTTATTGGGTATGATTTGTATGATAGAAATACCTATGGGTTGGACTCAAGGATAAGGAACTCACTACTAGAGAAAGAATGTGATTGGAATCCACCCAAGCATCATGCTAAAGCTAAAGAAGGGGGATGGAGATTCAAACCACATTCCATGATTACAAGTTAGAATTTAAATTATGAAAGCTTTCAATGCAGGACTCATGCCAAACAAGCCACCAAGCCAAGGAATATGAAGATAGTAAAGAAGTGGGTGCCAAAGGGAAGCTTGAAAGACCTTTAAGAAGACAAATCAAGAATCAAGGAAGTTTTCAAGCAATGGAGGATCAAAGAAGGGCAAAAAAGATTAAAGTTTGAACAACAATTAGTGTGGATGGCCAAGGGAGCACAAGAGGAGGCTGAAAACACAAGAGAATCTGATTGTGTGGAGAACGGTACAAGCTCAGTGCCAGGCCCAACAAGCCTAACTGGCGCTATGCCCTCTCGGCCTGTTGGCCAATTTTGGCAGCACCAACCCGGTGTCTGGACCATCCAGTAGTCATGGTGCCAGGTCACTTCAAGCTTAGCCATGTTTTGCTAAGTTTTCTTGTTTTATTTTACTTTTATTTTTAATTTAATTCCCATGACTTTTATTTTGTAATAGGGATAGTTTGGACCTTTTAAAGGTTTGAAAGGTTGAGATTTCATCTCACCTTAGTTAGGTTTAGATGCTTATATATATGGCATTATAATATTTCAATTTAACAACTTTGAATAGTGATAGAAATCAAAGAGTCTCTTTTGAAAGCTTTTGAGAGGTGATTCCTCTTGGGTAAATCCTATGAACATCAAAACCATTCCTAGGGCATAGTTCTTTTCTATGTATTGAGTCTATAAACACTTCTCGAATAGATCAATTAACTTGCTAATTTGGGTATTAGGTTATATATAATCTAAAGTTCTTATTGGAGGTAAAGTTGGTTGCCTAAATTATCTTCTTCAAAGTGTTCTTGGTTTCTTTTTGAATCAAGGGTCTTTGGTTCTATTTTGGATGACTTGATTCTCATTTCTAATATTCTAAGTTCTCTATTTTGGCTTAGGGTCTTAGTATTTAAATTAGGTGTCTTGTTCTTCACAAAATTCACTATTTTGAGTTCTTACATGGGTCTTACATTTTGCCCAAAATATAGCCACGAAATTCATTGAGAAAATAACCCCAAGATCATATAAAATAGTTTGGTATTAGAGAGAGACAATCTTTGATTCTTATCAAAGTTTGGTTCTTCAAGACAAAGGCTTCAAAGTTTAAAGAAAAACAAAGCAAACTCGTCACTAAGGATGGTGCTTCAAAAAGGTCTTCAAAACTTTGATTTTTTATTTTATTTTCTTGTTGAGAAATTGATATTGTATACTAGGTTAATGTTTGAGTAGCTATTTGAAGCTTTAAATTGCATAAATCTTGTGATTTTTTAGGTTTATTTACTGCAAATTTGTTGAGCTAAAAAACAATCACGTAACTCATTTTCATGCTAAATTTGTAAACTATAAAACTTATGTTTTTGACTTCTACTTGTTGAGAAATTATTCCTTGATATCAATATAATCATTGCGGAATAATTTTTCTTGTAATTATTGAGTTTTTGGGTTGTTACAAGTGTGACTTGAGTTACGAGGTTGCACCTCAAATGTTTAATATTTTGTTTGAGTAAACTTTTCACTTAAAATTGTGGCCAAAACTTTTTATCAACACTTCTATAATTGGTTAACTATTATTTTCAAGTATCTTGGGGATATTGCTTTGTCCAATTGAGCTCATTATAGTTGTTGAATTCTTACTCTTTTTCTTGAGTTATATGTTCATTGAACTTCTAGTGCTTCATTGAAATTCTTGTTAGGTCTTGTCCATTCACCCATTCTTTAGTCATTGAAGTTATTGAATTCTATTGAAATCTGATATAACTCATTGAGGATCATTGTTGTTGATGATCAAACTTCCATCTAAGTCTAGTTAATCTTTAGAGGGTTAGTATATTTGTTTAGACTAGCTCATAAGCAATTGGGGAGATTTATGTGCAAAGAACTCAATGAGGAAATTGCTAGAAAAAGATAAGAGTTTGGGCTTATTCTTGTTAAAAGCCAAAGGAGAGTTAAACACGAGCGTTGCATGTTAATTCTTGAGTGGATACATGTGAGCAACTACTTTCTACTTTTATCTAAATTTTCTACATGAGAACCCTTGAAGTTCTCAAATACAATGTCCCAAGAAACTTTATTTGATATTTGAGCCGCCTTTGAAATTTTCCAAGCAAAAATGAAAAGCATAAGGAGGGACATTGAGGGGATGAAATTTAACCTAAGCCAAATCTCAACAAATGCTAAAATGGAAGATAGACTTAGAGTAAAAAATGAGTACAAACCTCCATTCCCATTATATGAGTAACCAATGAAGGGATGTGGAGAATATTTTATGGGAGGTTATCAAAAAATTCCAACAAAAAAAAGAGGTAGAAAAAGTTTGGGGTTAGGAAAGAAGTTGAGAGGTGCAAGGAACGGAACCTACCCTAAGAAGTCCACGTATACCTATCGAAAAAAATCATCGAAAACAACCCAAAAAACCTAGAAAAGAATAGGGTAATGAGGAAAAGGTTGAGGATGTGAAGGTTTTGCCATTGATTGGTGTTGCTAGATAGATTAAGGGTGTGAATGATGTTGAGACTGAGAAGAATTCACAAAGGAATAATATCTTTTACACTAAGTGCCTTATCCAATAAAAGCCTTGTAGCTTGATTATTGATGGGGGAAGTTGTACAAATGTGATAAGTGCTACCTTAGTGTTAGTGTTGTACCCTCGAGATAATCACTTGTACATTGTATATGACACATTTTATTTTATAAAAGGCATTATTTATCTTATAATTTCTTTTGATTACTTTTGTGTAATAAAGCTGTTAGATAAAGTCCTTAGTACAATACTGTGTTAAGAAAATCATGATATGAGATTCCTACTACACTGTATAGTGTTAGTACTTAAATAGTCCCTAGTCATGATATTAATGAGACAGGACATCATTAATGTATTAAGACTAGCATGTGTCAACACTTCCTGATCTTGATCAAGCAGTGGTTCTCATATCCGTGAGTATTGAGATACTCAAAATTAACACATGAATGCTTGTTAGTGGAACAAGTTTATTGGATGACCTAGCTATGAGATAATCACATGGATAACTATTTAGTGCCAATGATATAATCTCAACATAGCAAACGTGTAAGTATCCTTAGACTTGAGATCTCCAAGGTACTTTGTTTGCTGAGCCTTATACTTTGATTCCAATCTCCAGAGCTCGATTGAGGGCCACCTATGAGATGGATATTGGGTACATTGTGAGGAAAATGGAAGTAGTTGAGAGGGTCAATAAAGGATTCACCACTCCTAATAGTAGGGGCAAAATCTCACGGCCACTTGTAGGAATTACTACTCATAAGTCATTGGCCAAGGCGTATGTGTATTGGAAAGGGTTCCAATTGAGACATATTAAGAGTAGTGGGTTCCTGGTACAAGTATAATTATATTCGAGTCAGAATAAATATATATTCTGGAGGGAGTTGGCACTAATTCCGTACTCCAGACCGAATAAGATATTGTATGGTAAAATGAGTTAATTGCACTGTAGTTTGTTATTGAAGGGTTCATGTCAAGCCACTTGACTTCTTGGACTCTTGGGTGGTCATGATGTGTTGCTAGATACCGCTCATGAACTGGGAATATGGGTTTATTAATTGATGAATTAATAAACCAATCCTGATTAGAATTAATAGGATTAATTCTAATTAATTAAGGATTATTAATCTCAAAGATGTTTGGATTAATTCATGTTCGCTACCAATTGACCGGGAAGCCTAATAGGTCACACACAAAAGAGGAATATATACTCAAGATGTTATTTGATAACATAGTGGGGTTTATTAAGAGAAAGAGAAGTTGATGTGACCAAATTATAATTAGTTATAATCGATGGGTCAATTTGTAATTTTGAAAACTTGATGGGTTCCAATTGCAATTGGAGAATTGTTTGGAATTCTTAGATGTGGTTTTTGTAGAGGCTTTTGGTTATATGAGATATAACCAAAGTGGTTTTATTGTTGAGCTTTTCGTGTGACTTCAATAGTCACACATGAAAAACAAAACATGAAAACTAAAGGTCATATGATCCAATTCTACAAAAACCAAAGGGCACACAAGAGGATATATGATATGATCTTTTGTTCTCTACTCTTTACTCTCTCAATTTCGTGTGGTTCTCCAAGAGAACACCAAGACCCTTCTTTTTCTTCTTCATTCTATGGTTTGGTTGAACAAGAAGAACAAGAAATACCCCAGCCACCATTGTTGTTTTCTGCTAGCACAGAAAATCTTGGTGCTTGAGTGAGATCCTTCGTGTGGATTACTGCTAGAGATAATCACAAACTATGATTATAGTGGTTAAACATACAACTCTCGTGGTGATTCTTCAAGAGGATTGCTGGATCGCGCCACAATAATAAAACTTGAAGAAGGAAAGTTTTTTTTTCCACACAAACAAAGAAAGGTAAAAGATGTCATCTTTGTTTCTTTATTTTCCATATATATGTCTTGTTTTCCACACATATGCGGATCCTGGGATAGTATCTCATTTTATTTTTTCACTGCACAGTATATGATACGCGAGAGATACCCAACACTTAGTGGAGGACTTGGGATTAGAAATTACGAGACATCCTAAACTATATAAACTTTATTAGTTGAATGATTGTGGTGAAGTAAAAGTAAACAAACACGTTGAGGTTGAGTTTGATATGGGGGCCTATAATGATGTGGTGCTATGTGATGTGTTTCCAATGCAAGTGGGGCATATTTTATTAGGAAGGCAATAGATGTTTGATAGAGATGTGGCACACAAGAGGAGGGAGAATAAATATATTTTGAACAAGGATGGGAAGACGACTACACTACTTCCATTATCCCCTAGTGAGGTGCTTAAAGATCAAAACATCATGAGGAATGAAAATAAAAGAAGAGAGTTGAGAAAGAAGGCAAAACAAGAGAGGTAAGAAGGAGAGCTTAAAGAGAGCACAAAAAAGAAAGATGATGGAAACAAAATGAGTGAGACCTTCTTATGTGAAACCCTAGCTAAAACCAACATTAGAGTAAGGAGGTCGGGATGCATATCATATTTTCTTGCATGCATAAATATATTTTTGTATGATTTTATATGCTTTGGATATGTGATTTGTAGTCTAGATGGCTTATTTGAGCTTAGTGAGTAAGAAGGGCAAAATGGTAATTTTACTTGAGGAGAAAATAGGGAGATAGCTTGAGGATTAAATAAGAAAAATATTTGGGAGAGAAAATAAGAACAAGAGTTGTTGTGGTTTAGTGGTTAGAGCTTTAGAATTAATTCTTGAGATATTGAGTTCAAATTCCATCATTTGAGTTTTAGCATGATTAAATTTTATTTTTATTTAGGAAGGCCATTTTCGGCCCTTGCATGTCTTAGAGAAGAGTAGGAATGTTGTTCTAGGGGAGACATAAAAAGAATGTCCTAATCCTACTCTTGTACCCTACAAAAATTTCTAAGGGGTTCATATCATACACTTCTTGATCTCTAGCTTTCCTTACTTCTTAATCCATTAGGTTGTTCAATTTATCTAAGCCAATTTTATTTCTAGAAAATTTCAGCAAAGTTCTGTGACTTTGAAGGTTCAAAAATGTCTAAGTGTGAGGTATTTTCTTGACCGAAAATGGGGATGAGTTGTGGAAGGTTCCCAAGAGAATTAATCTCAATGGTTGAACCTTCAAAACTTCAACCTAATTGTGTTCATTTTCTTCATGTAGTAGACTGAAAGTTTTTTCAGCATCTTGATCAGTCCAGTTGTTGAAAATTTTAGCCATCTTTCCCTCTCAAATGTTGCCAGAAAAATGACCATTTCACTTAGCTTGAAGACTGAACATTCCAGCCAAAACCGAGTTGCACAAAAACTGTGCAAACCAGGAAAATTTCCTAGACAATTTCGCAACTTGGTGAGCCGAAAACCAAGCTGTTTCTTTCAGCTTTTCAACCACCAACTCAACCTTATTTTTCCTCCATAAAGAAGGCTGGAAACTAGCCTTAAAGGACCTCTCAACATCCCTTCAAACCTGCAGCAAACCGGATGAATCATGGTAGAAAATTTTGCCTAGAAATTTCCAGCAAACTTGCGAAAAAACTGATCAGATTTCCAGCTTTGTTCTTTCTTCGCTCATGTCCGAAACTTCCTCCTTTTTTTTGGGTGCAAACTCACCTTGAACAGTCATAAACTGAGCTTCTTCATCTTCTCCAATATTCTGCTCGAAAAATAGTTCATGGCTGCTCTTAAAATCTCTCCATCAATCACTCCAATCAAGCCATTAATTGAAGTCCAAAATTCCAGCAAAATATTCAGCGAACTACCATAGATTACCCCTCAAACAACTAGAAAATTCCTTCACCATTGCACACCATATTTCAGCCATCCTTAAGCTCCTTCGAACAGCTTTCATCTCAGCAAAAATCCCAGCCAAGCAACCGACCATTGAAGCTTCCAAAGAACCTCCATCATCAAAGATTTACTTACCATATTTGCTACTACAAAATGTTCCCTAAATTATTCTTTTTGAATTTAAAACATCCAGCTTTCCTTTTCCTCCCAAATCTGAAAATCCAATTATCAAAATCCTCCAAACAATTCGGCCCCCCTTTCCCCACAGAATTTCGGCCAGCCTTCATCCAATTTCTCCATTCTCTCCAACTTCCAAGAACACCTACTACCATTTTCACACATAAGGCCACCCAAAACCATTCCAATCTTCTCCAAAAACTCCAGATTATACCTATTCATTCTCATAAATCCATTCCTGCAATTTTTAACATCAAACTCGGTAATCAAAGTCTCACTTTTGGATAAAAAACCAGAATTTTCTTGAAGGCTCAAGAACACCTTCAAGGTAAGCATGAACAATCATCTCTATCTTCTTCCATTTTCGACCTTGATGAGTATATACTAATGAACTCCCTTTTTGTCTTTCTCTCTCTCTCTCTCTTTCTCTCGGCCGAATGGTTACTTCCACCATGGCCATTTTTCTTCTTCTCCTTAGATGGATCAAGCCTTCCTAGCGAGGGGATTCTCTTGGATCGATCTCAAGGTAGTCATCATTTAAGTAAGCCTATTAAACCTTCTCTTTAAATCTTAGATTCATGTCTCTTAACTATTTTGGAAAAGGATGGTTTAAGAATAATGTTTGAGCATGTGTTTTGCGATGGAGTTGGGATTGAAGTATAAGAATGGATGTGTTTTGCGATGGAGTTGGGATTGATACATGTGGATGATTTGTCTTGGTTGAATGTATGGCGTTTTTAGGGTTTGTTGCATGTCTTCATGTCGTGAGTAGTATGATTGAATAAGCATGTTAGAGATTATGTCACCCTTGGTGAATAGGGTTTTATGATTATGAATGCTTGTTAAAGCCATGAATATAATTATGTTAGTGGAGTTTGGATAATGTGATGGTGGATTTGGATCTATGCTTTCATTCATGATTTGGAAGTTTTGTTGATTGGTGTAGAGCATATGTTTATGATTATGGTTAGCAATAGGAAATATGATAATGACCTTGTTGTCCCTAAGCTAATTTTATTCCATCAATAAGATGATTATTACTGTAATTTCTTCTAGTGATTTTGAAAACCCTAGGGAAATATGGATTTGGACTTATATAAAATAATGATATTTTAGTCAAATAAATAATGGCTTTTATTAAAGAAATAAAATATATAGATATTATATAAAATAAAATATATAGAAAATAATAATATCGAACAAAGCCTTTTATATAAATATTCATAATAGGTAAAATATTAATTTTGTAAGTCTTATATTCATAAATACTATTAAAAGTTATTTATTATCTTTCAATCAAAATCCATTAAAATTTACTTACAACTAATTTTAGGTACTAGTTATTTTTTAACCATTAATTATTAATAGATTATTATTTTAAATAAATCCATCTAGGTCTTAGGACCCTTCATCAAATAAATCCTAATTATTTATAGCAAGATTTGAACCTTCAACTTATTAGTACCTATTTCCCAAACCCTAGTTATTCTAATATCAATCTAGATTTATTTTATAATCCCTTTTATTTATCATCTAGCCTTAAAGCTTGGGACATTAGGGTCATGATTATAATAAGTTGAGCTAGGATTATTTGTGAAAGTAAATTTTGGCTTGAGTTTAATTATGGTTTATGTTTACCCCAGGCGGGGTTAGGTCAGCTTTTGGAGATCTTTATTTTATCTAGAGCAAAGGATTGGGTAAGCTCCTGCATAAATTTTTTTGATGCAAAATGGTTACTATGGCAAGCCAAATATGGAGTGTGTGGACACTCACTTCTGTAAAGGAAATTGAGGATTGTCTCCTTTCTCATTTCAGTCAAACAAATTATTTGAAAATCAATGAGCAGTTTTACTCAAAACTCTTTCTAAAACCAGCTTTGTCCCAAACTTTGGAAATCCTTAATTGCCATATTCAAGTGGAGCTTTGTTTTATTCAATTTTCTCCCAAGTGGGATAAATTATGTTGAGTACTCAATAAGGGTGGACTGCTAGGACTAGTCTTTGAAGGGGTAGGGTAAGTCTCTCAGTAGGTAGCTACCTCTGAGGGGTAAGTCCTTCCCGAATAAGATGTCAGTTCAGTAGGTCGTTCTGGTCCGAGTTAGCAAGTTTCAGTCAGGTGGACTGTGTGTTGTTGGAATGGACAATCGATTTTGTTTGGGTGTAGAGAAGGAGGAGTATCTTACTCGGTAGGCCGATCACCTACTTTTTTTCAGTCTGCACAAAGTGTGGCATTCTAACCATTGTATGGTTATAGGGCCTAACGTGTGGTAATCCATGGCCACCCTTTTGAGTGGTTGATTTTATTGTACGTGTATGGTTGGAAAAGCCAAAACGCCACTCTTGATTTTGACTATTGTTTATTACTTGTCAGTATTTCTCTTATGAAGTTCTTATACTTTGCATCTACAAATTGTTTTCACTGAACACTCAAAGCACACACAGACTTACTGAGATTTTTATCTCATCACCCTTTTTACCATGATTTCAAGTCGATCCTGCTGTGGGGATGAGTAGCTAGTTGTTGCCTACCTTGAAAGATATTCTGTTATTTATTTTTATGTAATGCTTTAGGAGTTGAGAGTGAACAATTGTTATTTTTGGATTGTAATAATTTTTAATTTTTTGAAGTATTATTTTTTTTATTGTGTGACCTAGTTATAAAGACCTCTTATCCTTTGGATGGGGCGACATCCCCGGCCTTATTGGGCCTAGGTAGTGGGGTGTTACATCTTACACTTGAAGAGTGAAAATAATGAGAGAGAGAGAGAGAGGCTACAAAGAATAAAAGTGAAGATTAAGGGAAAATGAGCTTTATGTGGGAGAGCATAAACTTGCATTTTCATCTTCACAAAAAGACTCTTGTTTGAGATCTTACACAAGTGTTAATTTGAGGATGAATCGTCTTCAAGAAGGGGGAAATGATAGGAATCAACCCAAGAATCATGCTAAAGCTAAAGAAGGGGGAGGGAGATTCAAACCACATTCCATTGTGCCAAGGAAGAATTTAAATTAGGAAGACTTTCAATTGAGGATTCAAGCCAAACAAGCCACCAAGCTAAGGAATATTAAGATAGTAAAAAAGTGGGTGCCAAAGGGAAGCTTGAAAGACCTTTAAGAAGACAAATCAAGAATTAAGGAAGTTGTCAAGCGATGGAGGATCAAAGAAGGGCCAAGAAGATCAAAGCTTGAATAACAATTTGTAATACCCCACTACCTAGGCCCAACAGGACCGGGGATGTCGCCCCGTCTAAAGGACAAGGGGTCTTTATAACTAGGTTACACAATCAAAATAAAATAATACTTCAAAAATTAAAACTTATTACAATATAAAAATTCAAGACAAATCCAAAATAAAAATAACAATTGTTCACTCTCAACTCCCAAAGCATCACATAAAAATAAATAACAAAATATCTTTCAAGGCAGGCAACAACTAGCAACTCATCCCCACAGTAGAATCGACCTGAAATCATGATAAAAAGGGTGATGAGATAAAAATCTCAGTAAGTCTGTGTGTGCTTTGAGTGTTCAGTGAAAACAGTTCATGAATGCGAGGTGTAAGAACTTCATAAGAAAAATACTGTCAAGCAATAAATAAAGGTCAAAAGTAGGAGTGGCGTTTTGGCTTTTCCAACCATAGAGGTACAATAAAATTAACCACTCGAAAAAGCGGCCATGGGTTACCACACGTTGGGCCCCATAACCATACAACGGTCAGAATGCCACACTTTGTGCAGACTGACAAAAAGGTAGGTGATCGGCCTACCGGGTAAGATTTCCTCCTTCTCTACACCTAAACAAAACCGGTTGTCCACTTCGATAACACACAGTCCATATGACTGAAACCTGCTAGCTCGGACCGGCATGACTAAGTAGTACTGACATTTCTCTAAGTTGATTTCATCTTCTGGAGGTGGCCTCCTGCCAGAAGACTCACTCTTGCTCTTCAAAACTAGTACTAATAGCCTACCCTTATTGAGTACTAAACGTAGATTATCCCACTTGGGAGAAAACTGATAAAACATATCTTTACTTGAAAATGGCAATCAAGGGTTTCCAAAGTCTTTGTCAAAGCCAATTTTAGAAATAGTTTAATGTTTGAATAAAATTGCTTGTTGATTTTCAAATAATTGGTTTGACTGAAACCAGAAAGGAAACAGTCCCTAATTGCCTTTACCAAATCAATGTTCACAAACATCGGGTTTAGCTTGCCATAATAACTTTTTGCAACAAACAAATTTTATGCAGGAGCTTACCTGATCCTTTGCTCGAGATAAAATAATGATCTCCAAAAGCTGACCTAACCCCGCCTGGGGTAAACATAAGCCATAATTAAACTCAAGCCAAAATTCACTTTCACAAATAATCTTAGTTCATCTTACCACAATCATGACCCTAATGTTCCAAACTTTAAGGCTAGATAATAAATAAAGGGTTTATAAAATAAATCTAGCTTGATATTAAAATAACTAGGGTTTGTGAATTAGATACTAATAAGTTGAAGGTTTAAATCTTGCTATAAATAATTAGGATTTATTTGATGAAGGGTCCTAAGACCTAGATGGATTTATTTAAAATAATAATCTATTAATAATTAATGGTTAAAAAATAATTAGTAACTAAAATTAGTTGTAAGTAAATTTTAATGGATTTTGATTAAAAGATAATAAATAACTTTTAATAGTATTTATGAATATAAGACTTACAAAATTAATATTTTACCTATTATGAATATTTATATAAAAGGCTTTGTTCGATATTATTATTTTATATAATATCTATATATTTTATTTCTTTAGTAAAAGCTATCATTTATTTGACTAAAATATCATTATTTTATATAAGAGTCCAAATCCACATTTTCCTAGGGTTTTCGAAATTGCTAGAAGAAATTATAGTATTAATCATTTTATTAATGAAATAAAATTAGTTTGGGGACAACAAGGTCATGATCATAATTCCTAATGCTAACCATAATCATGAACATACACTTTACACCAATCAACAAAACATCCAAATCATGAATAAAAACATAGATCCAAATCTACCAACACATGATCCAAACTCCACTAACATAATCATAATCATGGCCTTAACAAGAATACATGAACAAAAAGCCCTATTCACCAAAGGTGATATAATCTCTAACATGCTTGATCATTCATACTACTCACGACATGAAGACATGCAACAAACCCTGAAAACGCCATACATTCAACCAAGACAAATCATCTTATGCATCAATCCCATCTTCATCATACAAACACATTCATTCTCATGCTTCAATCCCAACTCCATCACAAAACACATAATCAATCTCCAAATATATCCCATCCTCATCCCACTACATCCAAGAGACATGAATCTAGAATTTTAAAGAGGAGATTGGAGAGGTTTATTTAAATGATGACTACCTTGAAGTAGTTTCGAAAGAATCCTCTCACGTGGACAGCTTGATTCATCCAAGGAGGAAGAAGAAAACATGGCCATGGTTGGAGCAACCATTCAGCCGAGAGAGAGAGAGAGAGAGAAAGAGAAAAAGGAAGTTTATTAGTATATACTCATCAAAGTCGAAGATGGAGGAAGATGGAGATCATTGTTCATGCTTACCTTGAAGGTGTTCTTGAGCCTTCAAGAAAATTCTGGTTTTTGATCCAAAAATGAGGCTTTGATTTTCGTATTTGACGTTAAAAATTGCAGGAATGGATTCATGAGAATGAGTAAGTATAATTTGGAGTTTTTGGAGAAGATTAAAGTGGTTTTGAGCGGCCTTAGGCGTGAGAATGGTAGTAGGTGTTCTTGGAGGTTTGAAGAGAATGAAGAGAATAGAGAGAGAGCTGGCCGAAATTCTATGGGGAAAGGGTGGCCGAATTATTTGGAAGGTTTTGGTAATTGTATTTTCAAATTTGGAAGGAAAATGAAAGCTGATTGTTTGAAATTCAAAAAGAATAATTTAGAGAATCAATTTTGGAAACAAATATGGTAAGGAGATCTTGGTTGATGGAAAGCTTTTGAAAGCTTCAATGGCCGGCTGATTGGTTTAGGTTTCTGCTGGGATGAATGATGTTTGAAGGAACTTAAGAGTGGCCGAAATATGGTGTATCATGGTGAAGGAATTTTCTGGTTTTGAGGGTTAATCTATGGTAGCTTGCTGAAATATCTTGCTGCAATTATGGACTCCAATCGATGGCTTGATTGGAATGATTGATGGAGAGATTTTAGGAGCAGCCATGGAGCTGTTTTTTGTGCAGAACAATGGTGAGGATAATGGAGTTCAGTTCATGGCTGATCAAGATGTGTTTGTAAAGAAAAATGGAGGAAGTTTCGGACAAGGGTGAAGAAGGAACAAAGCTGGAAATTCTGATAAGTTTTTTCGCAAGGCTTGTTGGAATTTCTGGGCTGATTTTTCTGCCATATTTCAGTCAGCTTGTAGAAGGTTTGAAGGGCCATTGGAGGGTCCTTTAAGGCTGGTTTCCAGCCTTCTTTATGGAGGAAAACTAAGGTTGAATTGCTGGTTGAAAAGTTGGAAGAAACAACTTGGTTTTTGGCTCACCAAGCTGCGAAATTGACCAGAAATTTTTTTTTTGTGTGCATAGCTTTTGTGCAGCTCGGTTTTGGCTGGAATTTTCACCCTTCAAGCTGAGTGAATTGGTCATTTTTCTGGCAGCATTTGGGAGGGAAAAATGGCTGAAAATTTCGACAATTGGACTGATCAAGAAGCTGGAAAAATTTTCAGTTTACTACATGAAGAAGACGACACAACTAGGTTGGTGTTTTGAAGGTTCAACCATGGAGATTAATTTTCTTGGGAACCTTCCTTAACTCTTCCCCATTTTCGGTTAATAAGATACCTCACACTTAGACATTTTCAAATCTTCAATGCCACTGAACTTTGCTGGAATTTTCTGGAAATAAAATTGGCTTAGGTAAATGGAAAAATCTAATTGATTAAGAAGTAAGGAGAGCTAGGGATCAAGAAGGGTAGGAATCTCTTAGAAATTTTTATAGGGCATAACAGTAGGATTAGGACATGCCTATCATGTCTCTCCTAAGACAACACTCCTACTCTTCCCTAAAGCATGCAAGGGCCAAAATATAGCCTTCCTATACAAAAATAAAATTTAATCATGCTAAAACTCCAATGATGGAATTTGAACTCAAGACCTCAAGAATTTATTCCAAAGCTCTAACCACTAAACTACAACAACTCTTATTCTTATTTTCTCTCCCAAATATTTTTCCTATTTAACCCTCAAGCTATCTCCCTATTTCCACCTAAAGTAAAATTGCCATTTTGCTATTCTTACTCAATACGCACAATTAAGCCATCTAGATTACAAATCATATATCCAAAGCACCTAAAATCATATAAAAATATATTTATACATGCAAAAAAATATTATATGTATCCCGACCCCCTTACTATAAGGTTGGTTTTAGTTGGGGTTTCACACAATTAGTGTGGAGTTTCAAAAGAGCATGAGAAGAGGCTAAAAACATAAGAAAAGCCAATTGTGTGGAGAACAGTACGGGCCTAGTGTCAAGCCCAACAAGCCTACCTAGCTCCAGGCCCTCTCGGCCCGTTGGCCAATTTTGGCAGCACCATCCCGCGTGCCAGGCCCATCCAGTATGTAACACCCCACTACCTAGGCCCATTAGGGCTGGGGATGTCGTCCTGTCCATAGGATAAATGGGTCTTTTTAACTAGGTCACTTAAAATAAAATAAAAAAAATACTTCAAAATTAAACTTATTACAACCTAACAATACTTGAATAAATTGAAAAATAATCATCTGCTACAATTTCTCAAAAGCAATACATAACAAAATAACAGAGAGTCTTCAAAATTATAGGCAACAATCTAGCTAGTGACCTTCACAGTAGAATCGACCTGAAAACATGGTATAAATGGTGGTGAGATAAAAATCTCAGTAAGCCCGTGTGTGCTTTGAGTGTTTCAGGTAAAACAATTCATGTATGCAAGTTATAAAAATTTTATAAGAGAAAGTGTTGGCAAGCATTCAATAAATATTAAAAATGAAGAGTGGTGTTTTACTTTCCAAATATACATATGCACAATAAATACAACTACCCAAAGAGATAGTCATGGCACCACATGTTGGGCCTCATGACAATATAATGGTTAGAATACCACACGTTGAGCATGCTGTCGATCAGAATGTCACACATTGAGAATGCTGACATAAGGTAGGTGTACGGCCTACCGGGTGAGATACTCCTCCATCTCTACAATTAAACTTACTAATTGTCCACTCCAAAAATGCACAATCCACTTGACTGAAACTTGCTAGCTCGGACCAGTATGACCTATTGGACTGACATCCTATCTAGGAAGGACTCACCCCTCAGAGATGGCCCCCTACTGAGAGACTTTCCCTATCCCTTCAAAGACTAGTCGTAGTGGTCTACCCTTATTGAGTACTCAACGTTGCTTGTCCCACTTGGGAGAAAATTGATCATACAACGATTTACTTGGAAATAGCAATTAAGGGTTTCTAAAACACTTGTCAAAGTTGGTTTTAGAAAAAGTTTAGCATTTTGTGTAAAATTACTTGATTAATTTTTAAATGATTTGCTTAACTGGAATACAAGGAAAAAATAGTCATTAATTGCCTTTACAAACGAATGGTCATACACATTGAATTTTAGCTTGCTAGAATAATTTTGGTCTTCAAATGACTCCATGCAAGAGCTTACCTGATCCTTTGCTCTTCTTGAACTCAAAAATCCTCCAATGTCAACCTAACCCCACCTAGGGTAAACACAAGGCATAATGTTACATTCGAACTATATTTGCCTTACATAAATAATTCCTAACTCAACTAGTTTCAACCATGACTAACTATGACCATAATGTCCAAAGCTTTAATGCTAGATAATAAAGTATTTTATAAAATAAATCTAGTTTGATAAGTTAAAATAACTAGGGGTTCTAAAATAATTACCAATAAGTTATGATTTTAAATAATAAATTTTGAGTATTACTGCTAATAAATAAAATATTGAATAATACTAAGTCTTAAATAATATTAGTAAATGGTAATTTTTAAATAGTATTATTATAAATAAATAAATAATAAATTACACTTAATTTTTAATTAATAAATAATTAGTAATAAATAATAAAATTAATAATAAATGAATTATATTAAATTTTTAATTAATAAATAACAAATAAATTTTATTATAAATAATATTTAGGAATATTGGTAAAAGTTTTAACTAGGGTCTACAAGGTCATTAATTAATTCTAATTATTTATTATTATTTATATAAAAGATTTATTTATTATTATTATTATATATATTATTTTTAATAAAAGATATTATTTATTTGACTAATAAAATATTAATATTTCATTTAATATTCCATTTCCAAATCTCCCTAGGAATTTCAAAACTCTTAGGAAAAATATAGAGGTATTTCTAATTAAAGTAATAAAATTTGTTAATAAAAATAACCTAGGATTAACAAGAAAATAATCATGATTTTCCTATTGCTAGACAAGATTCATGAACACATGCTTGAATTAACACATAATATCACATGGTTAATCTCCTACTAGGCATGATCATCATTCATGACTTTATTGAAACTTAAGAATATAAAAGCCTAATCACCATTGGTGTTATAATATCTAGCATGCTTCAAACATCCATAAATTTCTTTAAGCATGACGAACATACATAAATTCAAAGGGAAAATCCATATAGCTTAGTCATATACAATAATCCTCATGCCCTAACCCTCTCACCTTCATCGACATACATATACTCAATTTCCCATTCATATCCATTCTTCCTATCAATATCTAGGAGACATGAATTCAGAAATAAAAAAAAAAAGGAGGATTTAAGAAAAAAAACTTGATAGACGATCGCTTGATGAAGGCTAAAGAAGGTCCACGCGATTGAGAGCCTTTAGTCGTCCAAGGAAAAAAAACAGCCATGGTTGATGGTTGATCAACCATTATGGCCACGAGAGAGAGAGAGAGAGAGAGAGAGAGAGAGAGAGAGAGAGCATTAGAATGGTATATTGAAAATTGAAAGGAAGAGGATGAATAAGAAGGTTGTTCTTGATTTACCTTGTTGATGTTCTTGAGGCCTTCAAGAAAAAAGCTGATTTTGATCCGATTGAAAATTTTAGTTTGTGTGATTTTGTGTTATAAAGGCTAGAAATGAAGTCGAGGGACTAAGCAAGAATGATCTGGAGTATTTGAGAGTGATTGGAGGTGTTTAGGGTGGGTTTAGGCTTGAAGAAGTGTAGTGTGTGTTCATGGTGTTCTTGGAATTTTGGCGAGAATTGAGAGAAAAGGCTTCACAAAATTTGGAAAAGCTATTGGCCAAATGGTCTAGGGTAATTAGGAGTTTTGGTTTTCCTCTAGAAGGAGAGAGAATGATCTGATTTTGTTTGAAATTCAAATGGAGAAAAATGAGGAGTTGTTTGAGGTAGGAGATTAGTTAATGGTGATTGATTAAGGGAGGCTTCCTTGCTCTTCAATGGTGCCGGCTGGACTGATCAGGTTTAAGGTAAAGAATTAAGGCTATTCAGGCTTTATTGCTGGCCAAAATTTAGTCTACAATGGCAGAGAAAATTTTGGTTTGTTTGCTTGATACAAGAGTGTTTTAATGGAGCAAAATTCTGAATTTTTTTTGAAGTTCAAATGAGTTTTGGATAGAGTGATCTTAGAAGCTTTTTGAGGTGTGATTATGGAGTCCAAGTACTCAAGGTAAGTGTGGATGTTAATGGTGTTCAGTCCATGGCTGAACAAGGTCCAATTTGCAGAGGTTTGAAGGTGTTTTTCAGCCTAGGCATAGGGAGACAAAACTGCAAAATTTTTGTGGTTTCAAAGTTGTGCAAGGCTTCGAATGTTGAAGATTTTCAGTGCAGAATTTTCTGCACTGCCTTAGCCCGATTTGCAGTTGTTTCTCTGGGGTGTTTGAAGGTCTTTCAAAGGTGATTTTCCAGCCTTCTTTCTGGAGAAAAATAGAGGATGTTCTTGCTGAGTTGATGACAAAAAAACAGCTTCAGTTCTAGCTTACAATGCAGCGAATTGTGCAGGGAATTTTTCTGGGTTTGTGTAGTTCGAATTTTGCGTTCGAATTTTCAGTCTTCAAGCCACATGAAATGACCATTTTTTTGGCAGCAAATGATTATGATTATTGGCTGAATTTTTTGAAAGCTGGTATGTCAAGAATTCTAAAAAATTTCCAGATTTTCTTCATTAAAACCATGAACAACATGAAGGTGGGATTGAAGGTTCTACCGTGGTGATTTATTTCTCTTGGGAACCCATCCTAATTTCTCTCCTATTTTCGGCCAATCCTCTATCCTTCAAGACTGGTTTTTGAAATTCAAGACTGAAGAATTATCATAGAATTTTTGGAATTAAAAGAAGAGATTTAATGAATTTCGGTTTATTTAAATTATAAAGATGTTACGACAAAGATAGAGGTAATAAAAAGGACAAGAATTTCTCTAGAATTCTTTTTAGGACATGATTATATGATCAAGACATTCTCTTCATGTCTCCTCTAAGACAACATTCCTATCTTTAAGGAATGTAAGAAAAGCAAAAATTCAAACATAGCTAAGATAATCATGAATAAAACTTAAGTGATGGGATTTGAACTTATGACCTTAGAGATTAATTCACAAAGCTCTAACCACTTAACCACACTAAGTCTTGTTCTTATTTTCTTACCCAAATATTCTTCTTATCTAAACCTCCAGCCATCTTCCTATTTTAGCCTTAACCAAAATTACCTTTTTACCATTCCTACCCAATAAGCATAACTAAGCCTTTTAACCGATAAATCACAATTCTAAAGCACATAAAATCATTCAAAAAGTATATTGTTATGCAGAATAATATGATATGCATCCTGACCCCCTTATTCTAAGGTTAGCTTTAGGTAGGGTTTCACACAGTAGATCTGGCGCTAGGTCACTTCGGGCTTAGTGCTGTTTTGCTGAGTTTTCTTGTTTTGTTTTACATTTATTTTTAATTTAATTCCCACGATATTTATTTTGTAATAGGGATACTTTGGACCTTTTAAAGGTTTGAAATGCTGAGATTTCATGTCACCTTAGTTAGGTTTAGAGGCCTATATATATGGCATTATAACATTTCAATGTAACAACTTTGAATATTAATAGAAATCAAAGAGTCTCTTTTGAGAGCTTTTGAGAGGTGATTCTTCTTGGGTAAATCCCATCAACATTAAGTACATTCTTAGGGCCTACTCCTTCCCTATGTATTGAGTCTATAAACACTTTTAGAATAAATTAATTAGCTTACTAATTTGGGTCTTAGGTTATAGATAATCTAAGCTTCGTGTTGGAGGTAAATTTGGTTGTCTAAATCTTCTTCTTCAAAGTGTTCTTGGTTTCTTGTTGAATCAAGGGTCTTTAGTTATGTTTTAGATGACTTTATTCTCATTTCTAGTGTTCTAAGTTCTCTATTTTGGCTTAGGGTCCTAATATTTGAATTCGGTATCTTATTTTTCACAAAATTCACTATTTTGAGTTCTTACATAGGTCTTACATTTTGCTCTAAATTTAGCCATGAAATTCATTGTGAAAATAACCCCAAGATCATATAAGAATGAGTTTTATAATGATACCTACTTTCCAATGCTTAAAGTTAATATATTTGATTAAGTAATGTTTGATGCAAGATAATTTTTAGGGGAATTCATTTTGATTGCATGACTAATCTCCATTTCTCATTTTTATTCTGTGATCTTTTTGAACCTACCTTAAGATTGGGCTGGTGTGTTCTTGTATGTGTTCCATGTTAGTTAGTTAGAATTAATGGTTGTTTATTATTTCATTTCCCTATCTTGGTTGATTAAACAATGAAACAAAAGTGGTAGTAGGGGTCATTGACCCAATTCCTAGAGATTATTCAATACTTACCAATGCAACACTTTGCTACACAATGGGTATACTTGCCTGTTTGTGTATATTTTGTGATTAAATTGGTATTTTAAATTAAAGCTTAGGTGAGCTATAGATTTATTCCATACTAGTACAACAAAGACACATAATGCATAAAGCACAACATAAACAACACATACTCAACAAGTTTTTTGTGCCATTGTCGGGGATTGGTTGTTAATATCCTAAACCACTGAAGTTTTGTTAATTTAATTATTATTTTAGTTTGTTGATATCCTATACTTTTCATAGGAAATTGATAGTTTTGTTCTTTATCTTTGGTTTTATAGACTTTTCTTTTCTTTATTTTTGATAGTATAGTTTGTGAATATTTGTTATACTCATTTTTGTATTGCTAGTTCATAACTATTAATAGCTTTTGGAGATATTTTAGTTTTATTAGGATATTTACATGGTTTTGGTTTGATTACGTCATCTATTCTTTGAGGAATTCCATTTTAAGGAAAAGTGATTCAAATGCCTTTAGGCTCTCACCAAGAAGAATAAGTATTATATTGTTTTAATGAACTGGGGGAGTATTTAATGAATCCATCTATTGAAGAGTTATTTGTGGACTTTGCAACTACAATAAATGAGCATTTTAAAATAATAAATGAGTTACTCAAGACACAAGAGGCTTTACTTGCTAAATTGGATCATCAACTTGGGCAATTGGAAAAAACAATTCAAGGTGCACAATTGAAGTACAAGCAAGGAGAATATGCCAAGGCAATTACACTACGTAGTTTGAAGCAGTTAGAAGAAGTAAACAAGCCAACATGCAACTTATTACCGCATGCAACTAGCATAAACTTATTACCCACATGCAAATTTTAAAAAGTTCGGCCTAGATAAACCAAAACCCATTGGAATGAGTATCTAATTTGCAAATAGATCTATAAAGTATCCAATATGAATTGTTGAAGATGTGCTTCTGAAAGTGGGTATATAGATTATTTTTTCTGATTTATTTTGTTATTCTTAACATAGCATAAGATTCTAATGTTCATTTAAAATTGGGATGTTCTTTCCTGGCCACTACTAGAGTTATTATAGATGTTCATGAAAGGAAATTGACAATAAGAGTAGAGGAGTAAGAAGTGGTCATTAGTATTTCCAGAAGGAATTAAATCTTCATCATTACAAGATGACTCTTGTTTTGCAGTTGACATCCCTGATGAGTATACCAATGATTTTGTGCAAAAGCATTTTATTGAAACATTATAGGATGCACATTTGGTAGAGGATAATTAATATGAACTAAAAGGATAATTGATACTGGAAGTCATGGCACATGTGGTGGATGTTGAGAATACCTTTGGACAAGAAGTTTTTGGGGCTCTTGATGATATGATCTTGTGGGTGATTTCTCAATGAATTTCATGTCTAATTTTGCAATAAAATGCAAGACCCATGTAAGTGCTCAAAACAGTGAATTTTGTAAAGAAATAAGACACCTAATTCTTATATTAGGACCCTAAACCAAAATAAAGAACAGAGAACTCTAGAAATGAGAATCAAGTCTACTAATTCATACCCAAGAGCACTCAACCAAACTAAGAAGCCAAGAACACTTGAAGAAGACGAACTAGACAACTAAAGATAACCTCTACTCTAGACCCTTAGATTAGTAAGAAACTAAGATTCTATTTTGATAGGTTAGTTTGATCTATCCTTAAGAGTTTCTAGAGACAAATTAAAGTTAAGGAATGGAGTCCTAAGATTGGTCTTGGCCTTTGTGGAAGAACCCTTAAAAAACTCTCTCAAGTGTGTCTTTGGATCTCAATAACAATATTCAACTTACATTTGAAATGTTATAATGCCATATATATAGGCATCGAAACCTAACTAAGATGAGATGAAATCTCAACCATTCAAGCCTTTAAAAGGTCTAAAATATTTCTATTACATAATAAAAGTTGTGAGAATTTAATTAGGAATAAAATAGAATAAAAAGGAAAAAATTGAGCAAAAAGTCAGGTGTTGCCCAAAGTAATTTGGCACCAGGTAGCCTTGTTGGGCTTGGCGATAGGTGAGTACTGTTCTTCACCGCTGGCTTATTTTTTTGTCTGCATCCTTTCTCTCGTGCCCTTTTGACCTTCTATACAAATTGTTGTGCAAATGCAGCTTTTTATGGCCTTCTCTTTGGCATCCATCTCCTCACACTCTTCATGTTTTTTGGTTTGTTGGTTGGTTTTGCTTAAATCCTCCATTGTAAGTTCCCACGTCTTGGATTCTTCCAAGGTGCCATGAGTGTGGCTTGTAGTTCTATCCCCCTTCTTTAGCTTTCACATATTTGTTACCTCTAAGGGCGTTCTCCTATGTTTTGACTTATAACAAATATTGATGAGGACTAACTTGTGTGATCTATATGTTATATGATATGTTCGACCTCAGTTCTTCCAAGGCCTGTAAATAAGATTACTACGCAACTCTTGAGCAATAGAATCCAAGAATGGGTGATTAAGTAGAAGAATAAGCTTAAGAGATTGCATACCAAAAATTTAATATGGAAGAACCTTAGACTAGGAATCTTTGTTAAAGTATTATCTGTGTAAATTCCTAAGTTTTCTTTACCTTATAAATCAGTTTAAATCCACCTTGAAGCACTAAAACAAAAGGAGTTCAAAGTTTTAAGTCTTTAGAATTTTTGATTGAATAATTTGGGTGACTCTACATCCAAAAGCTTTGTCCAAAATTCTGTAAACAGTGTCAAAATATTCTGCCTGAAAAAGTACCATTTTGGAATTACATTTTGGATGCACCATTGTTTGAAACTTGAGTCCAAAACTCTGGCAAATCTGACTGTGAAAAACTAACCATTTTCTAGCCATTAGAACTCTACTTTTTGCCTCTATAAAATGTTTCAAATCTCAATTTGAAAGTAAATTTTTGTCATATCCTTCTAAAAAACACTCTTACTTTACAGAATACAAAAATCTCATTTTTCATAGTACTTCAAAGTGAAATCAAATTGTGTCAAAAAGGTAAAGGTTGCTTGTCATTTGCTTTGTATATCTGCTCAAAAGAGTGAGCCATTTTCGCTTCAGTACTACAATCATCTTTGTATATTAGGGTTGTGGTGTAAATCCCATTTGGAGTGAACCTTGATTTATTAGTTGATTGAGAAGTTCTGGTAAAACCAAGCATGGTGATCCTTTCTTATATTTGGTATAGATTGATAGCATTGAGTTGGGTAAATGAAATCTGGTTGAAAATCCTTTAGTATGAGCTAAAGGTAGTGGATGTAGATCTTGGAAGATCGAAAGACCATAAATCTTGTGTTATCTCTCTCTGCATTTAATTTCGGCTAGCTGCAATCTTCCTTGAACAAAATTCCTTTTAATCTCTCAAAAGAAATCTTTATGGTTCTCACCAACTCACTTTCACTCGAGTATTACTTGCATAGTGTGTCTTGTCTTATTCAGAGTGTAGTTAATCTTTGAATCATTTCAAAAGCCTCTCGTTGTAACAAGTCTCTTCGATCTAAAGTTCTGAGGATTTCTCAAAATAGATTTTTCAAAAAGCATTTTAAATTTTCCAAAAACCTTATTCACCTCCCTCTAAGATTTTTCATTTGGTATCAGAGTGAAGTCTACTATATTTTTGGTCTAACAATTGTGTAGAAAAAATCTTTATGATAAACTTATCTACTCTTCCGTATGTTGAAGGATCTTTAACAAATCAACCTCCTTTGTTCAATGGAAACAATTATACATCCTAGAAAAATATAATGAAGATTTATGTTTGTTCAACCAACTTTAAGTTGTGTAATCGAATTGAGAATGGTCCATTTGTCACGTCGAAATTTATTGATGGAAGAAAAGTACCTAAACAGAGTGACAAATTTGATGCTAATGATAATACCAAAATTACATTAAACTTTCAAGCTATGAATATTTTGTGTTGTACCCTTAATGCCATTGAATATAACCGAGTTAGTGGCTGTGATTCAGCCCATGATATGTGGAGATTACTTGAAGTCAACCATTAGGGGACAAATCAAGTGAATGAATCAAAGTTGGGACTCTTAATTCATGATTATGAATTGTTCACTATGAAGCCAAATGAAAGTATTACTGATTTGTTTATCGAATTTACAAATATTGCAAATGGACTCAAAGTCTATGGGAAAGTCTATTCCCTTGGTGAACAAAATAAAAAATTCGTGATACATTACCTAAGAGTTAGCAACTGAAAGCTTTAGTTGTGGAAGAATCAAAGGATTTGAAATCCTTACCAATTGAAGAGCTGATTGGCTCTTTTCTAACACATGAAATGAAACTCAATAGGTTTCAAGAATCTGATGATCATGATAAAGGAAAAAGAGGAATAACATTGAAAGCTGCAAATGAAGAAATAGAAAGTAATCAATTGGATAGGGGTGATGAGACCAAAGTAGAAACTAAAGAATTGGCGATGATTGCAAAGAAGTTAGAAAAATGTTCAACAAAGGAAACTTCAAAAGAGGAAAGAAATTCATGAAAAGAAAATAATAAACCTCATCATTTAAGCCTCAATTCTATGAATGTAAGAGCACACAACATTTCATTGCTGACTGCCCAATAGCTAACGAAAAAGGTGGCAGAATGCTTAAAAAGAAGAAGAATGATTTGAAAGTAAGGAAGGGTAATGGGCTAATGGCAACTTGGGACCAAAATAAAATGAAGTAAAACCTGTTAGGGATATGCCCTAGATTCAATTTGTATTTATAGTATTGTCGTTATATACTATACAATAATACGCAGCATTTCTTTCCATAAATAGTGCATTTAGTTTCGTGGTCATCAAGTACGTGACTTGATAATAAAACCCTACAATTAATATAATTACTATTCTTAAACTGTCCTTGATTGATTATTATTAGTGGAACAATAATAAATTAAGATTAGTATATTTGTGACTTGATGACTATGTTTTACTGATTATGGATATATGTGATATCAAGTCAAAACATAAATAAATGTTAGATAACATTGTATTGGACATGACCCACTGTGAGAGCACTTGATGGAACATGTCATAAGTACTTTCTAGCCATAATGATATTAAAAATCCTTTGACCTGAATTCATCATAGTTTCCTACTTGATAAATTCTATATTTTGATTATGTCTAAAGTTATCTTTGACCAGATAAAAAATTAGACTATTGTTGGATATAGAATAAAGTAGGGAGAGGAATATAATTTATAGTGAAAGAATTTATCCCTCTTAATTATGGGAGAGATATCTACGGGACATTTGATAAGTTAAACTGTAAAAATGCATGGCCGTGCTCAAATATATCAATCTAAGAAACTGATATCAATTGTTTGAACAGTCTACTATGAGATCAAGAAATAATTATTTAAACTTAATAATAATGACATGCTCTATGCCTTATGCTTAATCTGGATATTGTGTGACAAAAGGACTAAATATAAAGTTATGGTTTGGTTCAAAGAGATCACTGATCCTTATTTAACCTGGATAGTTATAATGTTTTGCTAGAAACCACTTATAACTTGTGGGCCATTTAAATGTGATTTGGGCACACTGCCAGGGTTAAATGAACCTATAGGATCACACAACAAGTAAACTCGTTAGGTTATTTTTCTAGTAACCAGGTTCAATAAATCTGGAAATATGTCTAAGTTAATCGAACTTAGAAAATTGACCATATACAATGAATCTAGAAATATGTCCAAATTTGATGTATCTAGATGATGTCCAGATTGTAAGAATCTGACTCAGTAAATTAATTAGTTAAATTACTGAGATAATGGCATAATCTTATTATATCAGTTTAATTTAATTTGAATTTAAAATAAAATATGATAAGATATTATCAGAGTTGGAGTCCGAGAGGTTCGGGTGGTTTTAAAAGAAAACCCTAGCTGTTCTCAAGATAGCTCTTTGTTAATATTTGTGCCTCCATTTACCAGAAAAATTTCAGCCTCTCAAACCCTAGGTGCTAGCACTCTCAGGGTAACGAGTTAGTTCACCGTGTGTTTTTGATAGAGGGTGTTTGCACATTGTAGCGTCTGGTGATCGTTCGAGTTGCACATATAACATCAAAACCAGAATGCAAGAATATTGATTACGCTAAACATAGGTAATTTTGTAATCCCTCTATCGTCTTAATCATTTGGCTTGGGTCCTTGGAAGGAATTCGTGGACGTTTTCCGCGTTTAGGATTCCACGAATCCTAACAGTGGTATCAGAGCAACTTGCTAAACGATTAGGTTGATTCATTTGTGTTAATTGTATTGTTGAATATATGTATGATATATATGTGAATTTAAATGGTGTATATCAGCATGTTCATATGATTATAATTTTAGAATACTTAGCATGCGAATTGCCTAAATTAGTTTTAATATGTGCGTCTTAATTATTTGATCAGACCAGATTATTTGCAGATTATCTGTAAACTGGTCTATTTTAATATGATATGATATTGTAAGTATGCTATCCGTTATTCTATGTTGCAAATTATTTGTATTAATCTGCCATGATAATTTGTTATCTGCATCAATACAGTTAAAAGGGAACGCAGATTGTCTGTACTATGAAAATTCACGGCGATGATTACTAAGGGACCTCCGCCAGGGTCGCTGCCCCTTGGAACTTCGACTAACTATTCGTTATATATTATTCGTTAGTGTATTTTGATTGTAGTTGTGGATTATTCTGAAAAATTGTATTACTTGGCCCGTTTTACCCTAATATGATTGGCAAGTTTCATTCTGGTTGTTTTGAGTTGTAATTTTTAAATACGGCATGTGTGTCATTTTTCATGGTTGTAAAATTGTATTACTTTCCTAGAATAGGAATTATTTTAATTTTACTATCCAATATAAAAGAAGACGGCGGCCTACGTTTACAACCAAGGAGGAGTATGCTCAAGGCATTAGAGAATGCTCAACGAGTTCATATACCTAGATTGTCCACCTTAATCTTCACTTTACTCATGATGATCAATATAGGTTATAGGCCATACCATGTCACTTTTATTTATGTCTTGCATGCATATTTGATATGTTTATTTCATGCTTACTATAATCAATTTTTTATTTAAATTTTTTTTAAATGTCTTCCAAAATCGAACACTTGTTATTACGTAGATCATCATATAGTCATTCCTGCAAAAGTAGGATGCTTTTGATTATCTAAGTGAGACAAGATGGAAAATAGTTTTCCATATGTTTGATATGGTTTGACTTAACTGGGCTATTAAAATGGTTTTGGGCCTAGGGCATTATATGAGATTTTTAGCTAGGACATTTGATGCCTATCTCATTTAAAATTTGAGTTTTATTTAATTATAAGATTAAAGCCAATGCTTACTTATGATTAAAATAAAATACTTAAACAAAAATTTACCCACTAAGAAACATTAAAATGTTGAAGTTTCAAAAGTTTAAATGCTTTTAGTGGGAGTTTTTCATTAAGGCCTCAAAATTAATTACTTTGCATATTTTGTATGTAGATAATGGCAACAAACAGCTAGAATAACTTATTGCGATTTGTGCTAGAGAAAGACAAGCTTAGTGGGGCTAATTTTCTTGATTGGGCACGTAACTTAAGAATCGTTCTTAAGCAAGAAAAAAAGCTCTATGTTCTTGAAAATCCTATTCCCTCTACTCCAATAAATAACACTCTAAAAGCTGAAAAAGATGCTTATAGTAAGCACAAAAATGACTCCAACGATGTTACTTGCCTCATGCTAGTAACCATGAACTCTAAACTTCAAAAATAGTTTGAAGAAATAGAGGCATATGACATAATTGTGCATCTCAAGGAAATGTTCCAAGAGTAAGCACGGCAAGAGAGATTTGAAAATCATAAGGCATTAAATGTATGTAAGATGGTTTTTGGCACCTCGGTAAGTGCTCATATCCTTAAAATGAAGGGCCATCTTGATCATCTTGAAAAGCTTGGTGCTCCTATTAATCATGACTTGGCCCACAGATTTGATCTTAGGCTCATTACTTCCCGAGTATGACCAGTTTGTCATGAATTTTAACATGCATATTATGAGAAATCCATTACCAAATTGCATGGGATACTAAAACAAGCTGAACTAAATATTAAGAAGAATACTCCTAGTATTCTAATTATTCAAAAAGGGAAAGGGAAAAAGAATAACCAAAAGGGCAAAGTTATGGCTAGTAAGGGTAAAGACAAGGCTAAGTCTAAGTTCAAGCCCAAACTTAAGGCTAAGACACCAAAGGAGGGAGCTTGCCATCATTGTGGAGAACAAGGACATTGGTTAAGAAATTGCAAGCTCTATTTAGAAGCAAAGAAGAAGAAGGACAGTGAGACTGCCACTTTAGGTATTTATGTTATAGAAATTAATTTATCTACTTCTGATTCATGGGTATTGGATACCGGTTGTGGATCTCACATTTGTGTAAATGTGTAGGGTCTAAAAAGGAGTAAAGCCTTGACAAAAGCCGAGGTGGACCTACGAGTTGCGAATGGAGCAAAAGTTATTGTAGTAGCTGTAGGAACTTTTGAATTAATTTTGCCCAGTGGGCTTGTTTTAGAACTGAATGATTATTTTTGTGTTCCTGCTATGAGTAGGAATATTATTTCACTCTCATGTTTAGATTTAGAAGATTTTGAATTTGTTATTAGGAATAACATTTGCTCCATTAATAAAAATAGCATTTTTTTATAGAGATGCCTCATTATCAAATGGGCTCTATATTCTCAATCTTCATGGATCTTCGAACAAGTATATCTATAGCATTAATACTATGAGATTGAAATTCAACGATTTAAATTAGACTTACTTCTAGCATTGTCATTTAGGCCATATAAATGAGAAACGCATAACAAGGCTTCATAGTGATGGGCTTCTAAATTCGTTTGATTTAGAATCTTACGAAATATGTGATTTTTGTTTATTAGGTAAAATGACTAAGGTACCTTTTAAGAGACAAAATGAAAGGGCAACTAATTTATTGGGTCTAATACATACTGATGTATGTGGACCAATGAATACACATGCTAGAGGAGGATTTCAGCACTTTATTGCATTTACGAATGATTTTAGCAAATATGGCTATCTATATCTGATGAAACATAAATCTGAATCGTTCAAAAAATTCAATGAATTTCAGAATGAAGCACAAAATCAACTTGGCAAAAGCATCAAAACACTTCGATCAGATCAAGGTCATGAATACTTAAGTCACGAGTTTGATGAGCACCTTAAGAATTGTGGAATTATCTCCTAATTAACTCCACCTAGAACACCTCAATGGAATGGTGTATTTGAATGGAAAAATCAGACTTTATTAGATATAGTTCAATCAATAATGAATTAAACTGATCTTCCAATCTCCTTTTGGGGTTATGCCATGGAAACTGCTGCATTCATACTAAATCGGGTTCTATCTAAATCGGTTCAGAAAATGCCATATGAGATATAGACTAGGAGACAACCTAGTTTGTCATTTCTCAAGATTTGGGGTTACAAAGTTTATGTAAAACATTTTTTATCTGATAAACTTACATCCAAATCAGATAAATGCATATTTGTAGGGTATCCTAAAGAAACTAAAGGATATCAATTTTATCTTCCAAAAGAAAATAGAGTAATTGTTGCTCAAAATAGATTCTTTCTAGAAAAGGAATTTATTTCCAAAAGAATTAGTGGGAGTGAAATACATCTTGATAAGATTCAAGAGTCACAATTAGTATCTGAACGGAATAATGAATCTCGATTAAATGGCTCACAAGTCCAAGATGAGCCTACTTTTATAGAACAAGGACCTCGAAGATCTGATAGGGTTCGTCAACAGCCTGAGAGACAAGGATTCCTCATCATTGACGATCACATTGTGGAGCTTATGGTTAATGATGAGCCCACTTCCTATCAAGAAGCCATTAAGAGTTCTGACTCTAGAAAATAGTTAGAGGACATGAAGTTTGAGATGTAATCTATGAATGATAACTAAGTCTGGACTTTGGTTAATCTACCTGAAGGTTCAAAAACCATTGGGTGTAAATAGGTTTTCAAAAAGAAAACAGACATGGAGGGAAATATGCATACTTACAAAGCACAACTGGTAGCAAAAGGTTATGGACAAACTCATGGTATAGACTATGATGAAACATTTTTACCAGTAGTAATGCTTAAATCTATTAGAATTCTTCTTACTATAGCAGCATATTATGATTATGAGATATGACAAATGGATGTCAAAACCACGTTCCTTAATGGAAACTTACTTGAGGATATGTACATGACATAACCTGAGGTTTTTGATGATCCTTTGAATTCTAATAAAGTGTGCAAGCTTTAAAGATTTATTTATAGATTGAAGCAAGTATCTCGAAGCTAGAGTCTTTATTTTGATGAAGAAATTAAAGAATTTAACTTATCAAAAATGAAGATAAGCCTTGTGTTTATAAGAAAATTAGTGGGAATGCAATAGTCATTTTGGTACTTTATGTTGATGACATCTTACTCATTGGAAACGACATCCCAACTCTACAAAGTGTAAAGACATGGTTGGGAAATTGTTTCTCATTGAAAGACTTAAGTGAAGCTGCCTATATTTTAGGTGTAAGGATCTATAGAGATAGATCTAGAAAGTTAATTGGACTAAGTCAAAGTGCATATGTTAACAAGTTACTGAAAAGGTTCAATATGCAAGACTCTAAGAGAAGATTCTTGCCAATGTCATATAGCATTAAGTTCAGAAAAACTCAAAGTCCTTCCACAATGGATAAAGAAAAGTGCATGAACAAGATACCATACGCTTCCGCTATAGGATCTATCGTGTACCCGATGTGTCATATGCATTAAGCATGATAAGCATGTTCCAGTCAAATCCTGGAGAGCCACACTGGACTCTGTCAAGAACATACTGAAGTACTTAAGAAGAACTAAAGATATGTTCTTAGTTTATGGAGGATAAGAAGGCGAGCTAGTTGTAAATGGTTACACTGATGCTAGTTTTCAGTCTGACATCAATGATTATAGATCGCAATTGATTTTTTTATTTTGCTTGAATGGAGGTTCTATAAGCTAGAAAAGTTCAAAGTAAGACACCGTGATTGATTCCACTATAGAAGCTAAGTATATAGCTACCTTAGCTGTAGCTAAAGAAGTAGTTTGGATTAAAAGTTCATTACAGAACTAGGTGTAGTTCCTAGTATTGTGAACCTAGTGGATCTTTATTGTGACAACAATGGAGCCATTGTACAATCTAAGGAACCAAGATCACATCAGCGATCCAAACATATACTTAGATGTTTTCATCTCATTCGAGAAATTGTTGATAGAGGAGATGTCAAAGTATTCAAGGTATTAACTGATGACAATGTTGCAGATCCACTAACAAAGCCTCCCCCATCGTCTAAACATGTTAGTTATACTAGATCAATGAGATTACGGTTTTTGTCAAATTGGTCTTAGTCTAAGTGGGAAATTGTTGGGGATATGCCCTAGAGTCAATTTGTACATATACTATTATCATTATGTATTATGTAATAATACGAGGTATTTCTTTTCATGAATAGTGGATTTAGTTTTGTGATCATGAAGTACGTGACTTGATTGTAAAACCCTACAATCAATACAATGACTATTCTTAAACTGTCCCTAAGCAATTATTATTAGTAGAACAATAATAAATTAAGATTAGTATGTTTGTGACTTGATGGTTGTTTTACTGGTCATGGATATATGTGATATCAAGTCAAAACATAAATAAATGTTAGAGAACATTGTATTGGACATGACCCACTGTGAGAGTACTTTATAGAACATGTCATAAGTACTTTCTAGCCATAATGATATTAAAAGTCCTTCGACCTAAATTTAGCATAGTTTCCTATTAGATAAATTCTATATTTTGATGTTGACTAAAGTTATCTTTAACTAGATAATAAATTAGACCACTGTTGGATATTGAATAAATAAGGGAGAGGAATATGATTCATCGTGAAGGAATTTGTCCCTCTCAATTATGGGAGAGATATCGATGGGCCCCTTGATAAGTTAGACTGTTAAAATGTATGGTCGTGCTCAAATATATCAATCTGAGATATTGATATCATTTGTTTGAATAGTCTATTATGAGATCAAGAAATAATTGATTAATCTTAATAAAGATGACACTCTATGCCTTATGCTTAATCTGGATATCGTGTCACAAAAAGATTAAATATAAAGTTATGGTTTAGTTCAAAGAAATCACTGATCTTCATTTAACCTAGATAGTTATAATGTTTGTTAGAAAATGCTTATAACTTGTGGGCCATTTAAATGTAATTTGGGCACACTGCTAGTGTTAAATGAATCTATAGGGTCAGACAATAAGCAAACTCGTTAGGTTATTTTTCTAGTAATCAGGTTCGATGAATCTGAAAATATGTCTAAGTTAATCGAACCTAGAAAATTGACCATATATAATGAATCTGGAAATATGTCCACATTGTTGTATCGGATAATGTCCAGATTGTAAGAATCTGACTCGATAAATTAATTAGTTAAATTATCGAGATTATGGCATAATCTTATCATATCAGTGTAATTTAATTTGAATTTAAAATAAACTATGATAAGATATTATTAGAGTTGGAGTCCAAGAGGTTCAGGTGATTTTAAAAGAAAACCCTACCTATCTTTTGAAGATAGCTCTCTGTTAATATTCGTGCCTTCATTCACCAGGAAAATTTAAGCCTCTCAAACCCTCGGCTCTAGCACTCCTGGGGTGATGAGTTAGTTCGCCGTGTGTATTCGATAGAGGGCATTCGCACATTGCAGTGTCTGGTGATCGTTCGAGTTGCACGTATGACATCAAAACTAGAATCTAAGGATCTTGATTATGCCAAACATAGGTAATTCTGTAATCCTTAGATTGTCTTTATCATTTGGCTTAGGTCCTCGAAAGGGATTCGTGGATATTTTTCGCATTTAGGATTCCACGAATCCTAACAAAACCTACTACCACTAATTCCATATTTGATTTATATAATTCTGATCATGAAAAGCATGATGATCCTAATGAATTTCTAATTGACATGTTTCTTGAACTGAAAAAACTATCTAGAAGAAATAAAGAAATGAAGATGAAAATTGATTGCTTGTTAGATGAGAATGCAAAGCTGTTAAATAAGAATAAAGTCTCTCTTGAGTAATATATGTGTGCAAATATGGAAAACGATGTTATCATCACTGTCTTGCATCACGTGTCTCTAAAAAATGAATGCTTATGTGATAAAATTCATTCTTTTGAAATTATGGTTAGCAATTTTGATGATATGAAAAAAGAGTCAATGATCTTACTACATGCATTAAAAAGTTTACAAATAGCAAAAACAACTTAGAAAAATTTCTTGGCACTCAACACTTAGCTGGAAACCAATATGATCTAGGTTATAGGCATGAGATCATAGCCGAGAACTACAAATCTCACTTTGTAAAGGCAGTCTTATCATATATGACACACAAGTGGTGCACATACTATGAAAAATTTAGACACAAAGCATCTAAGTGTTATATTAAGAAAAAAGTTGAATCCAATGCAAAAACAGTTTATAAAATTAGAGAAACCATTACTAACCCTTGTGGACCCAAGAAAATGTGGGTACTAAAAACCACTCTCTCTTCTTATGTATAGGTATATTCATTGGAGAAAATGAGCTTCACAAAAGGGTTCTTAGATAGTGGATGTTCAGGACACATGACCGGAAATGTAGATCTATTAGAAGATGTGCAAGCAACAAATGATTGATTTGTTACCTTTGGAGACAAATAGAAAGGGAAATTTCTTGGCATAAGTAATATTAGTAAAGCATCTTCGATCATTATCAAACAAGTGTTATTAATTGATAAGCTGAAATATAACTTGCTTAGCATTAGTTAATTATGTGGTAATGGTTGCAAAGTAATTTTTGAGATAGATTCTTGCTCTATTTTGGATATCTCAAATAATGAAATAATTTTTGTTGCTAACCATGTTGGAAATGTTTATGTATTCTATCTTAATAATCTCATGGCTCACAATATTAAATGCATTTATGTGTATGACAATGATGGCTATCTTTGGTATAGAAGATTAGGCCATGTATTATTTGATTTGCGAAACAAATTATCCTCAAAAGAGCATGTTAGAGGACTGCCCAAAATGAAGTTTGATAAAAGTAAAGTATGTGATGCATGTCAATTTGGAAAACAAATTAAAACTTCTTTCAAACCCAAGAAAATAATTTCTACCTCAAAACATCTAGAATTAATACATATGGATTTGTTTAGACAATGACGACCACTAGCCTTCGTGGTAAGAGGTATGCTTATATTTTAGTAGATAATTTTTCAAGATTTACATGGCCTTTGTTTTTTGGACAAAATGATGAAGCATTTTCTGAATTCTCAAAATTATTCAAATGCGTCCAAAACTCTATTAGATGCAAACTGATTTCCATCAGGAGTGATAATGGGAGAGAATTTTGCAATAGTTAGTTTACAAACTTTTGTGATGAAAATGGAGTTTTTCATAACTTTTTAGCTACTAAAACCCCTCAACAGAATGGTATTGTTGAGAGGAAAAATCAAACTTTGCAAGAAATGGCTTAACCTATGATTTGTGAAAACTCTCTTCCAAAATACTTTTGGGTTGAAGCTATAAATACAACATGCTATATTATAAATCAAGTGATGTTGAGACTTTTTCTAAGAAAAACACCATTTGAGTTTATGTTTGACAAAACTCCATTACTTTCTTATTTCAAAGTATTTTGCTGCAAATGTTTTTTTCTTAAAACTTGAGGTAATCTTGGAAAATTTGATAGCAAATCCGATGAGACTATATTTCTTGGATACTCTTCTAATAAAAAGGCATATAGAGTATACAATAAGGGAACTCTATGTGTAGAAGAATCCTTACATATTGTCTTTGATGAATCTAACAATTATACTTTAAGAAAAGATGATGATGATAAAAAAAAAAAATACCCTCCATACTTTTGAAGTGTTGAGAGAGATGCTCTCAACTCCCTTGAGTTCACTTCTCGTTCTTGATTTCCATGGCTGATCTTTATGCTACAGTGAATGTAAACGTATCCCTTGTTGGTTAGTTACCCTCAATTTCTACTTATATGGTTTTTGTTCACTGTGTAGCTATATTGTATGTGTTTGTTGTATTCTAGAATGCTACTTCTCTTGCCTACCTGATTATGAACTCTGGACAATTTGCTGTTTTCATGGTTCATTTGTCACTTGGTTATGCTAATGCCATATGTAATATGTGTCCTGTATGATTGTGGTTGGGTTGGTGCTACTGCTATCCTTTTTTTCCCCCATGTTATCCTCCCTTACTCTCTTATAATTTTATTATATCCCTGCCAATAATATCCTAGCTAGTAGTGCAGTTATATGTTAATCAGTTGGATAGAAGTCTGTTGGCTGATTGTAGGAGGCTGTTCCATCTTGTCTGGGAACATCTGATGTCTTTTAGTTTAGCCTCTCTTCTTGGTCATCTGATATGCCATCAAAAGGGTTTCTTTGATCTTCATAAACCACTATTTTCATGTGAATACCAATTTGTCAGTCCCTCCTTACTGTTTTCTCAGATGCGATATTCTGCCTAGGTATTATATCTGATTTCAAACTTAACTAACCCACCTCTCTCTTGACCTATAATCTTTCAGCCTCGTAGCTTCTTTCCATGACAGTCAGGTAGTTAGTTTACCAAACCCAGGATATCATTATCTTATTTTTAGGTGCTTGTCTTCTTCCCTCTATCTGTTGGCTATATTCATCTTTTTTTAATCTGAGGGACTGGACCTAATGGTCCAGACCAGACGTCGTAAAAAAGGTCACAAAAAGGGGGTTATTTCAGCTTTACCAAGGGCAGGCTCGCCAGATATGTCCATATCTATAGAGCTGCCCAATGTTAACCCCCCAACTCTCTCCCAGCTTTTTGAATCGAATTCCTCCATCCCTACCGCCCCTCTAACATTTGACCTTCTAGTCAGAGTGAACCAACTCCAACCCCCAGAAACGTCCAAACCCTCTTGCCCAGTATCTGTCCAAATGGGGAGCATGAACCCGGAAGTACCTGAGACCTCGTCCCTCCTGGGCCCTTTGTAGGGGACAACACAAACTCCTAACCAAAACTACTGTCCCCTTCCAAGCCTTTGGACTCCAATCAAATTACTCGTACTTGGGCTAATATCGTGAAAGGAAACTGTGTGCAGCAGAATGGTATGAGGCTAGGCCATATTCCCAGCCTGGGTAATCTCATTGACATTGAGGCATTGGACTTAGTGGATGTTGAGGACAAGCTAGGTTTTTGCCTTGTTGGGATGTTTGCGGGCAGGTTTCCTGGAATGAAGGCAGTCATGGATCTCACCAAGTAATGGGGTGTTCAATCTAAAGTGCATAACCATGCTTCTAGGTGGCTGATCTTCTGATTTAGAACAGATGCCGATAGGCAACAGGTTCTTTGTGGGGGACCTTATGCTGTGTTTGGATGTTCACTTATGCTCAAGATGATGCCGTCGAAATTTGATTTCTCCCTCGATGAAGTGAGCATAATGCCTATATAGGTCACATTTCCAGCCTTGCCTCAGGGCTGCTAGAACATGAGAGCTTTAAGTAAAATTACCTCTGTTGTTGGCATTCCAGTGATGACCGATATGCTTACTGCTACATTTGATAATGTATCACATGCTAGAGTACTGGTCAAAGTGGATGTGTCAAGCTTCTAGTGAAGGTGGTGCCAATTCGATTGCCATCCAGTAAGATCAAGCAACAGGCCATCAAATTTGAATTTGAACCATCCTATTGTACTTTCTACTATAAATTTGGGCATGTCACGGAGGCATGCATAGGGGAAAAATGAAAAGAAAGGAACAAATGCTGGCTCCCAAGACTGATGGAATTAACATAGGGCAAAAGGGAAAGACAAACAAACGGAGAAGGTCGTTGTCTGCACCAGCTGGACAGAACAATCATCGGTGTTCACCCTCACCTGGTTTGAATAGGAATTTACGCAATGATAAGGGGAAATAACCTGCCAACTGGTTAGAGTAGGATAACAGCCATAGCATGCACAATACACTACCTGTGCCTATGTGCAATGAGCATGGCATGGACAAGGCTGCTACCAACGACATTTAAGGACAAAGAGGGGCTGCTGAACATGATGCACCCTCTTCATCTGTCAGACTAAGTAACTAGTTCAGGAATAGAAGAGGTTGGTCCAAAGTACGACGTGGGGGACACCAACAATGGCATTCAAAATCATAGTTGAATGTACATTTTGAAAACAAAAATTCTGTCTCTCCTACTAGGACTGACGGATGTGTTAATGATGCTCCAAAAGACAAGAGGAATGCCGGTAAGGCAACAGTTTAGGCAACAAAATTCATTTGTTCGGTATGGAAGAAATATGTACAACGCAGTGTTGACTTGATTGGTGCCCAACGGGGACTGTACACGATTTACATTGGTAAAAGACCTATTGTTTTTAAGTAAATGATCCATGTGAATGGTGGTCTTTCACAGTAAGGTATGGATCGGGGGTTACTTAACACTTAAATGTTTGTTCTTTACCAATTGGTGAGAATGGAAATCTCATCATGCTTAGGTTATTGTGTTAAGAATTCCAAATGAGAAATGGCTTACCTTTAGCCAATGGGTAGTCCACTCATTTCATAGCATGAGCATATATCGAATACATAGAACAAGACCTATAATAGTGGTTTCTAAAAGTATTATTTAGAAAAAATTCAGACTATTACTGCTACAGCGTAGACTAACACTCAACTGCTTGAATATGAGTTGGTGGTCTGACGAAACTGGAAGCATGTACTTTAATATGCTGTGGTTGAGGTTCTATTGTAGAGTCGATATACTTGTATGTTGGGTATATGTGACTAGTTAGTTAAGACAGACTTATACAAGATAGTTTCTATACCAGATAGCTTCTGCGCTATATCGCCCTTTATACTATTCAAATGATCTAAATATCTAGGGCCCTGGGAAACATAACTTGGATGTTAGTTTTAGGGTAGCTCATTTGGAAAGCGGAAATATTCGAGGAGTCGTGGATCATTGGACTTGAGGTCTAAGAATGGTAGATGTCTTTTAGAGAGTTGTTAGTACACTCTTCCTCTCAAAAATATACGGCGATGTGTAGAGGGGTATTTTAGTTATTACACCTGTAGGTCGGAGACTTTGCTAACGTAACATTGTCCTTGGAGATAATATTTTCTTATGGTGATATTAGAAAGTATTTAAAATATAAAATACAAATATTTATATAGAAAGGGTATTTTGGTCATTTCAGTAACTAAGGCGATGTATCTTAATCCCCGGAATAGCCCATAAGTCCTGATGGATCTGGGTGAAGGATTTGGTCTTGGATAAACTGAGTTTTATTTTATTCAGGTAGCCTGGTTTATTTATTGGGCTAGAATAATATAAAAGGCCCAAGAGAGAGAATAAAATAATTACCTAATTTAATTGGTTAATTAATTATTCAGGTAGATTAAATAATTAGAAATTAACTTGGGCTTATATTAGGTATCAGGCTTGTTTATTTATTTAGGTTCTTTTTGGGCTTGTTTATTTATTTATGGGCTTTATTAAGTCCAAGATTAAATAAATAAATTAAAGGCATGTTATAATCTATGGGCCACTTAGTCCAAGAATAGAAAATAATTAAAGCCGGCCCAATAGCTAGAACGAAATCCATACAGAGGTTTTTGGTTTGGTTTTTAACCCTAGCTATACCTCTGAATGAAGAGAGTGGAACGCGATTTAGTTGCTAATGGTGTAGACAGAGTGTTACGAAAAAGATAGAAAAAATATAGCCGGAATTTCTCTCTCTCTCTTGTGCTTTTTCTCTAGGTTTCAAATAGAGGACACAAATACAAGGAACACTCTTAATGCTGCTCGATAGTAGATCATCAAGAAGAGATTGAGACCATTCTCTTTAACCTATTGTTCTCACCAGCATTATGAAGCGGTAGATATATTTTGGAAACCCAAAGGCTTAGCATTGATTAGATGAAGCCGAAGGATTGTAGGACAACAACCAAAATTATCAACCAAAAGGGAACCGGAGACTTCAAGCATTCAGCAAGAAGTGGTCCAGACATCTTCTTCCGTGCTAACAAGGTCATTTAAACGCAGAGGTATTATAATTCTTAAAGCTTCCGCTGCCTCTGGTTTGATATTATGCATGCTTCTGTGTTTATTTTTGTCGTATTTTACCTTTAATTGGTATCACAGCATGCAAGTTTTTGCAAACATAGGAAGCATGTTAGTTAAATAAAATCAGTCATATGATTATTTGACCTTATCGTTTGTGATCCTTCGTATTTTTCTGGTATGGGTAGATGGCTCTGTAAGTCTCATTGTGGAGACATAGGCTACTATAATCTACTGCTTTCTTAGATGAAACATGTAAGCCCACTCTTTTAAAGGGTATAGGCGATTGTTTGGTTTTTTAATGGCTCGTTTTTATCGAGTCAGCAAGTGCTACTGTAGAAATTAGAGAAGAAAATTAGAGTAAATTCTACAGAAAAACGAAGAAGAAGACATCACTGTTCATCGGCTCTGTTGGGAAATATGCCCTTTAAGACTAGGTTTCTAATGTAAACATCGAATGTTTTAATAAAAGAATTTATTTTTAGAAATTATTTGTGAATTTACAATTTTATTTGTACACAATTACGTTTGGAAAAGACCCAGTGTATTTAGGTAAGTGGTCCATGTGAATGGAGGTCTTTCACAGTAAGGTATAGATCACGGGTTACTTAACACAGAAACATTTGTTCTTAACCGATTGATGAGAATGGGAATCTTGTCATGTTTAGGTTATTATGTTATGAATTCCAAATGAGGAATGGCTTACCTCTAGCCTGTGAATAGTCCACTCACTTCATGACATAAGCGTATTTCAAATACGTAGAACAGGACCTGTAGTAGTGGTTTCTTAAAAGTACTATATGGTAGAAACCTAGACTATTACCGCTACAGCGTGGACTAGTACTCTACAACTTGAGTATGAGTTGGTAGTCTGACGAAGTTGGAAGCATATACTTTGATATGCTATAGTTGAGGTTTTATCGTAGGACCAATATACTTGCATGTTGGGTATGTGTGACTAGTTAGTTAAGACAGACTTGTACATAATAGTTTCTATACTATATCGCCCCTTGTGGTTGTCTAAATGATCTAAATATCCAGGGCCCTGGGAAACATGACTTGGATGTTTGCTTTAGGGTAGCTCCATTGGAAAGCGGAAACAATCCAAGAAGTCGTGGATCATTGAACTATAAGTCTAAGGATGGTAAATGTCATTTAGAGAGGTGTTAGTACACTTCTTCCTCTCTAAATGTATGGCGATGTATAGAGGGGTATTTTAGTCATTACACCTGTAGGTCAGAGACTTTGCTAACGCAGTACCGTCTTTGGGGTTAATATTTCCTTATGGTGATATTAGAAAATATTTAAAATGCAAAATATAGATATTATATAGCAAGGGTATTTTGGTCATTTTAGTAACTAAGGCGGTGTGTCTTTTGGTCTCTAATTTAGACCGTTAGTCCTAATTAAATATAGGCTAAGGAATTAATCTTAAATTAAATGAATTTTATTTTATTTAAGTAGCCTGATTTAATTATTGGGCTAAAATAAAATAAAGGTCCATGGAAAGAGAGAATTAATTAAATTAGTTTGGTGGGTTAATTAATTATTCAGGGCTTTAGCCTATTTTGAATAATTAAAGATTAACCTGGGACTAAACTAATATAGGCTTATTTATTGGATTAGTTTATTTGGGCTGGGAAATTAATTATTTGTTGGGCCATTTATTTAGTTCTAATGAGAATAATTAATTTAGTGCAAAAAGGCTAAACTAAGAGTCCAATGGGCCAGTTCAGTTTAACCTAGGGTTTTATTTAGGTTAAACAGGAGGATTGGGAATAACGTTTTTTTTTTTACTGCCTCTTCTCTGTGAAAAAACCAGACGTCTCTCTCTCTCTCTCTCTCTCTCTCTCTCTCTCTCTCTCTCTCTCTCTCTCTCTCTCTCTCTCTCTCTCCCCAGGAAATATTCCTTAGTCTATGAGTTGTTCATCAAACGAAATTAGGTAGGCCATATATTGGAAGACCGAGAGTTTGGCGTTCACCTATATGCAAAGACGGAGTAGGAGGCTTGCAGGAATCACACCAGAGATTTCCACCAGCACACCTACCCCGATTCCACACATTCCGGTCCAGCCAATTCTTAGAACAAGGAAAGAGGTAAGAAATTTTTTAACCTCGGAGTCCCGCTAGAGTGGGACCAGCGCCAGATCTGTTCGAGATCCCCTGTTCTTCAGTTTTTTTCAATTTTTGGATTTTTGCTTCCGCTACGTGCTCTGTGTTTTTGCTTCTTAAGCCTTCAATTGGTATCAGAGCTATGAAGGTTTTGTGAAAATATAGGAAGCATGCATCTAGTTGAATAAAACTAGACACATATATGTGATTAAACCATGATCCTTCACTATTTTGGTATGGATAGATTCTCTATTAATCCTCACGGATTGAGGTATAAGAGATTTGTAATTTACTATTTTTCTTAGCAAATCGTGTAAGCCCAATGTTAATAAGTATAGGTGGTTGTTGGTTTTGGTTGATTTCATGGTATTTGGGTTGAAATCGGAGAGCCAATAAAGCCAGAAGTTGTGTAGAAAAACAGAGAAAATTTGCAAAAAAAAAAAAAAAAAAAAAAACTGTAGGAAGAGATTCAGCGTACCGCAACCGGCACTGCTTGGGGTGCTGGAACCAGCGCCAGCTCGGGTCTGGAATCGGGTCCGCGTGCTAGTTGCTCATGGGTTCTGGTTCTATACGGCATGTGCAGTGGACCACAATTCAGATGGGTGCCGGATCCAGTGCAGCGAGTGCAGTGGACCAAAGAGAAAATTTTTAATTTTCCTTGTAATTTTTCTTGTAATTTCTTTTGGTTTTAGGGTCCATACCAAGTGAAGTTAATATTTTACAATAGTTAATATTTAAGGAATATTTTTGCATGAAAAATATTAGTAAGGGATTTTAGGATTAAGCAAGACTATTAATTAATTTATTAATGTGTTTAATTCTTTAATCTGGGCATTTAGGTTTAAAAAATAGAAGAGCATGAAAAGGTCTACTGTTTTCTAGCATGTTATTTATTTTTATGTACCTATGTGCACGGTTTCTCAAAGACCAAAGTCTTTGGAATATTTTTGACAAGAAAACATTTTTCTAAAAATTAAATGGTTATTTTAACTTGAACAAAAATTAATCCTTAGATATTTTCTCAAAGGATTAAATCCTTGACATAGAAAATATATTGGATTTAGATATTTTTGTAAGTTAAAATAGAAAGCCATTTTGTTTTATTTTGGCACAAGAAAAATTGTTTCGTCAAATAAACTTGAGACCAAAGTCTTTAAAACGTTTTAATTGGAAGATTTTTGAAATCATTAAGTTTTTAACTTAAATAAAATTAGTCTATGGAAAAATCTCTCAAAGGATATATACCTTGACATAGAGATTTTAATGGATTTAGATATTTTATTTTTGAGTTTAGGGAAAATTTAATGGAAATTTTCAAGGGGATATTTTTCAGAAAATCCTTGTTTTAAAAGACTAAGTGGGAGAGGGGTTCAAACGGCCCCAAGGCTTCCATCACGATCCTCATTAGAGATCGTGGATCCCCTCGCGTTACCCTGGAAATGAACCTGTATTGGATAGGGATACCACAAGGATCTAGATCTAATGGAGGGATGTAATTAATAACCCGGGGCACGTACTATGATCGGCCAGCCCCTCATTGGAGGTCATAGTGCGAGGTTTGTCCATAGAAAATGAGAAGAAACGGCTATCTCCTTGAGGGAGTTATCTTCTAGATCATTACCTAGAAGGGAAATTAATTTGTGGTGGTTAACACACTTAGTTTAAGGAACTGTTAATCTTCCCAAGAAGCTACGCCAATTTTCCTAAGAGTCAAATTAATTATTATCAGTTTTGATAATAAGGATAAAGTGCACATATTTGTTTTGTTTTCTCAAACTAAATCTTTTTCTTTTATTTTTTATTTTTTAGAAATGGTGGGAGGTTCTTTTAGTCCATTGGCCATTATTCTGAGAGAGAATAAGCTAACAGGACCAAATTATGTGTATTGGAAGAGGAACTTGGACATAATACTCACAGCGGAAGAGTATACGTACGTCCTTTACGAAACGTAATCGGGAAGGGTTCCACCGTTGAGGAGTGTGAGGTTGAGAAGGCATGGAAGAAGGCTGATGAGATGGCTCGTTGTTACATGTTGACCTCCATGTCTAATGTGCTGTAATCCAAACATGAGCACATGGCCACTGCGTATGACAACTCAATCACTAGCTACGATATTTGCGGATAAGAGCTGGCCCGCAAGTTAGGAGGCTCTTTGAACTATCATTAACACTAAGATGGCTGAGGGAGCATCAGTCAGAGAGCATATGCTCAAGATGATTGCTGCTTTCGAGGAGGCAGAAATCTTAGGGGCTATCATTGACAACGAGAGCCAACTGGACATGGTTCTCAAATCTCTACTGGGTTCTCTTACTCATTTCAAGTTGAATTACAACATGAACAAGTTAAACATGGGTTTAATTGAGTTGATAAAGGAACTCCAGATGGCGGTGAAGGTTATGAAGCCACAATCAAAGACTATGATTGCTAAGGCTTTATATTCTAAAACTGGGCCTAAGCCCAGAAAGTTCAAAAAGAAGAAGGGGAACGCTACGACCCAGCGCAAGGACAAGCCCAAGGGCAAGTGCTTCAAATGTGGACTGAAGGGACACTGGAAAAAAGAGTGTCCAGATCTTCAAGCTAAGAGAAACCCCACATGTAATATTTTCTATCTTGAGGCTATATCAATGGTTGGATAAACTTTCACTTGGATTGTTGATTTATGAGCCACTGATCACATCTGTAACTCCTTGTAGGGGTTTAGAAATATTAAAAGACTCCAAAAAGGCAAACATGGACTACGCGTGGGAAATGGAACACAAGTTTGGATCCTTGCAGTGGTAGAGCCAGATATTGATTTTATTGTAATAGAATAGTGGTTTTGAAAGATATTTCATATGTACCTGGATTTCGACAGAATTTGATTTCGGTTGCGAAACTAATAAATCAAGGATATTCTGTATCTTTCTATTCTGGTATTTCTATGAATAGAGATGGAGAAATTTTATGTACTGGGCACATGTATAGAAATCTATTTTTCTTAAACCCTATTAACAATCAATTAAATAACGCTCAATCTAAACCTTTAATAAGGAAGAGAAAGACCAATGTCATTAAATCTTATCTTTGGCATCTAAGGTAGGGTCATATCAACTCAACTAGGATTTAGAGGTTAATCCATGATGGGCCTTTGGGCTTATTGAGATTGAAAAATTGGTCTCAGTGTTTATCCTGCCTAATTGGAAAGATGACCAAAAGGTCATTTACCTCTAAGGTAGATAGAGCCAAGGAGGTGTTGAATCTTGTTCACACTGATGTGTGTGGTCGCTTGTCTACACTTACTAGAGGGGGTTTTAAGTACTTCATCACTTTCCTGGGTGATTGTATAAGGTTTGGTTACATTTACCTGATGAGACGCATATCTGACTCTTTTAACAAGTTCAAAGGATTTAAGGCTAAAGTGGAGCCTCGAACAGTTAAATTAATTAAGACCTTACGATTGGATCGTGGTGGAGAGTACCTCCTGGGTGAATTCAAGGACTACATAATACATCATGGGATAGTATCCCAACTCTCTGCGCTGGGGACACTCCAGTAGAACGGAGTAGCTGAGAAAAGGAATAGGACATTGATGGAAATTGTCCGAAGCATGATGTCTCATGCTACTCTTCCAATGTCTTTTTGGGGATATGCCTTGGAAACAGCAGCATACATTTTGAACTTGGTGCCTTCCAAGTCTGTACCTAGGAATTTTTATGAGATGTGGACTGGGCATAAGCCAAGTCAGAATCATCTCAGGATCTAAGTTTGTCCAGCTTATGTACTGGTCAAGGGAGACAAGTTGGAACTAAGATCAGAATTATGCTATTTTGTTGGGTATCTAAAAAGGACAAAGGGTGGTTATTTTTATCATCCTAAGGAGCAGAAAGTACTGGTTAGTACTAATGCTAGATACATAGAGGATGATCAGTGTACTTCCAGGAAAGGTTCAACTAGGTTGGAACTTGAGAAAAAGTTATCTTTGGAATCAACTTTTTTTGACATGATTATGGAACAAGAAAAGGTACAACCTCAAGAGCCTGTACAAAATGGAGTCTCATCGTAATGGGAGAGTGTCTAGGGTTCCAGAGTGATGGACTGGAGAAGCTTTTGAGCTAGTCTCCGACTATCAGGAACAAGATGCTAATGTAAATCTATGGCATGAAGCAATGAATGTCGAGATTGAGTCTATGTACTTTAATTAGGTTTGGGATCTTGTAGCTTCACCTGAAGGGATAAAACCCATAGGGAGTAAGTGGGTTTACAAGAGAAAGAGGAGAGTGGATGGGAAGGTGGAAACTTTCAAAGCTAGGCTTGTGGCGAAAAGGTATACTTAGAAAGAGAGAATCGACTATGAGGGAACCTTTTTCCTGGTAGCCATTCTTAAATCCATCCGTATCCTCCTTGCCATCACATATCATTATGACTATGAATATGGAAAATGGATGTCAAGATGGCATTTTTAAATAGCCATCTTAGCGAAGACATCTATATGTCCCAACCGGAAGGCTTTATTGCGGAAGGCCAAGAACATATGGTTTGCAAGCTTAAGAAGTCCATTTATGGACTTCAGTAGGCATCGAGAGCATGATATATTCATTTTGATGAGACTGTAAAGTTTTATGATTTTATTCAAAACGAGGATGAACCATGTGTATACAGGAAACTTGAAGGCAATAATGTGATTTTTCTTATCTTATATGTGTATGATATTCTACTCATTGGAAAAGATGTAGGGTTATTGTCATCTATAAAGGTTTGGCTATCTAGTCAATTCTGTATAAAGAACTTGGAAAAATTAAACTATATTCTCGGGATTAGACTTCTTAGAAATAGGAAGCAGAGAATGTTAGGTTTATCCCTAGTAGCATACATTGATAAGATGTTGACCAGGTACAGCATAGACTCATGCAAGGGAGCTCTAATTTCTTGTAGACATGGGTTGTCTTTTTCTTCAAGGGACTGTCCAAAGTCTCAAGAAGAAAAGGACAGAATTAGTTGAATTCCCTATGCTTCAGCTATGGGAAGTCTCATGTACGCCATGCTGTGTACTAGGCCAGATATCTGTTTTGCCGTAGGCGCAGTTAGCAGATATCAGTTAAACCCTGGGAAGGTTCATCGGTAGGCTGTAAAATATATTCTCAAGTATCTCAAGGAAACGAGAGAAAATCCACTAGTGGATATGTCTTCACCTGGTCTGGAGAAGCCATTTCATGGAGGAGTATCAATCAATCTTGCATTACTGACTCGATCATGGAAGCTGAGTATGTGGCAGCTTCGGAGGCATCTAAGGAAGTAGTCTGGCTCCGAAAGTTCCTTTCCGAACTAGGTTTCGTGCCATACATGGACAGACCGATTACGATGTATTGCGATAATACTGGAGCAGTATCACAATCTAAAGAACCCAGGAACCATAAGAAAGGGAAGCACATTGAGAGGAAGTATCACCTGATCCAAGATTTCATCCAGAGATGGGAAGTTGTGGTGGAACAGATTACCTCAAAGAATAATCTAGCTTATCTATTCACCAAGCCTTTGGCTAAGAGAGTCTTCAAGAGACATTTAGATGCCATAGGGGTGGGCACCTATGGACTTACATAGTCTTGGAGTGCAAGTGGGGGAATGTTGAGAAATATGCCCTCTTAGACTAGGTTTCTAATATAAACATCGAATGTTTTAATAAAAGAATTTATTTTCAAAAATTGTTTGGGAATTTTTAATTTTATTTGTGCATAATTACGTTTGGAAAAGACCCAGTGTGTTTAAGTAAGTGGTCCATGTGAATGGGGGTCTTTCACAGTAAGGTATGGATCATAGGTTACTTAATGCATAAACATTTGTTCTTAACCGATTGATGAGAATGGGAATCTTGTCATGTTTAGGTTATTATGTTATGAATTCCAAATGAGGAATGGCTTACCTCTAGCCTGTGAATAGTCCACTCACTTCATGACATAAGCGTATTTCAAATACATAGAACATGACCTATAGTAGTGGTTTCTTAAAAGTACTATATGGTAGAAACCTAGACTACTACCGATATAGCGTGGACTAGTACTCTACGACTTGAGTATGAGTTGGTAGTCTAACGAAGCTAGAAGCATATACTTTGATATGCTATAGTTGAAGTTCTATCGTAGGACCAATATACTTGCTTGTTGGGTATGTGTGACTAATTAGTTTAGACAGACTTGTACATGATAGTTTCTATACTATATTGTCCCTTGTGGTTGTCTGAATGATCTAAATTTCCAGGGCCTTAGGAAACATGACTTGGATGTTTGCTTTAGGGTAGCTCCATTGGAAAGCGGAAACAGTCCAAGAAGTCATGGATCATTGAACTAGAAGTCTAAAGATGGTAGATGTCATTTAGAGAGGTGTTAGTACACTTCTTCCTCTCTAAATGTATGGCAATTTATAGAGGGGTATTTTAGTCATTACACCTGTAGGTCAGAGACTTTGCTAACGCAGCACCGTCTTTGGTGTCAATATTTTCTTATGGTGATATTAGGAAATATTTAAAATGCAAAATACAACTATTTATATGGCAAGGGTATTTTGGTCATTTTAATAGCCAAGGCGGTATGTCTTTTGGTCCTTTGTATAGAGCGTGAGTCCTAATTAAATACAGGCTACGGAATTGATCTTAAATTAAATGGAATTTATTTTATTTAGGTAGCCTGATTTAATTATTAGGTGAGAATAAAATAAAGGTCCATGAAGAGAGGGAATTAATTAAATTAGTTTAATGAGTTAATTAATTATTCAGGGCTTTGATCCAGTTTGAATAATTAAAGATTAATCTGGGACTAAACTAATATAGGCTTATTTATTAGACTAGTTTATTTGGGCTGGGAAATTAATTATTTGTTGGGCCATTTATTTGGTTCTAATGAGAATAATTAATTTAGTCTAAAAAAGCTAAACTAAGAGTTTAATAGGCCAGTCCAGTTTAAGCTAGGGTTTTCTTTAGGTTAAACAGGAGGATTTGGAATAACGTTTTTTTTTTCTGCCTCTTTTCTGTGAAAAAACCGGACGTCTCTCTCTCTCTCTCTCTCTCTCTCTCTCTCTCCAGGAAAGATTCCTTAGTCTGTGAGTTGTTCACTAAACGTAATTAGGCAGGTTATATATTGGAAGACCTAGAGTTTGGCATTCACCTACATGCAAAGACGGAGTAGGAGGCTTGTAGAAATCGTACCGAAGGTTTCTACCAACACATCTACCCCGGTTCCACACATTCCAGTCCTGCCAATTCTTAGAACGAGGAAAAGTGGTAAGAAATTTTTTAACCTTAGACTCCCGCCAGAGTGGGACCGGTGCCAACTAGGGCTGCCAGAGCTGGTGCCAGCTCTGTTTGGGATCCCCTGTTCTTTAGTTTTTCTAGTTTTTGGATTTTCGCTTCTGCTGTGTGCTCTATGTTTTCCCTTCTTAAGCCTTCAGGCTGAATGAGCCGAGCTAAGCCGCAAAGCCGTGCCGTATTCTATGAGAGGAGCTGAAGCAGTCCAAGCCAACCGTGGCTTGGAGCCACAGCCAAGCCCGATTTGGCCTCGGCTTCATGGCCCACGCAAGGAAGGTTTTCTCACGGATGCACTAGCTTCCTCGCAGATCATGATACAATTTGCAATTCGAATTGCAAATTGCAAATTGCAATTGGGGTGGGTCGTGGGGCAGCCATGATGGGCCGTTTGCGGGTGGTCCACAGGTTGGTGGGCTTAAGTAAACAGCTATCCATTGTGGCGGGTGCATGAAAATTGGAGAAATTTAATTATTTATTTTCCTTGTAATTTTTCATGCATTTTCTTTTTCGTTTTAAGTCCCATACCAGGCGAAGTTATCATTTTTTGCAATTGTTAATATTCATGGAATATTTTTACATGAAAAATAATAGTATGGGATTTTAGGATTAAACAAGAAAATTAATTAATTAATTAATGTGTGTAATTCTATTATTTGGACACTTAGGTTAAAAGAATAGAAAAGCATGAAAGCGTCATATTAAAGATAATAGTGTTATGGTTAGCTATTATTGGATTTAATATAAGGATAAACGCACAAATTTTTTTTATTTTTTCACAAACTGAGATTTCTTTTATTTTTGATTTTGCAAAAATGGTTGATAGAGGTTCTTTTAGTTCTTTAACCGTTATTCTCCATGAGAATAAGCTAACAGTTCAAATTTTGTAGACTGAAAAAGGAACTTAGACATAATACTCATTGCTAAGGAGTATGAGTATGTCCTCTGTGAAACCTACCCTGTTATCGGGGAGGGTTCCACCGCTGAAGGACGAGAGGCTGAGAAAGCATGAAAAAAGGCTAATGAAATGGCTTGTTACTACATGTTGGCCTCCATGTCTATTGTACTCCAATCTAAACATGAGCACATGGCCACTGCATATGACATTAGCCAATCACTAGCCACGATGTTGGCAGATAAGAGCCGGCCCGCAAGGTAGGAGCCTCTTAGGACGAACATCAACACTAAGATGGTTGATGGAGCATCAGTTAGAGAGCATATGCTCAAGATGATTGCTGCTTTCAAGGAAGCAGAAGTCTTAGGGGCTATTATTGACTCCGAGAGCTAAGTAGATATAGTTCTCAAATTTCTTCCGGGCTCTTTTACTCAATTTAAGTTAAATTATAACATGAACAAGTTAAACATGAGTTTAACCGAGTTAATAAAAGAGCTCCAAGTGGTAGAGAAGGTCATAAAACCACAGTCCAAGGCTATGATTGAAAGGGCTTCTTCTTCTAGAACTGCCTAAGCCCAGAAAGTTCAAGAAGAAGAAGGGAAACACACCAGCCTAGCCCAAAAACCAACCCAACAAGCCCAAGGGCAAGTGCTTCAAGTGTGGGCAGAAGGGACAATGGAAAAATGAGTGTTCAGAGCTTCAGGCCAAGAGAAACCCTACAGGTATTTTTCTCTATCTAGAGATAGTTTCAATGGTTGGATCAACTTCCACTTGGATTATTGATTCTGGAGCCACTGATCATATATATAACTCCTTGCAGGGGTTTAGGAAGATAAGAAGACTCCAGAAGGGTGAGCATGGACTACGAGTAGGAAATAGAACCTAAGTATGGGCCCTTACAGTAAGAGAGCTGGATCTTGTTTCTTATTGTAATTGAGTAGTTATTTTGAAGAATATTTTATATGTACTCGATTTTAGACAGAATTTTATTTCAGTCACAAAGCTAATAAACCATGGATATTCTGTTTCTTTCTATTCTAGTATTACTATCAGTAGAAATGGAGAAGTTTTATGTACAAGGCACATGTATAGAAACTTATTCTTTTTAAATCCTACAAATAATCAAATAAATAACATTCAATCTGAACCTTTAAGTAAAAAGAGAAAGACCAATTTCAATGACTCATATCTTTGACATCTAAAGTTGGGTCATATTAACTCACCACGATTCAGAGGTTAATCCATGATGGGCCCTTGGGCTCATTAAGATTGGAAAGTTAGCCTTAGTATGAATTCTGCCTTATGGAAAAATGACCAAAAGGTCGTTCACCCAAAAAGCTGATAGAGCCAAGGAGATATTAGGCCTTGTTCACACTGATGTGTGTGGTCCTTTGTTTACATCAGGTAGAGGGGGTTTTGAGTACTTCATCACTTTTATAGATGATTGTACAAGGTTTGGTTATGTCTACCTGATGAGGTGCAAGTCTGACTCTTTTGAGAAGTTCAAAGAGTTTAAGGCTGAAGTGGAGTGTCGGACAGGTAAACTGATCAAAACCTTACGATCGGATCGTGGTGGAGAGTACCTCATCGGTAAATTCAAAGATTACATGATACATCATAGGATAGTATCCCAGCTCTCTACGCCGGGTGCACCCCAGCAAAATGGAGTAGCAGAGAGAAAGAACATGCTGTTGATGAAAATGGTCCGAAGCATGATGTCTCATGCTACTCTTCCAGTTTCTTTTTAGGGATATGCCCTTGAAACAGTGGCATACATTTTGAACTTGGTGCCTTCCAAATTAGTGCCTAAGACGCCCTATGACATGTGGATTAGGCTTAAGCCATGTCTGAATTATCACAGGATATGGGGTTGTCCAACTTATGTACTGATCAACGGAGACAAGTTAGAACTAGGATCAGAATTATGCTATTTTGTTGGGTATCCAAAAAGGACAAAATGAGGTTACTTTTATCATCCCAAGGAGCAGAAAGTACTGGTGAGTACTAATGCAAGATACTTGGAGGATGATCAAAGTACTTCCACTAAAGGTTCAACAAGGTTAGAACTCAAAGAGAAGTTATCTTCGGAATCAACTTCTTCAGAACCGATTGTGGAACTAAAAGAGGGACAGCCTCAAGAACTTGTACAAACAGAGCTTCGTCGTAGTGGGAGGGTATCTAGAGTTTCAAAAAGATAGATTGGAGAGGCTTTCGAACTGGTCTCTGACCATCAGGAACAAGATCCCACTAGATACGAGGAGGCTATTGCTGATGCCGATGCAAATCTGTGGTATGAAGTAATGAAAGATGAGATTGAGTCTATGCACTTCAATTAGGTTTGGAAACTTGTAGCTTCACCTGAAGGGATAAAACCTATTGGGTGTATGTGGGTATACAAGAAGAAGAGGGGAGTGGATGGGAAGGTGGAAACCTTTAAAGCTAGGCTTGTAGCGAAAGGGTATACTCAGAAAGAGGAAATCGATTATGAGGAAACCTTTTCTTTGGTAGCCATGCTTAAGTCCATCCGTATCCTCCTTGCTATCACCTGTCATTATGACTACGAGATATGGCAAATGGATGTCAAGACGACATTTCTTAATGGCCATCTTAGTGAAGACATCTATATGTCCGAACCAGAAGGTTTTATTGCTAAAGCCAGAAGATATGGTTTGCAAGCTTAAGAAGTCCATTTATGGACTTAAGTAGGCATCTAGAGTATGGAACATTCATTTTGATGAGACTGTAAAGTCTTACGGTTTTATTGAAAACGAGAATAAACTATGCTTGAACAGAAAATTGGAAGGCATAAATGTGATTTTTCTTGCTCTATTTGTAGATGACATTCTACTCATTGGGAATGATGTAGGGACATTGTAATACCCCGTATTAAGTCACCTTTATATTGAGGGGAAAGGCAAACATGTCATAGCATTTTTATATTACATTTGGTAAATTAAATTATTTTCATGAAAATATGAGTTTCATGAGTTCGCTGTTCCATGTATTAATTTGTTCTAACGTGGTTGTGTTATTTGAGTTAGTTGAGCTTTTGTTTTATTGAGGAGGATTTATTAGAAAGAGATGAAGCAAGTGAATAAAAGTTAAGGAAATTTGTTAGGGGAATATTTACACAAATGTTATTGTAGTTTAGTGGATAATGCTTGGTGTTTAATTCTTGGTGGGCTTGAGATCGAATCCTAGCTATTGCAAATTCTTTATTTCTTTTTATTTTCTTTCCCCTAATTTTTCTACGCCTTGGCCGAAATCCTCCTAGAGTAGCCACCAACTTGGAGTGCAATTCCTAAAATTTAGGAGTGTGATTTATCTTGGGAATTATTCTATAAAGCATTTGGAAATAAATTAAATTCTTATTTCTAGTATCTTACCATAATCTTTTAGAAAATCTTAAATACCACTAATCCGGATTTTTGAAAGTTATATCTTAGTAAATTATTAGGAGATAAAGAATATAAATAGATAGCTTATTTTCTTCAAAGTAGCCACCACTTCTTAAGGAGGTAAGTCTCCATATTTTAACTTTCTTCAAATAATTTTTAAAAGGAAAATAAAAGGATAAATGGTGGATTTTAAATGAAGTATTTATCTTTTAGAATAGATGTTTTTGAAATTTAGGGGAGGGGGAAAAGGAATTTCAGTTCTAGCTTCAAGAAAAAGAAAACCAGAATTCTTTTTTCCTTATAAAATAATTATCTAGTAGCTATCTAAATTTACTCAAATTAATATAGGGAATTAATTAAATTATTTCTTAAGAAAATAACTTAATTCTTTTAGGAATTTTTCTGAAAAATTTCTCAAAGCTGTTGCCACCTTAAGAGCTATTGGAGCTCAACTTAAACTCTTCAAGCCCTAGGTAAAGTTATCCAAGAAAACCTTAACCAATTAGGACTTTGTTTTAGCCAAAAAAATTACCAAAATTTTCCCTTCCTTTTCTTCAGAATTTTGGCCACAATCAGCACCCATTTTGCACAAAAATTCCAGCCAAAAACCTGCACAAACTCTCTCTAGCCATCGAGCAAAAACGCAGCTACACAAAGACTCACTTTTCTTCTCTCATTCTCACCACCATAGAGACCGAAAACCAGCCTGTTTTCTTCCCTCTTTCTATCTAGATTTTTGGTCATCCTAAACACCAAAAACACAGTAGCAACATCCCTAAACTACTGCATAGTTTCGGTAATCAGAAAAAGTTCCTAAGCTGTCAAACTTGTTCATGTGATCAAGAATCCATAACAAGGTAGGATTCTCCACATACCAAAACACCAAAATCTAATATTTTCTATCTAGAAAACCATGAAATTACCACTCTCTCACACTCTCAAACTCACAAAACAAATAATAATCTGCCTGCTTAAAATTTCGGTTAGCATACTCCAAGAACAAAACCAAAACCGAAACAACCTACAAGGTAAACAATCTTGAATCCTTTTATCCATCTCTTACTCCATTCTTTCTCTCTTTTCTCTCTTAAATCACGTCCATAGGGGACTAATTTTCTCCTTTTCTTGGTGAATCTCAATCAAGAACACCTAGGTGGGCCAATCTCTTCAATTATCCCTCGAACTCAAGCTAGTCATCAAAATGGCTTTGATCTTTAAGTATTAACTTAAGAATGCTTATGGAGTCTAGCATGAAAGCATGAATGGACTAGAATGATAAATATGTTGATGTGGGACATAGACAAAGCATATATGAGATAAGACATTGATGCACCTTGTCATGATGAATCTAGCTCTATGATATGTTGGCTAAGATGAGATATTTTAATGTTAATGGAGCTGATTATGATGATTTTATGTTAATTGAATATAGGAGTTGTCATATTGCAGTTTGATTTGGATGAATGCTCGATGATGATCAATAGATGGCAAAAGAAAGCTGTACATATGATCTAATAAAACAAATCATCTAGATACCATAGATGAATTAGGTGATTAGTGAGATCATGAGAATTCATGTTGCATGAAATAGTGGATGTAATGTTTGGATTCTAATTATAGAATCATTTATTCTAGATAAGGAAGGAGTGGAAGTAAGGGCAATCAATTAAGTTGGGTCTAGCTGTTGATTAATCCAAGTAAGTCCCTGCATAACTATTTTGATAAATGTGTTAGTGTTGTGCCCTAGAGGCAATCACTTGTACATTGTATATGACACATTTTATTTTAATAAAAGACATTATTTATCTTACAGTTTCTTCTGTTTACTTTTAAGTAATATAACTATTCGATAAAGTCCCTAGTACAACACTGTGTTAAGGAAATCATGATAGAGATCATGATATGAGATTCCTACTACACTGTATGGTGTTAGTACTTAAATAGTCCCTAGTCATAGTATTAATGAGATAGGACATCATTAATGCATAAAGACTAGCGTGTGTTAGACTTTCTGAATTGATCAGGCGGTGGTTTTCATATCCGTGAGTATTGAGATACTCAAAGTTAACACATAGATACTTGTTAATGGAACAAGTTCATTAGATGACCTAGCTATGAGATAATCACATGGATAACTATTTAGTGCCAGTGATATAATCTCTATGTAGTAAACGTACAAGTATCCTTAGATTTGAGATCTCTAAGGTACTTTATTTGTTGAGCATTGTACTTTGATTCCAATCTCTGGAGCTCAATCGAGGGTCGCCTATGGGATAGATATTGGGTACATTGTGAGGTAAACGAAAGTAGTTGAGAGGGTCAATAAAGAATGCACCACTCCTAATAGTAGGAACGAATATCTCACGGCCACTTGTAGGAATTACAACTCGAGAAGTCCTTGGCCAAGGTGATTGTGTATTGAAAATAGTTCCAATTGATACACATCTAGAGTAGTGGGTTTCTAGTATAGTACTATTGTATTCGGGCCAGAATTAATTCTGGAAGGAGTTGGCACTAATCCATACTCCAAATCAAATGAGATATTGCATAGTGAAAGGAATTAATTGCACTGAAGTTTGTTATTGAAGGGTTCATGTCAAGCCACTTGACTTCCTGGACTCTTGGGTGGTCATGATGTATTGCTAGATACCGCTCATGATCTAGGAACATGGGTTTATTAATTGATGAATTAATAAACCAATCCTGATTAGAATTAATAGGATTAATTCTAATTAATTATGAATTATTAATCTCAAAGACGTTTGGATTACTTCATGTTCGCTTCCAATTGACCGGGAAACCTAATAGGTCACACACAATAGAGGATTATATACTCAAAATGTTATTTGATAACATAGTAGGGTTAATTGAGAGAAAGAGAAGTTGTTGTGGTCAAATTATAATTGGTTATAATTTATGATCCAAATAGTAATTGTGAGAACCTAATGTTTCTAATTACAATTAGGGAATTCTAACTGTTTTAGAATTCTGGGATGGAGGATTTTTTAGCAAGATTTTCGTGTGGCATATAGATGAAACATGAAACCCTAGCTGGTACACAACATATAAAAACTCCAACCCTAGCAACACAATCTTCTCTTCTTCTCTCTCTCTCTCTCTCTCTCTCTCTCTCTCTCTCTCTCTCTCTCTCTCATTTTGCAAAAACGTGAAGAACCCTAGCCACCACTTAGTGTTTCTGCTAGCACAAAAAATTTCGTGCTTGAGTGTATTCTCTGTGTGGATTACTATTAGATATAATCACATACTGTTATTATAGTGGTTAAACGTTCAACTCTCTTGGAGTTTGCACAAGAGGATTGTTGGATCGTTCCTCGACTTGAAGAAGAAATTTTTGTTCTTTGGACGATCAAAGATAGGTAAAAAGCTGTTACCTTTGATCTGTTTATGTCTTGTTTTCCACATATATGCGGGTCCTGGGATGGAATCTCATTTTATTCTTCCGCTGCGCCGTATATGATACGAGCCTGAAATACCTAACAAAATGTTACATGTTTGCAAGCAATTTTCACAATGTTATTTGGAATTGATGTCAATATGATATTTTGACAAATGGATTGAAACGTTGGTTAAACATGATGTGTTATACTGCGATATTTTGATACTTGGGTTGGAAATATGGATGTTTTACTTTCTAAATGAGTTTGTTAAATTTCAACTGCTCAAATTGAAAAATGATTTCTTACTCTATCACTAAACGATTTGGAAATGATATTATGAAAAATCACGTTTTGCAGTCAAGCTAATCAAAGAATTTTAAAAAAAAAAAAAGGTGAAAATGATTCTTCCCCTCAATAGGGAACGTTGAGTACTCAGCGGGGGTAGGCTAGTGGTACTAGTCTTGAAGAGCAAGAGTGAGTATTTTGGTAGGATGCCACCTCTAGAAGATGAACTCAACTTGTAGAGGCGATAGTACTACTTAGCCAGTTTGTCTGAGCTAGCATATTGGTCCATGTGGACATTGTTTATCCGAGTTGGTTAATCTGAGTGTTGGGTGTAGAGATGGAGGAGTATCTCACCCTAGTGGGAGGATCCCCCACTGCCCATTGTTGAAAGAATACATTGGGATGCTATCATGGTGGTAACTATGATATAGATTGTGATACTGTTATTTGAATCATTGCTAATCCCTAATTAATGAATTATGAATACGGTAAAACAATGATTTATTGTGAACTATTTTGGATTCATTGAGCAAGGTTCCTTTGTGTAACTGTTGTTGATGAAATTGACTTGTAAACACGATTTTGTAATTTTGACAAACCTGAATGCACGAAATGGTAATATTTATCACTTGCACACATGGGACTTACTGAGATGTCAATCTCACACATTTTATATCATGATTTTAGGGGAGTGCTTATATTGAGCAGGTCGAAGAAATAAGTGACGATCGTTCATTTATTTATTTTATTTTAATTTATATTTCTTTCAAGAGATGTTTGTTGGTTTTGATCTCTCAGACTGGTATAAGTATTACCTCAGATGTAATAAGACTATTTTATTATTTTATTCAGTTAGTTTTTTTTTATTATTCATTATTTTGTATCTCATTATAAATACCTCTGGTTCTCTGGACGGGGCGACATCCCACCCTATCTGGGTACGTAGGTAGTGGGGTGTTATAGACATTGTCATCTACTAAAGTTTGGCTATCTAGTCAATTCAGTATGAAGGACTTGGGAGAAGCTAGTTACATTCTTGGGATTAAGCTTCTTAGAAATAGGAAGTAGAGAATGTTGGGATTATCTCAAGCAACATATATTGACAAAATATTGGCCAAGTATAGCAAGGACTCATGCAAGGGAGCTCTAATCCCTTTCAAACATGGGTTGTCTTTTTGTTCTAAGTACTGTCCTAAGTCTCAAGAAGGAAAAGACAGAATAAGTAGGATTCATTACGCTTTGGCTATGGAAAGTCTCATGTACGCCCTACTGTACTCTAGGCTAGATATCTGCTTTGCCATAGGCAGAGTTAGCAGATATCAGTCAAACCCTGGGGAGGTTTATTGGCAAGCTATAAAGTATATTCTCAAGTACTTCAAATGTACGAGAGATTATATACTGGTTTACAGGGTTGATGACTTGGTTCCTGCTAGATACACAGACTCAGACTTCCAGGCAGATAAGGATGAGAGAAAATCCACTAATGGATATGTCTTCACCTTGTCTGGAAGAGCTGTTTCATGGAGGAGTATCAAGCAATCTTGCATTGCTGACTCAACTATTGAAGCTGAGTATATGGCAGCTTTAGAGGCATCCAAGGAGGTAGTCTGGCTCTAGAAGTTCCTTTCAGAACTTGGAGTCATGCCATACTTGAAAAGACCGATTGTGGTGTATTACGACAACACTAGAGTAGTCTTACAATCCAAAGAGCCAGGAAACCACCAGAAGGGGAAGCATATCGAGAGGAAGTACCACCTAATCGAGGATTTCATCCAGAGACGGGAAATCGTGGTGGAATAGATAGCCTCAGAGAACAACCTAACAAATCCCTTCACTAATCCTTTGGCTGAGAAAGTCTTCAAGACACACTTAAATGCTACAGGGGTGGGCACCTACGGACTTTCTTAGTCTTAGAGTGCAAATGGGAGATTATTGGAATGTATGCCCTCTAGACTAGGTTTCTGATATAATTATCAAATTTATTAATAAAAAAATTTATTCTTAAAATTTGTTTGTGAATTTACATTTTATTTATGCATGATTTAGGTTTGGAAAGGACCCATTCTGTTTAAGTAATTAATCCATGTGAATGGTGGTCTTTCATAGTAAGGTATAGATGATGGGTAACTTAACACATAAACGTTTGTTCTTAATCGATTGGTGAGAATGGGAATCTCATCATGCTTAGGTTATTGTGTTAAGAACTCAAAATAGGGAATAGCTTACCTTTAGCCAGTGGATAGTCAACTAACTTCATAGCATGAGCATATTTAAAAAACGTAGAACAGGACCTATAGTAGTAGTTTCTAAAAGTACTATTTAGAAGAAACTCAGACTATTACTGTAACAGCATGGACTAATACTCTACTGCTTGAGTATGAGTTGGTGGTCTGACGAAGCTGGAAACATGCACTTTGATATGTTGTGGTTGAGGTTCTATTGTAGAGTCGATATACTTATATGTTGGATATATGTGACCAGTTAGTTAAGACAGATTGGCAGAAGATAACCTCTACGCTATATTGCCCATTGTGACTGTTCAAATGATCTAAATATCCAGGGCCCGGGGGAACATGACTTGGATGTTAGCTTTTGGGTAGCTCCCTTGGAAAGCAGAAATATTCTAAGAGTCATGAATCATTGGACTAGAAGTCTAAGGATAGTAGATGTCTTTTAGAGAGGTGTTAGTTTATTCTTCCTCTAAAAAATGTATAGCGATGCTTAAATGGATATTTTAGTTATTACACCTGTAAGTCGGAGACTTTGCTAACATAGCATTGTCCTTGGGGTCAGTACTTTCTTATGGTGATATTAGGAAATTTTAAAATGCAAAATATACAGCTATTTATATAGCAATGGTATTTTGGTAATTTTAGTAGCCAAGACGATGTGTCTTTTGGTCCTCGGAATAGCCCATAAGTCCTGATAGATTTGGGTGAAGGATTTGGTCTTGGATAAAATGAGTTTTATTTTATTCAGGTAGCCTAGTTTATTTATTGGGTTAGAATAATATAAAAGGCCTAAGAGAGAGAATAAAATAATTACCTAATTTAATTGGTTAATTAATTATTTAGGACTTGAGCCCAGATTGAATACTTAATAATTAACTTGGGCTTATATTAGGTATTAGGCTTGTTTATTTATCTGGGTTCTTTTTGGGCTTATTTATTTATTAATGGGCTTTATTGAGTCCAAGATTAAATAAATAAATTAAAGGCTTGTTATAATATATGGGCCACTTAGTCTAAGAATAGAAAATAATTAAGGCTGGCCCAATAGCTAGAACGAAATCAATGCAGGGGTTTTAGTTTAGTTTTTAACCTTAGCTATACCTCTGAATGAAGAGAGTGGAACACGATTCAATTGCTAATGGTGTAGATTGAGTATTACAGAAAAGATAGAAAATAATATAGCCAGAATTTCTCTCTCTCTTTCTCTTGTGCTTTTTCTCTGTGTTTCGAACAGAGGACACAGATACAGGGAACTCTCTTGATACTGCTCGATAGCAGATCATGAAGAAGAGATTGAGACCATTCTTCTTAACATATTATTCTCACCAGCATTATCAGGCCGTGGATATTTTTTGGAAGCCCAAAGGCTTAGTGTTGATGAGACGAAGCCGAAGGATCTCTGGATAGCAACCAAAATTATCGACCAGAAGGGAACCAGAGACTTCTAGCATTTAGCAAGAAGTGGTCCAGACATCTTCTTCTGTGCCAACAAGGTCATTTAAATGTAGAGGTATTATAATTCTTAAAGCTTCCGCTGCCTCTGATTTGATATTATGCATACTTCTTTGTTTATTTTTGTCGTATTTTTCCTTCAATTGTAAGTGGTTACACCAATGCTAGTTTTTAGTCTGACATTGATGATTATAGATCGTAATTAGGTTTTCTATTTTGTTTGAATGGAGGAGCTATAAGCTGACAAAGTTTAATGCAAGACACCGTGGCCGATTCTACTACAAAATCTGAGTATTTAGCTGCCTTAGTTGCAGCTAAAGAAGCAATTTGGATAAAAAAGTGTTAGCTATCTCAGGCTCATATCCTATACGGCGCAGCGGAAAGTAAAACGAGATACCATCCCAAGACCCGTATATGTGTGGAAAACAAGACAAAAATAGATCAAAGGTAACAGCTTTTTACCTTTGTTTGATCGTCCAAAGAACAAAAATTTATTCTTCAAGTTGAGGCACGATCCAACAATCCTCTTGATCCAACTTCATGAGAGTTAAATATCTAACCACTATAATCACAATGTGTGATTATCTCTAACAGTAATCCACACAGAGGAATATTCATGCACCAAAATTTCCTGTGCTAGCAAAAAAAGATGGCGGCTAGGGTTCTTCACAAGAGCAATAGAGAGAGAGAGAAAAGAAGAGAAGGTTTTGTGTTGCCTAGAGTGTCCATTTTTCCAACCTTAGCTAGGGTTTTGATTATATCATATATATAATCGAAAAATCCTGCTAAAACTGAGAATTTTAATCCTATTAGAATTCCCTAATTGTAATTGGAAACATAAAGTTATCACAATTATAATTTGGACCATAAATTATAACTAATTATAATTTGTCCACAACAACTTCTCTTTCTCCCAATTAACCCTATTATGTTATCAAATAACATCTTGAGTATATAATCCTCTATTGTGCATGACCTATTAGGTTTCTCAGTCAATTGATAGAGAACATGAATTAATCTAAACATCTTCGAGATTAATAATCCATAATTTAGAATTAATCTTATTAATTCTAATCAGGATTGGTTTATTAATTCATCAATTAATAAACCCATATTCCCAGATAATGAGCGGTATCTAGCAACACATCATGACCACCCAAGAGTCCAGGATTCAATAACAAACTTTAGTGCAATTAACTCATTTCACCATATAATATCTCATTCGATTTGGAGTACGGAATTAGTGCCAACTCCCCCCAGAATTAATTCTAGCTTGAATACAATAGTACTTGTACAAGGAACCTACTACTCTAGATGTGTATCAGTTGGAACTGTTTCCAATACGCAATCGCCTTGGCCAAGGACTTCTCAAGTAGTAATTCCTATAAGTGGCCGTGAGATATTCGCCCCTACTATTAGGAGTGGTGAATCCTTTATTGACTCTCTTAACTACTTTTGTTTACCTCACAATGTACCCAATATCCATCCCATAGGCGGCCTTCGATCGAGCTTCGGAGATTGAAATCAAAGTACAATGCTTAGCAAACAAAGTACCTTTGAGAACTCAAGTCTAAGGATACTTGCACGTTTGCTATATTGAGATTATATCATTAGCACTAAATAGTTATCCATGTGATTATCTCAAAGCTAGGTCATCCAATGGACTTGTTCTATTAACAAGCATCTATGTGTTAACTTTGAGTATCTCAATACTTATGGATATGAGAACCACCGCCTGATCAAATCAGGAAGTCTAACACATGCTAGTCTTAACGCATTAATGATGTCCTGTCTCATTAATACTACAACTAGGGACTATTTAAGTATTAACACTATACAGTGTAGTAGGAATCTCATATCATGATCTCTATTATGATTTCCTTAACACAGTGTTGTACTAGGGACTTTATTGAACAGTTATATTACTTAAAAGTAAACAAAAGAAACTGTAAGATAAATAATGCATTTTATTAAAATAAAATGTGTCATACACAATATACAAGTGATTGCCTCTAAGGCATAACACTAATAAAAAGTTCATTACAGAACTAAATGCACTATTCATGAAAAGAAATGCTTCGTATTATTATATAATATATAACGATAATAGTATAAATACATATTGTTTTAGGGCATATCCCTAACACCACATAAATTAAGTTTTAAATTAAAATGCCAAACACTAAATCCACACAATAGGGCAAGTATACCTATCGCATAGTACAGGGAATAGTAAGTATCAAATCTATAGGAATTTAGAAATTGCCACTACTTTATTCTAATCTCATTGACTAACCAAAATGAATATAAATATATTGTAAATAAAAATAACTAAAATAAACTACTATAATAGAAAGTATATCGCACCAGAACAAGAAAAATCACAAAGATTGTCAAGGAATAAGAATACGGGAAAGTCCATATACAACAAGAAATCTCCCAAAATCATCCAAGTAAAGAGTTTACCACTATGTTTATTAAATCCCAATTCGAGCACCGATATGAGTTTTCAAAAATAAACCTCACACTCTCTCAAGTTATGAGATTTCTTTCCTAAGGCTCAATTAATTGGTATCTCTACCTAATCAATTTAACCCAAGAAAGCCTTACACTCACTCATCACCTAAAAGATACTTGATGTATAAATTTTAGGTGTATAAAAATGATCAAGTTTAAATCCATCCCTTAGTTAAGTATTAATTAAAACATTAATCCCAAAATACATATACATGCAAGTATACTCATTTCAAGTATAGTATAGGGAATTAACAAGTATCGATCCTTAAAGGAACAAATACACACTAATCACTTTTTATTTATTGTTTAACTAACCAAATAAAGTGATAAGATAATAAAAATAAAAATAAAAAAATATGTACAACTCAAGGATGTAAAAATATGCAACTTAGATAATTATCCTACAGCATAAGATAATGAATGATCTAGCAATTATCTCAAGTAATCATAATCTTGACATCATGAAGGACTATAAAATAAAATTCAATCATTTCCTAAGTCAAGAATCTACTTATATAGACTCTACTTCATTCCCAATCCATGGAATTACTATCTTTTGATTAAATTAGTAGATTTCCCAATCAAACCAATATAACCAAAAAATGCATTAACCTTAATTTCTCATAAACATTAAATTAGCCAATGACCATATGCTCTCGATGAAATCAACTAATTTTTTATTACTTGTGTTATTTAATCCTTACTTTGTTTTCTAAGTCTGTTAAGATTTAAAAAATATGAAATCAATGTAATGAAATCCTAACATCGTTTCCCAAGTCAATTAGAAGAAAACACATAAATAACAAATGATAACAAATAATCAAATACCAAATATGAGAGAAAATTAATTAAACAACTAAATTAATCCCAAAATCGTGAATTACAAAATATTATCAAATTACAATGAAATTATTGAATACATCATTGTTTAAGACCAAGAAAACAAAGGTAAAAAAAAGCACTCACAGATAAGCCTACTTTTTCTCATTTGAAGACTCTCTTGCACAACCTTCTTTGGATGGTGAATCTCTCTTTCTTTAAGTGGTTGGAATTTTTACTCTTTAATTCACTACTTTTCTCTTATGTTTTTCTTATTTTATAGGCTTCTTTCATGCTAAAATTATTTGCTGGAGGAGTCTTGGTCGAGTAGGATTTGAAAAATACCAAAATCCTTTAGATGATGCCATATTCGTGCACAGGATTTCACCTCTATAGAATGGAATGGCACCAGCTCAAGTCAACCCACCTAGTGCCAAGTGTGTTATGTTTTTCCCCTAGACGTTGCTTTGTTTTCCCTATTGTTCTAGATTGGACTGGCGCTTGGTCTACTTACCAAACCTGGCGCCAGGTGCATTTTGAAATTTCAGCTTTTTGCTTGAAATCAACTCAAATCTGTACAAATTTGTCAAAACACTTTCCACAAACAAAATGTCAAATAGGAAGGAATATGCCTAGTTATTACATCAAAAGTATTTCAAATTGACCTCAAATAACTAGGAAAATAGTGATGATTTTAGCCCCTATCACATACCCCCACACTAGAACTTTTGCTTGTCCTCAAGGAAAACACTTAAGTCAAGAAAACATAAGCCTTTACTTTTCCAAAAATTTTAAAACATAAGAAGTATTATAAATTCATTTCAAAATTTAGATAAAACTTTTGCCATTCATTAAACCCTTTGAAAACAAGTCAAATTTTGAAACATTTGATAAGACATCACAAAACTCTTGAATTCAAATTAATCAAGTTTATGTCTTAGTCTAAGAAAATTATTTCTCCCTTCAAGTAAAAACATATATAACATGAATTGCACAAGTCAACCTATCTACCAACTCAAGCATTATAAATCCAAAAATTGCATAACTCAAGTTATGATGTAAGGAAAGCACTCAAAACTTTTTTCTCTCAAAATTTTTCAATGACTTAGGGAATTGATAGCCTCAAGTACATGGATTTCTCTTCACACACCGTATTAGCCCTCTTTTAGTCATCACTCCTCAATTTTTATTTTTCAACATTCTTTCTCTCTTTTGCTCTTGGGAATTCATAGCTTCAAGAAAATGGATTTCTCTTCACTATCCGTATTGGCCCACTATAATAAAGCAAAAATAATACTCTCTCATCTTCAAAAAAGTAACAACAGTCAACTCATTTTCTCAAATTTTCAACTCACAAAACTTTTCCACAATTTCCCACAATCTTTCCCCTCAAAGATCATTTTTGTCCTCACATTCCTTATCACAACTCAAGCTAACCAAAGTTTAAACTCATAATATAAGAGTTAGCCAATAAACTTTCCCTACATTCATCATATTCTCCATATTCAAAATAGATGAGTCAAATAACACTCAAACACCAATGCATTAATAAGAGTAATCCAAATTCTCAAGTCTTGAAAAATATCCTATCAAATAAACCAATTACATAAAAATCCACCAATTGAATGACAAAATTCTTATCTAAGTAAGAAAAAGAATTACAACCTTGCTAATCAATGAAAACCACAAAAAATGTTGAAAAATTCACACAAAAAAGCTATAGAAAATATCTTAAATACCTAAACTCTACCCCCACATTTAAATATGAAATTATCCTCAATGGCCAAAGATACAAGAAAGTAAAGATAAGAAGACCAAAAATAAATAAAGAGGAAGAATGAAGAGAAGAAAATACTTCCATTACACATTAGGTCTAACATGTGTGTTGATAGGGGTTAAAACCACCATTATTTTTCTAATTATTTGAGGTTGTTTTGAGATACATTTGTTGTAATGACTAGGAATTGTTGGGAAATATGCCCTCTTAGACTAGGTTTCTGATGTAAAAATCGAATATTTTAATAAAAGAATTTATCTTTAGAAATTGTTTGTGAATTTACATTTTTATTTGTGCACAATTACGTTTGGAAAAAACCTAGTGTGTTTAAGTAAGTGGTTCATGTGAATGAAGGTCTTTCACAGTAAGATATGGATCGCGGATTACTTAACACATAAATATTTGTTCTTAACTGATTGATGAGAATGGGAATCTTATGATGTCTAGGTTATTATGTTATGAATTCCAAATGGGAATGGCTTACCCTTAGCCAGTGAGTAGTCCACTCACTTCATGACATAAGCATACTTCGAATACGTAGAATAGGACCTGTAGTAGTGGTTTCTTAAAGTACTATATGGTAGAAACCTAGACTACTACCACTACAGCGTGGACTAGTACTCTACGACTTGGGTATGAGTTGGTGGTCTGACGAAGTCGGAAGCATATACTTTGATATGCTATAGTTGAGGTTCTATCGTAGGGCCAATATACTTGCATATTGGGTATGTGTGACTAGTTAGTTTAAACAAACTTGTACAAGATAGTTTCTATACTATATCGCTCCTTGTGGTTGTCTGAATGATCTAAATATCTAAGGCCCTGAGAAACATGACTTGGGTATTTGATTTAGGGTAGCTCCCTTGGAAAGCGGAAACAATCCAGGTGGTCGTGGATCATTGGACTAGAGGCCTAAAGATGGTAAATGTCATTTAAAGAGGTGTTAGTACATTTCTTTCACTCTAAATGTATGGCGATGTATAGAGGGGTATTTTAGTTATTACACCTGTAGGTCGAAGTCTTTGCTAACGTAGCACTGTCCTTGGAGTCAATATTTCCTTATGGTGCTATTAGGAAATATTTAAAATGCAAAATACAGCTATTTATATGGCAAGGGTATTTTGGTCATTTTAGTAGCCAGGCGATGTGTCTTTTGATCCCCAGTATAGACCGTGAGTCATAATTAAATACGGGCTAAGGAATTGATCTTCAATCAAATGGCATTTATTTTATTTAAGTAGACTAATTTAATTGTTGGGCTAGAATAAAATAAAGGTCCATGGAGAGAGAGAATTAATTAAATTACTTTGGTGGGTTAACTAATTATTCAGGGCGTTGGCCCAGTTTGAATAATTAAAGATTAACGTAGGACTAAACTAATATAGGCTTATTTATTGGACTAGTTTATTTGGGCTAGGAAATTAATTATTTGTTAGGCCAATTATTTAGTTCTAATTAGAATAATTAATTAAGCCAAAAAGGTTAAACTAAGAGTCCAATAACCCAGTCCAGTTTAACCTAGGGTTTTATTTAGGTTAAACAGGAGGATTGGAAACAATGTGGTTGAGAACACACACTCTTCGAGATGGCTTCTTCTCTATGGAAAAGCCAAACGTCTCTCTCTCTCTCTCTCTCTCTCTCTCTCTCTCTCTCCAGAAAAAAGATTCCTTAGTCTGTAGTTGATCATCAAAAAGATTTAGGCAGGCCATATACTGGAAGATCGGGAGTTTGGCGTTCACCTACATGCAAAGACGACGTAGGAGGCTTGCAGGAATCGCACCAGAGACTTCTACCAGCACACCTACCCCGGTTGCACAAAATCTGGTCTAGCCAACTCTTAGGATGAGGAAAAGGGGTAAAAAAAATTTTAACCTCGGAGTCCCGCCAGAGCACAACCGGTGACGGCTAGGACTACCGGAGCCGGTGCCAGCTCTGTTCGGGAATTCCTTGTTCTTTAGTTTTTTCAGTTTTTTATCTTCGCTTCCATTTCGTGCCTTATGTTTTCCGCTTTCAATGCCTTTAATTGGTATCAGAGCATGAAGGTTTTGTGAAAATATTGGGAGCATGCATCTAAATGAATAAAACTGGACACATATGTGTGATTAAAATTGTGATCCTTCGCTGTTTATAGTTTGGATAGATTCTCTGTTAAACATCGCGGGTGGAAGTACAGGAGATGTGTAATTTACTATTTTTCTTAGCAAATCGTGTAAGCCCAATATTTATGGGTATAGGCGATTGTTGGTTTTAGTTGATTTTATTGTATTTGGTTTGAAATCAAAGAGCCATTGATATCAGAAGTTGAGAAGAAAACAGGGGAAATTTGCAGAGGAAATTTGTAGAAAAAAAAAACTGTAGGAAGAGCCGGTCAGACCGCAATCAGCCGGCGCCGGCTTGGGGTGCTGGAACCGGCACCGACTTGGGTCTGGAAGGCCGGTCCGCGCGCTGGTTTCTCATGGGTCCTGGTTCTGTGTGGCGGGTGCAGTGGACCACAATGTAGATAGGTGCATGATCCAGTATGGCGAGTGCAGTGGACCAAGGATAAATTTTTTTTTCCTTATAATTTTTCTTGCAATTTCTTTTGATTTTCGGGTCCATACCAAGCGAAGTTAATATTTTGAAATAGTTAATATTCAAGGAATATTTTTGCATGAAAAATATTAGTAAGGGATTTTAGGAATAAACATGACCATTAATTAATTAATTAATGTGTTTAATTCTATTATCTGGGCACTTAGGTTTAAAAATAGAAGAGCATGAAAACGTCTACTATTTTCTAGCATGCTGTTTATTTTTGTACCTATGTGCACGTTTTCTCAAAGACTAAAGTCTTTGGGAATGTTTTTGACAAGGAAAACATTTTTTCTACAAATTAAATGGTTATTTGAACTTGAACAAAAATTAATCTTTAGATATTTTCTCAAAGGATTTAATCCTTGACATAGAAAATATATTAGATTTAGATATTTTTGTAAGGTTAAAATAGAAAGCCATTTTGTTTTAATTTTAGCACAAGAAAAATTGTTTTGTCAAATAAACTTGAGACCAAAGTCTCTAGAAAGTTTTAATTGGAAATTTTTGAAATCATGAAGTTTTTTTTTAACATAAATAAAATTAGTCTATGGGAAAAAACTCTCAAAGGATATAAACCTTCACATACAGATTTTTATGGACTTAGACATTTTATTTTTGAATTAAGGGAAAAACTTAATGGAAATTTTCAAAAGGATATTTTTCAAAAAACCCTTGTTTTAAAAGATTAAGTGGGAGAGGGGTTCCAACGGCCCCACGGCTTCCATCACAGTCCTCATTAGAGATAATGGGTCCCCTCGCGTCATCCTGGGAGTTAACCCGTGTAGGATAGGGATACAACAAGGATCTAGATCTAATGGAGGGATGTAATTAATAACTTGAGGCACGTGGTATGATCGGCTAGCCTCTTATTGGAGGTCATAGTGCGAGGAATGTCCATAGGAAATGAGAGAAAACGACCATCCCCTCGATGGAGTTATCTTCTAGATCATTACCTAGAAGGGAAATTAATTTGTGGTGGTTAACACAATTAGCTTCAGAAACTGTTAATCTTCCTAGGAAGCTATATCAGTTTTCATAAGAGCCAACTTGATTATTATCAGTTTTGATAATAAGGATAAAATGCACATATTTGTTTTGTTTTCAGAAACTGAATCTTTTTCTTTTATTTTTCGATTTTTTTAGAAATTGTGGGAGGTTCTTTTAGTCCATTGGTCGTTATTCTCAGAGAGAATAAGCTAACGGAACCAAACTATATGGACTGAAAGAGGAACTTGGACATAATACTCACAGCGGAAGAGTATAAGTATGTCTTTTACGAAACTTACCCTGTTATCAGGGAGGGTTCCACCGCTGAGGAGCATGAGGCTGAGAAGGCATGGAAGAAGGCCGACGAGATGGCTCGTTGTTACATGTTGCCCTCCATGTCTAATGTGCTCCAATCCAAATATGAGCACATTACCACTACATATGACATAACCTAATCATTAGCCACGATGTTCGCGGATAAAAGCCGGCCCACAAGGCAGGAGGCTCTTCGGACAATCATTAACACTAAGATGGCTGAGGGAGCATGAGTCAGAGAGCATATGCTCAAGATGATTACTGCTTTCGAGGAGGCAGAAATCTTAGGGGTTGTAATTGACCCCGAGAGCCAAGTGGACATAGTTCTCGAATCTCTATCGGGTTCCTTTACTCAGTTCAAGTTGAACTATAACATGAACAAGTTGAACATTGATTTAACTGAGTTGATGAAGGAGCTCCAGATAGCAAAGAAGCTCATGAAGCCATAATCTAAGGCTATGATTGCTAAGGCTTCATCTTCTAGAACTGGGTCCAAGCCCAGGAAGTTCAAAAAGAAGAAGGGGAATACAGCAGCCCAGCCCAAGACCCAGCCCAAAGATAAACCTAAGGAAGACCCAGCCCAAAGACAAACCTAAGGGCAAGTGCTTCAAATGTGGACTGAAAGGACACTGGAAAAAGGAGTGTCTGGATTTTCAAGCCAAGAAAAACCCCGCAGGTAATATTTTTTATCTAGAGTCTATATCAATGGTTGGATCAACTTTCACTTCGATTGTTGATTTATGAGCCACTGATCACATCTGTAACTCCTTGTAGTGGTTTAGAAATATTAAAATATTCCAGAATGGCAAACATGGACTACGTGTGGGAAATGGAACACAATTTTGGATCCTTGCAGTGGGAGAGCCGGATCTTGTTTTTATTGTAATAGAATAGTGGTTTTGAAAGATACTTCATATGTACCTGGATTTCGATAGAATTTGATTTCAATTGCAAAACTAATAAATCAAGGATATTCTGTATCTTTCCATTCTGGAATTTCTATTAGTAGAGATAGAGAAATTTTATATACTAGGCACATGTATGGGAATCTATTTTTCTTAATATTAACAATCAATTAAATAATGCTCAATCTGAACCTTTAACAAGGAAGAGGAAGACTACTGTCAATGACTCTTATCTTTAGCATATAACGTTGGGTCATATCAACTTAACCAGGATTTAGAGGTTAATCCATGATGGGCCCTTGGGCTCATTAAGATTGGAAAATTGGCCTCAGTGTGTGTCTTGCCTGATGGGAAAGATGACTAAAAGGTTATTTACCCCTAAGACGGATAGAGCCAAGGAGGTATTGAATCTTGTTTACAATGATAAGTGTGGTCCCTTGTCTACACTAACTAGAGGAGATTTTGAATACTTCATCACTTTCACGGGTGATTGTACAAGCTTTGGTTACGTTTACCTGATTAGACACAAGTCTAACTCTTTTGACAAGTTCAAAGAGTTTAAGGCTGAAGTGGAGCGTCGGACAAGTAAATTGATCAAGACCTTATGATCGGATCGTGGTGGAGAGTACTTCCTTGGTGAATTCAAGGACTACATGGTACATCATGAGATAGTATCCAAGCTCTCTGCACCAGGGACACCCCAGTAGAATAGAGTTGCTAAGAGAAGGAACTGGACATTGATGGAAATGGTCCAAAGCATAATGTCTCATGCTACTCTTCTAGTGTCTTTTTAGGGATATGCCCTGGAAACAACGACATATATTCTGAAATTGGTGCCTTCCAAGTCAGTACCTAAAACTCCCAATGAGATGTGGATTGGGCATAAGCTAAGTCTGAATCATCTCAGGGTATGGGGTTCTCTAGTTTATGTACTGGTCTAGGGAGACAAGTTGGAACTAAGATCAAAATTATACTATTTTATTGGGTATCCAAAAGGGACTAAGGGTGGTTACTTTTATCATTCTAAGAAGTAGAAAGTACTGGCTAGTACCAATGCTAGATACCGAGAGGATGATCAAAGTACTTCCACAAAAGATTCAACTAGGTTCAAACTAGAGGAGAAGTTATCTTTAGAAACAACTTATCCTGACCCGATTATGGAACAAGAAGAGGCACAGCTTCAAGAGCCTGTACAAATGGAGCCTCGTTATAGTGGGAAAGTGTCTAGGGTTCCAGAAAGGTGGACCGGAGAAGCTTTCAAGCTGGTCTCTGACCATCAAGAACAAGTCCCCACTAGATACGAGGAGGCTATTGCTGATACCGATGCAAATTTGTGACATGAAGCAATGAAAGCCGAGATTGAGTTTATGTATCTCAATCAGGTTTGGGATCTTGTAGCTTCACCTGAAGGGATAAAACCCATAAGGTGTAAGTGGGTATACAAGAGAAAGAGGGGAGTAGATGGGAAGATGGAAACCTTCAAAGCTAGGCTTGTGGTGAAAGGGTATATTTAGAAAGAGGGAATCGACTATGAGGAAACCTTTTCCCCGGTAGTTATGTTTAAGTCCATCCGTATCCTTCTTGCCATCGCATGTCATTATGACTACGAGATATGGCAAATGTATGTCAAGATAGCATTTTTAAATGGCATCTTAGTGAAGACATCTATATGTCCTAACCGGAAGGTTTTGTTGCTAAAGGCCAAGAGAATATGGTTTGCAAGCTTAAGAAGTCCATTTATGGACTTAAGCAGGCATCAAGGGCATGAAACATTCATTTTGATGAGACTGTAAAGTCTTATGGTTTTGTTCAAAATAGGAATGAACCATACGTGTATAAGAAACTTGAAGGCATTAATATGGTTTTTCTTGTCTTATATGTGGATGACATTCTACTTATTGGAAATGATGTAGGGTCATTGTCATCTATAAAGGTTTGGTTGTCTAGTCAATTTAGTATGAAGGACTTGGAAAAAGCCAGCTACATTCTCGGGATTAGACTTCTTAGAAATAGAAAGCAGAGAATGTTGGGGTTATCCCAAGCGGCATACATTGACAAGATGCTAGCCAGGTAAAGCATGGACTTGTGCAAGGGAGCTCTAAAGCAAACATGAGTTGTCATTTTCTTCAAGGGATGGTCTTAGGTCTCAAGAAGAAAAGGACAGAATGAGTAGGATTCCCTACGGTTCGGCTGTGGGAAGTATCATGTGCGCCATGCTGTGTACAAGGCCAGATATTTGCTTTGCTGTAGGCTTGGTTAGTAGATATCTGTTAAACCCTAGGGAGGTTCATTGGCAAGCTGTAAAGTATATACTCGAGTGCCTTAAGGGAATAAGAGATTATATGCTGGTTTATAGGGCTGACGACTTGGTTCCTATAAGATACACAGACTCAGACTTTTAAGGATAAGGATGAGAGAAAATCCACTAGCAGATATATCTTCACCTTGTCTAGAGGAGCTATTTCTTGGAGGAGTATCAAGTAATCTTGCATTGCTGACTCAACCATGGAAGCTGAGTATGTGGCAGCTTCGGAAGCATCCAAGGAAGCAGTCTGGCTACGGAAGTTCCTTTTGGAACTTGGAGTCGTGCCACACATGGACTATCCAATTGTAATGTATTGCAACAACACTGAAGCAGTATCACAATCCAAAGAACCCAAAAACCATAAGAAGGGGGAGCACATATAGAGGAAGTACCACATGATCCGGGATTTCATCCATAGATAGGAAGTCGTGGTGGAATAGATTACCTCCAAGAACAATCTGGCTGATCTATTCACCAAGCCTTTGGCTGAGAGAGTCTTCAAGAGACACTTAGATGTCATAGGAGTAGGCACCTACGGACATAATTAGTCTTAGAGTGCAAGTGGGAGATTGTTGGGAAATATGCACTTTTAGAATAGGTTTTTGATGTAAAAATCGAATGTTCTAATAAAAGAATTTATTTTTAGAAATTGTTTGTGAATTTACATTTTTTATTTGTGTACAATTACGTTCGGAAAAGACCTATTGTGTTTAAGTAAGTGGTAAGTGGTCCATGTGAATGGAGGTCATTCACAGTAAGGTATGGTTCACGGGTAACTTAACACATTAACATTCGTTCTTAACCGATTGATGAGAATGGGAATCACATCATGTTTAGGTTATTATGTTATAAATTCTAAATGGGTAATGGCTTACCTTTAGCCAGTGGGTAGTCCACTCATTTCATGACATAAGCATATTTCAAATACGTAAAACAGGACCTATAGTAGTGGTTTCTTAAAGTACTATATGGTAAAAACCTAGACTACTACTGCTACAGCGTGGACTAATACTCTACGACTTGAGTATAAATTGGCGGTCTGACAAAGCTGGAAGTATATACTTTGATATACTATAGTTGAAGTTCTATCATAGGGACAATATACTTGCATGTTGGGTATGTGTGACTAGTTAGTTAAGACAGACTAGTTAGTTAAGACAGACTTATACAAGATAGTTTCTATACTATATCGCCCCTTGTGGTTGTCTGAATGATCTAAATATCCAAGGCCCTGGGAAAGATGACTTGGATGTTTACTTTTGGGTAGCTCTCTTGGAAAGCAAAAACAATCCAGGAAGTCATAGATCATTGGACTAGAGGCCTATAGATGGTAGATGTCATTTAGAGAGGTGTTAGTACACTTCTTCCTTTCTAAATGTACGGCGATGTATAGATGGGTACTTTAGTCATTACACCTGTAGGTTGGAGACTTTGCTAATGCAGCACTGTCCTTGGGGTCAATATTTTCTTTTGGTGATATTAGGAAATATTTAAAATACAAAATACAGCTATTTATATGGTAAGGGTATTTTGGTCATTTTAAAGGCCAAGGCGGTGTGTTTTTTGGTCCCCAGTATAGACCGTGAGTCCTAATTAAATACGGGTTAAAGAATTGATCTTAAATTAAATGGAATTTATTTTATTTAAGTAGACTAATTTAATTGTTGGGCTAGAATAAAATAAAGGTCTATAGAGAGAGAGAAAGAGAGAGAGAGAATTAATTAAATTAGTTTGGTGGGTTAAGTAATTATTTAGGGCTTTTTTGAATAATTAAAGATTAACCTGAGACTAAACTAATATAAGCTTATTTATTAGACTAGTTTATTTGGGTTGGGAAATTAATTATTTGTAAGGCCAATTATTTGGTTCTAATTAGAATAATTAATTAAGCCCAAAAGGTTAAACTAAGAGTCTAATAGCCCAGTCCAATTTAACCTAGGATTTTATTTAGGTTAAACAGGAGGATTGAAAACAACATGGTTGAGAACACACTCTTTGAGACGGCTTCTTCTCTGTGGAAATGCCATACGTCTCTCTCTCTCTCTCTCACACACACACACACACACTCTCTCTCTCTAGAAAAAAGGTTCCTTAGTCTGTAGTTGTTCCCCAAATGAATTTAGGTAGGCTATATACTGGAAGATTAAGAGTTTGGCATTCACCCACATGCAAAGACGGAGTAGGAGGTTGCAGGAATCGCACCAAAAACTTCCACCAGCACACCTACCCTGATTGCGCACATTTCGGTCCAGCCAACTCTTAGGATGAGGAAAATAGGTAAAAAAAATTTTAACCTCAAAGTCCCGCCAGAGCACGACCGACACCGGATAGGATTGCCGGAGCCGGCACCGCCTCTATTCGGGAATCCCCTGTTCTTTAGTTTTTCTAATTTTTGATCTTCGCTTCCGCTACGTGCCCTTTGTTTTCTACTTTCTATGCCTTCAGGAATATTCCTTCCTTTTTGACATTTTGCGTGTAAAAAGTGTTTTTGGCAAATTTGTGCAGATTTAAGTTGATTTCGATTGAAAAGTGAACAATTCCAGAACAGACCTAGAGCCAAGTCCAGCCAATGGACCAGACGCTGGGTCTATTATGGTCAAATAGAAAAAACGGAGAAAAATTTTGGAGAACAATAGAGTAGACTCGGCCAGGTGGCCTGACTGGACCCGGTGCCAGGTCCACTTTGCACAAAAGCAGTTGTGCGCGAATTTGGTATTTTTAAAGGATTTTGGTATTTTTCTAATTATATTCAGACTAGACTTTTCAAGAAATGAGTTTTGGTTTCAATAAGGCTTATAAATATAAGAAAACCACAAAAGAAAGGTATGATTTGAAGGATCCAAGCTCGCTACTCAATCATCACTCAAATGATCATTATTCAAATAAGGTTTTAAAGAGAAGAAGAATGGCTTATCTATGAGTTTTATCTTTTATCCTTTGTTTACTTTTCTAGAAAAATGATGTGCTTAATGTTTTGATTGTAATTAGATATTATTTTGGAGATTATGATTTTGAGTTAATTGGAACTTTTGAACAATTAATTTGTGTTTTTCGTATTTAACTACTTGTTTTTCTTACGGAGTTGGTTGATTAATTTTTGTTATTAACTTGCTTGAAAAAGAGATTGGTAATGACTTCAATTAATTAATTTCATATTTTTTATCTCTTAACTTTCTTGAAAAAGAGATTGGTAATGACTTCAATTAATTAATCTCATATTTGTTATCTCTTAACTAGCTTGAAAATGGGGTTAATTGTTTAGAACATTAATAATCAAAGGTTGGTTAATGATTGTTAGAATATGGATTCATTAACTAATTTCATGTTTTAAATCACCAAGAATATAGGAGTTTATATGAGGATTGATTTTAATACATCTTTTGGATAAGTTAGTCGAGACAGAATATGTTCACTAATTTAACTAGAAGATAGTGATTTCATGGATTGCAAACGAAGTGGGTCTATATTAAATCCTTCATGATGCCAAGACGACAATTGATTGTGATAAATGCTAATTAATTCAATCTTGTGTTTTCAAGATAAATGTCGAGTTACAATAAATTACATTCTTAAGTTATATCTATTTTTATCTTTATTTATTTTCCTTTTTAGTCTCTTCTTATTTTATTAGCTAAATATTAAAGATTTGGTTAAACTAAGATGGGAGCCTAAGTTCTCGTGGATTCGATACTTGCTATTCCCTATACTATACGATGGGTATACTTACCGGTATGTGTGATTTTAGTGGTTGGCATTTTAATTAAAGCTTGATTGATTCTATAATTTGTTAATAATATTTTCTACACTAAAAAACATTTATCATGTGAATCCACCACAAGGAGTAGTCATTAGAGATATCACAAGGGTACCTAACTTAAAAGAAACAAAAACAAAAAACATAAATCTAGAAAAAGACAAAGAAATGAAAAATAAAAGAAATGACAAAAAAAAAAAAAAGAAGCCTCAATAACTCCAAATGGACAAACTTGATGTATCTCATATGGCCCCGACCATCTTGGCTTCAACTTACACAGAAAAAATAGAAGCCTAAAATTAAACACTAACACATTATCTTCTTCTTTAAACTTGTGAGGGGAATGAATATTGCCTATCATGGCAACGCTTCATCTTATTTTTGTAAATTCGCAAATTATGGTAGGCATTATTACACCACTCCTCCAACTCATTCACTTGAAGCAATCTTTGTTGTCCTGTAAGGTAAAGGTCAAAATTAACAAGTTTAATAGCCCAATGAGCCCTGTGTTCAATTTCCATCAGTAGATGACAAGATTTCTCATACACCAATTGATTGGGGGTTGTACCAATAGGAGTTTTGAAAGCAGTTCTATAAGCCCAAAAAGTGTCATCTATCTTCAAACTCTAATACTTTCTAGTGTAATTAACCACTTTTTCCAAAATTCTTTTTAACTCTCTATTAACCACCTCAACTGGGCAACTAGTTTGAGGGTGATAAAGGGTAGCAAACTTATAGGTAATGCCTAACTATTTGGGAACTTTGTCCAATTGGGTATTACAAAAGTGTGTTCCCCTATTACTAATGAGTACCTTAGGTACATCAAAACGGGTGAAAAGTTTTTAAAGAAATTTGACTGCAACCCGAGCATCCGTAGTAAGCAAGGCTTGCACCTCAACCCAGTTATATACATAATCAACTGCAACCAAGAGGTATTTGTTATCCAAAAAATTAGGGAAAGGGCCCATAAAATTAATCCCCCAACAATAAAAAATTCACAAGCTTGAAAATTTTGTAATGGCATTTCATTAGATTTAGAAATATTACATTTACGTTGACACCCATCACAATTTTGAGCAAACCTATGAGAGTCCTTAAAGAGTGTTGGCCAAAAAAATCTAGACTCAAGTACCTTTCTTTCCGTGTTGTTAGCTTGGTAGTGGCCTCCCGTGTAACACCCCACAACCTAGGCCCAACAAGGGGACTTTATAACTAGGTCACACAACAAAAATGAAATAATACTCTGAAATTAAAACTTATTACAACCCAAAAATTCAAGAACGAATCCAAAATAAATTGTTCACTCTCATCTCTCAAAGCATTACATAAAAGAAATAACACGATATCTTCCAAAGCAGGCAACAACTAGCTACTCATCCTCACAGCAGGATCGACATAAAATCATGGTAAAAAGGGTGATGAGATAAAAATCTCAGTAAGTCCGTGTGTGTTTTGAGTGTTCAAGTAAAGCAGTTCATGTATGCAAGGTGAAACATTTCATAAGGGAAAATGCTGGCAAGCAATAAATAAAATTAAAATAAATAGTGGCTTTTTCCTCTTTTCAAACCATACAAGTGCACAATAAATACAACCACTCAAATAGGCAGCCATGGGTACCACACGTTGGGCTCCACGTCCAAACAATGGTCAGAATGCCACACTTTAAGCAGACTGACAAAAGGTAGCTGATCGGCCTACTAGGTAAGATACTCCTCCTTCTCTACACCCAAACAAAACCGATTGTCCACTCCGGCAACACACAGTCCACATGACTGAAAATTGCTAGCTCGGACAGGCATGACTAAGTAATACTGTTGCTTTTCCAAGTTAAGTTCATCTTCTGGAGGTGGCCTGCTACCAGAAGACTCGCTTTTGCTCTTCAAAACTAGTACAACTAGCCTACCCTTATTAAATACTCAACGTTGATTGTCCCACTTGGGAGAAAACCAATAAAGCGTAGCTTTACTTGAAAATAGCAGTTAAGGGTTTCTAAAGTCCGTGTCAAAATTGGTTTTAGAAATAGTTTGGTATTTGATTAAAACTGCTTGTTAATTTTCAAATAATTTGTTTGACTGAAATAAGAAAGGAAGCAGTCCTTAATTGCCTTTACAAAATAAGTGTTCACATACTTCGTGTTTGGCTTGCCATATTAACCTTTTACAACAAAAAAGTTTTATGCAGGAGATTACCTGATCCTTTACTTGAGCTAAATCAAAGATCTTCTAAAGCTGATCTAACCCCGCCTGGGGTAAACATAAGCCATAATTAAACTCCAGCCAAATTTGCTTCTATAAATAATTCTAGTTCAACTTCCTACAATCATGACCCTAATGTTCCAAACTTTAAGGCTAGATAATCAAAAAGGATTTTATAAAATAAACCTAGTTTGATAATAAAATAACTAGGGTTTGTGAAATAGTTACTAATAAGTTGTAGGTATAAATCTTTGTTATTAATAAATAAAATAGGGTCTATTTGATAAAAGGTCGTAAGTCCTAAATGATATTATTAAAATAATAAACTTTTACTATTCTCTTAATTAAAATTAATAGTTAGAAAATAATTGATAAATAAAATTAATAATAAGTAAACTTTATATATTTTGATCAAAAGATAATAAATAAATTTTAATAGTATTTATGAATATATAACTTATAAGATTAATATTTTACCTATTATGATTATTTATATAAAGGGCTTCATTTAAAATTATTATCATATATAATATTTTAATATTTTAATTTTAATAAAAGATATCATTTATGTGGCAAAAATATCATTATTTCCTATAACAGTCCAATTCCACATTTTCCTAGGGTTTTCGAAATCATTAGAAGAAAATGTAGTATTAATTTTTATTAATGTATTAAAATTGGCTAACTTAAATAATTTAGGAACAACAAGGTCATGATCATAATTCTCCTAATGCTAACCATAATCAGGAACATAGACTCTAACACCAATCCACAAACCATTCAATTCATGAATAAAAGCATAGATCCAAATCTACTATCACATGATCCAAACTCTACTAAACATAAGCATATTCACGGCTTCAACAAGAATACAAGAACATAAAACCCTATTCACCGAAGGTGACATAATATCTATCATGCTTAATCATCCATACTAACTCACAACATGAAGAGCATGCAACAAACCCCAAAACATCATAAAACTCAACCAAGACAAATCATCCTCATACTTTAATCTCAACTCCATCATATAAACACATTCTTAATCTCCAATCATAATCTATCCTTTTCCAACAACATCTAAAAGACATGAATCTAGAATTTAAAGAGAAGGTTGAAGAGGCTTATTTGAATGATAACTACCTTGAAAAAGTTACAAGAGAATCCTCACGCTTGGAAGGCTTGATCCGTCCAAGGAGGAAGAAGAAAAATGGCCATGGTTGGAACAACCCCTTCGGCAGAGAGAGAGAGAGAGAGCATTAGTACTATATTTTAAAGATTGAAAAGGAATGGAAGGTGAACATAATCATTCATGGTTACCTTGAGAGAGTTCTTGAATCTTCCAAGAAAAATTCTGGTTTTTGATCCCAATGTAGAATCTTGTTTTCAGCGTTTGACGTTATAAATTGTAGAAATGTATTCTAGACGATGAGTAGATGTGATCTGGAGTTTTTGGAGAAGATTAGTGGTGTTAAGAGTGGTCTTAGGCTTGGAGAATGGTGGTGTGTGTTCTTAGTGTGCTTTGGAAAAATAGAGAGAATGGAGAGAAGTGTTGGACGAAATTGCTGAAAGTGTTTGGCCGAATGATTGCGGGTTTCCTTGAGATTGAATTTTCAAATTAGGGAAAAGAAGGAAAGCTGGTTGTTTGAATTCAAAAGAAGTAATTTAGGGAGTTAATTAAGGTAGAAAATATGGTAAGAATGGCTTGGTTGATGGAGGTTCTTGGAGCTGCTATGGCTGACTGGATTGTGCTAGAGTTTTGCTGAGTTGAATGAGGTTGGAATGAGCTATAGGGTGGCCAAATCATGGAGTGCAATGGTGGAGGAAATTTCTGGTTGGTTGAGGCTTAATCCATGGAAGTTTCATGCAGTAATTTGCTGGAATTTTGAATTCCAAATGAAGGTTGATTGTAGTGATTGAAGGAGTGATTTAAGGAGTGGCTATGGTGTTCATCTCCTGCAGATCAATGGAGGAGATGATGAAGTTTAGTTCATGGCTGACTAAGGTTGGTTTTACAGAAAATTGGACTGAGTTTCGGATAGGGTTGATGAGGGAACAAGGCTGGAATTTCTGGTTGTTCATTCAAGAGGTTTGCTGGAATTTTTGTGCAGATTTTTCTGCAATGTTCCAGCTGACATGCAGAAGGTTTGAAGGGGTATTTGAGGGTCCTTTAAGGCTGGTTTTTAGCCTTTTCTATGGAGGAAAGACAGAGATGAATTACTGATTTGAAGGCTATAAGAAACAGCTTGGTTTTTGGATTGCTAAGCTGCGAATTCTGCCCAAAATTTTCTTCTGGTTTGCACAGCCTTGTGCAATTCAAATTTTGGTCAAAGTTTCCAGTCTTCAAGCTGAGTAAATTAGATATATTTTTGGCAATATTTGAGTGAGAAATATGGCTAAAGATTTCAAAAATTAGACTGACCAAGAAGCTGGAAAAATTTTCCTGATTACTACATGAAGAAGATGAACACTTATAGGGTGGAGTTTGAAGGTTCAACCATGGAGATTAATCCCTTTGGGAACCTTCCATAACTCCTTCCCCATTTTGAGTTAAAATTCCCTTCTCCAAGAGGCATTTTCGAAACTCCAAAATCCCAGAACCTTGCTGGAATTTTCTGGAAATAAAATGGCTTGAATAAATTAAGCAACTTAATTGATCAAGAATTAAGGTATGCTAGTGAGCAAAAAGGGTATGAGTCCCTTAAGAATTTTTGTAGGGCACAAGTGTAGGATTAGGACATTTATTTCATATCTCCCCTAGGACAACACTCCTACTCCTCCCTATGGCATGCAAGGGCGGAAAATATCCACCTATCTAAAATAAAATTAAATCATGCTAAAACTTAAATGATTGGATTTGAACTCAAGACCTTAGAGATAAATTCCAAAGCTCTAACCACTAAATCACAACAATTCTTGTTCTTATTTTCTCTCCTAAATATTCTTCTTATTCAATCCTCAAGCTATCTCCCTATTTCTACCTCAAGCAAAATTACCATTTTGCCCTTCCTACTCAATAAGCACAATTAAGCCTTCTAGATTATAAATCAGGATTCCAAAACACATAAAATCATTTCAAAATATATTTATGCATACAAGAAAATATGATATGCATCCCAACCCCCTTACTGTAGGGTTGGTTTTAGATGGGGTTTCATGTCCTCCCCTCCTTAGGAGAATTTCGTCCTAAAATTCAAGCATACCTCTATCTCATCTCAGGATACTTCCGCTTTACCCACTCTTTTGTTTCGCTGGTGGCATCTTGCATACCATGATGCTCCTACTGCACTTTTACTATCGGTATCTATTTTTTCCGAAAAGTCTTGATACTTCTGTCCAATATTCTCACCAGTTTCTCCACATAGCTCAGGTCGGGTTGCAACACCAATGGCTCATCGTTCAAAACATGACCGGGATCGACATTATACTTTTTCAGTTGGGATACGTGAAACACGTTATGAATTCTTGTCAGACCATCCTGTAAATCCAATCGATACGCCACCGGCCCAATTCTCTCTTTTATCGGGAATGGCCTCAAATACCTTGGATTCAGCTTTCCACCTTTTGGATGCTTCAAGAGTCCTTTATTCGGTGTCAGTCTTAGGAATACACTGTCTCCCACCTGGAATTCTAACTCTCTGCACCTATTGTCTACATAGCTCTTTTGTTGGCTCTGAGCCGCCTTCAACCTTTCCCTGATTAACTTGACATTGCCTATCATTTCCTGAACACAGACTTTCCCGGATTTACTTCTATGACCATCTTCTGACCAACTCCAGTATAGCGATACTTGACACTTACGTCCATACAGTGCCTTATACGGTGCCATCCCGATCGAAGCTTGATAACTGTTATGATACGACAACTCCGCATACAACACACATTCAATCCATTTATCTCTGAAATCAAGAACACATGCCCTCAACATATCCTTTAATATATGTATAACCTTTTCTGACTGCCCATCGGTTTGTGGATACGCTGTCGTACTGAACTTCAAACTCGACCCTATTGATTCTTGAAATTTGCCCCAAAATCGAGATGTAAATCTCGGGTCTCGGTTGGACACAATACTTGAAGGTACTCTATGCTGTCAGACTATCTCTCACACATAGATTTGAGCTAACTTCTCCATGGAATCTCTTACATTCACTGGTATGAAATGAGCCGATTTGGTTAGTCGATCCACCACTACCCATATGGCGTCCTTCTGGGTTCTTGACATAGGAAGTCTGGTAACAAAGTCCATGGTCACTTCCTCCCACTTACATTCAGGTACTGGCAACAGTTGTAACAGTCCCGCTGACTTCTTATGCTCCACTTTGACCTTCTGATAGGTGAGACATATCGAGACATATTCTTCATTTCGAGCCACCAATAGGCCCTCTTCAGTTCTGGGTACATTTTGACTTCCCCCAGATGAATGGTGTACTTGCTCTTATGTGCTTCTTCCAATATCCTGTCCTTCAATTGATGTTCTCTGGGTACACACAACCGATCTCTAAAATACAAAACTCCCGCTTTGTCTTTCCAAAATTCACTGCCTTGCCGTTTAAGCTCCTTGTCCTTGAAAAGCTAAAATTCTGTGTCACCTTGTTAGGCTTCAATAAGTTCCTGCCTTAGATCTAGTACCAACCTCAAGTTGCTAACAACAATTTTCTCCCCTTGCACTTCCGCACTTCTCACCAACACATCCTGAACCACTTGAATCTCCTGTACTCTTAATCTGGCCATACCAACTTTTTTGCTCAAGGCATCAGCAACAACGTTGGCATTCCCGGGATGATAGTTGATTAGATAACGGTACTCTTCCAAAAATTCCATCCATCTTTACTGTCTCAGATTCAAATCCTTTTGGGTGAAGATGTACTTCAGGCTCTTGTGGTCAGTGAACACTTCATACTCAGCCTCGTACAAGTAATGTTGCCACTTCTTTAATGCGAACATAATAGCAGCCAACTCTAGGTCATGTGTAGGGTAGTTAACTTCATGAGGCCTAACTTCTGAGAAGCATAGGCGATCACCTTCCGATCTTGCATCAAAATTGCTCCCAATCCTTCCTTTGAAGCATCGGTATACAGAGCATAAGGCTTATCTCCCTCTGGCAAACTCAACACTGGTGCTGTCACCAATCTTCGCTTCAGCTCTTGGAAACTCTTCTCACATTTTTCACTCTAAACAAATGGTATGTCCTTCCTCAGCAGTCGGGTCATTGGCGATGCGAGTGTCGAGAATCCTTTGATGAACCTCCTATAGTAACCAGCCAATCCCAAGAAGCTTCGAATCTCGGTGATGTTCTCCGGTTACTTCCAGTCTGACACTGCTTCAGCCTTTACTGGGTCTACCTTGATTCCATCCTTGGTCACCACGTGGCCAAGAAATGCCACGCAATCCAACCAAAACTCACACTTGCTAAATTTAGAGTAAACTTTGTGCTCCCTCAGCTTCTCCAATACCAGTTTCAGATGTTCTGCGTGCTCCTCCGGACTCTTGGAATAAATTAGGATGTCATTAATAAAAACTACCACGAACTTGTCCAAATAGGGTCGGAACACTTGATGCATCAAATCCATAAATACTGCTGGAGCATTGGTTACCGCGAATGACATTACCACGAACTCATAATGTCTATATCTGGTGTTGAAGGCCGTTTTAGGGATATCCTCCTCCTTTATCCTCACTTGATAGTACCCTTACCTCAGGTCCAATTTGGAGTAGCAACTGGATCCTTGTAACTGGTCAAACAACTCATTAATCAACGGTAGAGGGTACTTATTCTTGATCGTCAGGTTGTTTAAGCCCCGATAGTTGATACACAGTCTCAGAGTCCCGTCCTTCTTCTTCACAAATAGCACAGGTGCTCCCCAAGGCGACGTGCTAGGTCTGATATAGCCTTGCTTCACTAACTCTTCTAACTGCTCCTTCAGTTCTTTCAGCTCTTTTGATGCCATCCGACATGGGGTTCGAGAAACCGGCTCTGCTCCTAGAACTAGGTTAATGGTAAATTCAACTTCTCAGCTGGGAGGTAGAGAAGTGAGTTCCATGGGGAACACATCGAGAAAATCCTTCACTACCTAGGTATCCTCTAAAGTGCACTGGTTTTTTGGCTTGTTTATCATATAAGCCAAATACTCTTGACGTCCTTGTTTCAACAACTCCTGGGCCTTAGCCCCAGCTATCAAATACTTTAATTCCTTCACTATCTTGCCATTAAATTCCAACACATCACAACCCGGTCTAATGAACTGGACTAATTTATTTTTATAGTCTACCCTAGCCCCATGCCTTGCTAGCCAATCCATTTCCAATATCAAATCATAATTATCAATATCTAGCACTATCAAACCTCCCTCCAAGATTTCTCTTCCCACATCAATTTTACAATTTTGCACATACCAATTTGCTTGTACCATCTTCCCCAAAGATGTACTCACCAATTAGGTAAAAGGTAACTCTACTCCATCCCATCCCAAATGACATGCACAGTTCTTGTTTAAATAGGAATGAGTAGAACCAGGGTCTATCAATGCATTAACGGAATATCCTTGAATAGTAAACGTAACTTCCGCTACTGCTGCATCGGTTCCAACCTCCTCTCTGTTGCGAGCGAATACTCTTGCTTTCACTTGAGGCTTTGGTGCTCCACTCCCGGATGCTCCCATGGCATTAGCTCAATTGGGCCCTGGATTCTGAGCTGAATTTCCTTGCCCAACTCGGTGCAGTTTAGGGCAGGTGTTTCGCAAATGGTTCGGGTCCCCGTAGTGGTAACATTTCTGCTCTCCTCCTTTAGACCAACAGTTCTTCTCCGTGTGGCCGGTTTTTCCACATTGCCGGCATAACGGAAGGTTCTATACAGGACTAGTCGGTGCTGTCCAAGCTTGCTTTCCCTAATTCTGCCACTACTGGTTGGCGAGCGCTTATTGGATTGCTGCCTCTGGAAGTGTCCTTGCAGTTGCCTTGGTGACTGGAAAGGCCTTGGCACCATTCTACTGCGGTCCTCATTTTCTATCCGGGTAGCTGCGTCTATGGCCCCCGAATAGGTCATTGGTGAAGAAGGTGCCAACGCTCTTCTCAATTCCTGCGTCAGTCCCTTAGCAAACTACCTCGTTCTGTTCTGTTCGGTGTCCACTAGCCTCTTGCAGTACTTCGCTAGTTGGGTAAATCGTGCTGCGTATTGGGCCACTGTCATACTTCCCTGCTTTAAATTCTGGAACTCATCCTCCTGCTTTTGCACTATCCACTGGGGAATATACTCAGCTCTGAATGCTTCAACAAAATTAGACCACGTCCATTCCTGATCAACCATCTCCCAGTTGTCCTGAACTTGCTGCCACCATGCCCGAGCTGGGCCCCTCAAATGGAATGCAGCAAACTTAACCATTCGCTCTCAGTGTACTGGAGCATATCAAATATGTCTTCTATCTACTCGATCTATTGCTCAGCTTTCTGATCTTGCTCAGCTTCGCCCAAGAAGGCGGGCGGCTGAAATTTCAAAAACTGCTCCAATGCCTCATCCTCTCCTTTGGGATTTCTCCACTCAGTCAAGGTCTGCAAAATCTCTGCCATCTTATTGAATGCTTACCCTATCATCACTTCAATCGGTACTTCAAATCCCATTTCCATATCTGGTTCACTCTCATTACCCCGGTTGGGTGATTGCATCTGGGTTGTCTCAACTTCTGGTGCCACATGATCTACTTTTGGAATTCTCCTGCTTGATGAAGCTACACGGTGCTTGGGTGCCATTCTAAACTATGCCCGAATGATGAGTTTATGCATTCAATGGTTAAATCATTTTAATTGAGCATGCATTCACAGTCAGATTTAAGTAAAAGAAAATTAGATGCAAGTTTGTTTAAAGAATTGCTCATAAATTTTGCTCAAATCTTAGAGTACTCAGGTACTCTTATTTGCAAAAGTTTGAAATGAAAGCAGTAAACAGAAAGGAAATCCTTAACATAGGAGGTTATGAAAAATAATAAATAAACATCCTTATCATAATAACTCTCAGCCCTTCTAGTCCTCATCAGAATCTTCAAGATCAGCCTCATACAACTATCCCCCAAAGTTCTTAGAGAAGTCTATCCCAGCCCCACTTGCAAACCCCTCCATTAGCTCTTTCCCGGGTCGCCTAGAACTTTCCTCAGTCTCAACCTGGTTGGGTGGAGGCATAAAGGAAGGTCTAGGTGGAGACTCATAATCTATCTCTCTCGGATCATCACTATCAGCTAACAAATCAACTATAGGACTAGGAGGGTAGGGAACATATGTCATATCAATCTCCTCATCTTCACTATTAGAACTTAATTCTATCACAAGTATTGGGGATGGCTCATTAATCGGAACCCCAGCATCACTACTATCTTCCAAAGGAATAACTGGCTGCAGTGCAGGTTGAGGTGCAGGTTGAGGTACTGGGAGGTCTTCTGGGTAGATAGGGGTAGGAGGATGCCATTGCTGCCCTTTTCTTATGATTCTAAGTATTCTAACCATCCTACAGCATAAACAAGACAGGTTAGATAAAGATTTGAACTTAAATAAACAGAATATATACTATCAATATTTGCCTAAACCTAGTCTCTGATATCACTTGTAACACCCTACAACCTAGGCCCAACAGGACCGGGGATGTCACCCCGTCCAAAGGACAAGGGGTCTTTATACCTAGGTCATACAACAAAAATAAAACAATACTCTGAAATTAAAACATATTGCAACCCAAAAATTATAGAACGAATCGAAAATAAATTGTTCACTCTAATCTCTCAAAGCATTACATAAAAGAAATAACATGATATTTTTCAATGTAGGCAACAACTAGCTACTCATCCCCGCAGCAGGATCGACCTGAAATCATGGTAAAAAGGGTGATGAGATAAAAATCTCAGTAAGTCCGTGTGTGCTTTAAGTGTTCAAGTAAAACAGTTCATGTATGCAGGGTGAAACATTTCGTAAGGGAAAATGCTAGCAAGCAATAAATAAAGTTAAAAAAAAGAGTGGCGTTTTCCTCTTTTCAAACCATACAAGTACACAATAAATACAACCACTCAAATAGGTAGCCATAGGTACCACACGTTGGGCCCCACATCCATACAACGGTCAGAATGCCACACTTTGTGCAGACTGACAAAAGGTAGGTGATTGGTCTATCGGGTAAGATACTCCTCCTTCCCAACACCTAAACAAAATTGGTTGTCCACTTTGGTAACACACAGTCCATCTGACTGAAACTTGCTAGCTCGGACCAGCATGACTAAGTAGTACTGTCGCTTTTTCAGGTTGAGTTCATTTGCTGGAGGGGCCTCCTGCTAGAAGACTTGCTCTTGCTCTTCAAAACTAGTACAACTAGCCTACCCTTATTGAGTACTCAACGTTAATTATCCCACTTGGGAGAAAACTGATAAAGCATAGCTTTACTTTAAAATGGCAATTAAGGGTTTCTAAAGTCCAAGTTAAAATTAGTCTTAGAAACAGTTTGGTATTTGAGCAAAACTGCTTGTTGATTTTCAAATAATTTGTTTGACTGAAACAAGAACGGAAACAGACCATAATTGCCTTTACAAAATAAGTGTTCACATACTTCGTGTTTGGCTTGCCATAGTAACCTTTTATAACAAACAAGTTTTATGCAGGAGCTTACCTGATCCTTTGCTTAAGCTAAATCAAAGATTTTCCAAAGCTGACCTAACCCCGTCTGGGGTAAACACAAGCCATAATTAAACTCCAGCCAAATTTGCTTCTATAAATAATTCTAGTTCAACTTCCTACAATCATGACCCTAATGTTCCAAACTTTAAGGCTAGATAATCAAAAAGGATTTTATAAAATAAACCTAGTTTGATAATAAAATAACTACTGTTTGTGAAATAGTTACTAATAAGTTGTAGGTATAAATCTTTGTTATTAATAAATAAAATAGGGTCTATTTGATAAAAGGTCCTAAGTCATAAATGATATTATTAAAATAATAAACTTTTACTATTCTCTTAATTAAAATTAATAGTTAGAAAATAATTGATAAATAAAATTAATAATAAGTAAACTTTATATATTTTGATCAAAAGATAATAAATAAATTTTAATAGTATTTATGAATATATAACTTATAAGATTAATATTTTACCTATTATGATTATTTATATAAAGGGCTTTATTTAAAATTATTATCATATATGATATTTTTATATTTTAATTTTAATAAAAGATATCATTTATTTGGCAAAAATATCATTATTTCCTATAACAGTCCAATTCCAGATTTTCCTAGGGTTTTCGAAATCATTAGAAGAAAATGTAGTATTAATTTTTATTAATGTATTAAAATTGGCTAACTTAAATAATTTAGGAACAACAAGGTCATGATCATAATTCTCCTAATGCTAACCATAATCAGGAACATAGACTCTAACACCAATCCACAAACCATTCAATTCATGAATAAAAGCATAGATCCAAATCTACCATCACATGATCCAAACTCTACTAAACATAATCATATTCATGGCTTCAACAAGAATACAAGAACATAAAACCCTATTCACCAAAGGTGACATAGTATCTATCATGCTTAATCATCCATACTAACTCACAACATGAAGAGCATGCAACAAACCCCAAAACATCATAAAACTCAACCAAGACAAATCATCCTCATACTTTAATCTCAACTCCATCATATAAACACATTTTCAATCTCCAATCATAATCCATCCTTTTCCAACAACATCTAAAAGACATGAATCTAGAATTTAAAGAGAAGGTTGAAGAGGCTTACTTGAATGATGACTACCTTGAAGAAGTCACAAGAGAATCCTCACGCTTGGAAGGCTTGATCCGTCCAAGGAGGAAGAAGAAAAATGGCCATGGTTGGAACAACCCTTTCGGCCGAGAGAGAGAGAGAGAGAGAGAGAGAGCGAACGAGAGAGAAAGAGAGCATTAGCACTTTATTTTAAAGATTGAAAAGGAATGGAAGATGAACATAATCATTCATGGTTACCTTGAGAGAGTTCTTGAACCTTCAAGAAAAATTCTGGTTTTTTATCCCAAAGTAGAATCTTGTTTTCAGCGTGTTATGTTATAAATTGCAGAAATGTTTTCTAGACGATGAGTAGATATGATCTGGAGTTTTTGGAGAAGATTAGTGGTGTTAAGAGTGGTCTTAGGCTTAGAGAATGGTGGTGTGTGTTCTTGGTGTGCTTTGGAAAAATGGAGAGAAGTGTTGGATGAAATTGCTGAAAGCGTTTGGCCAAATGATTCAGGGTTTCCTTGAGATTAAATTTTCAGATTAGGGAAAAGTAGGAAAGTTGGTTGTTTGAAATTCAAAAAGAGTAATTTAGGGAGTGAATTAAGGTAGAAAATATGGTAAGAATTGCTTGGTTGATGGAGGTTCTTGGAGCTGCTATGGCTGACTGGATTGTGCTGGAGTTTTGCTGAGTTGAATGAGGTTTGAATGAGCTATAGGGTGGCCAAATCATGGAGTGCAATGGGGGAGGAAATTTCTTGTTGGTTGAGGCTTAATCCATGGAAGTTTTCATGGAGTAATTTACTAGAATTTTGAATTCCAAATGAAGTCTTGATTGTAGTGATTGAAGGAGTGATTTAAGGAGTGGCTATAGTGTTCATTTCATGCAGATCAATGGAGGAGATGATGAAGTTCAGTTCATGGCTAACTAAGGTTGGTTTTACAGAAAATTGGACTGAGTTTCGGATAGGGTTGATGAGGGAACTAGGCTGGAATTTTTGGTTGTTCATTCAAGAGGTTTGCTAGAATTTTTGTGCAGATTTTTCTGCAATGTTCCAGCCGACTTGCTAAAGGTTTGAAGGGGTATATGAGGGTCCTTTAAGGCTAGTTTCTAGCCTTCCTTATGGAGGAAAGGCAGAGATGAATTACTGGTTTGAAGACTAGAAGAAACAGTTTGGTTTTTGGACTGTTAAGCTGTGAATTCTGCCTAGAATTTTCTTCTGGTTTGCACAGCCTTGTGCAGTCTGAATTTTGGCCAAAGTTTTCAGTCTTCAAGCTAAGTAAATTGGCTATTTTTCTGGCAGTATTTGAGTGAGAAATGTGGTTAAAGATTTCAAAAATTGGACTGACCAAGAAGCTGGAAAAATTTTCCAGATTACTACATGAAGAAGATGAACACTTATAGGGTAGAGTTTGATGGTTCAACCATGGAGATTAATTCCCTTGGGAACCTTCCATAACTCCTTCCCCATTTTTAGTTAAAATTCCCTCCTCCAAGAGGCATTTTGAAACTCCAAAATCACAGAACCTTGTTGGAATTTTCTGGAAATAAAATGGCTTGGATAAATTGAGCAACTAAATTAATCAAGAATTAAGGTAAGCTAGAGAGCTAAAAGGGTATGAATCCCTTAAGAAAATTTGTGGGGCACAAGAGTAGGATTAGGACATTTATTTCATGTCTCCCTTAGGAAAACACTCCTACTCCTCCCTATGGCATGCAAGGGCTAAAAATATCCACCTATCTAAAATAAAATTAAATCATGCTAAAACTTAAATGATAGGATTTGAACTCAAGACCTTAGAGATAAATTCCAAAGCTCTAACCACTAAACCACAATAACTCTTATTCTTTTTTTCTCTCCTAAATATTCTTCTTAGTTAATCCTCAAGCTATCTCCCTATTTCCACCTCAAGCAAAATTACTATTTTGCCCTTCCTACTCAATAAGCACAATTAAGCCTTCTAGACTATAAACCACGATTCCAAAACACATAAAATTATTCAAAAATATATTTATACATGCAAGAAAATATGATATGCATCCCGATCCCCTTACTATAGGGTTGGTTTTAGATGGGGTTTCACATCCCGCGAGTCCTTCATGACAATATTTCAAGATATCTATTCTTTCCGCGGAATCCACGCATCTCTGAAAGATTTGATCCGCACAACACTTGAACAAGTAAGGATCTTTCCAAAAGTAAAGCTTTACTCCTGAGAGGAATTTCTTCTTTTGTTGTATCGTGAAATCCTCAGAAACAATTTCTGCAACCAAGTAATTAGCAAAATCCGCATACTAAGCTGTTTGAGAAATCTCACCATCAATAAGTAGAAGTTGTTCATCCGGGAAGGTGTCATTTATGTCCTCTTCATCCAATAGTTCTAAGTTGGGATTTTCCAACCTAGATAAGTGATTTGCAGCCAAATTTTTAGCTCCCTTTTTTTCCCTAATCTCTAAGTCAAATTCCTACAACAATAATACCCATCTTATCAATCTTAGTTTGGAATCATACGTGGTTAGTAGGTGTTTAAGGGTGGAATGGTTTGTATACACAATGACTTTGAACAAAACAAGATAAGAATAGAATTTATCAAAAGCAAATACTATTGCAAGCAATTCTTTCTCCGTCATGGTGTAATTCTCTTGTGTCGCCGTAAGAGTTTTGTTTGCATAGTAGATTAGTTGAAAATGCTTATTCCTCTTTTATCCAAGCACCGCATCTATTGCATAATCATTTGCATCATACATTAATTTAAAAGGAAGAAACCAATCCAGTGCAATTAAAATAGGAGAATTGATAAATTTCTTTTTAAGCGCATTGAGACATTTTTCCTCAAAATCGAAAACTACATCTTTTTCAAGTTAAGAACTAAAAGGTTTATAAATTTTTGAGAAATCCAAGATGAACCTTCTATAAAAACCTGCATAAACAAGAAAGCTTCTAATAGCCTTCACTAAAGTTGAAGGAGGGAGTTTCTCAATAGCCTCATTTTTTGCTCTATCAACCTCAATACCTTTCCTTGAAATCTTGTGTCCCAATACAATACCTTCTTTCCAAATCATCGATAAATACCTCCATGATGTTTCCCACAAGTTCTTCGAAAATAGCCATCATTCATCTTTGGAAAGTTCCGAGACCATTGCAAAAACCAAAAGGCAAACGACGATATGTAAAAGTACCAAAAGAGCATGTAAAAGTGGTCTTCTCTTAATCCTCCGGAGCTATGGGAATTTGAAAGTAATCGGAAAACTATCCAAAAAGTAATAAAACTCATGTCTGGCCAATCTTTCTAACATTTGATCAATGAACAGGAGAGAAAAATGGTCCTTCCTAGTTGCCTTATTTAATTTCCTATAATCAATGCAAACTCTCCAATCAGTTACCAATCTCATTGGGATCAACTCATTTTTTTCATTGGGGCTCACAATCATTCTTCCCTTCTTCGGCACTGCTTATGTTGGACTCACCCAAATACTATCAGAAATTGGGTAAATGATGTCGGAATCTAAGAGTTTAATCACCTAACCTTTTACCATATCAATCATATTTAGGTCAACCTATGTTGGGGTTGCACTATGGGTTTTGCTCCTTCTTCTAACAAGATTTTGTGAGTGCAAAAAAAAGGGCTAATTCCTTTAATGTTCGTGATTTTTCATGTAATGACTCCCTCATATTTTTCCAAAAAATTTACCAATTTGGTCTTTTGATCAAAAGTGAGGTCTTTTGTAATGATCACTGACAATTTTTCTCCTTTAGCTAAAAAATGCATATTCCAAGTGCTCAGGGAGGTCTTTGAGGTCCAATTCCAATGGTTCTTTAATGGATGACTTTATCCTTCCCCAACAGCTTTTTTCGATTTCCTCAAATTCTCCCAACTTATGGCCCTTATTTGAATCCTCCAAATATGCGATAGATTGTTCTACCAAGTCTATAGTGCAATTGACAAATGATTCCTACACAAAATCAAAGATAGGCTCATCAAGAATATCAATCATTAAACAAGAATCATCATTAGAAATAGGATGTTACATGCTTTTATAGATTTTGATAATGAATTCTTCATCTCCAACCTTAAGTGTTAATGTTCTCCCATGAACATCAATTAATGCTTTAGTTGTAGTTAGGAAAGGTTGACTTAGAATTAAAGGAACTTTAGAATCTTCATCCATATCAAGAATAATAGAATCCATAGAAAATATGAATCTATCAAATTTAACCAATACATTCTCAGTTATTCCCCTAGGATATTTAATAGATCTATCTGCAAATTGAATACTCATCCTAGTAGACTTAGGCTTGTCTAACCTAGCTTTTTAAAAGTTTTGTATGGAAAAAGATTAATGCTAGCACACAAGTCTGCTAATGCATTACAAAATATTAGAGTACCAACAAAACAAAGAATAAAAAAACTCCCTGGATCATTCTCTTTTTGTGGCAAAGTCTGTTGGTCTTGCAAGATGGCAGAGTTTTCTTCATTCAAAACCACAATGGATAATTCTTCCAACCTCTTTTTGTTGACGAGCATGCTTTTGAGAAATTTTGCATATTTGGGCATGTGTACTAAAGCCTTACTGAGTGAAATTTTTATGTGTAGTTTTTTGAATATTTCTAAAAACTTGTCAAATTATTTTCTTTCTTTTTGTGCTCAAGTAGGGTAAGGAACTGATGGCAGAAAATCTTGCCCTTTAGTTTGTTTTTCAAATGGTTAACTAAGAGAGGTCGGTTGCAGCCTATCTTCTTTAAATGGTACTGGTTTTGTGCTAGGATCGTGTAGCTCCTTACCACTTCGTAATGTAATGGCAGTTGAATCGTGTCATGTTTCCACCCCTAATGGTGACTTTATCTCTAAACCCGTTAAAAACCAAATTTTCCTTTCCATGTTTCCAATCATTTCCTTAAATTTTACCAATATCTTATCTACCTCATGAAAGCCTTTAGTTTCATGGGTGGAAAATTTTCCTAATACCCCTTCTAAGGTAGTGGAGTTTGATAGTCGAGGTGTCATCTCTTGAGACATGTTAGAATACCGTCTCATATTCTAATTGACAATCTTATCTGCATAAAGTAAATTGTTAGCATCATATACACATATTGCAATATCAAATCAATTTAGTTACTCATGGTACATGTAGACATACAACAAGATATGCCACCTTTTTACTCAAAGAATATATATACATATTCATATATTTACATATAAACATAGATAAATTTACAAAATCCAAGCTTTCATGATATTGTTCCCCAACAACGGTGCCAAAAACTTGATACGTAAATTTCGGGTGTACAAAAATCATCAAATTTAAATCCATCCCTTAGTCAAATTTTAATTAAAACGTTAATCCCAAAATACACATAAGAGCAAGTATACTCATCGCAAACATAATATAAGGAATTAACAAGTATCAATCCTCAAAGGAACAAATACACACTAATCATTTTTCATTCATTGTTTAACTAACCAAATAAAGTGGTAAGATAATAAAAATAAAAGTAAATAAATATGTAAAACTCAAAGATGTAAAAATATGCAATTTTGACAATTATCCTAGAACACATAATAATGAATCTTCTAGCAATTATTTGAATTAATCATCATCTTGGTATCATGAAGGTCAATGGTTTCCCAAGTCATGAATCTACTTATATAGACTCCACTTCTTTCCCAATCTATGAAATTACTATCTTTTGATTTAATTAGTAGATTTTCCAATCAAACCAATATAATAATAATAAAAAAAGCATTAAACTCAATTCCTCATAAACATGAAATTAGCCAATGACCTTATGATTTATGCGAAATCAACTAATCTTTGATCACTTAGGTTCTTTAATCTTTACTTTATTTCCTAAGTCCATTAAAATTTAACAAATATCAAAACAATGCAATGAACTCCTAACATCGTTTCCCAAGTCAATTAGAAGAAAATGCATCAATAACTAGTGATAACAAATAATCAAATACCAAAGATGATAGAAAATTGATTAAATAACTAAATTAATCCGAAAAGCATGAATCCCAAAATAATGTCAAATTACAATGAAGAAATTGAATACACCATTGTTTAAGAACAAGAAAATAAAGGTAAAAGAAAGCACTCAAAGACAACCATCCTTCTTCTCATTTGAAGACTCTCATGCTCAACCCTCATTGGATGGTGAATCTCTCCTTCTTTGAGTGATTAGAATTTTTTCTCTTTGATTCACTACTTTTCTCTTATGTTTTCCTTGTTATTATAGGCTTTTTTTATGCTAAAATTCTTTGGTTGAGGAGTCTTGGTTGAGTAGGATTTGAAAGATACTAAAATCTTTTGGAAGATACCACATTTGTGCATAGGATTTCGCCTCTCTAGAGCGGACATGGCACTGGGTCCAGTCGACCCACCTGGCGCTTGGTGTGTTCTATTCTTTCCTTGAAAGTTGCTTTGTTTTACCTATTGTTCCATATTGGACATACCGCTTAGTCCACTTGGTAGACCTGGCGCCAGATGTATTCTGGAAACTTCACCTTTTTTGTTCAAAATCAACTCAAATCTACACAAATTTGTTAAAAACACTTCAATATGAAGGAATATACCTAGTTATGACATCAAAAGTATCTCAAATTAACCTCAAATAACTGAAAAAATAGTGATGATTTTAGCCCCTATCAATACCCGAAAGCCCTAATATCCTATCTCTAGGCAATATTGAAAATCCATTAACTAACAAATTCTAATCGTTGAACCTCTCTCGCCATTATTTCTTTCTTGGGCTTGATGTTTTTGTGTCTAGGCAGCCTGGGGAGGTTTCTTCTCCCTGGGCCTCTATTTTGTTGGACAATTATCTTCTATTTTTGGTCATTTTTCTTTCTCTTCTTCATTTTCATCTCCAATTAGTATTTTCTTTATCTCTTTCAAAACAAGATGAAAATAGTGTGGTGAGTAGTGATTTGTGTAAGAATTTATCACATTTAAAGTACAAAAACACTAGAAAATATGTTTATTGTAAGCCCTCATCACATACACGCATACTTAAATCTTTGCTTATCATCAAGCAAATTACAATTATTGCCAAACAAAGAATTGACAAATGTACAAATCAAGCACCCCATATTTTTTCACAACTTAACTAGTGTACAAATCAAAAAAATATATTACTTCATAAGGACAAAGAATAATTAATTTACAAGTAATATGAACAATATTCTACATAGCATTCTAGGTGAGTTTACAATAACAATTTAGCATATATGCAATAAGGTCAAAATGGTAGAGAGATTACTTCTTCCTTCACCTTAGAATTCATCTCAACACTAATCTATGCAAGTTAATTCCATGTATACCCTTATATTAAGCTAGACACAACCAAGAACACCAAAGTGAAATTAAACAAAGTTATGCCAATTTAATGTGATTAACTCTATTTCTCCAATTAAGATTTCAAATAAAGTGATTCATATGAGATAGGATCAACCAACTCACTCTAGTCTCGTGGCTTTCCCCAAGTATAAGTATTATATATGTTACATTACAATACAACAAGACTTTATACTTTGATACAATAATACAACAATATATTTCAATTTGAATTGGCAAAGTAAGAGCCTCTCATTTTTTTCAACATTTTTCTTACTACAAAGGGAATGCATTTATAGTGATTTTAACATAAATACTTTTTGTGCATCCCTTGCATTTGTTATTGATTTTTTTGCTTTTTTGCTTTTTCTTTTTCTTGCTTGCTTTTTTTTTTCTTTTCTTTTCCATCACACGTTATTTTCGTCATAAGACATGCATTTTGCATTCCTATAGCCTTTTTTCTTAGAATGCAAAACATATGATGAGGGCTTAAACCTATTATGATTAAGCAATTGAATTTTTTATCATAAACCTACCTCTCACCAATTATTAAGCAACCTACCTCTCACCAATAATTGCCTTTTTTATTGAAAAATACAATAAACAATTGAATATTTCTATAATACAACATACAAAACAAGTAAATGCATGAATGAATGAGATTAGCTACAAAACTAGAGATAAGTCAATGCTCCACACTATATATTTCATCACAAAATTTTCATCCATTCTCAAAGAATCAAGTTTCACAATATTTTCAAAGGAATAGACAAGATTAACTTACTCCTCCAAACTTAGCCTATGTCATGCCCAATATATAAATGTACACAAAATTAACTTTTCTAAAAAAGTTTTAAGTAGAATTCCTAAACAAAAAGATAAATAATAACTCCACGAAACTAACACGTATTTACACATATACCAACAAGCCATGAAAACTAACCCAACAATGTGAAAAACTTCGAAAAAAATTTGGCCTAAATGCAAAAAAAAAAATAATAATAATAAAATAAAAAATAGGCCCAAAAATAAGAAATATTGCCAAAATAATTAATATGAAATTGTAAAGAAAATATTATTTAACCTCTCCCCCACACTTAAATTAGACTATATCCTCATTGGCCACAAATTAAACAATATAAGTATTTTCAATGGGACTAAAGGAAATAAAAGGGAGAAGAAGGTAAATAAATATTTCCCAAGCATCTTGAAGCTTAATGTATCATAGGAGGGAAAAGAAAATGATGGCTGTCCAAAAGAAAAAAAAATCAACAATCCTACAAAAATAAAGAAAAATACAATACTATACCAATGCTAAAAAGATAATAATAAAAAGAATACAAACAAAATAATAGACCAAGCATATAAGTCAAAAGCAAATACAAATAAAAAGAATATAAGGAGTTGTTACAAAAATGCATTAGTCTCAATACTAATAACAAATAAACCATCATATGCTTACACACACACACACACACACACACACACACACACACACACACACACACACACATACACACACACACACAGAGAGACATAGAAAATATTATTAACAAGTCATAAAATCAACTAAAATAAATAATACCAAAATATATATTAGTACCAAGAACTACTAATTCCACAAAGCAATGAACAACCCAATATTTTCACTATGGATACACTAAATCAATATATATACATATATCCTAATATACTCTTCCCAATACCTAACCATATACACAACAAAAACTAGTATACATAGCATTATAATTATTGTTTATACTATGGGTGCTTACACAAAACAAAAGATTATTACTACAACATCTATCAATCAATTAGTATTACAACCTCCAAATAATACAAAATGGTCTCCTAAGCAGTCAACAATTAACCTCAACACTAAAATCACTGCCATATAAAATATTACAATCAAATACACACCAATCAACTCCTAAACTTATTCACCACTACTACAATCAAATTTTCAACCTCAATACATATATATAGTGCAACAACAACCAAAACTACAACTAATATTTTCATCCTCAAAATGACACTTAAATTCTCAAATCTCCAACACCATTACAAAAACAATGAAACCAACCCTATTATACAACATTTAACCACAATAATTATCATATAACAACATCTCCTCAACAACAACAATAATAGACAATTACAACAACATTTTCATCCTAAAAATGCCAACACAACAACAATTACAAAACACGCCAACAACAGCAAGAAAAATATTCAACAACAAGGCTAAATAAAAAAGTAAAACTTAAATCCCAAGAATTTACTATATATATAATTTCCCAAGATAGCAACACACAACAATATAAAAATAATAATACAACAAACATAATGATATAATACATTAAAATGTACTACAATTTATTTATCTCAAAGACTAAAAATAAAGAATCAAAACAACATGCAAACAAGTTATAAAAAGGAAAAGAACTCTATGTACAAGTAATGGTTAGTATTATGTACAAATATAGAAAAAAATATTCACATAAAAGAATTAATAATATTTACAAATATATACGTAGCTAAATCAATAAGGCTCAAGAGTTTTATGATATTACCAATCCCCCGACAATGGCGCCAAAAATTTGATGCGTGTTTTTTGTGTATTGGAAATAGTAACAACAATCCACATAAATTAAGTTTTAAATTAAAATGTCAAACACTAAAATCACACAATAGGACAAGTATACCCATCGCATAGTATAGGGAATAGTACGTATCAAATCCACAAGAATTTAGCAATTATCGCTACTTTGTTCTAATCTCATTGTCTAGATAAAAATGAATATAGAAATAGAGTAAATAAAACTAAATAAACTAAACTACTACAAAAGAGAGTATATCGGATTCACACGAGAAAAGTCACAAGGATTGTTAATAAGTAAGAATACAGGAAAGGCCATGTACGAGAAGAAATCCCCCCAAAAATATGTCAAGTAAATAGTATACCACTACATTTATCAAATCCCAATTCAAGCACTGGTATGAGTTTTCAAGAATAAATGCCGCACTCTCTCAAGTTATGAGATATCTTTCCTAAGACTCAATTAATTAGTATTTCTATCTAATCAATCTAATCGAAGGAATCTTTGCACTCACTTATCACCGAAAAGGTATCTGGAAGCCCCAACATCCCTATCTCTAGGTAATATTGAAAACCCATTGGCAACCAAGTTCTAATTCTTCAACCTCTCTCTCAAGTTAATCAAAGGAAAACAAAAATTGGACCAATTAATTTGGTGTTCAACTCCTTACCCCATCTCTCGAATTCATTATGAGTAAACCAATCGATTAAATAAATTAATCAAGCCCAAATAATCAATCTAACACAATAATGCCCAAGTAATGAAATACAAGATATTGGAATTCAATAAATCATAATAATAACTCAATACAAAACATAGATTAGAGTCCATTCCTCAAATACAACTAAAATCATATAAACATCAATATTGTCAAAGTGTAATACAAAGAAAAAGAAAGAAATTCACTTAGAGACAAGATCTTGAACTTCTTCTTCCTTCGATTTCCTTGAACAACCCATTCTTCTTCTCCTTACTTCCCCAAGATCCTCTATTTCTTGGTTTTTTTTTTTTTTTTGAGCTCCCACTACAAGAAATGATACATTGGCAACAAAACTTTAGCTAGGATTTTTTTTTTTTTTTGGTTGCTAAAAGGACTTTTTAGCCAGGAAAATTTTTCTTTAGCAACAAAAATTTTTTGTCTCTATTAACTAAGACTTTCAGTGACAAAATTTTTATTTCCTAGCTAAAAGTGGTGGCATTAGCTACGAAATAAGTGTATTAACGAGAAAAATGTAAGTCTTCTCACTCATGATGCATTATCAGCGGCGAAAATTCATTTCTTAGCTAAATTTTCATCACTAATGATGCATCATCAATGATGAAAATACATTTCCTAACTAAAAATAATAACTTTTATCACTATTAACTATACTTTTGCGACATAATTTACATTTCCTAGCTAATACCTATTTTTAAATATTTATAACATGACCCAAAAATTTTGTGAATTAGTCTTTAAATTTTTTTATAATTACAAAATAACCTCAAAATTTTGTAAATTGGTCCAATGACCCTAAAAATTTTATAAATTAGTCCCTAAATTTTTTAATATATACAATATGACCCCATATTAGATTATGCTAGATTATGAAGCAAAATATATCTGGTTATCTTCAAATTTTGTCATAATACTTTTTTTATAGCAATTTTAACAAATATAACTATTGGATCATTAATTTAATACGCTAATATTTGTATATGCATTAGGTTTTTGACATTTTTTACAAAGATTATACTAGATTATGTGCCAAAATATATCCAATTATCTTCAAATTTGATCATAATAATTTTTTAAGCAATTTCAACATATGTAATGGTTAGATCGTTAATTTAACACATTTATCTTTGTAAATACATTATGTTTTAGGAATTTTTATAGATATTACGCTAGATTATTCAGAAAAATATATCCAATTACTTTCAAATTTTGTCATAACATTTTTCTTAGCAATTTTAACAAAATCTAACAGTGAGATTGTTAATTTGGTAAGCCTATCTTTGTTAATGCATTAGGTTCGGGGCATTTTTATAGAGATTATGCTAGATTATGTGGAAAAATATATCCAATTAAGTTCAATTTTGGTCATAACATTTTTTTCTAGCAATTTTAACAAATCTAATGGTTAGATCGTTAATTTGATATACCTATCTTTGTAAATGCATTAGGTTTTGGAGATTTTTGAAGACATTATGATAGATTGCGTGCCAAAATATATCTAATTACCTTTAAATTTTGTCATAATACTTTTCACAAAAATTTCAACAAATCTAATGGGTAGGCCATTAATTTGATATACTTATTTTTGTAAATGCATTAGGTTTTAGGTATTTGTATAGATATTATACTGGATTATGTGGCAAAGTATATCTAATTACCTTCAAATTTTGACATGATATTTTATTAAGAAATTTTAACAGTTGGATTGTTAATTTGATACGTCCACATATGTAAATGCATTAGGTTTTAGCATTTTAATAGATATTGCGCTAGAGTACATGCCAAAATATATCTAATTTCCTTCAAGTTTAGTCATAATAATTTTCTTAACAATTTCAAGAAATCAAATGGTAAGATCATAAATTTGATATGCCTATCTTTCTAATGCATTAGGCATTTGGTGTTTTTATAGATATTATACTAGATTACATGCCAAAATATATCTGATTGCCTTCAGATTATGTTATAACAATTTTATTAGAAATTGCAGTAAATGTAATGGTTAGATTGTTAATTTGATATTCTATCTTTGTAAATGTGTTAGGTTTTGGCATTTTTATCAATATTATGCTTGATTATGTTGCAAAATATATTCGATTACTTTTAAATTTTGGTATCCTACTTTTATTAGCAATATCAATAAATCTAACGGTTGGATCATTAATACGATACGTCTATCTTTGTAAATTCATTGCGTTTTTTTTTGTATTTTTATAAATATTATGCTAGATTAGGTGCTAAACTTATCAGATTTCCTTCAAATTTTGTTAGAACACTTTTCTTAACAATTTCAAGAAATCCAATGGTTGGATTGCTAATTTGAAATGTCTGTCTTTGTAAATACATTAGGTGTCTTGGAATGCATGCCCAAAACGACCTATGTATTTCTGTATTTTGAAAATTAATAAAAATTTCATTTATTAATGGTTATTTGTTTACATATATTGTACATTAAAGTCTAAGTGTATTAGTAAGTGATCTATTTGATTGGATCTTGCTTTCACAAAAAAGGTGGAGATTATGGGCTACTATCATATAAGAGAAAAATTGTACTTAATCGATTAAAAAAGCTTGGTTTCTAAATGGGAATGGTTTACCCTTAACTAGTGAGTAGTCCACTCACACTAACTGTAATAACACATCGTTCAAAGTGAATATATATATATATATATATATATATATATATATAAAGGAATTAATGATATATTTTCCCTTCCATATTATTAATAGTATTACTAAGGCTATGAAGTAATAATATTATTCCTAATATTATAGAATGGCCATCCCTAGTGCCATTATTATTAATAATAGTATTAGTAGTATTATTACTAATATTGTTATTATTTAATTCTATTCTATTTTATTTTACTTTATTCTACTACCATTATTATTGTAGTTTAATGATAATCTATTATTCTACTATCATTATTATCCATTACTATTATTTTTTTATATCTATTATTTAATACAAATACTTCTTGGTAATATTAAATTATAGTATTATTAAATTCAATAATTATGTTGAATTATTATAATATTTTTACCATTAGTATATAAATATATATGTGTGTGTGTGTGTGTGTGTGTGTGTGTGTGTGTGTGTGTGTGTGTGTGTATATTTCAATTAATACTATAAATATCTTAGCTATATCTATTTTATGCAAAGATATTTTAAGGGGTCCACAAGAAGTAAATGAAGAGGGCCCACAAGCATGATATATTTGACCAAGATTAACCATTCTTTGACTTTTTAATTAAGCTTAATTAAGCTAAACTAGATTAGGCCAAGTTAATTATAATTATGCATGGCCATGTAAGGTTAGTGAATGCATTAGTCTTGAGAGTTCTAGGGAGTTCGACAAGTTTCTACATGGTTCCACAATTCTCTTGGAAAGCCTAAGAGCTTCTAGAATAACCAACTCACCTTAATTCCTTTTAGTAAGACCAAAGTAAGATCAAGAAGAACAAGCTATATAAATAGGAGCAAGGGGGAGAATTTTCGGTCAAGAGAGAAAACTGGGAGAAGAGGAGAAAACCAGAAAAGTAAAGAGAGGAAAGGAAGAACAAGAGAGAGACTAAGGGAGAGAGAGGGAGATTTCCGGCAGCAAGGGAGCAAGGAGAAGACAACCGGTAGCAAGGAGGAAGAAAAGGAAACCGGCAGCAAGGAGAAAGAAATGAGAAGGAAGGAAGGAAAGGAGTACACAGCTTTGCCCTCATCTTGGAAAGGTAAGAGATCATTTCTCAAAAGCTAAAAGAATGATGTTAGAAGTTGGAAACTAAATGCATATGAATTTGTTGATGTTGAGCAATGAAAATATTTTGATGTTGTGATGGATGTAGAATTGACCAGTTGGTGTAGTGATGGGTTGAGTATGGTTTTTAGTTCATTTAAGCTGTATTGGAGTGATGGTATACAGAAAATTTGAAAAGAAAAAGGAAGTGATAAAGAAAACAAGAAAAGCTATTTGTTAATAACAACTCACTAGTTTGTGTTGTTTGGAAATATTAAAGGAAATCTGAGTAGATGTGACTGAAAATTGAGCATAAATGACTCTAAACATATCCTAGACTAGTTATAAAGGATTTGGAACACGTTGTGTGGCGGTTGTGAGGGTTTTGAATGGCTAAGAGATCATGAACAACAAGAAGGGTGAAAACTGCCATAATTTACTGGTTTGGTAAGTTGGGAATAATTTATTTGTTTGAACAAAAGAGAAGTGCTGGGCATGAAAACCTGTTAGAAAAATGATTTTGGGATGTTAAATAAGGTATTGGAAGGTTTAAATATGATAGGATATGTTGAAGAAACCAAATAAACAAATTAAAACAAGTTGAGCTTCTAAACAGCAATTTTGGACCTCCAGCTCGGAGCAGTAAGTTTAGCTGGAAAAATGAACAAAATAGAGAGATGTTTGAATACCCCATGACCTGAAATTGATATAAAAATGTCCTAGGAGTATTTAGGAAGTGGTTTCACCACATTTGGATCTGAATTGGAAGAGTTATGTACAAAATACTGGAAAGTGACGAAACTGGACTCCAAACTCGAAATAGTAGAATCAACTGAAAAACTATACAAAATGGGATGGATTTTGCATGACTCATGACCTGGAATTAATAGAGGGATATCTTAGGGATATTTTGGAAGTAACCTCACCTTATTTGGACCTATATTGAATAAGTTATGAAAAATAGTGGAGGATGGTAAAGCTGTAAAACCAGAAAACCATCCAAAGCATTAATCTATTTATTTCTTTAAGAAAATTATAGAAACCTTATCCAAACCATTAAGCATTTGAAACCATTATGTAATAATACCGAGATATACTAATGGTGTAGGTGAATCAAGTCGAGGGAACTCCTTTTAGGACTATACACGAGTGCAACTTTGACTTAGTATACAAGGTGAGTCCTATTGATTTCTAAACCTTTTTAAAGGCTAGTGTGCTTTGATTTGCCATGAAATGCTATGTTTTATGCTATTTTGGAAATCCTCGAATATGTTTAAGGCTTACATGAGCAAGATTTGCTTTTATGCTATTTCAGACTCGAATATATTTCATATTCAGCTTGGAAACCTTACTGGATGATTAAAATACGAATTTTGTGAATTTAGTCCTTTTGGATTAAATATTTGGGATTTTTGAAAAATGGTAAATGTCGAAATTGGGTATTTGGAGAATAATCCAAATATCCTTATTGGAATATTTTATAAAAACTCTTGGAACTTGGGTATTCGGCAAATGACCGAATTATCCTTATTGAAACTCTTATGAATATATTTCAAATCGGATAAGGATAAAATGACCCGGATACCCTCAAAAAGTCTTTTGGAACCTGGTATGGGTAAGATGACCCGAATGTCCTTGGAAAATTACTTTTGTGATTGAGTACGGGAAAAATAACCTGGATACTCTTGGAAACACTTTTTGATGTGTGAGTAAAACCTTTTATCTAGTTTCAACATGATTTTGGAAAATATTGGTTTGGCCCCAAAATGTTTTGATTGAAGATCCTGCAGGATCAGATAACCCTCTGGCCTGATCAGTCAGATGGGGTTGGTATTGTTACGTTGAGTACTCAGTAAGGACTTTGATCTTTGTACTAACCCATGTTAGAGGTAGACGACCCCAAGTAACCTGGCTAGTTCTGGGGATTGTCTTACTCCAAACAGGGCAACAGGACATTGAGATGAGTCGTCCTGGCTTGTCGTTTAGTGCCTGGCAATTGCCGTGTTTGTGAATGCGTTTGTGAACGCTTGTTGTTTTTTAGTATTCGCTGGAATAAGGATGGGATGTTCGGGGCGTTTGACTCATTGCCACCTCGATGGTGATTGATGTCAGGATTGTGACCCCTAGCTGATGGAGGCAAGTAAAAGATCCTTAAGTGCATGGTGAGGTACATTTGTATGCTGCTCACCCTTCCGGCCTGACACGGGTGACGTGCTGTAAGGCGCAGACCCTGGCACCAGAAACCGTGCAGCCAAAGGTGAAGTTCCTTGAACTTTGCACGTGGGTCGCACTTCTAAAAGGGGAAGAACCCGCATTTATTAAAATTAGGGGCCATATGTTTGGAAATTATTATTTTTCAAATATACATGATAACTTGATCCTAAATTTACCAATTACTGCTATTTCACTGTTGTGAAAATTTATTTCAGTAAATAAATTGAAAATCATCTCTCTTCTGAGCAAACACACTAGCACACACGGGACTCACTGAGTATACCACTCACACGTGTATTTGTCGTTTCTATTTTAGGGATTGGAGCTGAAGAATAACGACGGTATTCCAGGACTTCTTCTGTTGCACTGGTAGCAAATCTTTTGGAGTGATCATTGTACATAGACTATGAGATGTTTTAGCTTATGTATTTTGGAAGCTATGATAATGTACCTATCGTGACTTATATGTTTATATAAATAAAGAGCATTTTTCATATATTTACTTAAGTTTCGACTTTATCGCTTGCTTTAAGTTTAAATCGTTATAAAGACCCCTAGTCTGAGGAGTCGGACGGGGCTGCATCCCATCTGAGCCCGGCCCACTGCGTCAAGAAAAGAAATGTGGGGTGTTACGATTGGTATCAGAGCATTAGCCCATAGAGTTTAATTTGTACATTATCTGTGGGTATAGATATATTATCTGTGGGTATAGGTATAATATCTATGGGTATGGATGGAATTTTAATTTGATTATTCTTTGGTAAATATGGCTAATAATGATGATAAAAGGAAGATATCGGTAGAGGAACAGGATCATAGAGATGGGTTATAGGAAGAAGGTGAAAGATCTCACCCAAAAAAGAAGAAGATCAGGACTTTCTTAGGAACATCGATCTCTGGACCCTGTTATTATCATAGCTCCCTTAGAGGCCCGAGACTAAGAGGAAGAAACTCAAAGCTAAATCAGGACAGCAATATAGGAGATGTGACTAAAGAACCGGAGATAGTGGAAAGCCCTAAGCAGCCAGCCGAACTGGAAGGAGTCATAATCCCTCCGGATGAATCGGAAGACGAAGTGGCTGAGGTAGTTGCCATATCCTCAGATGAGTCAGCAGCCGAAGATGATGAAGACGAAGTAGTCGAAGTAATTGTTGTGTCTTCGGATGAGTCAGCCATAGGAGAAGATGTGGATATGTTAGGCCCGGGATCTGATACTCTCGAGTACTATCATGTATCGATTGATTCAGGACCACCTGCTTCTAGCGATGATAATAGCAAGTAGAAGGACTACCTAGGAAGTTTTAGTATGAGTATTATCCGATGTACATATTAAGTACGTGTGTTAGTAGGAGATAATAAGCAAGTATATGTGTAAATGTACTAAAAACCCTGCAATTTTGGTGTAATATATCAAGATGTTATGCTTTTATATTATGATAATGTTTTATGCTGACATACTAATCTAACTCCATTAGTGATATTAATTTAACTAGGAAATCTGACTGTCTTTATTATGCCACCAAAGCGAGCCACTCGTCACCCTCTAAAGGAATCATTTGCTAACAATGCAGCAAATGAGCATCCGCTGAATCCCTGGAAAACACTATAATGCAGACTTTCCAGAAAATGACAGAAGTGTTACAACATGTGATCGAGAGGACAGCTAGAGAAGGATGACGAACTGAAGTTGAGGCGGATGAAGCGTTAGAGCGGTTCCTAAAGTTCCAACCCCCTCTATTTTATGGCCGACCTAAACAAGAGCAAGAAGCAGAATCCTGGATAGAATAGATGGAGAACATATTCGCCACTCTAAGTTACTCAGAGCAGTGAAAGGTGCAATTTGCTGCGTTCAAACTTCAGGAACCAGCACGAGACTGGTGGACACGAAAGAAGGGGCAAAAGGAATGGACTTGGGAGGAATTTTGGGAAGTGTTCAAGAAAGAATCCATACCATGTTGGGTCGTAGAAAGGCGAGAAGATGAATTTCAAAATTTCAGACAAGAGGGAAAGACAGTAGGGATGTATGCTGCCAAATTCACGCGACTCTCGAAATATTGCCCCCTCCTAGTGCAGAATCAATCAGACAGGACTCACCGCTTTGTGAAAGGCTTGCGCCCCGAGCTCAAGAGGGTATTGCTTAGCATTGCCCCAAGTAATTATAGTGCTACAGTAGAAATAGCATCAAGGATCAAGGAGGCGGATCTGGAACAAGCTAAGTAGGGAAGTAAAAGGAGATTTCAACCCCTGAACTGAAATAAGAGGCCGGTAAGGAATAAACGGCCAAATAAAGGGAAGTTTCCAAGAAGAGAGGGAGGTAGTACAGGGAAGCTGCTCATTCATTGTTACAATTGTGGAGAAGAAGGACACAAAAGTTGGAACTGCCCATGTCCGAAGAGAACGACAAGATGGATAAATCCAAGAGAAAATAATATAGGGCAAGACCGGAATTTTCCAAAGGAAACCCAAGCCAGCCCTCTGCACCCATAGCAGGAGCCAACAAGCCTGTTGTGAAAGCTCGAGTGGTAGCCCTAGATAAAGCAGGCACTAATGCATCGGCAGTGGTGGAAGGTAAGATTATTTTTATTTTTGGTCAGGAAGTGTAAATTCTAATAGATCCAGGCTCTACCCATTCTTTTAGTGCATGCTCCTTTGCACAAAAGATAAAGATTAGAAGTAAGGAGGTTCCTTATGAGATGATAGTTAGTACCCCTTTTGGAAAGCAATTGAGCAGTGATAGAATTTATTTGGGAAGTGAAATAAAAATTGAAGATGTGACCCTGGAAGGAGACCTTATAAGTTTGCCCATAGCAGACTATGATGCCATTTTAGGAATGGATTGGCTATCGCAACATCATGCGAGGGTTGACCGTAGGAATAAACTGGTGCAATTTAGGGGACCAGGAGGAGGTTGACCTGAAAAGGATGTTACTCTAAATTAGACCTGAGACAAGGGTATTATCAGGTGAGGATTAAAGAAGAGGATATTCCTAAGATTGCCTTCAATTCGCGCTTTGGGCCCTATGAGGTTGTAATGATGCCTTTTGGAGTTACTAATGCCCCTGCCACTTTCATGGACCTTATGCATCGGATTTTTCAGCCCTACTTGGATAACGTTGTTGTCATTTTTATTGATGATATTTTAGTATACTCTAAGAACCCTTAGGATCATCAAGAGCATTTGCGGAAAGTGCTTGAGAAATTAAAAGAAGCCAAGTTGTATGCTAAGTTTAACAAGTGTGACTTTTGGTTGGATAGAGTATCTTTTCTAGGGCATGTGATCTCTAAAGAAGGGATTTTTGTGGACCCTGCAAAAGTGGAAGCTGTAATAAATTGGAAACGACCAGAAAACCCTACGGAGGTGAAAAGTTTCTTAGGCTTGGCAGGATATTATAGAAGTTGCATTGAAGGATTCTCGAAACTTGCTTCGCCATTAACCCGATTAACCCAAAAGAAGGTGCCCTACGAATGGTCAGAAGGTTGTGAGAAAAGTTTTCAAGAATTGAAGCGAAGGTTGAGCACCTCACTTGTTCTAGCCTTGCCTTCCATGGATAAGCCCTATGATGTATATACTGATGCTTCTAAGGAAGGATTGGGCGGAGTATTAATGCAAGAAAGGAAAGTAATAGCATATATATCGAGGAAATTGAAACCCCATGAGAGAAATTACCCTACTCATGATTTGGAATTAGCAGCCATTGTGTTCTCCTAGAAAAAGTGGAAGCATTACCTTTATGGAGCAGAATTTGAGGTTCTTACCGATCACAAAAGCTTGAAATATATCTTCACTCAGAAAGGTTTAAATATGAGACAGCGAAGGTGGATGGAGTTCTTAGAAGAATTTCGCTGCCTAATCAAGTACCATTCGGGAAAGGCTAATGTAGTAGCAGACGCATTAAGTAGAAAAGGACATATATCTGCACTACGGATGGCGCAGACCCTGGAGTTGGAAGCAGTGGCACTTGAAGGATGAATCAAGATAAATAACATATCAATACAGCCTGTATGGTTGCAACAATTGAAAGGAGGTCAGGAGCAAGACCGGGAGTTGCAGCAGATCAAGGCGAATAGCAAGGAACAGAAGAAAACTGATTTCTACGAAGATGACGCAGGGATCCTCTGATTTAGAGGGCGATATTGTATACCGAGACAGGCTGCTATGAAGTAGGAAATAATAACTGAAGCACATCGGAGTAAGTACACCATTCACCCTGGGGCAGTAAAGATGTACCGAGACTTGAGGCAGCATTTCTGGTGGATAGGTATGAAGAGCGATATTTCTCAGGTTGTTGCTCAATGTCTTACTTGTCAAAAGGTGAAGATAGATCACCAAAAGCCCGGGGAATTACTGCAACCACTACCAGTACCTGAATGGAAATGGGACGAAGTTACCATGGACTTTGTTACCGGTTTACCAATAACCATTGGACAACGAGATACAGTTTGGGTGATTGTAGATCGGTTAACAAAGACAGCTCACTTTATACCCATAAGTGAACAAGACTCTTTGGAGAAATTAAGTAAGATTTATATGGAGGAAGTAATCAGACTCCATGGAGTACCTTCCAGCATTGTATCTGACCGAGACCCCAGGTTCACTTCTCGATTTTGGAGGAAGATGCAACAACTGTATTGGACTACTCTGAAATTCAGCACCACTGCACACCCTCAGACTGATGGCCAGACAGAAAGGGTTATCCAAATTTTGGAAGACATGTTAAGAGCATGTGCATTGGATTTTGGGACTAGATGGGTTGATAATTTGGCTTATGCGGAATTTGCCTACAACAATAGTTATCAATCCTTAATCGGAATGGCACCATTTGAAGCTTTGTATGGACGAACGTGCCGATCTCCTCTGTATTAGGAAACCTTAGGACGGTAGCAGAAGCAAATTCCTCTTGTAAAAATGCTATGGAGCCATCATCCTGTGGAGGATGCTAAGTGAGAAATAGACGCAGAAATGTATAAAATTTACCCAGAACTCTTTGAAGGTGAGTTATAATTTCGAGGACGAAATTCATTTTAGGAGGGGAGATTGTAATAACTCGTCGTTCAAAGTGAATATATATATATATATATATATATATATATAAAGGAATTAATGATATATTTTCCATTCCTTATTATTAATAGTATTACTAAGGCTATAAAGTAATAATATTATTCCTAATGTTATAGACGGCCATCCCTAGTGCCATTATTATTAATAATAGTATTAGTAGTATTATTACTAATATTGTTATTATTTTATTCTATTCTATTTTATTTTACTTTATTCTACTATCATTATTATTGTAGTTTAATGATAATCTATTATTCTACTATCATTATTATCCATTACTATTATTTTTAAATATCTATTATTTAATACAAATACTTCTTGGTAATTTTAAATTATAGTATTATTAAATTCAATAATTATGTTGAATTATTATATTATTTTTACCATTAGTATTTATATATATATATATATATATATATTTCAATTAATACTATAAATATCTTAGCTATATCTATTTTATGCAAAGATATTTTAAGGGGCCCACAAGAAGTAAATGAAGAGGGCCCACAAGCATGATATATTTGACCAAGATTAACCATTCTTCGACTTTTTAATTAAGCTTAATTAAGCTAAACTAGATTAGGCCAAGTTAATTATAATTATGCATGGCCATGTAAGGTTAGTGAATGCATTAGTCTTGAGACTTCTAGGGAGTTCTACAAGTTTCTACATGGTTCCACAATTCTCTTGGAAAGCCTAAGAGCTTCTAGAATAACCAACTCACCTTAATTCCTTTTAGTAAGACCAAAGTAAGATCAAGAAGAACAAGCTATATAAATAGGAGCAAGAGGGAGAATTTTCGGTCAAGAGAGAAAGTTGGGAGAAGAGGAGAAAACCAGAAAAGTAAAGAGAGGAAAGGAAGAACAAGAGAGAGACTAAGGGAGAGAGAGGGAGATTTCCGGCAGCAAGGGAGCAAGGAGAAGACAACCGCCAGCAAGGAGGAAGAAAAGGAAACCGGCAACAAGGAGAAAGAAAGGAGAAGGAAGGAAGGAAAGGAGTATACAGCTTTGCCCTCATCTTGGAAAGGTAAGAGATCATTTCTCAAAAGCTAAAAGAATGATGTTAGAAGTTGGAAACTAAATGCATATGAATTTGTTGATGTTGAGCAATGAAAATATTTTGATATTGTGATGGATGTTGAATTGACCAGTTGGTGTAGTGCTGGGTTGAGTATGGTTTTCAGTTCATTTAAGCTGTATTGGAGTGATGGTATACTGAAAGTTGGAAAAGAAAAAGGAAGGAAGTGATAAAGAAAACAAGAAAAGCCATTTGTTATTAACAACTCACTAGTTTGTGTTGTTTGGAAATATTAAAGGAAATCTGAGTAGATGTGACTGGAAATTGAGCATAAATGACTCTAAACATATCCTAGACTAGTTAGAAAGTATTTGGAACAAGTTGTGTGGAGGTTGTGAGGGTTTTGAATGGCTAAGAGATCATGAACAACAAGAAGGGTGAAAACTGCCAAAATTTACTGGTTTGGTAAGCTGGGAATAATTTATTTGTTTGAACAAAAGAGAAGTGCTGGGCATGAAAAACTATTAGGACAATGATTTTGGGATGTTAAATAAGGTATTGGAGGGTTTAAATGTGATAGGATATGTTGAAGAAACCAAAGAAACAAATTAAAACAAGTTGAGCTTCTAAACAGTAATTCTGGACCTCTAGCTCGGAGCAGTAAGTTTAGCTGGAAAACTGAACGAAATGGAGAGAGGTTTGAATACCACATGACCTTAAATTGATATATAAATGTCCTATGAGTATTTAGGAACTGTTTTCTCCTCATTTGGATCTGAATTGGAAGAGTTATGTGCAAAATATTGAAAAGTGATGAAACTGGACTCCAAACTCAGAACAGTGGAATCAACTGAAAAACTGTACAAAATGGGATGGAGTTTGCATGACTCATGACCTGGAATTGATAGAGGGATATCTTAGGGATATTATGGAAGTAACCTCACCTTATTTGGACCTATATTGAATAAGTTATGTGAAAAATAGTGGAGGATGGTAAAGCTGTAAAACCAGAAAACCATCCAAAGCATTAATCCATTTATTTCTTTAAGAAAATTATAGAAACCTTATCCAAACCATTAAGCATTTGAAACCATTAAGTAATAATACCGAGATATACTAATGGTGTAGGTGAATCAAGTCGAGGGAACTCCTTTTAGGACTATACACGAGTGCAACTTCGACTTAGTATACAAGGTGAGTCCTATTGATTTCTAAACCTTTTTAAAGGCTAGTGTGCTTTGATTTGCCATGAAATGCTATGTTTTTTGCCATTTTGGAAATCCTCGAATATGTTTAAGGTTTACATGAGCAAGATTTGCTTTTATGCTATTTCGGACTCGAATAAATTTCATATTCAGCTTGGAAACCTTACTGGATGTTTAAAACACGAATTTTGTGAATTTAGTCCTTTTGGATTAAATATTTGGGATTTTCGAAAAATGGTAAATGTCAGAATCGGGTATTTGGAGAATAATCCAAATATCCTTATTGGAATATTTTATGAAAACTCTTGGAACTCGGGTATTCGGTAAATGACCGAATTATCCTTATTTGAACTCTTGTGAATATATTTCAAATCGGGTAAGGGTAAAATGACCTGGATACCCTCAAAAAGTCTTTTGGAACCTAGTATGGGTAAGATGACCCGAATTTCCTTGGAAAATGACTTTTGTAATTGAGTACAGCAAAAATAACCCGGTTACTCTTGGAAACACGTTTTGATGTGTGAGTAAAACCTTTTATCTAGTTTCAACATGATTTTGGAAAATATTGTTTTGGCCCCAAAATATTTTGATTGAAGATCCTACGGGATCAGATAACCCTCTGGCCTGATCAGTCAGATGGGGTTGGTATTGTTGCGTTGAGTACTCAGTAAGGACTTTGATCTTTGTACTAGCTCATGTTAGAGGTAGATGACCCCAAGTAACCTGGCTTGTTCTGGGGATTGTCTTACTCCAAACAGGGCGACAGGACATTGAGATGAGTCGTCCTGGCTAGCCGTTTAGTGCCTAGCAATTGACGTGTTTGTGAATGCGTTTGTGAACGGTTGTTATTTTTTAGTCATTGGCTGGAATAAGGATGGGATGTTCGGGGTGTTTGACTCCTTGCCACCTCGATGGTGATTGACGTTTGGATTGGGACCCCTGGCTGATGGAGGCAGGTAAAAGATCCCTAAGTGCACGGTGAGGTACATTTGTATGCTGCTCACCCTTCCGGCTTGACACGGGTGACGTGCTGTAAGGCGCAGACCTTGGCACCAGAAACCATGCAGCCGAAGGCGAAGTTCCTTGAACTTTGCACGTGGGTCGCACTTCTAAAAGGGGAAGAACCCTCATTTATTAAAATTAGGGGCCATATGTTTGGAAATCATTATTTTTCAAATATACATGATAACTTGATCCTAAATTTACCAATTACTGCTATTTCACTGTCGTGAAAATTTATTTCAGTAAATAAATTGAAAATCATCTCTCTTCTAAGCAAAACACTAGCATACACGAGACTCACTGAGTATACCACTCACACGTATATTTGTCTTTTCTATTTTAGGGACTGGAGCTGAAGAATAACAACGGTATTCCAGGACTTCTTCTGTAGCACTGGATAGCAAATCTTTTGGAGTGATCATTGTACATAGACTATGAGATGTTTTAGCTTATGTATTTTGAAAGCTATGACAATGTACCTATCGTGGCTCATATGTTTATATAAATAAAGAGCATTTTTCATATATTTACTTAAGTTTCGACTTTATCGCTTGCTTTAAGTTTAAATCGTTATAAAGACCCCTAGTCTAATGAGTCGGACTGGGCGGCATCCCATTTAAGCTCGACCCATTGCGTCAGGAAAAGAAATGTGGGGTGTTACACTAATTGTGTAAGTGTAGAATATGTAGAAATTCACCACACGATAATAATCTTTATAAAAGTACAAAAATAAATAAATAGGGGTTTATCGCCGCTACTACGTGGACGAGTATTCTAAAACTTGAGTATAAGTTGTTGGTCTGATAATGCTAAACTTGTGCACTTTGATGTATGATGGGTTGGGCCTTAACACAAGGTCAATAACCTTATATGTTGGGTGTAGGACTCTAGTTAATTATGACGAACTTATACAATAGAGTTTCTATGATTCATTCGTGAAGAAACCCCCTCCTTGTGATTTTTTGAGATAATCTAAATAATCTAAGGTCTTGGGAAACATGACTAGGTGTGCACACTTTTGGATAGCTCCCTGTAATAAGTGTATACTTACTAGAAGTCATGGATTATTAGATTAGCTATCAAATGATGGTAGATGTTATTGAGAAAGGTATTAGTGAATTGTTTCTATCTCAATGATGGGTGTTACATGAAGGAGTATTTTAGTCATTGCATCTATAGGTCGAGGACATCGTAATTGCAATATTATTCTTGGGGTCTATATTTTCATATAGTGATAAATGGAATATTTAAAATGATAAGATACGGCTATTTGTTAGCAATGGTATTTTAGTCATTTTAGTAGCCATGAATAATATGTCTCTTGGTCTCCAAAATAGTTCAAGTAACCTTAATAAATTTCATTTACTATATGGGCTAGTTGGGTGAAATTAATATTGCAAGAAATTATTCTAGGATTTCAATAATTATTTATTTGTGTTAGAATAATGTATTAAGCTAATTTAATTAAATTAGTTAATTAATTAATTTTTGGGGGTAATTTTATATAGAGCTCAAGTAGATTAATTAATTAATTAATAAGAGAGCTATTAATTAGCCTTGGGCTAATTTAATTGAATTCATTCATTAATTAATTATCTTGAGGAATTTTATATTGGGCCCAAGTAAAGTAATTAATTAATAAAAGAGTTATTTAATTAGTCTTGGGCTTATTAGAAATTAACCCTAGCCCACTAGGGTTAAAGATGGTGGCTATTGTTTTCTTTAGAAATAAGGAATAGCCACAACATATTAAAAATAGAAGGAAAAAGAAAATAAGAAAGAAAAAGAAAAAGGAAGAAAAAAAGGCAGTGGAAAAAATGGAAAGGTCTTTTTTTTCTTTTTTCGTAACTTACGAAAACATATAATTCTATTTTCCTTATGCTTGTGATATGTTTGTACAAAACAACTTTGGAAAATAGTGAAACAGTGAATTTGGCAATTTCATGTTTTGGTCAACCGAAACAAACAATAGAAATAAAAGGATTTTTTCATTTTTTTTCTTCAAGTGACCGCCAGAACTTTTCTTCCTTTTTGCTACTTTTTCTTGGTTTTTTCTATTCTTTTTGAATTAGCTCTCCCAATTTGATTCTTCTAAATATTATTCTTTCACTTATTATTCTACTTTCACTGGTGGAGAATGTATAGAAGGTTCTAGAATACTTTGTAAGTTCGAAAGCTAGCTATTTTGGTGCGCGTGTTTAATGCGAAAGAGTCGACGCCTGGCTGGTATTCTTGTGAAAGAAGTAGTCGTAATAAACTAAAGCGTTCCATCAAATCAAAATCCTCTGGTTATTCAATCTAAGCGGTCTAAAAGTAAGTATTCCTAAATTTTAGCTTGGAAAAAAAATTTAAATTGCTATTTTTCGCTGTGTTTTATTTTCCTGCGATCTTTCAAGTGGTATCTAAGCTATGGTTATAGCCTAGGAGAATGCTTAGGGTTAATAACTGAAAAATGTGGTTCCTTTACTAATAAAAATTCAATCTTTGTGATTGTATAGATCGCTTGTGGTTTTGATATGGGTAGAGTTTATGTATGCCTCGTGTGTAGAGGCGTTGGCACCTGTAATTTATTATTAATCGCTCTCCATAGAATTTGTGTACGTTTCATTTAAAAAGGCATAGGTGATTAATATTGTATTTCAATTTTATTTACCATTTCTTGTAACAATAATGGTGCCAGGTCAACATTGGAAAAAATTCCTGAAGAAAAGATAAGAAAATTCGAGGGGAAAAAAAATTAAGAAGACAAAGGAGGACTCTAGTACAGGTTTTGGTTCGGTCTGCTAAAAACATATTTTTTATAATTTCCTTGTACTTTGTTTTTCTTTTTGGATCCCATGTCATATGAGGTTATTTTCTTGCAATGGTTTATTTATGGTGTTAAATAATTTTGCATGAAAATGGTTAGTAAAGGAAGAACCACCTTATGATTAAACAAGATCATTTTAATTTTGTTATTATGATATTTATTCCCATATTTGGTCACATAATAATTAAAGGATAGAAATAGCATGTTAAAAGATTTATTTTTGAACATGACTATTTTTATTTATTTTTGTGATCAAATGTACAAAGGTTTTTGAGAAATTATTTTTTTCTCTAGATAAAACAATTCAGAAAAACGTTTTAAAATGGAACTAAGTAATTTAAAAATAAATTCATGGTTTATTCTTCCAAGGGTTTTATCCTTGACATGGAGAATAACTTTGAATTTAAGTATTTCAAATTTAGTTTTTAGAAAAATGATTTTAACTTAAGTAGTGAAATAAAAATTCATAATTTATTCTTTTAAAGGGTTTTATTCTTGACATAGAGAATAATGGTTGAATTTTTAGGATTTCACTAGGCTTAATAAAAACCAATTAATTTTAAAGAAACGTTTTCCCCCAAAAAAAACCTATTTTTCTCAAAAGATTAAGTGGGAGAAGGGTTCTAATAGCCCCATGGCTTCCATCAAGGATTCTTGTTAGAGATTATGGTTATCCTTGCGTCATTTTGAGCATGACCCCCTATAGGATGGATTTTCATAAGAATCTAGAACTAACAAAGGATTATAATTAAGGCCTATCGTTGGAGGCAATAATGTTAGATTGTCCGCAAGTGGTGAGAGTTGTGACTATCCTATTGATAGAAGTATTTCTAGATCATTATCTATTAAGAAAGTTTAATTTGTGATGGTTATACACTTAACTTAGAAAATTGTTAACTTCCCTACTAAGTTATGTCAATTTTTCTAAGAGCTAAAATTTTCATATTTTTAATAGTGGTTTTAATAGGTTAACCATATCAAGAAAATAAGATGATGCTTTAAATGCGCATTTTATATGTTTTTCCAAAACAAACATTTTTCTGAATGATGTTTTTTTCCAATCAATAGAAATATCTAGTTTCAGTCCTTTGTCTATTATTCTCAAAGACAATAAGTTAACTGGACCTAACTATATGGATTGGAAAAGGAATCTAAGCATAGTACTTATTGTGGAGGAGTACAGGTATACTCTAATCGATCCTTGTCCTAAAAATGGGGAAGATTCAACGGACCAAGATCGTGAGGATGACAAGGAATGGAGGAAAGCTGATAAGATGGCTAGATGCTATATGTTAACTTCCATGTCTAATGTTCTTCAGTCTAAGAACGAGAATGTGCCTACTGTGTATGATATCGATGTATCATTGCGCACTATGTTTGCTGATAAGAGTCGACTCGTAAGGCATGAAGCTCTTAGAGCATTCATGAATACTAGGATGCCTGAGAGGGTATCGGTTCGTGAGCATATGATTACTCATTTCAAGGAGGCCGAGGTCCTAGGGGCAACAATCAATGTTGAGAGCCAAATTGACATGGTTCTTAACACTTTGCTAAATTTATAATCTCAGTTCAAGTTAAATTATAACATGAATAAGTTGAGTATGTTTTTAACTAAATTGATGAAAGAACTCTAGGCTGCTGAGAAAATTATAAAGTATGAGTCAAAGATTTTGGTTATTCGTTCTGGTTCATCTTCTAGAATTGTGGCCCAACCTAAGAAGTTTAAGAAGAAGAAGGCTTAGAACAATGCAGGGGTCCACCTTAAGGGATCCAAGCCCGATCCATCCAAGCCTAACGCCAAGCCCAAGGGCAAATGTTTTAAGTGTAGCAAGAAGGAGCACTTCAAAAGAGATTGTTTGGACTTCTTGGTTAAGTCCTCTTCAAGTATTTCTTTATACTTATAGTCTATATTGATGATTGGACCATCATCCACTTGGATTGTTGATTCTGGAGTCACTGACCATATCTGTAATTCTTTGCAGAGGTTTAGCCTGATAAAGCGACTTAGTAGAGAAAAGCATGGACTTAGAGTAGGCAGCTGAGAATAAGTGTGGGCCAAAGCAGTGAGAGATTTAGAGATATTTGATTGTAATAGGATTTTAGTTTTAAAAGATATTTTATATGTTTCTAGTTTTCAGTTTCAAGATATTCTATTTCTTTCTATTTTGATATTTCAATCAGTAGAAATGGAAATATTATTTGTTCTGGAATTATGTATGGGAATATTTTTTATATTAATCCTATTAATTGTCAAATGAATAATACTCAAACAGAACCTAATAATAAGATGAGAAATGTCACATCAATAACTTATATTTATGGCTCTTGAGATTATGACATATAAATCTTAATTGCATTCAGAGGTTAATCTATAATGGATCTTTGGACTTATTGAAATTCGTAGAATGGCCTCAATATGAATCTTGTTTTATCGGTAAAATGACCAAAAGGTCCTTTACTCACAAGGTATAAAAGGTTAAGAAAATATTAGAGTTAGTTCATACTTATGTTTGTGGTTCTATGTCTATACCGGTTAGAGGATGTTATGAATACTTTATCAAGTTCACAGATGATCACAAGCGTTTTGGTTATGTTTACTTGATGAGGTACAAGTCTGACTTCTTTGATAAATTTAAGGAGATTAAGGCTAATGTGGAGAGTCAAACAAGTAAACTAATAAAAAACTAAGATCAGATCATGGTGGAGAGTATATCCTTGGTGAAGTCAAGGACTACTTGGCACATGAGGGTATAGTATCCTAGCTAACTGTACCTGAGACTCCCCAATAGAATAGAATAGTTGAGAAAAAAAAATAGAACATTAATAGAAATGGTCAGAAGCATGATTAGTCATGCAACCCTTCCTATTTCTTTTTAGGGATATGCACTAGAAACAACAGTATATATTCTGAACTTAGTGCCTTCCAAGTCAGTGCCTAAGATACCCTATATGATATGGACTGGATGAAAGCCCAGTATGAATCATCTCAAGGTATGAGATTGTCCAGCTTATGTACTGACAATGGGAAGTAAGTTATTCCCAATATCAGAATTGTGATACTTCATAGGGTATCCAAAAGGAATAAAAGGTGGATACTTTTATCATCCTCAAGAGAAAAAGGTACTTGTTAGTACTCATGCTAAGTTTTTAGAGGATGAACAAAATGTATCTACCAAGATTTTAAGTAAGATGGAATTGAAAGAGAAGTTGATTGACACTTCAACTTCTTGTACCCCAGTTGAGGAACCTAAAGAGGCACAACCAGATGTTTTGATAAAAAAATGAACCATGTCACGGTGGGAGGATATCTAGAGTTTCGGAAAGATGGACTAGAGAAGCCTTTGAGGTAGTCTCCAACCTTCAAGAACAAGATCCTACTAGGTATGATAAGACCATTGTTGATGTTGATACAGATAAAAGGCCAGTTGCAATGGATGCTGATATTGAATCTATGTATGTCAATCAAGTGTAGGATCTTGTCACTGCACTTGAAAGGATTAGACCCATTGGGTACAAGTGGGTATACAAGAGAAAGACAAGTGTAGATGGAAAAGTGGAAACCTTTAAAGTAAGGTTGGTAGCAAAAGGTTATATTCAGAAAAAAAGGGATTGATTATGAGGATACCATTCACCTATTAACATGCTTAATTCCATTCATATTCTCTTGGCCATCCCATATCATTATAACTACGAGATATGAAAAATAGATGTCAAGACAAGTTTTCTTAATGGATATCTTAGTGAAGACATCTATATGACCTAACCTGAAGGCTTTGTTGCCAAAGGCCAATAATATATTGTTTGTAAGTTTAAGAAGTTTATTTATGGACTTAAACAAGCATCACATGCATGAAACATACATTTTGATGAGACTGTAAAGTCTTATGAATTCTTACAAAATATGGATGAACCATGCAAGTGTAGGAAAACAGATGGCATTAATGTGTCTTTTATGGTACTTTATGTGGATAACATTATACTCATTGAAAATGATGTAGGAACATTGCCATCTATAAAAGTTTGGCTATCAAGTCAATTTAGCATGAAGGATATATGAGAAGCTAGCTATATTCCTAGAATCACGCTTTTTAGAGATAGGAAGCAAAAAATGTTAGGCTTATCCCAATTTGCTTATATTGACAAGATATTGACTAAGTTTAGCATAGATCAGTGTAAAGGTGCAATGATACCCTTTAGGTATTGATTGACCCTATCTTCCACGCAGTGTCCCAAGACACATGAAGAAAAAGAAATAATGAGTAGGATTTCTTATGCCTCGGCAGTGAGAAGTCTCATGTATGCCATGCTTTGTACAGGGATGGGTATCTACTTTGCAGTAGGCATGGTTAGTAGGTATCAATCAAACCTAGGGTAAGAATATTGAAAAGCTGTAAAGCAAATTCTCAAGTACCGAAAGGGAACGAGGGATTATATGCTTGTTCACAGGGCTGATGACTTAGTTCCTACCGGTTACACGGACTCAAACTTCTAGGAGGATAAAGATGAAAGAAAATCCATAAGTGGATATGTTTTCACTTTGTCTAGAGGGGCTATTTTATGAAGGAGTGTTAAGCAATCTTGCATTGCTTATTCTACCATGGAAGCTAAGTATGTGGCAGCTTCAAAAGCTTCTAAAGAAGAGATTTAACTCTGAAAGTTCCTTACAGAACTTAGAGTTGTGCCATAGATGGACAAGCTCATAATTATATATTGTGACAATTCTGCAGTCGTGTCATAATATAAGGAGCCAAGAAACAGCAAAGAAGGCAAGCACATTAAAAGGAAGTATCACTTGATCCAGGAGTTTATCTAGAAATGGGAGAAAATAGTTGACTAGATTTCCTTTACAAACAATCTGGTAGATCCATTTACCAAACTTTTGATAGAGAAGGTGTTTCAAAGATACTTAGAAGTCATAAAGGCAGACACATATGGACTATCATAGTCTATTTAGTGCAAGTGAGAGATTGTTGGAATGCATACCTAAAATAGCCTATGTATTTTTGTATTTTGGAAATTAATAAAAGTTTCATTCATTAATAGTTGTTTGTTTACATATATTACACTTTAAGGTCTAAGTGTGTTAGTAAATAATCTATGTGATTGGGTCATGCTTTCACAGTAAGGTGTAAATTATGGACTACTAAGTACTAACACATAAGTGAAAAAGTATTCTAGATCGATTGATGAAGCTAGGCACTTCATTAATGTTTAGATCATTACATTGTAATTTCTAAATGTAAATGGTTTACATTGAACAAGTGAGTAGTCCACGCACACCAATAGTGTAAGCGTATTTTGAATACGTAAAATTCGACCATATGATAATAATGTTTATAAAATTACTAAAATAAATAAAGATGGGTTTATCGCAACTACTGCGTGGACGAGTACCTTAAGACTTGAGTATAAGTTGGTGGTCTAATGAAGCTAAACTTATGCACTTTGATGTATGATGGGTTAGGTCTTAATGCAAGGCCAATAACCTTATACGTTGGATGTATAACTCTAGTCAATTAAGACGGACTTATACAATAGAGTTTCTATGCTTCATTACGTGAAGAAATCACCTTATTTTGATTGTTTTGAATAATCTAAATAATCCAAAGCCTTGGGAAACATGACTAGGAATGTATACTTTTGGGTAGCTCTTTGTAATAAGTGGATACGTATTGAAAGTTATGGATTATCAGAGTAGTTATCAAAGTATGGTAAATGTCATTCAAAATGATGTTAGTGCATTTTTCCTTTCTCAATGGTAGGTGTTACATGAAGGGGTATTTTTGTCATTACAGTTGTAGGTCGAGGACATCACACTAGCAATATTATTCTTGGGGTAAATATTTTCATATGGCAATAAATAGAATATTTAAAATTATAAAATATGGCTATTTGTTAACAATGGCATTTTAGTTATTTTAGTAGTTAAGAATAATGTCTCTTGGTCCCTAAAGTGGCTCAAGTAACCTTAGTAAATTTCATTTACTATATGGGCATGTTAGGTGAAATTAATATTGAAAAAATTATTCTAGGAGTGTAATAATTATTTATTTGGGTTAGAATAATTTATTGGGCTAATTTAATTAAATTAGTTTATTAATTAATTATCTTGGATAATTTTATATTAGGTTCAAATGGATTAATTAATTAATAAGGGAGCTATTAATTTGCTTTGGTGTAATTTAATTAAAATTTTTATTAATTAATTATCTTTTGCAATTTTATATTGGGCCCAAGTGGATTAATTAATTAATAAAATAGTTATTTAATTAGTCTTGGGCTAATTAGAAACTAACCCTAGCCTAATAGGGCTAAAGATGATGACTATTATTTTTTTTGAAAACAAGAAATAGCCGCCACATATTAAAAATAGAAGGAAAAAGGAAGCAAGAAAGAAAAAGAAAAAGGAAGAAAAAATGGTGGTGGAAAAAAAAATGGAAAGTTTTTTACGTTTTCGTAACTTACCAAAACATATAATACCATTTTCCTTGTGCTTGTGATATGTTTGTAAAAAACTACTTTGGAAAATAGTGAACGGTGAATTTGGCAATTTTCATGTTTGGTCAACCGAAACAAACAATAGAAATAACAGGCTTTTTCGCTTTTTTTCTTCAAGTGACCGCGAGAACTTTTCTTCCTGTTTGCTACTTTTTTCTTGGTTTTTTACTATTCCTTTTGAATTAGCTCTCCCAATTTAATTCTTCTAAATATTATTCTTTCACCTTTGATAGATTGTGTATAGGAGGTTCAAGAATATTTGGAAGATTGAAAACTAGCAATTTCGGTATGCGTGTTTAATGCGAAGGAGTTGACGCTTGACCAGTATTCCTACGGATCAAGTAGTCATGACAAATTAAAGTGTTCTATCAAATTCAAATCCTCCTATTATTCAATATACGTGGCTTAAAAGTAAGTATTCCTAAATTTTGGCTCGGAAAAATTTTTAAATTGCTATTTTTTCGTTGCATTTTTATTTTCCTGCGATCCTTTAAAGTTTGGGCAATTTTTATAGATATTATGCTAAATTATATAGAAAAATATATCCGATTACCTTCAAATATAGTAAGAACACTTTCCTAAGAAATTTCTACAAATCTAACGGTTGAATCATTAATTTGATACGCCTATCTTTGTAAATGCATTAAGTTTTGGAAGTTTTTTATGGATATTATAGTAGATTATATGGTAAAATATGTATGATTTACATTCAAAATTTTTCATGACACTTTTCTTAAAATTTTTAACAAATCCAACCGTTAGATCATTAATTTGATGTACCTATCCTTTTAAATGCATTAGGTTTGGGGCATTTGTATAGATATTATGGTGGAATACGTTGCAAACTATATATCTGATTACCTTCAAATTTGGTTATAATATTTTTATTAATAATTTTTACAAATTTAACGATTAGATCATAAATTTGGAACATCTATCTTTGTAAATGCACTAGATTTTGAGCATTTATATATAAGTATATATGTTTATGCATATATTTGTGTATGTGTCTACGTATATCTATATCTATTTATATGTATTTGCTGTGTATATGGTGTATATATATGTATGTAAATATGTATCTTTATATATATATTTTTGGTATACATTTGATGTGTGTATATATATACATATATAATATTGTGCTATATTAAAAAATATATATATATATATATATATTTAAGTATTATATTAATTGTGTGTACATATGTATTACTATATATATATATATATGTGTGTGTGTGTGTGTGTATTTATTAATATATATATATATATATATATATATATATATATATGTTTTTGTATGTTTTTAGGAGGTGTGTTTATATATATATATATATATATATATATTAAAATAGTATATTAATTGTGTATATATATGAATATATATTTAATTAATTAATATATTAAAAATTTATATTAATTTATTTATATATATGTATATATATATATATATATATATATATTAATATACGTATATATGTATAGATATTAATCTAGTATGTATACACTAATACACTAATATGTACATACTAGATTAATATCTATACATATATACGTATATTAATATATATATATATATATATATATATATATACTTATATATGAGTGTGTGCGCGTGCGTGTGTAAATATATTAAACATATGTATATATATTAATATGTGATATTAATATATATAGTTGTGTGTACATATATATATTCTTATATGTGGTAGTATACTGTCATAAATATAAATATATATACACATAAATATGTTTGTATATATATATATATGTATGTATGTATGTATATATGTATACAAAACACACACACACACATACACATGTGGAAGTGTTTGTGTAGGACTAATTTACAAAAATTTTAGGGGGTTATATTTTAAATATTTTTAAATTTAAGTATCAATTTTTGTAAATTTTTGAGGTCCTACTATAAATACTCAAAAATGTATAAAATTTTTAGATTTCATATTGTAAATATGCAAAAAAATTAGAGACTAATACGTTATATATGCGTGTATATATATATATATATATATATACACACACACACACACACACATATATAAACGAACACAACCTAAATACATACATACATATATATATATATATATATATATATGTGTGTGTGTGTGTGTGTGTGTGTGTGTGTGTGTTATGTATTTATAAGTATGTATTTTATTTATATATGTATATATATGTGTGTGTTATATATATATATATATATATATATATATATATATATATACACACACACACACGCACACATATACGTATTTATAAGTAAGTATTTTATTTATATATATATGTGTGTTTTATATATATATATATATATTTATTTATTTATTTATACACACACACACATGTGCAGTCTGGTGTTACTCTACATATATGTACCACATATATATATGTAGTGTATACACAAATATGTTGATGCGTAAATTTTGGATGTATAAAAATTATCAAATTTAAATCCATCTTGTAGTCAACTTTTAATTAAAACATTAAATCTAAATTACATATACAAGCAAGTATACTCATCGCAAATACAGCATAGGGAGTTAACGAGTATTGATCTTCAAAGGAATAAGTACACACTAATCACTTTTCATTCACTGTTTAATCGGCCCAATAAAGTGATAAAAATAATAAAAAGGAAAATACTGAAATACATAAAACTCAAGAATGTAGGAATATACAATTTAGACAATTATTCTAGCACAAATGATAATGAATTATTTAGGAACTATCTCAAGTAATCATCATCTTGGTACTATGGAGGAATATAAAGTAAAATTCAATCATTTCCCAAGTCATGAATCTATTTATATAGATTCCACTTGTAACACCCTGCTACCTATGCCCGTCAGGGCCGGGGACGTCGCCCCGTCCAAAGGACAAGGGGTCTTTATAACTAGGTCACACAAATAAAATAGCGAAATAAAAATAATAATTTAACTTAAAATTTATTACATCCCAAGAATAAATCCACGAATTACCAAAAGGAAACAAATCCATAAATAAAATCATCCACTCTCAACTCTCCAAAGCAATACATAAAAATAAAAGACAAAATTCTCTTCCAAGGCAGATAACACTAGCTAGTCATCCCCACAGCAGGATCGGCCTGAAATCATGGTAAAAAGGTGATGAGACAGAAATCTCAGTAAGTCCGTGTGTGCTTTGGGTGTTCAGTGAAAACAGTTCGTGGATGTAAAGTGTGAAATCTTTATAAGAGAAATATTGGCAAGTAATAAACATTAGTCAAAAGCAAGAGTGGTGTTTTCCTCTTTTTGAAACCATACAAGTGCACAATAAAATCAACCACTCATAAAGGTGGTCGTGGGTTACCACATGTTGGGCCCCATAACCGGTCAGAATGCCTAACACTTTGTGCAGACTGACAAAAGAAATACTGGCAAACAATGAATGATGTTTAAAAACAAGAGTGGCGTTTTGGCTTATCTAGCCGTACATAATTTATAAGATCAACCACTCGAAAGAAAGGATTATGGGTTACCACACGTTGGGCCCCATAATCGGTCAGAATGCCTAACACTTTGTGCATTCTGCGGGTCAGAATGCCTAACACTTTGTGCAGACTGACAAAAGGTAGGTGATCGGCTTACTGGGCAAGATACTCCTCATTCTCTATACCCAAACAACAACCGGGTGTCCATTCCGGCAAAACACAGTCACTTGACTGAAATAAAAACTGCTAGATCGGACGGGCATGACTAAGTAGTACTGACGTTTCTCTAAGTTGAGTTCATCTTCTGGAGGAGGCCTCCTGCCAGAAGACTCACTCTTGCTCTTCAAAACTAGTACTACCAGTCTACCCCCATTGAGTACTTAACGTAACATATCCCACTTGGGAAAAATGAACAAAACATAGTTCCACTTGAAAATGGCAATTAAGGTTTTCCAAAGTTTGGGGCAAAACTGGTTTCAGAAAGAGTTTTAGGTTTTGAGTAAAACTGCCCCTTGATCTGCAAATAATTTATTTGTCTGAAATGAGAATGGAAATAATCCTCAATTGCCTTTACATAAATGAGTGACCATGCACTCTACATTTGGCTTGCCATAAAAAAAATCATTTTTGCATCAAACAGGTTTTATGCAGGAGCTTACCTGATCCTTGCTCAAAACAAAGGTCTCCAATAGCTGACCTGACCCGCATAGGGTAAATACAAACCACAATCAAACTCAAGTCAAAGACTCACTTTCTCAAATAAAACTATCTCAACTTACTACAGTCATATCCCTAGTGTCCCAAGCTTTAAGACTCAATAATAAATAAAAGGGTTTATAAAATAAATCTAGTTTGATATTAAAATAACTAGAGTTTGAGAAATAGGTACAAAAAGTTGAAGGTTTAAATCTTGCTAAAAATAAATTATGGTTTATTTGAAAAAGGGTCCAAGGTAGTATTAGGTAAAATAATGATTTATTAATAATTTGGTTGTTAGAAAATAATTGATAGCTAAAATTTGTTGAAAATAAATTTAATGAGTCTTGCTTGAAAAATAATAAGCAAATCCTTAATGAGTTTTGATTAAAAGATAATAATTAAATTTTTAGTAATAAATATTTTATTAATTATAATTATTTCCATAAAAGGCTTTAATTGATTTTATCATTTTAAATAATATATATATATATATATCCAGCAAAAACCATTATTTATTTGACTAGAATATCACTATTTTATATAAAAGACCAAATCCACATTTTCCTATGTTTTTCAAAATTTTACTAGAAAAATCATATTACTAGATATTTTATTAATGAAATAAAATTTAGCTTAGGGACAACTAGATCATGATCATATTCCTATAGCTAACCACAATCATGAACATATACAACCCTTCAATTCATCAAATCATCCAAATCATGCATACAAGCATAGATCTCAGTTTATCAAAACATGATCTAACCCCTACTAGCATAAATAAGATCATGGCTTCAATAATCCAACATGAATATAAATCCTATTCACCAAAGGTGACATAACCTCTAGCATACTTCATCACAAATACTACCTATGACATGGAGACATGCATTAAATCTCAAATCATCATACAATCGACCAAGATAATCCATCCATGCATAAATCCCATCTCCTTCATATTCATACATACATTCATGCTTCAATCTCAACAATATATATATATATATATATATATATATATTTAAATCCTATCTCCATCCACCTACTATCATCATCATCCTAGAGACATGAATCTAGGGTTTAAAAGAAAAGTTGAAGGCACTTACTTGGTTGATGAATGCTTTGAAGTAGTTTAGAGTAGATCTCAACTCCTAGATGTCTAACTTTGTCCATAGGAGATGGCGAAAACATGTTCATGGGAGAAAAAGTCATTCGGCCAAGAGAGGGGAATTTTCTGCCATGAGAGAGAGAGAGAGAGAGAGAGAGAGAGAGAGAGAGAGAGAGAGAGAGAAAGAGAAAAAGAAATCATTAGTATGTTTATTCGCATAGGTTCTCATTAGAGATCAAGATTGAAGAAGATGAAGTTGTTAGAATAAATTTACCTTGACGGTGTTCTTGACCTTAATAGAAATTTCTGGTTTTTGATCCAAAAGTGCTAGTTGGATTTTGGAGTTTGATGTTAAAAATGGTATGGGTGGACTCACAGCAATGAATAGATGAAATCTGGAATTTTTAGAGGTAGTTTGAAGTGATTTGGAGAGGTATTAGGTGAAAGGAAGTAGTAGGTGTTCTTGGTGTAGTGTGTGTTCTTGAAGGTTGAAGAAAATCGAGAGATGGTAATGCGCAGCTGCTGAATTTTTGTGAGAGATATGGGTGGATGAATTTCTGTAGGGTTTAGGAGGTTGATTATCTGATTTGGAAGGGAAAAGGAAAGGTTAGTTGTTACAATCTTTGAAGAATATTTTTAGGAAGTGAATTTGGAAACTAAATATTCCAAGAATATCTTGATTGTTGGACAGCTTTTGGAAATCTGCCATGGTCGACTGTTTGAGCAGAATTTCTGTGGAATTAAAGCTGACTTATGGAGGCTTATGGTGGCCGAAAGTAGGGTGTACAATGATGAAGAGGAAGTATGGTCCATTGAGCAAAATATTATGGAAGGTTACTAAATAAGATGGCTGAAATTTTGGAAACCAATCAAGCTAAATTGCAGGGATTTATTTGAGAGATTTTTGGACAGCCATTAATGGAATTTCATGCAGAAGTTCAAGGGGATCAATGGAGCTCTGTTGATGGAGGTTTAAGAAAGGTTTTGACAGATTAAGGTTGGTGTTTTGGCTGGAAGAGAAAGAGGAAACAAGCTGGACAAATTTCTGTCCAGAATTTTCGCTGCACAGTGATTTTTCTGGCAGATTTTCGTCTGCTGTTCAAAGCCATTTTGCGGCGAGTTTTGAAGGGGATTTCAGGGGTATTCAAGGCTGGTTTCCAGACTTCTTTATGGAGGAAAAACATGGCTAAGGTGCTGCACAAAATCTGGGAGAAAACAGCTTGGTTTGGAGCTCTCAAAGCTGATTTTCGTACAGGAATTTTTCCTGTTTTGCTCCAACTTGTGCAGTCCGAAATTGGACAAAAACTTTCAGGTTTCAAACTGATCCTAAAGACCATTTTTCTGGTAGCATTTGGGAGGGAATGTTAGCTAACAATTTCAACCTTTTGAAGGTACAACAAGCTGGAAAATTCCAGCTCATTCTATGAAGAAAGATGAACTAAGCTAGAGGAAAATTTCAGCAAGCTTACTTGGGGGATTTTTCCTCTTGAAATTCCTCACAACTCTTCCATATTTTTCAGACCATAAGGAGTCTTTTACCAAGACATTTTGATCCTAAAAGACCTCAGTACTTTACTGAATTTTCTGGAAAGAAAAAGGCTAGAACATCTTGATCAAACCAATGAGTTGAAACTAAGGAAAACTAAAAGATCAAGGAAGAATGATATTCCCTATAAGAATTTCAAGAAGAGTAAAAGGAGTGGAATGAGGTTACTTCCATCATGTCTCTCCTAGAACATCATCACCACATTAATCTAGGCCCTTAAGGCCGAAACCATCCTTTCCCAAGCAAAATAAAATTTACTCAAGCTAAAGCTTCTATGATGGACTTTGAACCCAAGACCTCAAGAATTAATTCCAAAGCTCTAACCACTACACCACAACAACTCTTGTTGCTATTTCTACTAGAAAAATTATTTCCTATTCAATCCACAAGCTATCTCCTTATTTTCACCTCGGGCAAAAATTACCATTTTGCCCCTCTCACACATCACTCACCAACAAGACTTCAAGATAATAAAAATCAAATCCAGAACACATAAAAATTCATATGAGAATATATTTAACCATAAAATAAAATATGATATGCATCCCAACCCCCTTACTTTAAGGTTGATTTCGACTGGGGTTTCATACCACTTCTTTCCCAATCCATGGAATCACTATCTTTTGTTTAAATTAGCTGATTTTGCAATCAAACCAACATAACCAAAATATACATTAAACTCAATTAATCATAAACATAAAATTCGCTAATGACCCTTTGCTTTAGGTGAAATCAACTAATTTTTGATCACTTTAGTCCTTTAATCTTAATTTCGTTACCCAAGTCCATTAAGATGTGACAAATATGAAATCAATGCAACGAACTCTTAACATCGTTTTCTGAGTCAATTAGAAGAAACCGCATCAATAATCAATGATAACAAGTAATCAAATATCAAAGATGATAGAAAATTGATCAAGTAACTAAAATTAATCCAAAAACCATGAATCCCAAAATAATGTCAAATTACAATAAAAATATTGAATACGTAATTGTTTAAGAATAAGAAAAGAAAAGTAAAAGAAAGCTCTCATAGACAAACCTCCTTCTTCTCCTTTGTAGACTCTTTTGAACAACCCTCCTTGAATGGTGAATCTCTCATTCTTTGAATGATTGGAATTTTTTTGCTCTTAGATTCATTACTTTCTCTTGTATTTTCTATTGGTTTTATAGGCTTCTTTGATGTGCAATTTGTTGCTTAAGGAGTTTTGGCCGAGTAGAATTTGGAAAATACCAAAATTTTTGAAAAATTACCAAATTTGTGCATAGCATTTTCGCCTCTCCAGAGCGGCACTGTGTCCAATCGACCCACTTGGTGCCAGGTGTATTCTATTTTTCTTCCTAGAGATACTCTGTTTTGTTGCTCGACCAGAGTAGCCCTAGCGTCTAATGCCTTATTTGGACCTGGCACCATGTGCATTCTAGAATTTGTCCACTTTTTGTTTGAAATCAACTTTAATCTGCACAAATTTGTTAAAAACACTTTCTACAAGCAAAATGTCAAATGGGAAGTAATATGCCTAGTTTTTACATCAAAAGTATCTCAATTTAACCTCAAATAACTAGGAAAATGGTGATGATTTTAACCTCTATCATATACCCTAATGCTTGAACTTTTTCTTGTCCTCAAGCAAAACACTTTAAGTCAAGAAAACCATCAAAAAAACATAAGCTCTTTTTCTACCAAAAATTTGAAACATAGCAAGGATTATAACGTCCTTTCAAACTTTAGATAAAACTCTTGTCATTAATCAAACCCTTTAAAAACAATTCAAATTTTGAAACATTTGATAAGACATTACAAAAAATTTGAAGTTAAATTAATCAAGTTTATCCCTTAGTCTAAGAAAATTATTTCACCCTTCAAATAAAAACATAGATAACATGAATCATACAAGTCAAACTATCTACCAACTTAAGTATTATAAATCCAAAAAGTACACAACTCAAGTCATGATATAAGGAAAACACTCAAAACTTTTTTGCTCTCAATTTTTTGTATGACTGAGAGAATTGACAGCCTCAAGTGCATGGATTTCTCTTCACACACGTATCGGCCCCCTTGTAGTCATCACTCATCATTTTTCCAACATTTTCCCTCTCTTTTGGCCCCCATAGAACATTTTGGGGAATTCATAGCTTCAAGAAAGTGGATTTCTCTTCACTATCCGTATTGGCCTACATAATCAAGCAAAAACAATACTTTCATCTTCAAAGAGGAAACAACAATCAACTCATTTTTCTCAATTTTCCACTCACACAAAATTTCCACAATCTTTTCACTTAAAGATCTTTTATCTCCTCACATTCCTTATCACAATTCAAAGCTAAGCAATGTTTAAACCTATAATACAAGAGTTAGCCAATAAACTTTCCCCCATATTCATCATATTCTCCATATTCCAACTAGATGAGTTAAATAATATTCAAACACCAATATATAAAGAAAATTAATCCAAATTCTCAAGTCTTGAAAAATATCCTATCCAATAAACCAACTTCATAAAAATCCACCAAATGAGTGAAAAAAAATCATATCCAAGTAAGAAAAAGAATTAGAACCTTGCTAAACAATGAAAATCACACACAACTTTCACACAAAAATGATATGGAAAATATCTTCAATACCTAAACTCTCCCCCCACACTTAAATGGGACATTGTCCTTAATGGAAAAAAATATAACAATGAAAGCAGAGCCAAGGATACCAAAATAAATAAAGAGAAAGAATGAAGAGAAGAAAATACATCCATTTCATATTAGGTCCAACATGTGTGAATCCACCACACGGAGTAGTCATTAGAGAAGTCACAAGGGTACCTAACTCAAAGGGAACAAAAACAAACAACATAAATCTAGAAAAGAAAGAAAAACAAAAGAAAGAAAAAGACAAAGAAAAAGAAGTACAAAGGACCAATAGACAATCATGACTCATAGAGGGTTACATCAAAATGCTCTAAAGTGCTAAGTTCTTCACCCAAATATAGTTTCAATTGACTTCGATTCACCTTAAAGATTCCCTTAGTTGGATGAGAAACTTTAATAACTCCAAATGGTCAAGCTTGATATGTCTCTTATGGCCCTGACTATCTTGATTTCAACTTACCCGGAAAAAGTCGAAGTTTAGAATTAAACACTAACACCTTATCTCCTTTTTGAAACTCATAAGGGGAATGAATATGCCTATCATCCCAAAGTTTCATCTTATCTTTGTAAATCTGCGAATTATGGTAGGCATCATTATGCCACTCCTCCAACTTATTCACTTGAAGAAATCTTTGTTGTCCTGCAACGTGAAGGTTAAAATTGACAAGTTCAATCATCCAATAAGCCCTATGTCCAACTTCGACCAGTAGATGCCAAGATTTCTCATACACCAATTGATAGGGGGTTGTAGCAATAGGAGTTTTGAAAGCAGTCCTATAAGCCCAAAGAGTATAATCTAGTTTCAAACTCCAATCCTTTCTTCTATAATTAATCAAAATTTCCAAAATTCTTTTTAACTCTCTATTAACCACCTTAATTTGGCTACTAGTTTGAGGGTAATAGGGGGTAGAAGGGTAATACCTAAATGTTTGAGAACTTTGTCAAATTGAGTATTACAAAGGTGCATTCCCCTATCACTAACGAGTACGTTAGGTACACTAAAACAGGAGAACAATGTTTTATGAAATTTAACTACAAGCTGAGCATTAATAGTAGGCAAGGCTTGCACCTTAACACACTTAGATACATACTCAACCACAACCAAGATGTATTTATTACCCAAATATATAGGAAAAGGACCTCTGAAATCAATTCCCCAACAATAAAAAATTTCACAAGCTTGAAAATTTTGTAATTATATCTCATTAGATTTAGAAATATTACCTGTATGTTGACACCTATCACAATTTTGAACAAACTTGTGAGAGTCTTTAAAGAGTGTTGGCCAATAAAATCTGGACTCAAGTACCTTTCTTGCCGTATTGTTAGCTTGGTAATAGCCTCCCACGGGTCCTTCATGACAATATTTCAAGATATGTAAACTTTTTACGGAATCCACACATCTTTGAATGATTTGATTCGCACAACACTTGAACAAGTAAGGGTCTTCCCAAAAGTAATACTTTACTTCGGCAAGGAATTTCTTATTTTGTTGTATCGTGAAATTCTTCGGAATAATTGTAACACCCCACTACCTAGGCCCAACAGGGCTGGGGATGTCACCCCGTCCAAAAGACAAGGGGTCTTTATAACTAGGTCACAAAAAAAAAAAAATAAAAGCAATACTTTAAAATTAAACTTATTACAACCTAAAAAATACATGAACAAATCCAAAATAAATTGTTTGCTACTATCTCTCAAAACAACACATAAGAAAAACAACATAAAGTCTTCAAAGCATAGGCAACAAAACTAGCTATTTATCTCCATAGTATGATGGATCTGAAAATATGGTATAAAGGTGATGAGATAAAAATCTCAGTAAGCCTGTGTGTGCTTTGAGTATTTAAGATAAAATAGTTCATGTATGCAAGTTGTAAAAATTGCATAAGAGAAAGTGCTGACAAGTATTAAAAAATGTTAAAAATAAAGAGTGGCATTTTACTTTTCAAACCATACATGTGCACAATAAATACAACCACTTAAATGGGTAGCCATGGGTTACCACACATTGGGCCACATGACCATATAATGGTCAGAATGCCACACTTTGTGTAGACTGACAAAAGGTAGGTGTACAACCTACCAGGTGAGATACTCCTCCTTCTTTACACCCAAACTTACCAGTTGTCCACTCCAGAAACACACAGTCCACATGACTGAAACTTGCTAGCTCGAATGGCATGACTAAGTAGTACTGTTGCTTCTCCAAGTTGAGTTCATTTTCTAGAAGTGGCCTCCTGCCAGAAGACTCCCTCTTGTTCTTCAAAACTAGTACTACTAGCCTACCCTTATTAAGTACTCAACGTTGATTATCCTACTTGGGAGAAAATTGATCACGCAATGATTTTCTTTGCAATATCAATCAAGGGTTTCTAAAATTCTTGTCGAAGTTGGGTTTTAGAAAGAGTTTAGCATTTTGTGTAAAACTGCTTGTTTGATTTTTCAAATGATTTGCTTGATTGAAATAAAAAGAAAAACAGTCATTAATTGCATTTACAAAATGAGTGTCCGTATACATTGCATTTGGCTTGCCACTGTAAGTTTTTGTCTTCACAAAATTCCATGCAAGAGCTTACCTGATCATTTGCTTGCTCGAATTCAAAAATCTTCCGAGGCTGACCTAACCCTGCCTGGGGTAAACACAAGACAAAGGTTATACTCGAGCTATATTTGGCTTACACAAATAATTTCTAGTTTAACTAATTAGAATGATGACCTTTATGTCCTAAGCTTTAAGGCCAGCTGATGAAGAATTTAATAAAAGAAGTCCAACTTGATAAGTTAAAATAACTAGGGGTTGTAAAATAATTACTAATAAGTTATAGGTTCAAATAATAAATCTTGAGTGTTATCATTAATAAATAAACTAGGGTTTTATTATTGAAGAATCCTAAGTTCTAGATGTTATTAATAAATGATAATTTTTAAATAGTATTATTAAAATAAATAATAAATTATTACTAATCTCTTAATTAATAATTAATAGATAGTAAATAATTATTAATAATAAATAATTTTTTAAAAATTTGATTAATAGATAACAAATAAATATAAATAATATTTATGAATATATGGTTTACAAGGTCATTAATATTCTACTTATTATTATTATTTATATGAAAGGTTTTATTATATACATATATATATATATATGTATACATATATATATATCTATACATATATATATATATTATTTTTAGTAAAAGATATCATTTATTTGGATAATAAAATATCACTATTTCATTTAATATTCCAATTCCAAAATTTCCTTGGAATTTCGAAATCTTTGGAGGAAAAACATAGTAATAATTTTAATTAAGATAAGAAAATTTGTTAATTAAAATAACCTGGGATCAACAAGATCGTGATCATAATTTTCCTATTGCTAATAAGAATCATGAACATATTCTCCAACATCAAACAATAAACTAATCCATCCATGAATATAGGCTTAAATCCATACATACTATTACATGGCCAAATATCTACTAAGTATAATCATAATCATGGCTTCAAAGGGGATAAGACCATAAAAATCCTATTCACCAAAGGTGACATAACATCTAGCATGCTTAAACGTTCATAATCTCTTAAGACATGAAGAGCATACATCGATTCTCAAGGAATTTCTCAAAGCTTAATCATGATCAATCGTTCTCATGCTCCAATCTCAACCCCTTCATACAATGCATATACTCAATCCCCCATTCATATTCTCTATCCTCTCTATCAACATCTAAGAGACATGAATTTAGAATTTAAAAGAAAGGTTAAGGAGAAATACTTGGTTGATGATTATTTCGATGGAGGTTTAAGAAGGTCCACGTGCTTGAGAGTCTTGAATTGTCCAAGAGAGGAGAAAGAAAGCAGCCATGGTTTTAGCAACCATTTTGGCTGTGAGAGAGAGAGAGAGAGAGAGAGAGAGAGAGAGCATAAGTATGGGAAAAATTTGGTTTTGATCTAAATGCTAATTTTTGTTTTCGAGATTTGATGTTATAAATTCCAGAAATGGACTGTAGGGAGTATGTAGGAGTATTTTGGAGTTTTTAAGAGGGATTGGAGGTGTTTAGAGTGGTCTTTGGCTTCTGGAAAGGTAGTGTGTGTTTTTGGTGTTCTTGGTGAAAATAGAGAGGATTAGAGAAAAAATGCTGGACGAATTTTTGAAGAGGTTGGCCGAATGATTGAGGGAGTTCTAGGATTTTGATTTTTAGATTAGAGAGGAGAGAAAAATTTGGTTGTTTGAAATTCAAATGGAGAAATTTAAGGAGTGTTTTAAGATAAAAGATATGGTAATAGTGTTTGATTGATGGAGGTTTCTTGGAGCTGCACATGGCCGACTGGTTTGCTGTGTTTTGCTTAATTGAATGAGGGTTGAGGGTGCAATAGGGCTGGCCAAATTTCTGAGTTCAATGGTGGGAGGATTTCTGGTTATGAAGCTTAATCCAAGGGTGTTTTCATGGAGTAAATGCTGGAAATTTTGGAATTCAAATGGAAGTTTGATTGGAGTGATTGTAGGAGAAATTTGAGGAGTGGTTATGGAGTCTAGTTGTGTAAGGTCAGTGGAGGGGGTAATGGAGTTCAGTTCATAGCTGAACAAAGGTTAACTTATAGAGGTTTTGAGGAGGTTTTCGGCCAAGGCTTGAAAGGAACAAGGCTGGAATTTTTTTCTGATTATGTTTCGAATTGGTTGCCAGAATTTGCTATGCAGTTTTCTGCAATGTTTTAGCTGATTTGCAAAGGGTTTTGAGAGGTTTTTGAGTGTCCTTTAAGGCTTCTTTCTAGCCTTCTTTATAGAGGAAAAGCAGAGGCATTTTGCTGAGTTGATGACAGAAGAAAACAGCTCCAATTCTAGGCTGTAATGCAGCAAACACTATCTAGAATTTTTTTTTTTTCTGGTTTGCACAGTTTTTGTGCAGTCCGATTTTGCAGAGGAATTTTAGTCTTCAAGCTAAACAAATTGGCCATTTTTCTAACAGAAAATGAGTAGGAAACATGGCTGAGTTTTTCCAAAGATAGGCTGCTCAAAATTTGGAAAATTTCTAGATTTCTTCCATAAAGAATATGAACACCATGGAGTTGAGGTTGAAGTTTAACCATGGTGATTAATTTCCCTTGGGAACCTCCCCTAACACCTCTCCTATTTTCAGTCAATTCTCCAACCTCTAAGATTCATTTTCGAAATTCAAAGACCAAGAATCCTTACTGAATTTTCTAGAATTAAAAACATGAATTTGGATAAATCTTGAACAAATTTATTTGGTGAAGAGGTTAGAACAAGCTAGAGGTAATAAAAGGACAAGAATTCCTCTAGAATTCTTTTTAGGACATGATGACAGTATTAGGACATTCTCTTCATGTCTCCCCCAGGACAACATTCCTATTTTTATGGAATACAAGAAAATAAAAATTCAAACTTAACTAAGATAATCATGATAAAACTTAAATGATAGGATTTGAACTCATGACATTAGAGATTAATTCCAAAGCTCTAACCACTAAACCACAACAACTCTTGTTCTTATTTTCTCACCCAAATATTCTTCTTATTTAATCCTCAAGCTATCTTCCTATTTTGACCTCAAGCAAAATTACCATTTTACCATTCCTACTCAATAAGTTTAACTAAGCCTTTTAACCTATAAATCATAATTCTAAAGCACATAAAATCATTCAAAAATATATATATTTTCATGCAAAATGATATGATATGCATCCTGACCCCCTTACTCTAGGGTTGGCTTTAGGTGGGGTTTCACAATAATTCTTGCAACTAAGTAATTAGCAAAATCCGGATACCAAGGTGTTTAAGAAATTTCACCATCAACAAGTAGAAGTTGTTCATATGAGAAAGTGTCGTCTATGTCCCATTTGGCCAATGGCTTTAAGTTGGGATTTTCCAACCTAGATAAGTGATCTGTATCCAAATTTTTAGCTCCCGTTTTATCCCTAATCTCCAAGCCAAATGCCTACGATAATAATACCCATCTTATCAATCTTGTTTTGAAAGCATGCTTGGTTAGTAGGTATTTAAGGTCAGAATGGTCCGTATACACAATGACTTTGGACAAAATAAGATAAGAATGGAATTTATCAAAAACAAACACTATTGCAAGCAATTCTTTCTCCGTTGTGGTGTAATTTCTTATGCCGCTGTAAGAGTTTTGCTTGCATAGTAGACTGGTTGAAAATGCTTATTCCTCCTTTGTCCAAGCACCATGCCTACTGCATAATCACTTGCATCACACATTAATTCAAAAGGAAGAGACCAATATGGTATAATTAAAATAGGAGAATTGATAAATTTCTTCTTAAGCACATTGAAAGCATTAAGACATTTTTCATCAAAATAAAAAACAACATATTTTTCATGTAAAGAAGTAAGAAGTTTAGAAATTTTTGAAAAATCCAAGATGAACCTCCTATAAAAATCTACATGACTAAGAAAGCTTCGAATAGTCTTCATGGAAATGGCAGGAAAGAGTTTTTCAATAGTCTCAATTTTTGCTCTACCAACCTCAATACCTTTCCTTTCAATTTTGTGTTCCAATATAGTACCTTCTTGCACTATGAGGTGACATTTTTCCCAATTAAGTATGAGGTTGGTCTCTTCACATCTTTGGAGTACCTCCTCTAAATTGGCCAAACACAAATCAAAAGAATCATCAAAAATAGAAAAATCATCCATAAATACCTCCATGATGTCTCCTACAAATCCTTCAAAAATAGCCATCATGCATCTTTGGAAAGTTTGGGGACCATTGCAAAGACCAAAAGGTATACGATGATATGCAAATGTACCAAAAGGGCATATAAAGGTGGTTTTCTCTTGATCCTCCGGTACTATGGTAATTTAAAAGTAACCAGAAAAACCATCTAAAAAGTAGTAAAACTCATGTCTGGCTAATCTTACTAACATTTGATCAATGAACGAGAAAGGAAAATAGTCCTTCCTAGTTGCCTCATTTAACTTCCTATAATCAATACAAACCTTCTAACCGGTTACCAACCTTATTGGGATCAATTCATTTTTTTTCATTGGGACTCACAGTCATTCCTCATTTCTTTGGTTACCACTTGTATTGGACTCACCTAAATACTATTAGAAATCGGGTAAATGATACCAGAATCTAAGAATTTAATTACCTCACCTTTTACCACATCACTCATATTTGGGTTCAACCTACGTTGGGGTTGCACAATGGGTTTAGCTCTTTCTTCTAACAAGATTTTGTGAGTACAAAAGGAAGGGCTAATTCCCTTAATGTCCATGATTTTTTAGGCAATGACTCATTTATACTTTCCCAATAGACTTACCAATTTAGTCTTTTGATCAAAGGTGAGGTCTTTTGCGATAATCACTTGCAAATTTTCTTCTTTAGCCAAAAATGCGTATTCCAAGTGCTCGGGAAGGTCTTTGAGGTCTAATTCTAGTCGTTCCTCAATGGATGACTTCATCCTCCCCAAACTTCTTTTTTCACTTTCCTTAAATTCTCCCAACTTACGGCCCTTAATTGAATCCTCTAAATATACAATGGATTGTTCCATCAAGTCCATAGAGCAATTGACAAATGCTTCCTGCACAAAATAAAAAATAAGCTCATCAAGAATATCAATCCTTAAATAAGAATCATCATAAGAAATAGGATGTTGCATGCTTTTATAGACTTTGATAATGACTTTTTCATCCCCAACCCTAAGTGTCAATGCTCCCCCATGAACATCAATTAATGCTTTGGCAATAGTTAGGAAAGGTTGACCTAGGATTAAAAGAACTTTAGAATCTTTATCCATATCAAGAATAACAAAATCCACAGAAAATATGAATCTATCCACTTTAACCAATACATCCTCAATTATTCTCCTAGGATATTTAATAGATCAATCTGCAAGTTGAATACTCATCCATGTGGGTTTAGGCAAACCTAGGCCTGGTTTTTTAAAAGTTTTGTATGGCAAAATATTAATGCTAGCCCCCGAGACCACTAATGCATTACAAAATGTAAGAGTACCAACATGACAAGGAATAGAAAAACTCCATGTATCATTCTATTTTCATGGCAAAGTCCATTGATCTTGCAAGATGGCAGAGCATTCTTCATTCAAAACCACAGTGGATAATTCTTCCAACCTCTTTTTGTTGACAAGCATACTTTTGAGAAATTTTGCATATTTGAGCATATGTATTAAAGCCTCACTAAGTGGAATGTTTATATGTAGTTCATTGAATATTTATAAAAATTTATCAAATTGTGCATCTTTTCTTGCTTTTTGTGCTCGAGTGGGATAAGGTACCAGTGGCTGAAAGTAAAGTTTTTAGCTTGTTTTTCAAATAGTTCACTAAGAGGGGTCATTTATGGCCTATCTTCTTTAGATGCTACCAATTCTGCGTTTGGATTAGGTAGCTCCTTTCCACTTTGTAATATAATGGCAGCTGAATTATGTTGTGTTTCTATCCCTAATAGTGACTTTGTCACTAAATTCATTAAAAACCAAATTTACCTTTCCATAATTTGAATTACGTACTCAAATTTTGCCAATATGTCATCTATCTCGTGAAAACGTTCAGTTACATGGGTGGTAAATTTTCCTAATACCCTTTCTAAGGTAGCGGAGTCAGATGGTCAAGATGTCATCCCTTGAGACATGTTAAAAAACCGTCCCATATTCCAATTGGCCATAACACTTGCATAAAGTAGCTTGTTAGTATCATATATGCATAGTATAATATCAAATCAACTTAGTTAGTTAAGGTACATATGAACATACAACAAGATATGGCACTTAGTAACTCAAAGAACATATATACACATTTACATATTCACAAATTTACATATAAATATATAAACTTGGTTAAATCAACAAAATCCAAGCTTTCATGACATTGTTCTCTGGCAACGGTGCTAAAAACTGGATGCATAAATTTTGTGAGTATAAAAACCATCAAATTTAAATCTATCCCTTAGTCAAGTTTTAATTAAAATATTAATCTCAAAATAGACATACGAGTAAGTATACTCATCGCAAGTATAGCATGGAAATTAATGAGTATTGATCCTCAATGGAACAAGTACACACTAATTACTTTTTATTCATCGTTTAACCGCCCCAATAAAGTGATAAAATAATAAAAAGAAAAATAAAGAAATATATACAATTCAAAGATGTAGGAATATGCAATTTAGACAATTATCCTAGAATACATGATAATGAATCATTTAGCAGCAATCTCAAGTAATCATCATCTTGGTATTATGAAGGAACATAAAGTAAAAGTCAATCATTTTTCCCAAGTCATTAATCTACTTATATAGACTCCACTTCTTTCCCAATCTATGGAATCACAATCTTTTGATTAAATTAGTAGATTTTCCAATCAAACCAACATAACCAAAACATGCATTAAATTCAATTCCTCATAAATATGAAATTAGCTAATGACCCTTTACTCTAGGTGAAATTAACTAATCTTTGATAACTTTAGTCCTTTAATCTTAACTTTGTTTCCTAAGTACTTTAAGATTTTTCAAATGTGAAAACAATGTAATGAACCCCTAACAATGTTTCCCAAGTCAATTAGGAGAAATCGTATCAATAACTAACAATAATAAGTAATCAAATACCAATGATGATAGAAAATTAATCAAGCAACTAAATTAACCCAAAAACTATGAATCCCAAAATAATGTCAAATTATAATAAGAACATTGAATATATCATTATTTAAGAATAATGATACAAAGGTAGAAGAAAGTACTCATAGACAAGCCTCATTCTTCTCCTTTGGAAACTCTCTTGATCAACCTCGTTGAATGGTGAATCTCTCTTTCTTTGAATGATTGGAATTTTTGCTCTTCAATTCACTACTTTCTCTTGGTCTTATAGGCTTCTTTGATGCCAAATTTGTTTCTTAAGGAGTCTTGGCCGAGTAGGATTCGAAAAATACCAAAATCTTTAGAAAATTAGCAAATTCGTGCACATGATTTTTGCCTCACCATAGCGGACTTGGTGTCAGGTCTAGTCGACCCAGTTGGCACCAGGTGTGTTCTATTTTTTCTCCTGGAATTGCTTTACTTTCTCTACTCGCCCAGAGTGGACTTGGCGCCTGGTGCCTTATCTAGACTTGGCGCCAGGTGCATTCTGGAATTTGTCCACTTTTTGCTCAAAAATAACTTAAATTTGCTCAAATTTATAAAAAAACACTTTCTGCAAGTAAAATGTCAAATAGGAAGGAATATTTCAGTTTTTACATCAAAAGTATATCAATTTAACCTCAAATCACTAGGAAAATAATAATGATTTTAACCCCTATTATATGTATTTGAATATATATATATATATATATATTTATATATATGCGTTTGTTGCATATTTATATGTGTGTATTTAATAAACCTTAGAGAGGGGTGAATAAGGTTTATGGCAAACAAATACAGATTTTCAATGATTTTCTGAAATCTAGAAGGAGACCAAAAATAGGTGAATTTTAAAAGAGAAGCTTTTTTGTCCATATTTAAATGCAGTCAGGGATCTTTCAAAGTTCTACCAAATGATAGGAAATATACTATGTCAACGAAGATAGATAGTGGATTGATGTGTAAATTTTGGGTGTATAAAAATTATCAAATTTAAATCTATCCCTAGCCAAGGTTTAATTAAAACATCAATCCCAAATTACACATATGAGCAAGTATACTTATTGCAAGGATAGTATAGGAAATTAATGAGTATCAATCCTCTAGGAAACTAGTACACACTAATCATTTTTCATTTATTATTTAATCGACCCAATTAAATGATAAAATAATGGGGAAAAAAAGCAGAATATACATTTATAACTTAAGCATGCAATTTCATATAACTTGACAATTATCTTGAAAATATAATATTGAACCACTTAGCATTCATCACAATCAATTGTTATCTTGGCATCATGAAGGAATTTGAGTAAAATTCAATCGTTTCCCAAGTCATGAACTCATTTATGTAGACTCCACTTCTTTCCCAATCCACAGAACCACTATCTCTTGATTAATTTACTAGATTTCTCAATCGCACTAAAATAGCCAAAAGATGCATTAAATTCTTCCTTCAATAATTGTCCATATACTCTATGTGATAATCAACATGAAATCAACTAATAATTGTATACTTTATGTGAAATCAACCAATCTTTTATCACTTTAGTTCTTTAATCTTAACTTTGTTTCTCAAGTCCATTAAGGTTTAACAAATATGAAATCAATACAATAAACTTCTAATGTCATTTCCCAAGTCAATTAGAAGAAAACACATCAATAGATGAATGATAACAAGCAATCAAATACCAAGGATAACAATAGATTGATCAAAATTCCAATTAACTCAAAATCATAATCTCCAATGAAAACCTTCTTTGAATAATGCTCATTTGAGTGGTAAATTTATCTTTGAACAATAAGTAGCTAGCTTGGATCCTTGAATTCACACATTTATCTTGTGTTTTTCTTGTTTAAATAGGCTTCCAAGAGACTAAAATTCATGGCTTAAGAAGTTTGACCCAGGTAGAATTCAAAAAATACCAAAATCCTTTGGAAGTTACTAAATTTGCCACAAACTGCCTCTAAACAAAATGGACCTGGCACGGGTTCATTCTGGTTTTCTCAGCAAAATTTGCTCTGCTTTTCTATAGCAGACCTGGCACTGGGTCGGTTATCTTGACCTGGCACCAAGTCAAATCTAGAATTGCACACTTTTTGCTTGAAATCTTCTACCTCCTGCATAAATTCATCAAAAATACTTTCCACAAGCAAACTATCAAATAGAAAGGAATATGCCTAATTATTACATCAAAAGTATCTCGAGTTACCCTCAAATAACTAGAAAATTAGTGATGAATTTAGCCCCTATCACATTCCCCCATACTTGAATCTTTGCTTGTCCTCATGCAAACAAGAATTAAAACATTTAAACAATACTATATGAACAAGTCAAATCAATTAATCAAATGTTTCCTTAGAAAAGTAATCTATAATAAAGCAATAGTCTTCTTCTAGCCCCAAACATAAACTCGTCATTCACTCAACCCTTGCAAAACCTTGCAAACTCATGTATTAAATCAAACAATCCCAAGGCCATCAAAGTTAAGTTAAACAAGCTTATATCCAGTACAAGAAAACCATCCTACTTATCAAGAAAAAATATAGATAACATGAATCATACAAGCCAAACCATTTAACCAATTCCATTATTATAAACTCAAATTTACACAACTCAAGTTAGTGAAACAAGGAAACACTCCACTCTTTTTTTTTTCATTGACATAGGGAATTAATAGCTTCAAGTGAATGGATTTCCCTTCACGCACCTATTGACCCCCTTTTAGTCATTATCATTTTCAAATTTTTTTTTTTCTTTTGGGAATTAATAGCCTCAAGAAAGTAAATTTTTCTTCACTATCTGTATTGGCCCCCGTAAACAAGAAAAAAGTATTTTCTTGCCTTCAAAGATGAAATAAGTTTTTTTCAACTCATTTTTCTCATTTTTCCACTCAAAGATTTTTTTCTCCTCATATTCCTCATCACAACTCAAAGTTAAGAAAATTTTGAACCCATAATACAAGAGTTAGCTAACAACTTTTCCCACATTCATTAGATTTTCCATATTCAAATTATATGAGTAAAATATTATGTAGGGATTCGACCCTGCAAGAGCATACACACAGCGGAAAATAAAAATCGAAATCCCTTCCAAAGATCAAATGTTTGTCAATTAAAATGGGTAAGAAAGCAAGTAACGGAATACCTGTTGTAGCCTTAATAAAAAAAAATTTTCTTCAGTTCCAAACTACTGTGATCACAATGGCAATTGTTTTGTGATTGGTTGCGCATGATAGCCACTGAAGTCCAAACGAGAACTGCCTCTAACATTATCCACACAAGGGACTCAAGGAAAAAAACATAGAACGCTTTATGCTAGAAGAGTCCTTGTGTCTAGGGTTTAATTGCTTTCAAGAAGAAGAAGGGAAAACATCATTTAAATAAAAGAATTATAGGATGAATTTCCACGAGAATCTAGAACTAATAGAGGAAGTATAATTAATGGCTAGTGTAGCACCTCACATTTTCCATGTCGTTGTGGGCCTTGTCTTCGGGGAATGTTGCCTAGTTTGATTTCCCTAATAAGGGGTCTTTATAATGATTAATAATTTAAAACACAATGGAGTCACACTATAACTTCAAATGAACAGGATGTTTATTCACAGGAAAAATCTATAATAAATACATAGATTTTGATTTTTTCATATAACATTCCATACTTAAAGCATATTTTAAAATATATCATCTTTTACTCTATCACACTTCTATTGCGCTACTCTAATTAATCACTAAATTGAACAACAACATCTAAAATAGAAGAACATAAAGAATCATGTGAGTGCAAAATACTCAGTAAGCCCCGTGTTTGCCAATGACTTTCCATTAAAATAGGGAAAAAGGGTTTCGTAGCAGTTCTCAAACAAGACACATATTGTCTCACATGGAGATTAATGGTCCTACACAGGACTTGATAGTCTTATACAAAGAATTTCTTTTCTCATAAGATACATGATAGTCCCACTTAGAGACATACAAAGATTACTTTGCTAAAAAAGAACATCATCTCACAAACTAAGAATTGCTTGTCACAAAATATCCAATATAAGAAAATTGCTTCTCACATAATATCTATGTTTAGGGACCCCTAAAATTCATGTTTCATAAAATAATTTATGAGATATATGCATATGTAAATTTTATGGAAAAACACTGTCCAAAACGGTAATTATAAAATAAAAGATACCTATCCCGTCTTTTATGTAAACCTCAAATCAAGATTACCATGAGCAAAATCAATCTTCTAAAGTCACTACTTTTTTATTTCTTTTCTCTCTTTGGTTTCTCTTTCTTTTTCTCCCTTCTCTTTCCTTCCTTTTCCTTCCCTTTTTCCTCTTCTCTTGATTTTCCCTCTCTTTTCTCCCAATATCTTTATTCTTCTTTCTGATGGGCAGAAACAGAGGAGCATGCTTGAACGGAAAAAAAAAATAGAGAAAAAAAAAACGCAAGCCTTAAAGGCCTCACGGAAGCGTTAAGATCATACCTTTGCGCGCTTTAAACCTACTAGGTTGAGTAGGAGTGGATTGGACGACAGGAATCGCTTCACCTTGCCCACTTGAAGAAGCTTCCAGTTGAAAACCCGCTAGCCTCCTACTTCGCCTTGTTTGCATGAATGCCAAGCTTTTCAGCTCTCAGAATATGCCACTGCCCAACCTCTAGTCGGTGAACACAACGGTGAAGAACGGTCTCAAGTCTCCTTGGTTCTCTTACTATTGATTAGAAAAGCTCCAAGGAGAACAAACAGAGGTGAGGAGACGTGAGAGAGAGAGAGCTGCGTGACTCTTGTTATTGTTAGGGAGATTAGGGGTTTTCTTTCTCCAGAGACTTGTTTATTGGTAAGCCAAAACTAGGTCTCTAATTATCTGATAAACATATCCCTGCGATATCATATTTCAAACACCTGGATGTTATCCTGAGAATAAGTTTGGCTTAACCCTAAACTCATCTGAACTGTATCTAGAAAAAATCCTACAGTCCAAGCTATTGGGCCGAAATAATATTTATTATTTTTCTTGGATCCAAAAGGCCCAAAATAATAAACATTAATTATTTATTTCCTGGGCTTATATAAATAACCCAATAAATAATTAATGAGCCCAAATGAACCAAAATAATTAATCTTCAATTATTTATTTCATGGGCTTATATAAATAACCCAATAAATAATTAAACATTAATTATTTCCACTAGTTTAAGCCCAGGTTAATTTCCTAATTATTCATACTGGACCTAGGTCCTGAATAATTAATTAACCAATTAAACCAGATAATTAATTTCTCTCACCTCCTATTTTTATTTATTTATTTTATTCTAGTCGAATAATAAATTAGACATATAAAATAAAATCCTCTTGAACTGAGACCAATTCCTCAACCCAAAATTAGTTAGGACTTACGGGCTATTCTGAGGACTAAAAAGACATATCGCCTTAGCTGCTAAAATGACCAAAATACCCTTGCTATATAAATAGCTGTATTTTGCATTTTAAATATTTTCTAATATCACCATAAGGAAATATTGACCCCAAGGACAATGCTGCATTAGCAAAGTCTCTGACCTACAGGTGAAATGACTAAAATACCCCTCTACACATCGCCGTACATTTAGAAAGGAAGAAGTGTACTAACACCCCTCTAAATGACATCTACCATCCTTAGACTTCTAGTCCAATGATCCACGACTTCCTGGAGTGTTTTCGCTTTCCAAGGGAGCTACTCTAAAGCACACATCCAAGTCATACTTCCCAGGGCCCTGGACATTTTAGACCATTCGGACAAACACAAGGGGTGATATAGTGTAGAAACTATCTTGTACAAGTCTGTCTTAACTAACTAGTTACATATACCCAATACACAAGTATATTGGTTCTACTATAGAACCTCAACTATAGCATATCAAAGCATATGCTTCTAGCTTCGTCAAACCACCAACTCATACTCAAGTCGTAGAGTACTAGTCCACGCTGTAGCGGTAGTAGTCTAGGTTTTTATCATATAGTACTTTTAAAAACCACTACTACAGGTCCTATCCTACATATTCGAAACACGCTTATGTTATGAAGTGAGTGGACTACTCACTGGCTAATGGAAAGCCATTCCCCATTTGAAATTCATAACATAATAACCTAAACATGATGAGATTCCCAGTCTCATCAATATGTTAAGAACAAATGTTTATGTGTTAAATAACCCATGATCTATACCTTACTGTGAAAGACCACCATTCACATGGATCACTTATTTAAACACAATTGGTCTGTTCCGAACGAAAATTGTGCATAAACAAAAAGTAAATTCACAAATAATTTCTGAAAATAAATTCTTTTATTAAAATATTCGATTTTACATCAGAAACCTAGTCTGAGAGGGCATATAATCCAACAATCTCCCACTTGCACTCTAAGACTAGGTAAGTCCATAGGTGCCCACCCCTATGGCGTCTAAGTGTCTCTTGAAGACTTTCTCAGCCAAAGGCTTGGTGAATGGATCTGCTAGATTATTTTCTGAGGCAATATGTTCCACAATGACTTCCCATCTCTGGATGAAATCCCAGATCAGGTGGTACTTCCTCTCGATGTGTTTCCCCTTCTTGTGATTCCGAGGCTCCTTAGATTGCGATATTGCTCCAGTGTTGTCGCAATACATCATAATTGGCCTGTCCATTTGTAGTACGACTCCAACTTCTGAAAGGAACTTCTAGACCTAAACTGTTTCCTTGGACACCTCCGAAACTGCCACATACTCAGTTTCTATGGTTGAGTCAGCAATACAAGACTGCTTGATACTCCTCCAGACAAGGTGAAAACATATCCATTAGTGGATTTTCTCTCATCCTTATCTGCCTGGAAGTCTGAGTTTGTGTATCCTGTAGGAACCAAATCATCAGCCATGTAAACCAGTATATAATTTCTCGTTCCCTTGAGGTACTTAAGAATATGTTTTACAGCTTGCCAATGAATCTCCCCAGGGTTTAACTAATATCTGCTAACTAAGCCCACGGCAAAGCAGATATCTGGCCTAGTACACAGCATGGCATACATGAGACTTCCCACAGCTGAAACGTAGGGAATCCTACTCATTTGTCTTTTTCTTCTTGAGACTTAGGACAGTCCCTTGAAGAAAATGACAACCCATGTCTGCAAGGGATTAGAGCTCCCTTGCATGAGTCCATGCTATACTTGGCCAGCATCTTGTCAATGCATGTTGCTTGGGATAACCCTAACATTCTCTGCTTCCTATTTCTAAGAAGTCTAATCCCGAGAATGTAGGTGGCTTCTCCCAAGTCCTTCATACTGAATTGACTAGACAACCAAACCTCTATAGACGATAATGTCCCTACATCATTTTCAATGAGTAGAATGTCATCCACATACAGGACAAGAAAAATCACATTAATGCTTTTAAGTTTCCTGTACACACATAGTTCATCTTCGTTTTGAATAAAACCATAAGACTTTACAGTCTCATCAAGACGAATGTTCCATGCTCTCGATGCCTGCTTAAGTCCACAAATGGACTTCTTAAGCTTGCAAACCATATGTTCCTGGCTTTTAGCAATGATGCCTTCCAGTTGGGACATATAGATGTCTTCGCTAAGATGGCCATTTAAGAATGCCGTCTTGACATCCATTTGCCATATCTTGTAGTCATAGTGACATGCGATGGCAAGGAGGATGCAGATGGATTTAAGCATGGCTACCGGGGAAAATGTTTCCTCATAGTCGATTCCCTCTTTCTAAGAATACCTTTTTGCCACAAGCCTAGCGTTGAAGGTTTCCATCTTCCCATCTGCTCCCCTCTTTCTCTTGTACACCCACTTGCATCCAATGGGTTTTATCCCTTTAGGTGAAGCTACAAGATCCCAAACCTGATTGAGGTATATAGATTAAATCTCGGCTTTCATTGCTTCATACCACAGATTTGCATCGGCATCAACAATAGCCTCTTCGTATCTAGTGGGGTCTTGTTCCTGATGGTCGGAGACCAGCTCAAAGGCTTCTCCAGTCCATCTATCCGGAACCCTAGACACTCTCCCACTACGACGAGGCTCCATTTGCACAGGCTTTTGAGGCTGTGCCTCTTCTTGTTCCACAATCGGGTCAGAAGAACTTGATTCCGTAGATAACTTCTCCTCAAGTTCCAACCTTGTTGAACCTTTAGTGGATGTACTTTGATCATCTTCCAAGTATCTAGCATTGGTACTGACTAGTACCTTCTGCTTCTTGGGATGATAAAAGTAACCTCCTTTTGTCCCTTTTGGATAGCCAACAAAATAGCATAATTCTAATCTTGGTTATAACTTATCTCCCTTGACCAGTACATAAGCTGGACAACCCCAAATCTTGAGATGATTCAGACTTGGCTTATGCCCAGTCCACATCTCATAGGGAGTCCTAGGTACTGAGTTGGAAGGCACCAAGTTCAGAATATATGCCGCTGTCTCCAGGGCATATCCCCAAAAGGACACTGGAAGAGTAGCATGAGACATCATGCTTCGGACCATTTCCATTAATGTCTTATTCCTTCTCTCAGCTACTCCATTCTGCTAGGGTGTTCCTAGCGCAGAGAGCTGGGATACTATCCTATGATGTACCATGTAGTCCTTGAATTCACTTAATAGGTACTCTCCATCACGATCCGATCATAAGGTTTTGATTAATTTACCTGTCCGATGCTCCATTTCAGCCTTAAACTCCTTGAACTTGTCAAAAGAGTCAGACTTGCGTCTCATCAGGTAAATGTAACCATACCTCGTACAGTCATCCGTGAAAGTGATGAAGTACTCAAAACCTCCTCTAGCTGGTGTAGACAATGGACCACACACATCAGTGTGAACAAGACTCAATACCTCATTGGCTCTATCCGCCTTTGGTGTAAATGACCTTTTGGTCATCTTTCCCATCAGGTAGGATTCACACTGAGGCCAACTTTCCAATCTCAATGAGCCTAAAGGCCCATCATGGATTAGCCTCTGAATCCTGGTTAAGTTAATATAACCCAACCTTATATGCCAAATGTATGAATCATTGATATTGGTCTTTCTCTTCTTAGTTAAAGGTTCTGATTGAGCGTTATTTGATTGGTTGTTAATATGGTTTAAAAAGAATAGATTTCCATACATATGCCCAGTACATAAAATTTCTCCATCTCTACTGATAGAAATACCAGAATGGAAAGATACAGAATATCCTTGATTTATAAGTTTTGCAACTGAAATCAAATTCTGACGAAATCCAGGTACATATAAAATGTCTTTTAAAGCCACTATTTTATTACAATAAAAAATAAGATCCAGCTCTCCCACTGCAAGGGCCCAAACTTGTGCTCCATTACCCACTCGTAGCCCATGTTCGCCCTTCTTGAGTCTTCTAATCTTTCTAAACCCCTGCAAGGAGTTACAGATATGATTAGTGGCTCCTAAATCAACAATCCAAGTGGAAGTTGATCCTACAATTGATATAGACTCTAGATAGAAATTATTACCTATGGAGTTTTTCTTGGCTTGAGGATCTGGACACTCCTTTTTCCAGTGTCCATTCTTCTCATATTTGAAGCACTTGCCCTTTGGTTTGTCCTTGGGCTGGGTCTTGGGCTGGGCTGCTATATTCCTCTTCTTCCTCTTGAACTTTCTAGGTTTAGGCCCAATTCTTGAGGAAGAAGCCTTAGCAATCATGGCATTTGACTGCGGCTTCATGACCTTCTCCGCCATCTGGAGCTCCTTCATCAATTCAGTCAAACTCATGTTCAATTTGTTCATGTTATAGTTCAACTTGAACTGAATGAAGGAACCCAGTAGAGATTCCAGAACCATGTCCACTTGGCTCTCGGGGTCAATGACAACCCCTAAGATTTTTGCCTCCTCGAAAGCAGCAATCATCTTGAGTATATGCTCTCAGACTGATGCTCCCTCAGCTATCTTAGTGTTTATAATAGTTTGAAGAGCCTTCTGCCTTGTGGGCCGGCTCTTGTCTATGAACATAGTAGCCAATGATTGACTGATGTGATATGCAGAAGCCATGTGCTCGTGTTTTGATTGGACCACGTTAGACATGGAGGCTAACATATAGCAACGTGCCATTTCGTCAGCCTTCTTCCATGCCTTCTCAGCCTCTCGCTCTTCGGCGGTGGAACTTTGCCCGATAACAGGGCAGGTCTCATAAAGGACATACTTATACTTTTCGGCTATGAGTATTATGTCCAGGTTCTTTTTCCAGTCCACATAGTTTGGACCCGTTAACTTATTCTCCCTGAGAATAATGGACAATGGACTAAAAGAACCTCCCACCATTTCTAAAAATTGAAAAATAAAATAAAGAATTTAGTTTGTGAAAACAAAATAAAATTTGTGCACTGGAAATAATTTGGCTCTTAGAAAAACTGACATAGCTTCTTAGGAAGATTAACAGTTCCCTAAGCTAAGTGTATTAACCACCACAAATTAATTTCCCTTCTAGGTAATGATCTAGAGGATAACTCCACCGTGAGATGGCCGTTTTCTCTCATTTCCTATGGACATACCTCGCACTATAACCTCCAACGTGGGCTGGCCGATCATAGTACATGCCCCGGTTTATTAATTATATTCTTTCATTAGATCTAGATCCTTGTGGTATCCCCATCCTATACGGGTTCACTCCCAGAGTGATGCGAGGGGACCCACGATCTCTAATGAGGACTATGATGGAAGTTGTGGGGCCGTTGGAACCCCTCTCCCATTTAGTCTTTTAAAACAAAGGTTTTCTGGAAAAACATCCTTTTGAAATTTCCAATAAGTTTTTCCTTAACTCAAAAATAAAATATCTAAGTCCACTAAAATCTCTATGTCAAGGTTTATATCCTTTGAGAGATTTTTTCATGAACTAATTTTATTTAAGTTAAAACTTAATGATTTCAAAAAATTTTCCAATTAAAACTTTCTAGAGACTTTAGTCTCAAGTTTATTTGACAAAACAATTTTTCTAGTGCAAAATAAAACAAAATGTCTCTACATTTTAATTTACAAAAATATCTAAATCTAATATATTTTCTATGTCAAGGATTAAATCCAATGAGAAAATATTCAAGGATTAATTTTTGTACAAATTAAAATAACCATTTAATTTTTGAAGAAAAATGTTTTTCTTGTAAAAAATGTTCCCAAAGACTTTGGTCTTTGAGAAAAGACACATATAGGTACACAAAAAAATAGCATGCTAGAAAACAATAAACATTTTCATGCTTTTCTATTTTTAAAGCTAAGTGCCCAAATAATAGAATTAAACACATTAATTAATTAATTAATGATATTGTTTAACCCTAAAATTCCTTACTAATATTTTTCATGCAAATATATTCCAAGAATAAACTATTGCAAAAATATTAACTTCGCCTGGTATGGGACCTAAAATGAAAAAGAAAAAAAAGAAAAAAAATGCAAAAAATAGCGGCGGTCCACTACAACAGCTGCACCGGATCCGCGCCCGAACGGCCTGCGGTCCACCGCGGCCGCACCGGATCACCTTCCAGCCGCAGCCCATGGATCCGCCCGCGCCCGCGACCGCTTCTCCTCAGCTGCTGACCCGTGTGCGACCCGCGCACTCGCCCAATAACCCGCCGCTTGACCCGCGCAATTCAATTGCAAAACGGCTTAATTTCCACGCAATCCAGCTCGGCCCCAAGGCGCGAACAATGCGGCTTCTGTCACAATTTCGGTAGTGGCTTGGCGGCGGCTCGGCTCGGCTCAGACGGCTTAGGAACAGTTCTCTTCTTCGTTTTTTCTTCTTTTCCGCGCGAAATTTGCAGAGCCTTCTGCTCTTCGACTTTTGCTTATTTCTTTGGCTTCTTTGGACATTTTTACTTACAAAAAACTCATCCAAAACAAAAACATAACCGCCTATACCCATTTAAATTGGGTTTACATGATCTAACATCAAAGCCAAAAATTTTTACAGAGATACCTATGCTTCAACGGTGAAGCTCACAGTCTTGCTATCCCATACCAAAACAGCGAAGGATCACAGGTATAATCACCAAATAATCATCTTCTCCATTTTTATTAACTACCATGCTCCCTAAGTTGATCAAAGAACCATTGGCTCTGATATCACATTGACGGGCAGAAACAAAGGAGCATGCTTGAACAGAAAAAAAACAGAGAAAAAAAAAACGCAAGCCTTAAAGGCCGCACAGAAGCGTTAAGATCATACCTTTGCGCGCTTTAAACCTACTAGGTTGAGTAGGAATGGATTGAACGACAGGAATCGCTTTTCCATGCCCACTTGAAGAAGCTTCCAGTGGAAAACCCACTAGCCTCCTACTTCGCCTTATTTGCATGAACGCCAAGCCTTTCAGCTCTTAGAATATGCCACTGCCTAATCTCTAGTCGGTGAACACAACAGTGAAAAAGAATGGTCTCAAGTCTCCTTGGTTCTCTTGTTATTGGTTAGCAAAGCTCCAAGGAGAACAAACATAGGTGAGGAGACGTGAGAGAGAGAGAGCTGCGTGACTCTTGTTGTTGTTAGGGAGATTAGGGTTTTTCTTTCTCCAGAAACTTGTTTATTGGTCAGCCAAAACTAGGTCTCTAATTATCTGATAAACATATCCCCGGGATATCATATTTCATACACCCGGATGTTATCCTGAGAATAAGTTTGGCTTAACCCTAAACTCATCTGAACCGTATCTAGAAAAAACCCTACGGTCCAAGCTATTGGGCCGAAATAATATTTATTATTTTTCTTGGACTCAAAAGGCCCAAAATAATAAACATTAATTATTTATTTCCTGGGCTTATATAAATAACCCAATAAATAATTAATGAGCCCAAATGAACCAAAATAATTAATCTTCAATTATTTATTTCATGGGCTTATATAAATAACCCAATAAATAATTAAACATTAATTATTTCCCTAGTTTAAGCCCAGGTTAATTTCCTAATTATTCATACTGGACCTAGGCCCTGAATAATTAATTAACCAATTAAACCAGATAATTAATTTCTCTCACCTCCTATTTTTATTTATTTATTTATTTATTTTATTCCAGTCGAATAATAAATAAAACATCCTGAACAAAATAAAATAGACATATAAAATAAAATCCTCTTGAACTGAGACCAATTCCTCAACCCAAAATTAGTTAGGACTTACGGGCTATTCCGAGGACCAAAAAGACACATCACCTTGGCTGCTAAAATGACCAAAATACCCTTGCTATATAAATAGCTGTATTTTGCATTTTAAATATTTCCCAATATCACCATAAGGAAATATTGACCCCAAGGACAATGCTGCATTAGCAAAGTCTCCGACCTACAGGTGAAATGACTAAAATATCCCTCTACACTTCGCCATACATTTAGAGAGGAAGAAGTGTACTAATACCCCTCTAAATGACATATATCATCCTTAGGCTTCTAGTCCAATGATCCACGACTTCTTGGAGTGTTTCCGCTTTCCAAGGGAGCTACCCTAAAGCACACATCCGAGTTATGTTTCCCAGGGCCCTGGACATTTTAGACCATTCGGACAACCACAAGGGGCGATATAGTATAGAAACTATCTTGTACAAGTCTGTCTTAACTAACTAATTACATATACCCAATACACAAGTAGATTGGTTCTACTATGGAACCTCAACTATAGCATATCAAAGCATATGCTTCCAGCTTCGTCAGACCACCAACTCATACTCAAGTCGTAGAGTACTACTAGTCCACACTGTAGCGGTAGTAGTCTAGGTTTCTATCATATAGTACTTTTAGAAAGCACTACTACAGGTCTTGTCCTACGTATTTGAAATACGCTTATGTTATGAAGTGAGTGGACTACTCACTGGCTAAAGGTAAGCCATTCCCCATTTGGAATTTTATAACATAATAACCTAAACATTATGAGATTCCCAGTTTCATCAATATGTTAAGAAAAAATGTTTATGTGTTAAATAACCCGTGATCCATACTTTACTTTGAAAGACCACCATTCACACGGATCACTTATTTAAACACAATAGGTCTGTTCCGAACGAAAATTGTGCACAAACAAAAAGTAAATTCACAAACAATTTCTGAAAATAAATTCTTTTATTAAAATATTCTATTTTACATAAAAAACCTAGTCTAAGAGGGCTTACAATCCAACACTTTCTTCTCTTTTTCATTTTCTTTCTTTCCCCTTGGTTTCTCTCTTTTTCCTCTTGCTTCCAGTTCTCTCCATTCTTTTCTGGTTTTTCCTTTCTTTCTCTCTTTCGGGTTCTTCTTCTTTTTCTTTTTTTCTTCAATTATTTCTTTTTCTCTTTTATTTCTCTCTCATATATGAATTTGGTCTCTCCATCTTCCTCAATTCATTGTTGTTAAATAGATTATGTAAGAAGCACTATTAAGAAGCTTATGTAAGAAGATTTGTGTAAAAGCTTATGTAGGAATCTTATATGGATTTTAGAATCTTACAAAAGCTAATAAAAGTAAGTGAAAGCTTGTAGAAGCTTTTGGAAATAAATAGAATAAAGTAGAAACTTTTAGAACATTATAGAATCATTTAGAACATAATGAAAAAGTTTAGAATGCTATAGAACATAATAAAATATTGTGGAAGTTGTAAGAAGATTATAGAAAATGTAATGGTTATATAACTTTTCTAAAGTGAAAGCATGATCAACTATTAGGTTTGGAATGATTTTCTTAGGTCTGGAAATTCATGAATTCCTGCTAGTTAAGTAGAAAATGTTTGTGAAATTGAGCTATAAATAAGCACATTTTTTATAGCAGTTTATTCTATTATCTTCTATATTAAATTAATGCAGGATTGGTTGCATTTAGATGATTATTCCTGTTTTGCTTTTCCATCAAGTCTGTGCCCTAAAAGTTATGATCTAAAGTTAAAGGAAATGTAATGGCTGATTGTTGAAATTTTGAATTTAAGTATAGACCAAGACAATCTAGGAGCTGCATATTATGTAAGCACACTTATCGGGCTATAATAATCTAGTCTAGGTGAAGCACTCTATTATGGTATGCTGTTATCGAGCTCAAGAAATGTCCAGTATGACAACGAAATTGTAAGTATTAATTGTATAATATTAGCTTTTTAACAATTTTACTTCTACTAGAGGCTGATTTGAATCTTTTATCATCTTTTAGGAACTTTTTGAAGCACTATTATCTCAAGTGCCTGTGACTAAATGCACAGAGGAATTCAAAGAAAAGTTGTTTGAAAGCATTATGGGATTGATTCCAATGGTCACATACGTTGTGCAGTTAAAAGAAGCAAACATCAAAACAAACCAGCTTCTACCGCATCATTTTTTGATTTAGAAAACATTCCACAAGATGTTCTTGACAAACTTATTGAAAGGTTAAAAGAACAAATTCAAGTTGAGGCAAGAGAAGAGGTAAGAACTGAGGTTATAGTAGTAATGAACAGTTTCTTAAATGGTAATGGTAGAGGCCAGTGGGATCAATCTTCATGAGAAACACCAAGTATTAATATGTAAGTATTTAACATATGTGCATTGCTATAAGCCACATGAGAAGATTACATATTGTACATGACTAGGTTGAGACAACTATAGTTTCTCTGTGACTTCAAATGGGGGAATCTTTTACTAGCATTTGCTAATGTTTGATTAGTCATTTTCAGCTGATGTTTGATGTTTGATGAGGATGTTCAGATATTCTTTAGTTTATTTTACATGTAAAATTTCAAACTTTTGCTCCTAGTCATTTAAGAACCCATTCAAAATTTCCTTCTCCTAATCTTGTTAGGTAAATAAATGCTCTGCAATGTGCTCTGCGATGTGCTATCCTTACTGATTGCATATCAGTGTGTTTTCAGTTTCCATTACGAATTTGCTTTCTCTACTATGAGTTATCACTACATTCGGTTTCCTTCATAGAAAGTAAGATATTTCAGAAGGGGAGATGCAATTTCTTTTCTGAAATACTACTGGAGTGAGTTTAGGTGAATAGAGGGAGCTAATATATGGCAAGAGTGATTGGCTAAACGCATCTAAAACTTTAAATGCATCAACTTCAGTAGAAAATACTACTTTACTTGTTTTTCTGCTAACCATTTTTCCCATTCCACAAAACATGCTGGATGGATTACTTGTGTACTTTTGATAATGTGAGCAGTATGGGCTAGTACCTATTGAATATTTAGAGCTTTTGAGAGTGGTACAGTTGCTGCTTCTAAACAATTAAAAACAAAGATGATACGTCTACCTTATGCATATCTGTATCTATGAAGCTTTACGTTAAATGGAAGAAAAACCAGAAAAGGAAGGAATACATAAACTCTAGATGTTGCAGCTTGTTGTAATTCTATTTTTTTTTTTTTTTTTGGGAATAGCACACAAAGCAGTGCTCATTGTAAAAGAGAATGAAATCCATATTAAGTTTCAACAATGTGAATACAATGAATTTCCTTTAATTTATTCTCCCAAATGTAGGTATATCTTTTTCAGTTTTTAGCATGAGTATAGACCAGGGAGTTGGTTAATTTTACTAAGATAATAACTCATTTCAGCATGAGTGTGAACTAGATGCATTTTCGGAATCCATATGCCTATTTATATATGAGACTAAAACAAGTACAACAGTCATATATTCATGCTTCTTTAGCTTGTCTTTTTTTTTTCCATGGTTAATGTTAGACAGCTTCTAAACCCAATAAGGTACCAAATGTCATACAGACCAAGTACAGAATGCCACATTTTATTAGGGGTTAACTCGTGTTCATGTGAATCATTTCTAGTTAACTTGATCGAGAAACAATAAAAGCATTATGTTGTTCCTGTGCATCATTTTTTTATCAGCATCTATAACTTAGGTTCCATATAATGTTTTAAGGTTGTTAAAATGATGGCACTGATTGGCTTTTGCACTACTTCATCTTGAGAATAATTGGACTTTGCATAATGGCCTGCGTTAAGGATAAAGTTTCCAATATGAATTTTGTTAAGCTGTGAAGAAAAATAAGTAGAATCTATCACTGCAAAACATAATAGAGATGCTTTTGAACTTGAAACTATAAAGAACAAAATCAGCGCCATGAAGCCTTGTTATCCCACTTTGTCACCTTACTAGCCCAAGAACTAACATAATAATGAACTGAATATAGCATATGGTTCTTTTCAAGCTAATTCTGTGCGTATGGTTGTTTACAAGCTGATTATGTGTACATGGTCTATTTCAGCATATGTTTGATATTTGATGAGAATCTTCAGATATTCTTTAGTCTATTTTTCATGTAAAATTTCAAACTTTTCTCCTACTCATTTAAGAACCCATTTAAAATTTCCTTCTCCTAATCTTGTTAGGTTAATGTATGCTCTACAATGTGCTCTGCGATGTGCTATCCTTACTGATTGAATATTAGTGTGCTTTCAGTTTCCATTATGAATCTGCATGAGTTGTCACTGCACACAGTTTCCTTCATTGAAAGTAAGAGACATTTCAGTAGTGGAGATGCAATTTCTTTTTTGAAATACTACTGCAGTGAGTTTAGCTGAACAGATGGAGCTAATATATGGCAAGAGTAATTGGGTGAACACTTCTAAAACTTCAAATGCATCAACTTCAGTAGAAAAATGCTACTTGACTTATTTTTCTACTAACCTTTTTCTTTTTGCCCAAAACATGCTATTTAGATTACTAAGATAACAACTTATTTCAACATGAGTGTGAATTAGCTACATTTTTGGATTCTATGTGCTTGCCTATATGTGAGACTAAAACAAGTACAGTGGTCATATTCGTGTTCCTTTAGCCCGTCTTTTTTTTTTTCCTGGTTAATACAATGTGAGACTAAAATAATGTGCTCTACGATGTTCTATCATTTCTGATTGAATTTTAGTGTGCTTTCAGTTTCCATTATGAATCTGCTTTCTCTACTATGAGTTGTTGCTGCATACGGTTTCCTTCATAGAAAGTAAGAGACATTTTAGTAATAGAGCTGCAATTTCTTTTCTGAAATACTACTGCAGTGAGTTTAGCAAAACAGAGGGAGCTAATATATGTCAAGAGTAATTGGTTACTTGACTTGTTTTTTTGCTTACCTTATTCCCTTTCCCCAAAACATGCTAGATGGATTACTTGGGCACTTTTGATAATTTGAGCTGTATGGCACTGATTAGCTTTGAGTTAAGGATTAATTTTGTCTGGTTCAAAAAATAGATTCTGCTGGAATTTTTTCCACTGTTCCTGTGTATCATTTTTGATAAGGATCTATAATTTGGGTTCCACATAATATTTAAAAGTTGTTGAAATAATGGTACTCTTTGTCTATGCTACTGCTTTGAAGTTTGATGGCATTAAGTCTATTTAAGCCTTGGCTTCTTTTGTTTCATGGACATACTATTTTTTGGTGAACATAATAAGTAGTTAGCTACTTTGGGAATATTGCCTAGTTAAGTTTGATAACAACTAGTTGTATCTTGAAATAACTGTAAGTTAAGAAAAAAATAACTTCACTTCAACTGTAATGGTTCATTCCATTCATCCTCGAAAATGCAGTGAGCAACAAAAATAATAGCCCAACTTAGTCTTGCAGATTTTGTAGTAAATTCTTTGAATTGTGATGTCCATTAGTGAATCCATCCATATGAGCATTTCTTTATGACAAATATTGATTGTAATAAGGAAATGGCATGATTGAATTTGTGAATCATGAATGCATCTACTGATCTCATTCTGTCTAACATATCATGATTGTGTCTATTTTTCTTGCTAAACCTTATATAAGTTTCTTTTTTTTTTTAATTCATACTTTGCTCGCCTTCATTTGAATAACATATATATATATATATATATATATATATATATATTGTTACATATTTGATACAAATTCACGAGACATCTAATGCACACCATGGGCAATTTTCACCAACAGACGAACAATTACAATCCCCTAGTTATGAGTCATAGTTTAGTTATTAAAAAGAATGTTTATTTTATATACACAACATACTTTCATATTTTACAGTTTTTTATCATATCATGGCTCTAAAAATACTTCAAAGGTTTCATACTTAGACTTTTAATTATTATGTTTGGCTATTTTATTTATTTATTTATTTGCATGGCTATAAAAATACTTGACGCTTTTAATTTTTGAATTTTGGCTATTTTTTGTGCTGTTTAATTTTACTTTTTTCGATAGTAACAAATTGTTTGAAATTAAAATTAATTTATAAATTAATTTTTCTGGTGGTATTTTATTATTTTTGACGAAATAAAAAAGACTTAAAAAGGGGGAAAATAAAAATTCAAATTTTGTTTGTGTCAAAAATATTTTGTTTACGTCAAAAAATAAAAATAAAAAATTCATATTTTGTGTGAGTCAAAAATAAAAAGGACTTTAATTATTAATTTATTTTCGTTGGCAAAATTTAATTGTCGACAAGAATCATAGACGCAAACAAATTATCTCTTTAATATTTGTGATTGATAATTATTACTTATGACAAAAATTATTAGATACAAAAAAATTTTTACATCCCTAATTGCATAAAAAAATAAAGGTGTCGTAGTAGTTGGTCGGTCTCATCGGAAAATAATACTGCAAACACGTTTAAGTGCATTGCAAATAGTGTTTGCCACCGAAGAATCATGTTTGCAACAACATTAGTAGATGCAAAAACTTTATTGCATCTGTAATTATGTCGGTAAACAAAGGTGTCATAATACTTGGTTCTTCTCATCAAAAAATTAATGATGCAAAACTAATTAATCGCGTTGCAAATTATATTTGCCATCGATGAATCATGTTTGCGACCAAATGCTTAGATGCATAAAATTTTTTGCATAATTAATTGCGTCGTTAAACAATTCTTTTTTTTTTTTTTTTTGTAAAACTGGTCATTTATATTACTTTTTGTGTCAGACAAATAACGCTGCAAAAACGTTTAATCGCGTGGCAAATAGAATTTGGCACCAGCAAATCTAGATGCAAACTATTTGCGATGACTAACGTTGCGACGTCCTAATTTCCATCGCATAGTGGATACAAAAACAATTTTACATCTGCTGGGTACTCTTTTTTTTCGACAGGCACCCGATGCAAAAAAGCTCTTTTTTCGCTCTGTGTGTGTGTGTGTGTGTGTGTGTGTGTGTGTGTGTGTGTGTGTGTGTGTGTGTGTGTGTGTGTGTGTGTGTAACATTGTAGGTGGTAACCAATCCATTTCCTCTAAATGACAGCTTCTTATTTGCCCTTATATTATCCAACCAATACATCCTCTCAAAATCCATCCAAAAGTTCTTCAAAGGTAATAAAATATATTCTAACTAAAGACTATTTACGGTAGGATACTACTCTAAGGATATATATTAGTAACAACTAGCCTATATTGGAGGTATTAACATTAGATTATCCGTTAGTAATGAGAATGGTGGCCATCTAGTGTGAGCTTGTAGGTTACTTTTCTTACACAAATTTGGTGGCCAAAAGGATGCAAACATAGCACAAACATGAGCACTCAAAACATGGACAATATAGATGAATATAGTAACAAGAGAGCTAACCTTCCCATAAATTAACAACCCCTAAAGTACTAAGCTTCAAAAACCTTTAGATTAGTAGAAAAGATCTACTAGACTAGCACCCTAGTATTCCTAAAGCATCAAATAAATTAAGAACACCAAAATAGAAACTATAGGCACCCAATTAGAGAGCTATAAAAAAACCTTGGATGAATAAGCAATCCAAGACCCAATCTACAGAACCTAACTAGATTATTTAACAAGATTTAAAGACATAAACAAAGGATGGACTAATACCTTAGCATGGTATTGAAGAAAGGATGAACAATGAGGAAGAATCTCTCAAGTCTATATTCATGATATTCGAATAAACAAGATGAATTGTGTTGTCCTGTCACATAAAAGGGCATTTACAGAACACCAACGCTAGTAATTAGTATAGTGAGGTCATAAGATAAGTTTGCATCTTAAAAGGTCATTACAAAGCATTAAAAATAGAAGTAAGTTAGAGAAAATATCAAAACATGCAAAAAACAGTACACTGTGCCCGAAGAGACCGGTGCCGGCTAGGCCACTAGGGCTGGCCCTAACATTACTCTGTCATCTAAAAAATTCTGACAGTAAAGGGCTAGTGCTGGCTACTTTCAGTTTAGCCGATGGTGCTCATTGTCAAGCCTTCTCTTCTTTGATCAATCTCCTTGATTGTCTTTTGATCTTCTCTTTATATTCTTCTTCAATTGTCATCAAGTTAAACTCCTTCAAGCCATTAAGTGCCTCCCAAGGTACCTTTATCTTCAAGTAGGATTTCATGAGTACTTGGCATCCTTCTTGGAATCATTTTGTACTTGCCCTTATCATAGGCTCTGGTTTTGGTTGAGTGTCTCCCTCTTCTCGTGCTTGTCCCTCATGATAAAGTTAAGTTTTATCACCATCCTATTGATGGAACTACTTTTAGATCGTCACCTATTAAGATAGTTTAATTAGTGATGGTTGTACAATTAACTTAGAAAATTATTAACCTTCTTACGGAGCTTTGTTAACTCTTTTAGGAGCTGAGTTTTTCATATTTTTTATAATAGTTTAATAAATTAACCATGTCATGGATATAATATGATGTTTCAATGTGCATTTTATATGTTTTTTTTTTCCAAGTCAAAACATTTAATTGAATGAAGTTTTTTTTCCAATCAACATAAATGTCTAGTTTCAATCCATTGTCTATTATTCTCAAGGAGAATAAGCTAATTGGCCAAATTACGTAGACTAGAAAAGGAATCTGAACATAGTACTCATAGCCGAGGAGTAGAAGTATGTTGTGATTGACCTTGTCTTGAAATTGAGGAAAATTTCATGGACCATGACTATGAAGCTGAGAAGGTATAGAGGAAAGCCGATGAAATGGCTAGATGCTCTATGTTGGCTTTTATGTCCAATGTGCTTCAGTCTAAGCAAGAAAACATGCTTACTATTTATAATTTTAATATATTATTATGTATCATATTTGCTGATAGGAGCTAACCCTCAAGCTATGAAGCTCTTAAGGCAATCATGAACACTAGAATGTATGAGGGGCATCGGTTCGCGAGCATATGCTCATGATGATTTCTTACGTTGATAGAACCATGGTCCTAGGGCTGACGATAGACCCTGAGAGCCAAATTAACATGGTTCTTGAGACTTTACTAGATTCATACTCTTAGTTCAAGTTAAACCACAATGTGAACAAGTTGAGTATATCTTTAACTAAGTTAATGAAAGAACTCTAGGCTAAAGAGAAAATTATGAAGCCAGTGTTAAAGGTTTTGATTTCTTGTTCTGGTTCATCTTCTAGAACTAGGGCCCAGCCTTGGAAGTTTATGAAGAAAAAGGCCTAGAATAACGTAGAAACCCAGCCTAAGGGGCACTTGAAGAAATATTGTCTAGACTTCTAAGCAATGTTTTCCTCAAGTATTGCTTTTTATTTAGAGTTTATTTTGATGATTAGATTAACATCCACTTAAATTATAGATTATGGAGCCACTGACTGTATCTATAAGTCCTTGAAGCAGTTCATCAATATACGGAGACTCGGTAGAGGAGAGCATGAACTTCAAGTGGGCAATGGAGGGCGGGTTGAAGCAGTGGAAGGCATAAAACTATTATTTAATTATAATAGGATTTTAGTCTTAAGACATACTTTATATGGTTCTAGATTTAAACAGAATTTGTTTTCAATTTCACAATTGAGTAATCAAAGATATTCTATTTCTTTTCATTTTGGTATTTCAATAATTAGAGATGGAAATATTATTTGTTTTAGAAACATATATGGTAATCTCTTTTATGTTAATTCTATAAGTTGTTAAATAAATAATTATTATACCGAACATAATAATAAGAAGAGAAAGTCACATTAAATAACTCGTATTTAATGCACTTAAGGTTGGGACATATAAATTCAAATTGGATTAAGATATTAACGCAAAATGGGCCTTTGGGTAAATTGAGATTGGAGGAATAGCATTTGTATGAATCTTGTCTTATGGGTAAAATGTCGAAAAGGTCTTTTACTCAGAAGGCAGAAAGGGCAAACGAAATACTTGAGTTAATTCATACTAATATTTGTGTTCCTATGTCTACACCTACTTAAGATAGATGTGATTACTTCATCATGTTCACGGATAGCCATATGAGTTTTGGTTATGTTTACTTCATGAGGTGCAAATCTAACTCATTTGATAAATTTAGGAGTTGAATGCTGAAGTGGTGCATTAAAGAGATGAACTAATGTAGAAGTTGAGATTGGATTGTGGTGGAGAGTATCCCCTTGGAGAATTCAAAGACTACATGATACACAAGAGTATAGTATCTCAACTAACTGCGACTGGGACTCCCTAGCAAAGTGGAATAGTTGAGAGAAAAAATAGAACTTTGATGGAAATGGTCAAGTGCATGATAAGTCACGCAATTCTTCTAATTTCTTTTTGAGGATTTTCTTTGAAAATAGTAGCATATATTCTGAATTTGATGCCTTCTAAATCAGTACCTAAGATGCCATATGAGATATAGACTAGATGTAAGCCTAGTCCAAACAATCACAAGGTATACGATTGTCCTGCTTATGCATGGACTTTGGGAAGTAAGGTAGAGTCAATATCAAAATTGTGATACCTTGTAGGGTATCCAAAAAAAAGAAAGTGGTGGACACTTTTATCATCCTCGAGAGTAATTGGTACTTGTAAGTGCTCATGGTAGATACTTAGAGGATAAACAAAGTGTGTCAACTATGGTTTCGATTAAAGTGGAATTGGAAGAGAAATTGATGGATACTTTAGCTTCTAGTATCCTAATTATGGAATCTAAAGAGGTACAACCAATAATCCTACACAAATTGAGTCACGTCGTAGTGGGAGGATACTAAGATCTTAGAAAGATGTGATCCATGGGTTGTGCATTTAGAAAATTCATATCGAATGTGCTTCATAAACACACAAGTTTTAATAATTAAAATGCCAAAATAAAATCACACAACACACACATATAGGCAAGTGCTCCTATCATGTAGTATAGCATCATTAGCAAGTATCGAAGATGTAACACCCCGCAACCTAGGCCCACCAGGGCTGGGGATGTTGCCCCATCCAAAGAACAAGGGGTCTTTATAACTAGGTCACACAAATGAAATAGCGAAATATAAATGATACTTGAACTTAAAATTTATTACATCCCAAAATAAATATCAATCCAAGAATAAATCCCAAAATACCAAAAACAAATCCGTAATAAAATTTATCCACTCTCATCTCCCCAAAACATTACACAAAAATAAATCATCAGAAAATCTTCCAAAGTAGGTATAATCTAGCTACTCATCCCTACAGCAGGATCGACCTGAAATCATGGTAAAATGGTCGTGAGACAGAAATCTCAGTAAGTCCGTGTGTGCTTTAGGTATTCAGTGAAAACAGTTCGTGAATGTAAAGTATAAAATTCTTTATAAGAGATCACTGGCAAGCAATAAACATCAGTAAAAAATAAGAGTGGTGTTTTGGCATTTCCAGTCATACATAATTTATAAAATCAACCACTCGAAAGAAAGGATTATGGGTTACCACACGTTGGGCCCTATAACCGGATGGTCAGCATGCCATACTTTGTGTATACCGCCGGTCAGAATGCCACACTTTGTGCATACTAACAAAAGTAGGTGATCGGCCTACTGGGCAAGATACTCCTCCTTCTCTATACCCAAACAACATTCGGGTGTCCATTCCGGCAAAACACAGTCACATAACTGAAAAAGAACACTGCTAGCTCGGACCGGCACGGCTTACTGGACCGTCGTCTTATCCGGGAATGACTCACCCCTCAGAGGTGGCCACCTACTGAGAGACTTACTGTAACCCCTCAAAGACTAGCCCAGTAGTCCACCCTTTTTGAGTACTCAACGTAACATATCCCACTTTGGGGAAAAAAAATGAACAAAACAAAGTTCCACTTGAACATGGCAATTAAGGGTTTCCAAAGTCTTTGTCAAAATCAGTTTTAGAAAGAGTTTTGAGTTTGAATAAATCTGCTTATTGGTTTTCAAATAATTTGTTTGATGAAAATAAGACGGGAGACAATCCTCAATTTCCTTTACAAAGATGAGTGTCCATACACTTTACATTTGGCTTGGTATAATTAAACACTTTTCATCAATCAGGTTTTATGCAGGAGCTTACCTAATTCTTGCTCACAATAAAAAGGTCAAGCTCAAGCCAAAATTCACTTTCTCAATTTAAACAACTCAACTTACTACTATCATGATCCTAGTGTCCCAAGCTTTAAGGCCAAACAATAAGTAAATAGGTTTATAAGCTAAGGATAATTTGATATTTAAAATAATTAATGTTTTAGGAAATAAGTACTAATAAGTTAAAGGTTTAAATATTGCTAAGAAAATTTAGAGTTTATTTGATGAAGAGTCTTAGGTGGTGTTTAGGAAAAATAATGATTTATTAACAATTTAGCTGTTAGAAAATAATTGATAACTAAAGTTAGTTGAAAATGAATTTTAATAAGCATTGGTTGGAAAATAATAAATAATTTTTAATATTTTTTGATTAAAAGATAATAATTAAATTTTAATAATAAGTATTTTACTAATTATGATTATTTTCACAAAAAAAAAGAAGGGCTTTAGTTGATTTCATTATTTTTATATAATATCGATATATTTTATTTTTCTATCAAAACTATTATTTATTTAACTAAAATATCCTTTATATATATAATAATCCAAATCCACCCTTCCTAGGGTTTTTTTCGAAATTACTAGCAAAATCATGTTGTTAAATATTTTATTTATGAAATAAAAATTAGCTTAGAGACAACTAGATCATGATCATATTTCCATGGCTAATCACAATCATGAACATATACAATCCTTCAATTCATCAAATCATCCAAATCATGCATACAAGCATAGATCTCAATTTATCAAGACATGATCTAACCCCTACTAGCATAAATATGATAATGGCTTAAATAATCCAACATGAATATAAATCCTATTCACGAAAGGTGACATAATCTCTAGCATACTTAATCATGGAGGCATGCATTAAATCTCAAATCATCATACAATCAATCAAGATAATCCATCCATGCATAAATCCCATCTCCTTCATATTCATACATATATTCATGCATCAATCTCAACAATACACACTCAAATCCTATCTACAATCCACCTTCTATCAACATCATCCTAGAGACATGAATCTAGAATTAAAAGAAGGGTTAAAAGAAAGCTTACTTGCTTGATGAATTCCCTTGAAGGAGTTTTGAATAAGTCTCAACTCCTAGATGTCTAAATCCGACCAAAGAAGGTGAAGGAAGCATGAGCATTGGAGAAGAAACCATCCGGCCAAGGAGGAGAGAGAGAGAGAGAGAGAGAGAGAGAGAGAGAGAGAGAGAGAGAGACCATTAGTGGGTTTATTCATATATATATATTCATTAGAGATCACGATTGGAGAAGATGGAGTTGTTAGAACAAATCTACCTTAATGGTGTTCTTAAGCCTTCACAAAATTTCTGGTTTTTTATGCAAACTAGCAAGTTGGATTTTGGAGTTTGATGTTAAGAATGGTGTTGATGGACTCACGGTAGTGAGTAGATGAATTTTAGAGTTTTTAGAAGTAGTTTGAAGTGATTTGGATAGGTATTAGGTGAAAGAAATAAGTAGGTATTCTTGTTGTGTTGTGTGTTTTTGAAGGTTGAAGGGAATAGAGAGTTTTTAGATGGAGGCTGCCGAAATTTTGAAGAGATTAGGGCTGGCCGAAATTTTTGTAGGGTTTAGGAAGGTAATTCTATGATTTGAAAGAGAAAATAAAAGGCTAATTGTTGGAATCCTTGAAGATTATTTTTGAGAAGCAAATTTGGAAACTAAATATTCAAGAATATCTTTGATTCTTGAAGAGCTTTTGGAAGTCTGCCATGGCCGAATTTCTTTGCAGTGTTTCTGCTGGATGAAAGCTGATTGAATAGGGGTAATGGTGGCCAAAAAGATGGAGTGAAATGGTGAGGACTAAGTCTGGTTGTTTGAGGAACATTTTATGGAAGGTTGCTAAATTATGGTGGCTGGAATTTTGGTAACTAATCAAGCATGATTGCAGAGATTTGTTTGAGAGATTTTCTGGCAGCCATGACTGGATTTTTCATGCAGAACTTAGGGAGGATAATGGAGTTCAGTTAATGGAGGTTTAAGGGTGGTTTTTTGCAGAAAAGGGATGGAGTTTTGGCTAGGAGAGAATTAGGAAACAAAGTTGGAAAAACTACTACACAGTATTTTTTGCAAGGTTGGAATTTTTTTTTCTGGGCAGTTTTAGCTGGCATCTTTCCCTCCAATTTGCAGAGGTTTTGAAGGGGATTTTCAGGGGTTTTTAAGGCTGGTTTCCAGCCTTCTTCATGGGAGAAAAACATGGCTAAGGTGCTGAACAAAAACTGGAAGAAAACAGCTTGGTTTCGGACCTCTAAAGCTGCGATTTTCCCAGGGATTTTTCTGCTTTTGCACCAACTTTGTGCAGTCCGAAAATGGTCAGAGAAATTCAGGTTGCAAGCTGATCCAAAAGGCTATTTTTTTTGGCAGCATTTAGGAGGGAATATGAGCTAAGAGTTTCGACAACTTGAAGGCACAAGAAGCTGAAAAATTTCAGTTCATTCCAAGAAGGAAGATGAACCTAGATAGAATGAATTTTTTTAAAGTTCACTAAAGGAATTTATCCCCTTGGAATCTTTCACATCTCCTCCACATTTTCAGACCATAAAATGTCTTCCACTAAGACATTTTGATTCTACAAAGCCATAACACTTCACTGGAATTTCTGGAAAGAAATTGGCTAGAACAATTTGAACAAATTAATGAATTGAAAAATAGAAAAATTAAGGATCAAAAGGAAATGAATTCCTCTTAGGAATTTTGTGTAGAACAAATGAGTAGGATTTGAAGACTCCTATCATGCCTCTCATAGGAAAACATCTCTACCCTACTCCAAACACCATTAAGGCCGAAAATGATACTTTCCAAGCAAAAAGAAAATTTAACCAAGCTAAAGCTCCTATGATGGAATTTGAACCCAAGAACTCAAGAATTAATTTTAAGGCTCTGACCACTAAACCACAATAACTCTTGTTCTTATTTTTCCTCAAAAAAAAAAAAATATTTTCTTATTCAATCCTCAAGTTGTCTCCCCTTTTCCACCTCAAGAAAAATTACTATTTTGCCCTTCTCAAGCAATACTCATAACCAAGCCTTCGAGACAATAAAACTCAAATCCAAAGTATAGGAAATCATTTAAAAATATATTTAAACATGCAATAAATTATGATATACATCCTAACCCCCTCATTCTATGGTTGGTTTTGACTGGGGTTTCACATCCTCCACTCCTTAGAGGAATTTCGCCCCGAAATTCAAGCATACCTCTATTGCAACTCGAGATACTTCAGTTTAACCCACTCTACTGACTCCCATGTGGCATCCTGCGTGCCATGGTGCTCCCACTGAATCTTAACCATCGGTATCTGCTTGCTCCGGAGAGTCTTGACACTGTGGTCCAATATTCACATAGGCTTCTCCACATAGCTCAGGTCTGGCTGCAACACTAACGGTTCATCATTCAATACATAATCGGGATCCGCATTATACTTCTTCAATTGTGACACATGAAACACAGCATGGATTCCCGTCAACCCATCTGGCAGGTCTAATCGGTAAGCTACCGGTCCAATCCTTTCCTTAATTGGAAACGGTCCCAAATATCTTGGATTCAACTTCCCACCCTTCGGATGCTTCAAAATTCCTCTGTTTGGTGTCAACTTCAAAAACACGCTGTCCTCGACTTGAAATTCTAATTCCCTTCGCCGGTTGTCTGCATAGCTTTTCTACCGACTTTGTGCCGCCTTTAACCTTTCTCTGATCAATTTCACTTTATCCAACATTTCTTGGACATATACTTCTCCGGTTTTGCTCACATGACCATCTTCGGACCAACTCCAATACAACGGTACTTGACATTTGCACCCATACAAAGCCTAATACGGTGCCATCCCGATCGAAGCTTGGTAGCTGTTGTTATACGATAATTCTGCATACGGTACACACTCTATCCATTTATCTCTGAAGTCCAATATACAGGCTCTCAGCATATCTTCCAATATCTGTATCACCCTCTCTGACTGCCCATCGGTCTGCGGATACGCTGTCGTACTGAATTTCAGATTCAACCCCATTGCTTCCTGAAACTTTCCCCAGAAACGAGACGTAAACCTCGGGTCTCGATCTGACACTATGCTTGAAGGCATTCCATGTAGTCAGACGATCTCTCGAACATAAGTCTGAGCCAGCTTATCCATCGAGTCACTCACATTCACCGGTATGAAATGGGCCGACTTGGTTAGTCGATCCACCACTACCCATATGGTGTCCTTTTGAGTCCTTGACATGGGAAGCCCAGTGACAAAATCCATAGTCACCTCTTCCCACTTCCATTCCGGTACTGGCAATGGCTACAATAGTCCTGCTGACTTCTTATGCTCCGCTTTAACTTTTTGGCAGGTGAGACAGGTCGAGACATACTTGACCACATCTCGCTTCAGTCTGGGCCACCAATAGGCTCTCTTCAAGTCCTGATACATCTTGACTTCCCCCGAATGAATGGCGTACTTGCTCTTGTGCGCTTTTTCCAAAATTCGGTCCTTTAATTACTGCTCTCCGGGTATACACAACCGATCCCTGAAATGTAGAACTCCCATCTCGTCTAGACGGAATTCATTGCCAGGCCGTTTTAGCTCCTTGTCCTTGAAAAGCTGAAACTCGACATTACCTTGCTGAGCTTCCATGATTTCCCTTCTCAAATTCGGCACCAACTTCAAATTGCTTATGATAATCTCTTTGTCTTACACTTCCACCCTTCTGTCCAACACATCCTGCACCGCTTGCATTTCCTGCACCCTTAACCTGGCCATCCCAACTTTTCTGCTTAGGGCGTCCGCCACCACATTGGCCTTCCCGGGATGATAGTTGATCGGGCAACGGTATTCTTCTAAGAATTCCATCCACCTTCGCTGCCTCAAGTTCAGATCCTTTTGGGTGAAGATATACTTCAAACTCTTATGGTCGGTGAATGCCTCGTATTCGGCTCCATACAGGTAGTGTCGCCATTTCTTTAGGGCGAACACTATAGCTGCCAGCTCCAAATCATGAGTGGGATAGTTGACTTCATGAGGTCTCAGCTTCCGAGAAGCGTAAGAAATCACCTTCCGGTCCTGCATCAACACTACTCCCAGTCCTTCTTTCGAAGCGTCAATATATAGCGCGTAAGGTTTCCCTTCCTCCGGTAGACTCAATACCAGTGCTGACATCAGTCTGCGCTTCAGTTCTTGAAAAATTTTCTCGCATTTCTCGTTCCACACAAATAGAACATCCTTTCACAATAATCGGGTCATTGGCGATGCAAGTGTCAAAAATCCCTTGATAAATCTTCTGTAGTAACCAGCCAGTCCCAAGAAACTCCGGATCTCAGTGATACTCTCTGGCTGCTTCCAGTCCGATACCGCTTCAACCTTTGCCGGGTCCACCTTGATTCCCTCTTGGGTCACTACATGGCCAAGGAATGCCACACTGTCTATCCAAAATTCGCACTTGCTGAACTTGGCGTACAGCTTGTGCTCCCGAAGCTTCTCCAGTACGAGCTTCAAATGCTCTGCATGCTCCTCTGGACTCTTGGAGTAGATCAAAATGTCGTCGATGAAGACCACCACGAACTTGTCCAAATAAGGTCGGAATACTCAGTGCATCAGGTCCATGAATACGGCTGGAGCGTTAGTCACCCCGAACGGCATCACCACGAACTCGTAGTATCTATATCTAGTGTTGAAGGCTATCTTGGGAATATCATCCTCTCTTATCTGCAACTGGTAGTACCTGTTAGAATTCGTGGCTCCTAAATGCGAAAAACATCCATGAATCCCTTTCGAGGACCCAAGTAAACGATTAAGAAGATCTAAGGTTTAAGAATTACCTCTGGTTGCTATAATCGAAATCCTTCGATTCTGATTGCGCTGTTGTACGTTCAACCCGAACAATCACCAGACGCTGCAGTATACGAACGTCCTCTATTGGATACACACCGCGAACTCACTCGATACCCGGGGAGTGCTAGCGGATAGGGTTTGAGAGGTTTTTTTTTTTTTCTGGTAGAGAATGGCACGAATGTTTTCAACCGAAAAATTGGACTCTTGAAAAAACGGCCAGGGTTTTCTTTAAAACCCCCGAACCTCTTAGAGTCCAACCCTAATAATATCTTATCATATTCTAATTTAAATTCAAATTAAATTAAAATTGATATGATAAGATTCTGCCATTATCTCGATAATTTAACTAATTAATTACCGAGTTAGATTCTTATAATCTGGACATCATCCGAATACATCGAATGTGGACATATTTCCAGATTCATTGTATCTGGTAAATTTTCTAAGTACGATTAACTTAGACATATTTCCAGATTCATCGAATCTGGTCACCAGAAAAATAACCTAACAAGTTCGCTTATTGTGTGACCCTATAGGTTCATTTAGCACTGGCAGTGTGCCTAAATCATATTTAAATGGCACAGAAGTTATAAGCGGTTTCTAGCAAAACATTATAACTATCCAAGTTAAATGAAGATCGGTGATCTCTTTGAACCAAACCATAATTTTATATTTAGTCCTTTTGTCACACGATATCCAGATTAAGCATAAGGCACGGAGCATGTCATCCTTATTAAGCTTAATCAATTATTTCTTGATTTCATACTAGACTGTTCAAACAAATGATATCAATATCTTAAATTGATATATTTGAGCACATTCATACATTTTAATAGTCTAACTTATCAAGGGGCCAATGGATATCTCTCTCATAATTGAGAGGGACAAATTCCTTCACAATCAATCAAATTCCTCTCCTTGATTTATTCTATATCCAACAGTAGTCTAATTTATTATCTGGTTAAAGACAACTTTAGACAATGTCAAAATATAGAATTTATCAAGTAGGAAACTATGATGAATTTAGGTCGAATGACTTTCAATATTATTATGGCTAAAAAGTACTTATGACATATTCCATGAAGTACTCTCACAGTGGGTCATGTCTAATACAATGTTCTCTAACATTTATTTATGTCTTGACTCGATATCACAAATATCCATGGCCAGTCAAACATAGCCATCAAGTCACAAACACACTAATCTTAATTTATTATTATTACAATAATAATAATAATCGATCAGGGACAGTTTTAGAATAGCCATTGTATTCATTGTAAGGTTTTACTATCAAGTCACGTACTTGATGACCACAAAACAAAACTCACTATTCATGGAAAGGAAAGCCTCATATTATTATATAAAACATAATGACAATAGTATAAGTACAAATTGACTCTAGGGCATATCCCCAACAGTACCTTTGCCTCAGATCTAACTTAAAGTAGTAACTGGATCCTTGCAATTGGTCGAATAGTTCGTCAATCAACGGTAGGGGATATTTGTTCTTGATCGTCAAGTTGTTCAACCCTCGGTAGTCGATTCATAGCCTCAGAGTTCCGTTTTTCTGCTTTACAAATAGCACAGGCGCTCCCCAGGGCGACGTGCTCGGCCTGATATAGCCTTGACTCACTAACTCCTCCAACTGCTCTTTCAACTCTTTCAACTCTGCCGGTGCCATCCGATACGGAGTCCGCGATATTGGTTCCACTCTTGGAACTAAGTTGATGGTGAATTCCACTTCTCGGCTAGGGGGTAGAGAATAAAGCTCCACCGAAAACACATCGGGAAAATCCTTCACTACTTCCATGTCTTCCAAAGTGCACTGGTCCTTCGGCTTGTTTATCACGTAAGCCAGGTACCCTTGACACCCTTGATTTAACAATTTCTGGGCTTTAGCCCCCGCAATCAAATACTTACATTCTTTTACCCTCTTGCCATTAAATTCTAATACATCACATCCTGACCTAACGAACTGGACTGTCTTATTTTTACAATCTACCCTAGCCCCATGCTTGGCTAACCAGTCCATTCCCAGATCAAGTCATGATCTTCAATGTCTAATACTATCAAATCTCCCTCCAAACTTTCTCTCCCCCATATTAACTTTACACTCCTTTACATACCGATCCGCTTGCACCATTTTCCCCAGAGGTGTGCTTACCTCTAAAATGAAAAGTAGCTCCACTCCATCCCAACCCAAATGACATGCACACAACATGTTTATAAAGGAATGAGTAGAGCCAGGATCAATCAAAGCATTAAAGAAACGTCCTTGAATAGTGAACGTACCTTCTACCACCACTGCATCGGACCCAACTCCCTCTTTGTTGAGAGCGAACACCTTGGCCTTCACTTGCGGCTTTGGTGCTCTACTCCCGGATGCTCCCGTAGGGTTGGTTCGGTTAGGCCCCGGGTTCTGAGCCGGGTTTCCTTACCCGACTCGGTGCAATTTGGGGCAGGTGTTCCTCAGGTGGTTCGGGTCGCCACAGTGATAGCACTTTCTCTCACCACCCTTGGACCAACAATTCCTCTCGGTGTGGCCTTTCCTTCCACACTGCCTGCATGATGGGAGATTCAGGGTAGGTCCACTCAGTGCTGTCCGGGCTTACTTCTCCCGTGTAACACCCCGCTACCTAGGCCCGCCGGGGCCGGGGATGTCGCCCCGTCCGAAGGACAAGGGGTCTTTATAATGAGGTCACATAAATAAAATAGAGGAATAAAAATAATGAAAATAATACTTCAACTTAAGATTTATTACAACCCAAGAATAAATTCACGAATTCCCAAAAAGAAACAAATCCATAAATAAAATTATCCACTCTCATCTCCCCAAAGCAATACATAAAATCAAAAGACACATTCTCTTCCAAGGCAGATATTACTAGCTACTCGACCCCACAGCAGGATCTACCTGAAATTATGGTAAAAAGGTGATGAGACAGAAATCTCAGTAAGTCCGTGTGTGCTTTAGGTGTTTAGTGAAAACAGTTCGTGAATGCAAAGTGCAAAACCTTTATAAGAGAAATATTGGCAAGCATCAAACATTAGTCAAAAGCAAGAGTGGCATTTTGGCTTATCTAGCCGTACATAATTTATAAGATCAACCACTCGAAAGAAAGGATTATAGGTTACCACACGTTGGGCCCCGTAACCGGTCAGAATGCCGACACTTTGTGCAGACTGACAAAAGGTAGGTGATCGGCCTACCGGGTAAGATACTCCTCCTTCTCTATACCCAAACAACAACCGGGTGTCCATTCCGGCAAAACACAGTCACTTGACTGAAATAAAATAAACTGCTAGCTCGGACCAGCCTGACTAAGTAGTACTGATGTTTCTCTAAGTTGAGCTTATCTTCTGGAGGTGGCCTCCTGCCAGAAGACTCACTCTTGCTCTTCAAAACTAGTACTGCTAGCCTACCCTTATTGAGTACTCAACGTAACATATCCTACTTGGGAGAAAATGAACAAAACAAAGTTCCGCTTGAAAATTGTCAATTACGGTTTTCCAAAGTTTGGGCACAACTGGTTTTAGAAAGAGTTTTAGGTTTTGAGTAAAACCGCCCCTTGATTGGCAAATAATTTATTTGTTTGAAATGAGAATGGAAATAATCTTCAATTACCTTTACAGAAATGAGTGTCCCTGCACTCTATATTTGGCTTGCCATAAAAATCATTTTTGAATCAAACAGATTTTATGCAGGAGCTTACCTGAGCCTTGCCCACAACAAAGGTCTCCAACAGCTGACCTAACCCCGCATAGGGTAAATACAAACCACAACCAAACTCAAGCCAAAGACTCACTTTCTCAAATAAAACTAACTCAACTTACTACAATCATATCCCTAGTGTCCCAAGCTTTAAGGCTCGATAATAAATAAAAGGGTTTATAAAATAAATCTAGTTTGATATTAAAATAACTAGAGTTTGGGAAATAGGTACAAAATGTTGAAGGTTTAAATTTTGCTAAAAATAATTTAGAGTTTATTTGATAAAAAGTCCTAGGTAGTACTAGGTAAAATAATAATTTATTAATAATTAATTTCTAGAAAATAATTGATAGTTAAAATTAGTTGAAAATAAATTTTAATGAGTCTTGCTTGAAAAATAATAAATAAATTTTAATAGGTTTGATTAAAAGATAATAATTAAATAAATATTTTACCTATTTTGATTATTTTCACAAAAAGGCTTTATTTGATATTATAATATCTATATATTTTATTTTTCTAGCAAAAACTATTATTTATTTGACTAAAATATCACTATTTTATATAAAAGACCAAATCCACATTTTCCCATGGTTTTCAAAATTTTACTAGAAAAATCATATTATTAAATATTTTATTAATGAAATAAAATTTGGCTTAGGGACAACTAGATCATGATCATATTCCCATAGCTAACCACAATCATAAACATATACAACCCTTCAATTCATCAAATCATCCAAATCATGCATACAAGCATAGATCTCAATTTATCAAAATATGATCTTACCCTTACTAGCATAAATATGATCATGGCTTCAATAATCCAACATGCATATAAATCCTATTCACCAAAGGTGACATAATCTCTAGCATACTTCATCACAAATACTACCTATGACATGCCTCAACCTCAAATCATCATATAATCATCCAAGACAATCCTTCCATGCATAAATCCCATCTCCTTCACAAACATACATATATTCATACTTCAATCTCAACAATATATATATATACTCCAATCCTATCACCATCCACCTATTATCATCATCATCCTAGAGACATGAATCTAGAGTTTAAAAAGGAAGATTGAAGGTACTTACTTGGTTGATGAATGCATTGAAGGAGTTTAGACTAGATCTCAAATCCTAGATGTCTAACTTTGTCCATGGGAGATGGCGAAAGCATGTTCATGGGAGAAAAAGTCATCCGGCCAAGAGAGGGGAATTTTCGGCCATGAGAGAGAGAGAGAGAGAGAGAGAAAGAAAGAAAGAAATCATTAGTATGCTTATTCGCATAGGTTCTCATTAGAGATCAAGGTTAGAGAAGATGAAGTTGCTAGAATAAGTTTACCTTGATGGTGTTCTTGACCTTAACAGAAATTTCTGGTTTTGATTCGAAGTAGCAAGATGTTTGGAGGAGTTTGATGTTAATATTGGTGTTGATGGATTCACAGCAACGAGTAGACTCAATCTGGAGATTTTCGTGAGGGTTTGAGATGATTTGGAGGAGTATTAGGTGTAGAGAAGAAGTAGGTGTTCTTGGTGTAGTGTGTGTTCTTGATGGCTGAAGAAAAATCGAGAGGAATGGGTATTGTGGCTGCCGAATTTTCTGTGGAATGAGGGCTGCCAAAATTTTGTAGGGTTTAGGAGGACGTTTCTCTGATTTGAAAGGGAAAAGGAAAGGTTAGTTGTTACAATCCTTGAAGAATATTTTTAAGAAGTGAATTTGGAAAGTAAATATCCTAAGAATATCTTGATTGCTTGGACAGCTTTGAAGTCTGCCATGGCTGATTGTTTGAGTAGAATTTCATGGGATTAATGCTGACTTATGGAGGCTTATGGTGGCCAAAATTAGGGTGTACAATGATGAAGAAGAAGTCTGGTCCATTGAGCAAAATATTATGGAAGGTTACTAAATAAGATGGCTGAAATTTCGGAAACCAATCAAGCTAAATTGCAGGAATTTGTTTGAGAGATTTTTGGACAGCCATTAATGGAATTTCATGCAGAAGTTCAAGGGGATTAATGGAGCTCTGTTGATGGAGGTTTAAGGAAGGTTTTGAGAGATTAAGGTTGGTGTTTTGGCTGGAAGAGAGATAGGAAACAAGCTGGACAAAAATCTGTACAGAATTTTCGCTGCACAGTGAATTTTCTGGTTCCAACCATTTTGTAGTGAGCTGGAAGGGGGGTTTTAGGTGTATTCAAGGCTGGTTTCCAACCTTCTTTATGGAGGAAAAACATGGCTAAGGTGCTGCACAAAATCTGGGAGAAAACAGCTTGGTTTGGAGCTCTCAAAGCTGATTTTCGTACAGGAATTTTTCCTGTTTTGCTCCAGCTTGAGCAGTCAGAAATTGGACAAGATCTTTCAGGTTTCAAACTGATCCTAAACACCATTTTTCTGGTAGCATTTGGGAGGGAATGTTAGCTAAAAATTTCGACCTTTTGAAGGTACAACAAGCTGGAAAGTTCTAGCTCATTCTATGAAGAAAGATGAACTAAGCTAGAAGAAAATTTCAGCAAGCTTGCTAGAGGGATTTTTCCTCTTGAAATTCCTCACAACTCTTCCATATTTTTTTCAGACCATAAGAAGTCTTTCACCAAGACATTTTGATCCTAAGAGGTCTTAGCACTCTACTGAATTTTCTAGAAAGAAAAAGGCTAGAACATCTTGATCAAACTAATGAGTTGAAACTAAGGAAAACTAAAGATCAAGGGAACAAGAATTCCCTTTGGGAATTTCGAGTAGGCAAAGGAGTGGAATGAGAATACTCCTAACATGTCTCTCCTAGGACATCATCACCACATTGATCTAGGCCCTTATGGCCGAAACCATTCCTTCCCAAGAAAAAATAAAATTTATTCAAGTTAAAGCTTGTATGATGGACTTTGAACCCAAGACTTCAAGAATTAATTCCAAAACTCGAACGACTACACTACAACAACTCTTGTTGCTATTTCCACTAGAAAAATCATTTTCTATTCAATCCACAATCTATCTCCCTATTTTCACCTCGGGCAAAAATTACCATTTTGCCCCTCTCACACATCACTCACCAATAAGACTTCAAGACATTAAAACTCGAATCCAGAACACATAAAAATTCATATGAGAATATATTTAACCATGAAATAAAATATGATATGTATCCCAACCCCCTTACTCTAAGGTTGGTTTCGACTGGGGTTTCACACCTCGGTTCTGCCATTGGTAGTTGGCGGGGCGCATGTGGGGTTACGGTCTCGGGAATTGTCCTTGCGGTTGTCTTAGTGGCTGGAAGGGTTTTACTGCCATCCTGCTGCGATCCTCATTTTCTGTCCGAGTAGCTGCGTCTACAGCCCTCGAATAGGTTGTCGGCAGGGCAGGTGCCAATGCTCTCCTCAACTCCAGTCTCAGCCCCTTGACGAATTGCCTCGTCCTATTCTGCTCGGTGTCCACCAATCGCTTGTAGTACTTAGACAACTGAGTGAATCGGGCCGTGTACTAGGCTACTGACATGCTTCCCTGCCTCAGATTCTGGAATTCGTCCTCTCACTTCTCCATAATCCACTGTGGAATGTACTCCGCCCTGAAGGCTTCCACGAAGTTGGACCACGTCCATTCCTGTTCGTCCATCTCCCTGTCATCTTGGACCCGCTGCCACCATGCTCGAGCTGGTCCTCTCAATTGGAAAGCTGCAAACTTAACCATCCGCTCCTCGGTGTACTGGAGCGTCGCAAATATGTCCTCTAACTGTTCAACCCACTGCTCTGCCTTCTGATCCTGTTCCTCTTCGCCTAGGAAGACGGGCGGCTGAAACATCAAGAACCTCTCTAAGGCCTCATCTTCACCCCTCGGGTTTCGTCGCTCAGTCATTGACTGCAAAATCTCGGCCATCTTACTGAATGCCTGGCCCATGGTCACATCAACTGAAACTTCAGACCTCGATCCCATATCCGGACCATTCCTTTCACCCCGGTTGGGTGCTTGCATCTGAGCTGTTTCTACTTTCGGTGCCACTTGATCGACTTCCGGAACTCTTCCACCTGCTATAGCTGCACGACACTTGAGTGCCATTCTAAACCACATCCCAGATGATAAGTGTATGCATTTAAGGGTTAAATCATTTTAGTTGTACTTGCATGCATAGTCAAATAGATGTAAACAGAAAGCGGATGTAAATTTTAGCTAAAGAATAAATTCTCTTCCAAAAATGGACTTGTATAAATTCAAATTTTGATAAAAAGCAGAATTAAAAATCCTTGTCATAAAAGTTCTCGAAAAAAAATAGTAAACAAATAAACATCCAAATCAAAAGAACTCCTAGTCCTCTAATCCTCATCAGAACCCTCATCATCAACCTCATACAACAAACCCCCAGAGTTCTTGGAAAAATCTACCCCATCCCCGCTAGCAAATCCCCCCATTGGCTCCTTCCCAGGGTGCTTAGAACTCTTCCCGGGCTCCACTCGGTTGGAAAAAGGAAGGAAAGGAGGCCTAGGCGAAGACTCATAGTCTATCTCCCCCGGGGTCATCGCTATCTGCTGCTAAGTCCACCTCGGGATTAAAAGGGTGCGGTTCAGGATCCACTATCATCACCTTATCTTCACTATCCGAGCTTATGTCAATCACTGGAATTGGGGGTGGCTCAATGATCTGGACCTCGTCATCGCTGCTATCCTCCATAGGGTTAGTCTCATCATCACTGTTATCCTCTATAGGGATAACCTCATCATCACTGTTATCCTCCTTGGGGATAACTGGCTGAAGGGTAGGCTGGGGAACTAGAGGGATAGGCGGGTGCCACTGCTGCCATTTTCTCGCTGTCTTAAGCAGTCTAACCATCCTACAACATCAACAAGATAGGTTAGATAAAGATTTAGACTTAAAGAAATAGCACAAAAACTATCAATAATTGCCTAAACCTAGGCTCTGATACCACTTGTAACACCCGCTAGCTAGGCCCGCCAGGGCCGGGGATGTCACCCCGTCCAAAGGACAAGGGGTCTTTATAACTAGATCACACAAATGAAATAGCGGAATATAAATGATACTTGAACTTAAAATTTATTACATCCCAAAATAAATATCAATCCAAGAATAAATCCCAAAATACCAAAAACAAATCCTAATAAAATTTATCCACTCTCATCTCCCCAAAACATTACACAAAAATAAATCATCAGAAAATCTTCCAAAGCAGGTATAATCTAGCTACTCATCACCACAGCAGGATCAACCTGAAATCATGGTAAAATAGTCGTGAGACAGAAATCTCAGTAAGTCCGTGTGTGCTTTGGGTGTTCAGTGAAAACAATTCGTGAATGCAAAGTATAAAATTCTTTATAAGATATCACTGACAAGTAATAAACATCAATCAGAAACAAGAGTGGTGTTTTGACATTTCTATACATAATTTAAAAAATCAACCACTCGAAAGAAAGGATTACGATATCCACACATTGGGCCCTATAACCGGATGGTCAGCATGCCACACTTTGAGCATACCGTCGGTTAGAATGTCACACTTTGTGTAGACTGACAAAAGTAGGTGATCGGCCTACTGGGCAAGATACTCCTCCTTCTCTATACCCAAACAACAACCGGGTGTCCATTCCGGCAAAACAAAGTCACTTGACTGAAAAAGAACACTGCAAGTTCGGACCGGCATGACTTACTGGACCGTCGTCTTATCTGGGAATGACTCACCCCTCAGAGGTGGTCACCTATTGAGAGACTTACCCTAACCCCTCAAAGACTAGCCCAGTAGTCTACCCTTATTGAGTACTCAACGTAACATATCCCACTTGGGAAAAAAAATGAACAAAACATAGTTCCACTTGAACATGGCAATTAAGGGTTTCCAAAGTCTTTGTCAAAATCAGTTTTAGAAAGAGTTTTGAGTTTGAATAAAACTGCTTATTGGTTTTCAAAGAATTTGTTTGACGAAAATAAGACAGGAAACAATCCTCAATTGCCTTCACAAAGATGAGTGTCCATGCACTCTACATTTGGCTTGCCATAATTAAACACTTTTCATCAATCATATTTTATGCAGGAGCTTACCTGATTCTTGCTCACAATAAAAAGTTCTCCAACTGCTGACCTAACCCCTCATGAGCAAATACAAACCACAATCAAACTCAAGCCAAAATTCACTTTCTCAATTTAAACAACTCAACTTACTACTATCATGATCCTAGTGTCCCAAGCTTTAAGGCCAAACAATAAGTAAATAGGTTTATAAGCTAAGGATAATTTGATATTTAAAATAATTAATGTTTTGGGAAATAAGTACTAATAGGTTAAAGGTTTAAATATTGCTAAGAAAATTTAGAGTTTATTTAATGAAGAGTCTCAAGTGGTTTTTAGGAAAAATAATAATTTATTAATAATTTAGCTGTTAGAAAATAATTGATAACTAAAGTTAGTTGAAAATGAATTTTAATGAGCCTTTATTGGAAAATAATAAATAAGTTTTAATAGGTTTTGATTAAAAGATAATAATTAAATTTTAATAATAAGTATTTTACAAATTATGATTATTTAAAAAAAAGGCTTTAGTTGATTTCATCATTTTTATATAATATCTATATATTTTATTGTTCTATCAAAACTATTATTTATTTGACTAAAATATACTTTATATATATAATAATCCAAATCCACTCTTCCTAGGGTTTTTTTCGAAATTACTAGCAAAATCATATTATTAAATATTTTATTCATGAAATAAAAATTAACTTAGGGACAACTAGATCATGATCAAATTTCCATGGCTATTCACAATCATGAACATATACAATCCTTCAATTCATCAAATCATCCAAATCATGCCTACAAGCATAGATCTCAATTTATCAAGACATGATCTAACCCCTAGTAGCATAAATATGATCATGGCTTCAACGATCCAACATGAATATAAATCATATTCACCAAAAGTGACATAATCTCTAGCATACTTAATCATGGAGGCATGCATTAAACCTCAAATCATCATACAATCAACCAAGATAATCCATCTATGCATGAATCCCATCTCCTTCATATTCATACATATATTTATGCTTCAATATCAACAATACATACTCAAATCCTATCCACAATCCACCTTCTATCAACATCATCCTAGAGACATGAATCTAGAATTAAAACAAGGGTTAAAAGAAAGCTTACTTGCTTGATGAATTCCCTTGAAGGAGTTTTGAATAAGTCTCAACTCCTAGATGTCTAAATCCAACCAAAGAAGGTGAAGGAAGCATGACCATTGGAGAAGAAACCATCCAGCCAAGGAGAAGAGAGATTCGGCCAAGAGAAAGAGAGAGGGAAGGAGAGAGAGAGAGAGAGAGAGAGAGAGAGAGAGAGAGAGAAAGAGAGAGAGAGAGAGAGAGAGAGAGAGAGAGAGAGACCATTAGTGGGTTTATTCATATATATATTCATTAGAGATCACGATTGGAGAAGATGGAGTTGTTAGAACAAACCTACCTTAATGGTGTTCTTAAGCCTTCACAAAATTTCTGGTTTTTTATCCAAACTAGCAAGTTGGATTTTGGAGTTTGATGTTAAGAATGGTGTTGATGGACTTATGGCAGTGAGTAGATGAATTTTGGAGTTTTTAGAAGTAGTTTGAAGTGATTTGGATAGGTATTAGGTGAAAGGAAGAAGTAGGTGTTCTTAGTGTGTTGTGTGTTCTTGAAGGTTGAAGGGAATAAATAGTTTTTGGATGGAGGCTGCCAAAATTCTGAAGAGATTAGGGTTGGCCAAAATTTCTGTAGGGTTTAGGAAGGTGATTCTCTGATTTGGAAGAGAAAAGGAAAGGCTAATTGTTGGAATCCTTGAAGAATATTTTTGTGAAGCAAATTTGGAAACTAAATATTCAAGAATATCTTTGATTCTTGAAGAGCTTTTGGAAGTCTACCATGGCCGAATTTCTTTGCAATGTTTCTGCTGGATGAAAGTTGATTGAAGAGAGGTAATGGTGGCCGAAAAGATGGAGTGAAATGGTGAGGACTAAGTCTGGTTGTTTGAGGAACACTTTATGGAAGGTTGCTAAATTATGGTGGCTGGAATTTTGGTAACTAATGAAGCATGATTGCAGAGATTTGTTGGAGAGATTTTCTGGCAGCCATGATTGGATTTTTTCGTGCAGAACTTATGGAGGATAATGGAGTTCGGTTAATGGAGGTTTAAGTGTGGTTTTGTGTAGAAAAAGGATGGAGTTTTGGCTAGGAGAGAATTAGGAAACAAAGATGGAAAAACTACTGCACAGTATTTTTCACAAGGCTGGAATTTTTTTTTTCTTGGCAGTTTTAGCTGCCATCTTTCCAGCCGATTTGCAGAGGTTTTGAAGGGGAGTTTTAGGGGTTTTCAAGGCTGGTTTCTAGCCTTCTTCATGGGAGAAAAACATGGCTAAGGTGCTGAACAAAAACTGGAAGAAAATAGCTTGGTTTCGGACCTCCAAAGCTTCGATTTTCCCAGGGATTTTTCTAGTTTTGCAGCAACTTTGTGCAGTCCGAAATTGGTCAGAGAAATTCAGGTTGTAAACTGATCCAAAAGGCCATTTTTCTGGCAGAATTTAGGAGGGAATATTAGCTAAGAGTTTCAACAACTTGAAGGCACAAGAAGCTGGAAAATTTCAGTTCATTCCAAGAAGAAAGATAAACATAGATAGAATGAATTTTTAGAAAGTTCACTAAAGGAATTTATCCCCTTGGAATCTTTCACATCTCCTCTACATTTTCAGACCATAAAATGTCTTCCACTAAGACATTGTGATTCTACAAAGCCACAGCACTTCATTGGAATTTCTGGAAAGAAATTGGCTAGAACAATTTGAACAAATTAATGAATTGAGAAATAGGAAAATTAAGGATCAAGAGGAAATGAATTCCTCTTAGGAATTTTGTGTAGAACAAATGAGTAGGATTTGAAGACTCCTATCATGCGTCTTATAGGACAACATCTCTACCTTACTCCAAACACCGCTAAGGCCAAAAATGATACTTCCCAAGCAAAAAGAAAATTTAACCAAGCTAAAGCTCCTATGATGGAATTTGAACCCAAGACCTCAAGAATTAATTCTAAGACTCTAACCACTAAACCACAATAACTCTTGTTCTTATTTCTCTCAAAAAAATATATTTTCTTTTTCAATCCTCAAGTTGTCTCCCTTTTTCCACCTCAAGCAAAAATTACTATTTTGCCATTCTCAAGCAATACTCACAACCAAGCCTTTGAGACAATAAAGCTCAAATCCAAAGCATAGAAAATCATTTAAAAATATATTTAAACATACAATAAATTATGATATGCATCCCAACCCCCTCACTCTAAGGTTGGTTTTGACTGGGGTTTCCCAGAAGAACCTTTAGGAATGTAGATACAACCCCTACTTCCTTCTCTTTTCATTGTTTAGCTAAATAAAAATGTGAAATATATAAGAATAGCTACAGTAGGAGAAAAGTTATGTTCTTACACATGAAAAAGTTACCAGTTCATCAAGAAATAAGAAAGAGATACACCCATAAAATAAAAGGAATTCCCCCATTCAATACAAAAAAGATGAGCATCTCTAGGATTCATAATTTCTAATTCTAGGCACTGGAGTGTGCCAAATATCAATCTCACTCTCTCTTGAGTTATGAGATTTCTACCTCAAATTCGATTAATGGTATCTCTACCTAACCAACCAAACCTAAGGATGCATTAATCATCACTCACCATCCTAAATCATCCGAAAATCACAATATCCCTATCTCTAGGCAATATTGTAACATCCCTCACTTTTGTACTTTCTAACCTTGACCGCTTTGTATCGAATGAGATTTCATATGTGGAGAAAGAACAAGAAGTGATCAAAATATTAAAATAAAGGTTTTAGCACAATAAAAATTTTCAAGGTTATTGTGGAATCTTGACCCTGAATTAGGGAAAACTGAGAAAGAATTTAAATATTTTGAGAAATGCGAAAATGAATCATTTGTTGTTGGGATTCTCTTGGTAAAATAAAAAAGTTTCGCAATCGGCACAAATAATATCAAGATTTATGGATTATTAGAGAAGTCGATAAAATTTTATTTGAGGAAATTGGAGGAAATTATGATTGGTTGTGAGAAAAAGTATTGAAATATCATTGGACAAAGTTTCACATGGCAAGAGATGATTGGTTTAGAGTTGCTAGGTGGCTTATGCATTTAACACAAAATTATATTGAAAATAAAATTATTTTGGTGAGAGAGAAAAAAATAAATAACAATTGTCATCTTATTATTAGCTAGACAAGCCATGTTGTAACACACCACTACCCATGTACCCAAAAGGGTGGGGATGTCACCCCGTTTGAAGGACCAATGGTCTTTATAATGAGTTAAAATAGAAACTAAGAGAGGATAAGACTAAATAAATAAGTAAAACTGTCTAAATCTATTGCATTGGAAAACTTGAACAAGTCTTATTCATCTCAAAATAAATAAATCAGCAAGCTCACAGAACATGGAAATAAATCCCAATATGTAAAAGAGTGACAATCTTCAAAATTAATACCTTGAAAACATGATATAAAAAACGTATGAGAAATACATCTCAGTAAGTCATGTTTTTGCTCATGATTAACAAAGTATTTCATGTATGCATGTTTGGAAACGTTATAAAATGTGTTTGTAAGTTAAAGCTCTTCTTTCCAAAATATTGAGTTGTAATTTTTCCATAGCAATGCATAATATCATTCAAAATAATTCTCATAAAAGTTTAACCACTCATCAACAAAATAACCGAACTATGAAATCCTACATCATAGCCCTTGCAATGAAACCCTGCATCATAACAAAAATGAAGAAACCCTGCATCACTATGTAGTGGGTGATCGGCCCATTGGATGAGATACTCCTCCATCTCTAGACCCAACCTTACTGGTTGTCTACTCCAGATAACATTCCACCTGGATTGAAGTGCTAGCTTGGACCAGCTTGACTTACTAGGACTATCACCTTATACAGGTAGAGCTCATCTCCCAGAGATGGCCACCAGCTCAGAGACTCATGCTAACTTTCAAAGACTAGCCCAGCATCCTACCCTTATTAAGTACTCAATAGAACATTATCCTGCTCAAGGATTATTATCAAATTAACAGATTAGAATCCTATTCAAGGATCAATCACAAACATTCTCTTTTCAAGTCTTGGTGCAGCAATCATGGTTCTCAAATAATTTTCTTGGAATCGTTTGATGAACAAAAATGTTACTTTATTTGATAAATCTTTATTTTAACAAAACCATTGTATAAAAAAGAAAAACATCTAGATCATGTTGCATTCTAAGAATTCATATTTTGATTTAGCATTGCATCATACATGACTTGCAAAACATGAGCATTTAACAAATAAGGTTTTATGCAAGGACTTATTTCAAGTCTAAGTAAAATAGGGCTAATACAACTTATTTTTCCTGATTCCCAATATGATTAGCCTCCAAAACTATCACACAAATAAATATATTCATCAGTTCCTAATCATAACATCAAGCTAAGCACAAGCCTTCCAAAATAATCGCATGCTTATACCATACTAGGTCTTAAACTAGCTCTCACTGACCACCAACATCAAACAACACAAAATCATGTAAATTCTTGTTCAAGTAATAAGTTTTCAAGGCATAAATACACTCAACACTTTCATATAAATATATAGAACATGCAATTCCACAATGTAATAACTCTTTAAATGACTACTAGCGATCATATAGTTGTCATAAAATTGCATAACACATTCACATATTCATTTAAGCATCAAAATAATAAATTAACCATGTCATAACCTTTCTATATTAACATTATCTCAAATCAAATTAATTGAATAACAATTGCAGAGCTAAAATATTGTTTCCATTAAGTTTATTCGAATAAGCATTTTTGGTAAATTAGGGCTAAACAGAAAGCAAATTGGGTTCGTTAGATCAATAAGAAAAAATATTCAAAACTTCATGTAAATTTTTCTGAATTGAAATATGATATAAGTATCTTATACTATGAAAATTTTGTCAGAAAATAATATGTCTAGGTAGGTTAATAAATTCCCCAACACTAGAGTACTGTTACAACATCTTCTAAAAGGCAGCTTGACAATACTCTTTCGAAATTCATAGAAAATAATTTACTGGGCCAATGCCATGATTCTAGTTTGAAAATAACCTTAAGATCATGTAGTTTAGCATATCCAAAATTTAGATTATGTGGAATACTGGAAGGGTTTCAATGATGCGTCAAACATTCCATGGAGAACATAGTTTCGTGGTTCTATGGCAGGTTAACTTGAAAAATCATAGAAAATCACTTAGATATGCAAATATATGATTCCATTGGGAGGTTGATCCTAAGACATAGTAGAATCAATAGAATTAGAATTTAGAAAAATTCCCAATTTATATTTTCCGAACTGAAAGCAAAACCACACTAATCGTGCAATTCCATAACATACATTCTATTCCAAAACCATAATTTAACGTCGGTTATGATCCCAAACTCCCAAATTTAATCTTATACCATCAATACAACACATAATCAACATATACTCCATAACTTCTTCATATTAACATGATCAACCATCAATTATTCTAAAAACTCCCCAATTTGTGCAAAATGATTTTTCATATATAAGAAGAGTTTTTCAAAAGGACATAGTCCAAAGATCATACGTTCTTGTAGAATAATTGTAAGTACTTCAATTAGAAACTTTAAAACTCCTTGATTTACAACAATTTAACTTGAATTGTGGAGTTTATGTAAAGAAACATGAAGAACAATGAAGAGCGAGAGAAGGTGGCAGCAAGAAGGAATTGGAGAGAAGAGAAAATCTGAAATTTTGTGTGAAATGAGAGGGGCCGGCCAGCTAGGGGTTCTATGGTGTGTTAGGGCTTGATTTTTGGTGTTTTAGTTATCAAAGGTCTGTATTTAATTATTTGGTAATGAGATATACATCAAGGGATGAGATTAAATGTGATTTAAATAACTAACTTTCAATATATATACATATATATAAGCAAATATATGTGTATACACACACATGGGTATATATTTATATATATATTTACATATATATATATATATATATATATATATATATATATATATATATATAAGGATATACTATAAAAGAGGTATCCTGTATCTAATATAAGTCAATAACTAATATTAAAACAAATGGAAATGTGAAGACTGAGCATAATTGGGGGCACTTAGAGGGGTATTTTGTAATGTTTACCCACTTTTGGGTACATTAGGGTATGAAGGAATTTAAAATGAAATTAGAGAGATTAATCTAGTTTAAAATAAATAAGAATACTTAATTAAAACAAGACTTTATAAAACTTTAGCTTATTTACAAAAAATACACCATGTATAAGAACGATATTTATTTACTCTATGAAGAATATAAAATTATAATTTTACTCCCAAAAGATTTGAAATCCAATTTTTAAATATTATTTTTCTCCCCAAAGGATATAAGAAAAGTTTCCTACATTAATAGAGCTCATATAACTTCAAATTATTTGTAAATAAGTGCATTCAATCATATTCACATTTAGAGCATCTCACGAATCATAACAGTCAAAACAATTAGATGTGTTCCGATTGTGATAATACGATCACATATGCTCATGATTGCAAATTAACCTTTTTTTTTTCTTTCAAATGAATGGAGTGTTACATCCTTCCCTACTTAAAAGGATTTTGTCCTCAAAATCACTCATTACCCGAATATTTCTTCTTTACAAGTTCAATCACACACAAGCAAATGCGCAAAGCCATCAATCACATAGATAAAGGTTTTGACAATCTGTACACCCATGATAAATTGCTATCCAATGTCAATGCTCCTAATTAGTCTAAGGTAGAAATAGGTAGGGTATTATCTGCTCCCCTCCTTAAGAGAATTTTGTCCTGAAATTCAGATTCTTATACTTCTAAAGTAATTTCGGGTACTTTCCCTTCATTCGATCTTCAGTTTTCGAAAGTAACATCTTGCGTTCCATAATAATCCCATAAAACTTTTACCATAGGAATCTTCTTGTTTCGAAACATCTTTATATTTCTGTCCAAAATCTTTACTGGTTTCTTGATATAACCAAAGTCAAGTTGCAGAACCAATGGTTCCTCGTTCAGCGTATGATCTGGTTTAGGTTTATACTTCTACTTCTGAGGTGTGTGGAATATGTCATGTATCCCACTTAAACCATTCGTTAGAACAAAACACAAACCTAAGTAAGGGATGCTATAATCTAAAACATAAGCTTTGTCAGGGATGATGCTATACTAATTCCAGAGTATTAAAAGAGCTGAACCAATAGATAATTATCCCCTTTTTTCTTGTAATTGGTACCTTGTGATTTTGTTTTACATTTTTTTTCCTCACTGGTTTGAGTAACTAATGACTTTGCAATAATATGGATTATCTTGATGTGACGGTTTGCTATTGTCTAGACTTTACTCCTTTAATTTCTGCTCATCGGCAAATAAGTGTTAACATCCTTTGTAATTTATTCCTACTTCTGTTAGGCTATGGATAAGGATTGGAGTATCAACGAGTCTCTTATGCTCAACTTTCACTTTCCTATATGTCAAGTCAATACATAATGTGCATCTCTCCATTCCTTATTCTTGGCCAACACATCATCCCCTTCATGTATTTGTATACTTTTATTTCTTCCAGAAGCATAGTGTAATGGCTTCTCGTGGCTCCCTTCAAAAGTTTTCTTCTTCAAATCTTCTTTATCAAATGTGTACAATTGGTAACGAGAACATGTTATGTTAGCCTAAAAGGCATTCTCCTGTATTTTGATTTTTAACAAATATTGATGTGGACTAACATGTGTATTTATATATGATAGGATTTTTGGATATGACATGTTTGACCTCAATTCTTCAAAGTCTTGCAAATAGGATTGCTAAGCAATTTATAGTCGATGGAGTTTAAAGAGGATAATCAAATGAATATCCAATCCAAAGAAGTTGCATATCGTGAAGACTTTTTGAAGAATTATAAACTAGGAAATTGTGTTTAACGTATTACTTGTATTTCCTATGTCTCTTTACCTCTATTTAATTTATTTCACATTCAGGCACATAAAAATGATTTCAAAAGAGGGTATTTTTTTTAATCTAGTTTTCACAAAAACTTAGATGAGTAGTTTGGACAAACATTTAAATCCAAAACACCTATCCAATGATCTGTAGCAATTTAAAATATACCTCAAGGCATATAGCACTGTTTTAGATGAACCTTTAGGATGCATATTCTTTAGATCATTGAGTCCAAAATTCTGGAAAGTCTGACAGCAAAAAATAAGCTGTCATTTTGCTTTTTGTCCTTATAAAAGCCCTTTAAACACGATTTTTTAGTGAGATTTTTTATGGGAACTCTTTTAGAAACATACTTAGGCTTTTAGAAAACAAAAATCATCTTTCACATTGTGCTTCAAAGTGAGATCAAATTGCTACAAAGGTAGAAAGGTACACGTGATTAGATTGTTTAGATCTGCTTAATTTGTGAGCAATTTCTACCTCATCTATTTGATCGCTTGTGTATCAAGGTTTGGGAAGTAAAACCCTATTAGGGTGAGCCTTGATTGTTTTGTTTATAGATGTTGGGTGTAAAACCAAGTGTAGTGATCTTCTAGTGTAATATTAATGTAGCCTACCACCATTGATTTGGGAAAAAGGTTTTAGTGTTTTGTTTGAAATCCTAAAGTGTGTGCTAAAGGTAATGGATGTAGAACCTTGAAAGTCGAACTACTATAAATCTTTTGGTCTTTTTCACTTGTATTTATTTCTAATATTTATGAGTGCCATCACACCTCCTTTAAGCAAAAATCGTTATAGCATTCTATTGAACAATAGTTCAAGCTTTTACCTACCTATCTTTAATATTGTGTTGATTTTGCATCATTTAATGAAGATTTTGAAAGATCCTTGCTGTCTCACTTAAAGCCACACTAAAATTTCCTCCTCTTGACACACACATATCTAGTTCTATTTAAAGGTCATAATAAGACTTCAAAAATATGTTGTTATTTGCTATAAACCTTATTTACCCCTCTTTTAAGGTTTATCAATTGGTATCAGAGATTTGGTCTACATTATTATCAGTCTAATTGCCTTACAAGAAAAGATCCTGATGGCAAACACTTTATCTCTATCTTATATCGAAGGATCCATAACAAATTAACCACTATTGTTCAATGGAAGAAACTATACTTTTTAGAAAAATCGAATGAAGATCTATGTATGCTTAATCAATTTTGAGCTATGGAATTTGATCGAAAAAGGACCATGTGTCCTATTTAAAATTATTGAAGGTATAACAGTGCCTAAATAGAGTGATGTGTATGATAGTGAAGATAATGTCAAAATAACAATGAATTTTCTTCCGATGAACATACTGTGTTGTGCTCTTGATGCAAATGAATACAATCGAGTTAGTAGTTGTGATTCAACCTATGATATGTGGAAATTATTTCAAGTCACCTATGAAGAGACAAATCTAGTAAAGTAGTCAAAATTGGGACTCTTAGTTCATAACTATAAGCTATTCATCATGAAACTAAATGAGAACATTACTGACACGTTCACTAGATTCACGAATATAATGAATGGATTAAAGGCTAATGGTAAAATCTACACCCTTAGAGAGCAAAATAGAGAAAAACTTGATGCTCTAGTTAAAAGTTGGTAGCCCAAAACCTTGGTTGTTGAAAAATCAAAAGATTTGAAAAGCTTACCAATCGAAGAACTGATTGGATCTCTTCTAACTCATGAAATGAAATCTAAAAGGTTTCAAGAACATGATGATGATGATAAAAGTAAAAGAGGAATAGACTTAAAATGTGTTGATGATGATGCAAATATTAAATAGACTAAAAGTGACTATGGGAATGATTTAGACACTAAAAAACTAGCCATGGTGGCTAGAAAATTCAGAAAAATGTTCAAAAGAAGCAACTTCAAAAAGGGCAAGAAATTCATCAAAAAGAAGGGACAACCTTCATTCCTCAAACCTTAATGCTATGGGTGCAAAAGTACAGAACACTTCATGGCTGACTGTCCTATAGCTAAAGAGAAAGAAGCCAAGTAGTACAAAAAGAAAAGAAGAGACACGAAGATAAAGAAGGGAAAAGGATTGATTGGGACTTGGGATTAAAATGATTTCGAATATGAAGGAAATAAAGAATCTAAAACTGAGACAGCCAACATATGTTCATGGCAATAGAAGATAAGGTAAATCCTACCCCATCTAACTCTGTGTTTAAATTGCACAATCCTGGCTCCGATAACTGTGATGATCCTAATAAGCTTCTCATTGATATGTTCCATGAACTCAAAAAGCTATCTAAAAGAAACACGAAAATGAAAATGAATATCAATTCCTTGTTAGATGAAAATTACAAGCTAATGTGCGAGAACAAATCTTTATTTGATTCCATTTGTGGTTTAAATGTTGAAAAAGAAGTTATCTTTACTTCTTTGGATTGTTTAACACTTGAGAACAAATGCTTATGTGATAAAGTCTTTTCTCTTGAAATTTTGCTCAGTGATTTTGATGACGTGAAAATGAGAGTTGATGAACTAAACACATGCATTCAGAAGTTCACAAATGGCCAGATAATCTAAAAAGACTGCTTGGAATACAACATGTAGCTGGAAACAGAAATGGTCTCAGTTTTTGGCATGTGAACAAAGCTGGAAATCATAAATTCCACTTTTGTGAAATCTAGCTACTCAAATTAAATCGTATATATTGTACTTATTGTGGCAAATATGGACACAATGCATCTAGATGTCACGTTACGAAAGGAGTCGAATCGGGTATGAAAATAGTTTGGAGAGTTAAAAGAACCATCACTAACCCCCATGGACCCAGGAAAATATTGGTACCAAAAGTCACTCTTCCTTCCTATGTATAGGTACATTTGCCACAAAAGATGAGCTCCAGAAAATGGTTCTTGAATAGTGGATGGTCTAGCCATATGACAGGTAATGCAACACTTTTGGAAAATATTGAAGTCGTAAGTGATGGATTTATCACATTTGGAGATAAGAAGAAGGGAAAGATACTCAGAATAGGTAATATTGGTAAAGGATATTCTATTATTATCAAACAAGTACTGTTAATTGATGAATTGAAATACAACTTGCCTATCATTAGCCAATTATGTGACAGTGGCTACAAAGTTATTTTTGAAAAGGTTACTTGCACTATTATGGATAGCTCTAGTAATGAAATAATTTTTGTTGCCAAACGGAGTGGAAATGTTTATGTGCTTTATCTTGATGATCTTATTGAGCATGATCTAAGAAGTCTTTCCGTAAATGATGATGATGGCTACCTTTGGCATAGAAGGCTAGGTCATGTGTCTATTGATTTGCTAAATAGATTATCCTAAAAAAAAAACTTATTAGAGGACTGTCCAAAATGAAGTTTGACAAAAACCGATTGTGCAATGCATGCTAATTTGGAAAACAAACCAAAACCTCTTTTTAACCTAAGAAAATGATTTCAACATTAAAACCTCTTGAACTTGTACATATAGATTTGTTTTGACCAATAAGGATCACTAGTCTTGGTGGTAAGAGGTTTAATTATGTACTAGTGGATGATTTTTCAAGATTCACTTAGACCTTGTTTCTTGTACAAAAAGATGAGGCATTCTCTCAATTTTCAAAGCTACTCAAACATGTTCAAAATTCCCTTAGGTGCAAATTGATATCAATTAGAAGTGACAATGGTGAATTTTGCAACCTTGAGTTTACAAAATTTTGTGATGAGAGTAGTGTTTCTCACAACTTTTCAGCAGCAAAAACCCCTTAACAAAATGGTGTAGTTGAAAGAAAAAATAGAACTTTGCAAGAAATGGCAAGAACAATGCTTTGTGAAAACTCCCTTCCAAAATATTTTTGGCTTGATGCTATGAATACAGCTTTCTATATTGTTAACCATCTTATGCTGAGGTCCTTTCTAAGAAAAACACCATTTGAACTTATATTTGAAAACATTCCATCCATTTCTTATTTCAAAGTTTGTGGCTGCAAATGTTTTATTCTCAACACTTGAGATAATCTTGGAAAATTTGATGGCAAATCAGATGATGCTATATTTCTTGGATACTCCTCCAACAAAAAGGCATATATAGTGTACAATAAAAGAACTCTATATGTGGAAGAATCTATACATGTTATATTTGATAAATCTAACATATACATCTCTAGAAAAAATGATGATAATGTAGGAATCGCAAAGGAAAAAGGCAGTGAATAGCACAAAGCTCCATCACTTGACATCCATGCCAAAGAAGAGGAATTGGAAGAATAGCAAGCTGAAAAAGTAAGCAAAGAACTAAATAGTACACTGATCAAATCCTACCAAAAGTTTGGAAGTACAAAGATGGACATCCAAAAGAGTAGATTATTGGTGATCCTAGCCGTAATGTTAAAACAAGACTATATTTCATTTATAATTTTACTTTACTTTCAAGTATTGAACCAAATTGCATTGATATGGCTTTACGTGATGGTTTTTGGATTATGGCCATACAAGAAGAATTGAATCAATTCGAAAAAAATCTAGTTTGGAAACTTGTTCCTAAACCACTTGATGATCCCGTGATTGGTACCAAGTGGGTTTTCAGAAATAAACTTGATAAGCATAGTGTAGTTATTAGGCGTCAATCAACTTCTCTTCCAATCAAGTTTGTTGTCTTCTGCTACATATTTAATTTTTCTGCGATCATTCAGCATTTTATATGGATAACATTCTATTTATTTAGAATAATATAGGGATATCATCATCTATAAAGTTTGGCTATCGAGTTAATTTAGCATAAAAGATATGAGAGAAGATAGCTACATTGTAGGTATAAAGCTTCCTAGAAAGCGGAAGTAAAAAATGCTAGGATTATCTCAATTTACTTACATTGAAAAGATATTGGCTATGTATCGCATGGATCAATGTAAATGGGGCATCATAGACTTTTGGCAAGGATGGACCTTACTTTCCAAGCAGTATCCTTAGATACAGTAAGAAAAGTAAAAAAAAAAATAATAATAAGTAGGATTCCATCTACTTTGGCTGTAGGAAGTCTCATGCATGCCATACTTTATATAAGTCTAGATATTATTTTGTCGTAGACATGATTAGCAAATATCAGTCAAAACCTAGGAAAGTACATTGGTAAGCTATAAAGTATATTCCCTACTACCTGAAAGGGATAAGAGATTATATGCTAATTTACAAAGCCGGTGACCTAGTTTCTACTAATTACATTGACTCAAACCTCTAGGCGGATAAAGACAAAAGAAAATCTACCTGTAGATATGCTTTCATATTGTTTAGAGAATTTATTTCATGGAGGAGTGTTTAGGCGTGAAATTGTCCTATTTTTATAGCCTTTTTCCATAGGTTGTATGCATACTATTGTGCAACAATGAATGGTTTTCTACTTATATTGTATTCTTTTGTGGTCCTACACCACATTAATGAAAAATGAGCAGAGCATGGACATAAATGCTATGTTTTCACATTAGGATCGATTACTGGTTGTTTGTGAAGGATCATGGGAAAAACAAATACGCAGAGGAAGACAGCAAATTAAAATTTATTCCAAGCCAAAGTCTAGAAATACTTACTTCTAGGGTAATTACCTTTAATAACACGAGTCGAATTCGTGTTCAACAGCGCTTGTTGAACAGGAGCATCTACTTATTCCGCAGGGACACCAGCTAATTGTCGGCTTCTTCGCATCAAACACTAGCCACGTTTACAAGCTCTTGACCTTCCAGAGTATTCTCTAACCATTATGGATCTCTACCGGTGAAAGTATAATTAGGGTGAAGAAACATTAGAACAAAAATAGAAGAGCTAAATGCTAAGGAAAAACGAAAGGAAAAAGCAAACAAGAAAAACGACGGCTATTTCTTAAAAAAAAAAAAATGCAAGCACTTTTCCTGTGGAATTTTTCGGTCAACCATAATGGCACGTGAAAATCCATTTTAATTATTAGCTTTCTTTTTTCCTTGTTAGAAACAAAACACCCACCTATATATCTTTGTTTTCTTTTTGTTCTTTTTCCTTTTTCTTCCTTTACATTGCTACTTCCTTTAAAAGCCTGATGGGCTATGCTGTCTTTATTAGTCCCATGACTAATTAAACAACTCCCTTATTAATTAATTAATTAATTCACTTGGGCCCAATATTAAAATTACCCAAGATAATTAATTAATAAAGTAATTAATTAAATTAGCTCTTTTATTAATTAATTAAATTACATAGGCCTTGTATAAAATTACCTAAGATAATTAATTAATAAACTAATTAATTAAATTAGCCCATTTAATTATTCTAGTCCAAAAAATAAATAATTGGACTCCTAGAATCATTCTTCCAATAATAAATTCACCTAATAAGCTTATATTGTAAATAAATTTACTAAGGTCATTAGAGCTAGTTTAGGGATCAAAAGACATATTATTTTAGCTACAAAAATGACCAAAATATCCCTACTAACAAATATCTGTATTTTAATCATTTTAAATATTCCATTTATCACCATATGGAAATATTAACCCCTAGAATAATATTACAAGTGCAGTGTTTCTGACAAACAGGTGTAATGATGAAAATAGCCCTCTACGTAACACCCATCATTGAGATAGAAAAATCGTACTAACACCTTTCTCAATGATATCCGCCAGCCTTTGATAACTAGTCCGATAATCCACAACTTCCAATACATATCCACTTATCATAGGGAGCTACCCAAAAGTGTACATACTTAGCCATGTTTCCTAGAGTCCTGGATTATTAGATTATCCCGAACAATCACAAGTGTAACACCCTACCACCTAGGCCCGACAAGGTCGGGGATGTCGCCCCGTCCAAAGGACAAGGGGTTTTTATAACTAGGTCACATATTCACAATAATGCAATAAAACAATACTTAAAACTTAAAACTTATACAATCCAAGAATTCAAAAATAAATCTAGAAATAAAATTATTCACTTTCAGCTCCCAAAGCATTACATAAAAAATAAATATTAAAATCTCTTCCAAGGCGGACAACACTAGCTACTCTTCCTTATAGCAAGATCGACCTAAAATCATGGTAAAAAAGGTTTAGAGATAAAAATCTCAGTAAGTCCACGTGTGCTTCGAGTGTCCAGTGGAAAGAGTTCGTGGATGCAAAGTATAACATTTTCATAAGAGAAATACTGGCAAGCAATAAACAACAATCAAAATCAAGAGTGGTGTTTTGGCTTTTCCAACCATACGTGTAAAATAAAATCATCCACTCAAAAAGGTGGCCATGGATTACCACACATTGGGCCCCATAACCATACAACGGTCAGAATACCACACTTTGTACAGACTGACAAAAGTGAGGATCGGCGTACCGGGCAAGATATTTCTCCTTCTCTATACCCAAACAAAAATCGGTTGTCCATTCCAGCAACACACAATCCACTTGACTAAAAACTGCGGACCGGCACGACCTACTGGATTGACATCTTATCCGAGAAGGACTCACCCTTTAGAGGTGGCCATCTACTGAGAGACTTACCCTAACCCTTCAAAGACTAGTCCTAGCAGTCCACCCTTATTGAGTACTCAACGTGCTTAATCCCACTCAGGGAAAAATCAACAAAACATAGTTCCACTTGAAAATGGCAATTAAGGATTTTCAAAATCTTTGTCAAAATCAGTTTTAGAAAGAGTTTTAGGATTTAAGTAAATATGTTCATTGATTTTTCAAATAATTTGTTTGACTAAAATGGGAAAGAGGATAATCCTCAATTGCCTTTACAGAAGTGAGTGTCCATACACTCTATACTTGGCTTGCCATAATAATCATTTTGCATCAAACGGTTTTTATGTAGAAGCTTACCTAATCCTTGCTCAAAGTAAAAGTCTCCAACAGCTGACCTAACCCCGCCTGGGTTAAACATGAGCTATAATCAGACTCAAGCCAAAGATTCACTTTCACAAATAAAATTAACAAAACTTACTACCATCATGTCCCTAGTGTCCTAAGCTTTAAGGCTATATAACAAATAAAAAGATTTATAAAATAAATCTAGCTTGATATTAAAATAAATAGGGTTTGGAAAATATACTATAGGTTGAAAGTTTAAATCTTGCTAAAAGTAAATTAGGGTTTATTTGATAAAGGGTCCTATGACCTAGATGTAATTATTTAAAACAATAATCTATTGATAATTAATTGTTAGAAAATAATTGGTAACTAAAAATAGTTGTAAGTAAATTTTAATAGATTTTGATTAAAAGATAATAAATAAATTTTAATAGTATTTATGAATATAAGACTTACAAAATTAATATTTCACTTATTATGATTACTTATATAAAATGCTTTATTAGATATTATTATTTTATATAATATCTATATATTTTATTTCTTTAATTAAAGCTATCATTTATTTAACTAAAATATCACTATTTTATATATAAGACCAAACCCACATTTTCCTAGGGTTTTCGAAATTTACTAGAAGAAGTCATAGTATTAATCATTTTATTGATGAAATAAAATTAGCTTAGGGACAATAAGGTCATGATCACATTTCCACTTGCTAACCACAATCATGAACATATATTCCACTCCAATTTATCAAATCATCCAAACCATGAATAAAGGCATAAAATCTAAGCTTACCAAGACATGATCCAAACTCTACTAACATAAACATAATCAGGGCTTTAACAATCATACATGAACATAAACCCTTTTCACCAAAGGTGACATAATCTCTAACATGCTTGATCACATATACCACTCACGACATAGAGACATGCATTAAACCCTAAAAATGCCATACAATCAACCAAGACAATCAACTCATGCATTAATCCCTTCTCCATCATATACACACAGTTATTCATGCTTCAATCTCAACTCATCACAACAACACATGCTCAAACCTTAATCATAATCCATCTCCTACCAATATCAACCTAGAGATATGAATCTAGAATTTAAAGAGAGGGTTGAAGAGGCTTACTTGATTGATGACTACCTTGGAGTAGTTTCGAAGGGATCCAACTCTTAGGAGAATTGATCTGTCCAAGAGAGATGAAGAAAATATGGCCATGGTTGAAGAAACCATTTAGCCAGAGAGAGAGAGAGAGAGAGAGAGAGATGGAAAAAAGAGTCCATTAGTATGTTTATATATATATATATATATATATATATATTCATTAGAAGTTGAAGATGAGAGAAGGTGGGTGAATGATCATGCTTACCTTGAAGGTGTTCTTGAGCCTTCACAAAAATACTAGTTTTTCGATCCAAAAGAGAGAGTTGGATTTCGAAGTTTGGTGTTAAAAATTGCAGAAGTGGTTTCAAGGGCTAAAGTAGGTGTGATCTGGAGTTTTTGGAGAAGATTAGAGTGGCTTGGAGTGGTATTAGGAGTATGGATGCTAGTAGGTGTTCTTGAAGGTTGAAGAGAATGGAGAAGATTTGATTGAAGTTGGCCGAAATTCTATGGGATTGGAGTGGCCGAATTGTTTGAGAGGTTTTTGTAGTTGATTTTTGTGGTTTGAGAGGAAAAGGAAGGCTGGTTTTTTGAAATCCTAAAAGAATATTTTAGGGAATCAAATTTGAAAACAAAATATGGCAAGAAGATCTTTGATGGAGGAGAGCTTTTGGGAAGCTCCAATGGCGGGCTGAGTTGGCTAGGGATTTTACTGGAATGAAAGCTGTTTGAAGAAGCTTAATGGTGGCCGAAAATATGGTGAACAATGGTGAAGGGATTTCTGGTTGTTTGAGGGTTGATTTATGGTAGTTTACTAATTAGGTTTGCTAGAATTTTGGTCTCCAATCAATGGCTTGATTGGAGTGATTGTTGGAGGTATTTTAGGGGTAGCCTTGGACTATTTTTCGAGCAGACTACAGGAGAAGATGATGGATGGCTGTTCAAGGGAAGTTTGTAGGGAAAAATGGTGAAGTTTCGGTCAAGGCTGAAGAAGGAAGAAAGCTGGAAATTCTGCCCAGTTTTTTTTTTCGCAAGCTTCTAGGCAGATTTTTCTGCCATTCCTCAGTCAGTTTGTAGAGGATTTGAAGGGGCATTTAGAGGTCTTTCAAGGCTGGTTTCTAGCCTTCTTTATGGATAAAAAACGTGGCTAAGGTGCTGGATGAAAAACTGGAAGAAATAGCTTGGTGTTGGTTCACCAAAGCTGCGAATTTGCCCAGAAAATTTTCTGGTTTGCACAGCATTTGTGCAGTCCGGTTTTGGCCTTATAATTTCAGACTTCAAACTGGTCAAGAGGGCTATTTTTCTGGCAGCATTTGGGAGGGAATAATGACTAAAAATTTTGACACTTGGACTGAACAAGAAGTTGGAAAAATTCTAGATTACTTCATGAAGAAAATGAACATAGCTAGGGTGGAGTTTTGAAGGTTCAACCATAGAGATTAATCTCTTGGGAACCTTCCACAACTCCTACCCATTTTCAGCCCACTAGATATCTTACTCTTAGACATTTTTGAACCTTCAAAGGCACAGCACTTTGCTGGAATTTTCTAGAATAGAATTGGCTTGAATAAATTGAACAACTTAATGAATTGAGAAGTAAGAAAAATTAAGGATCAAGAAGGGTACGAATTTCCTTAGAAATTTTTGTAGGGCACAAGAGTAGGATTAGGATACTCTTATCATGGCTCCCTTAGGACAACAACTCTACTCTTCCCTAAAGCATACAAGGCTGAAAATAGCCTCCCTAAATAAAAATAAAATGCAATCATGCAAAAACTCAAATGATGGAATTTGAACCTAATACCTCAATAATTAATTCCAAAGCTCTAACCACTAAACCACAACAACTCTTGTTCTTATTTTCTCTCCAAAATATTTTTCCTATTTAATCCTCAAGCTATCTCTTTATTTTCTCCTCAAGCAAAAATTATCATTTTGCCCTTCTTACTCAATAAACATAATTAAGCCTTCTAGGCTACAAACCACAAATCCAAAGCACATAAAATCATATAAAAATATATTTAAGCGTGCAATAAAATATGATATGCATTCCAACCCCCTTACTCTAAGGTTGGTTTCAACTGGGGTTTCACAACAAGAAGGTGATTTCTTCACATAATAAAGTATAGAAGCTCTATTGTGTAAGTCTATCTTAATTAAGTGGAGTTATAAACCCAATGTACAAGGTTATTGGCCTTCCGATAAGACCTCACCCAATATACATCAATGTGTACAAGTCCAGCTTCATCAGACCGCCAACTTATACTCAAAAGTGTACATACTTTGTATTTTTGAGAGGAAATTAAGAGGGAATGTTTCGAGTGTGTCTTGTGAATGATGGCCAAATGGCTTAGCCAAGAGAGGAGTTTCAGTTATTGAAGAAAGAGAGAAAGAGTTTCAGCTATATCGAATTTCAAATTGAGGAAAATGTGGAGATGTTTGAGGTAGAAGATTAGGTAATGGTGTTTTGTTCTTGAAGGTTTCTTGTCCTTCAATGGTGGTTGGCTGAACTTGGTATGTTTTGATCATAGAATGATGGATTGTTTCAGCTTTGTAGCTAGCTGAAAATGGTTGTATAATAGTAGAGAAAATTCTGTTTTAATCCTCTAGCTAAATAAGTGTTTAATGGTGGAAAACCTGGATTTTAATTTTGAAGTTTGAAAAGTTTTGAATGGAGTAAAGATAGAAGTGGTTTGAGGTCTGTTAATGGAGTCCTAATGGCCATGGTAGATGAAGGAGCCAAGGGGTTTTGTCTATGGCGGCAAGATGGCCAAAAATATGAAGATAATTGATGAAGAAATTGGTCCTTACATTGGGTAGGCAAACTAGAAAATTTCTGGACTTTTAGCAACAAGAGTTCTTGAGGTTTGGAAGATTTTTTAGTAGAATTTTCAGACCTCTTTGAACTAGATTTGTATCTGAAGTCTAGGGGTGTTTGAAGGTCCATTAATGGTGATTTTCCAGCCACCATCTTGGAGAAGAAATAGGAAAGTTTTAGGTGTTCTTATGCTCAAATGGGTGGCTCAATATTCATGTATAAGTCTTGGTAGTTTGCTAGAAAATTTTTGGTTTGGTATAGCTTGTACAAGCTGCGAAATATTAAGGTGTTTTCAGCTTTCATCTCAACACAGGATGGTTGGTTGTTATCATGAATTATGTAGGTAATGGTTGCTGAAATTTTTGACAACCAGCCAAGAAGAATTTCTGGAAAATTTTCCAGGTTTTAACGAAAACAAGAACAAGAAGGTAATGGAGTTCTTGGACGAAAAGTATGGTGTTTTAATGAAATCCTCTTCCTATTTCTCTTCCTCAAATTCGGTCATCCTCCTATCTCCAAGAGATGGAATTTTCGAAACTTCAAGCAAGCAATTATCCAAGACTTTTTATAGATATTGAAAAAAATTAAAGAAATAGGAGTTGTTTAAACTTAAATAGGTTAGGACAAAGCTTGCAAAAATAATGGAGACCAAATTTTTTCTAGAATTTATTTTAGGACAAGATCACATGGTTAGGATATTTCCAATGTGTCTTCCCTAAAACAACATTCCTAACTTTATGAATGTAAGAAAAAGAACAATTCAAATATTGGTTAAGTTAATTATGAATAAAACTTAGGTGATGGGACTTGAACTCAAGACCTTAGAGATTATATCATAAAGCTCTAACCACTTAACCACATTAACTCTTGTTCTTATTTTTCCAACCAAATTCTTTTCTTATCTAAGCCTCAAGCCTTCTTCCTATTTCAACCTCAAGCAAAATTCCCTTTCTACTTAACAAGCACATATAAACCATATAACTTATATACTACAATTCTAAGGCACACAAAATCATTCAAGAAATATATTTTTTGTAAGATGATACGATATGCACTCCATCCCTCTTATTCTAGGGTAGGTTTTGGTAGGGTATTACATCCTCCTCTCCTTAAAAGAATTTCATCCCAAAATTTAGGTGTACCTTTATATCAAGTCGGGGTATTTTCGGTTCACCTATTCTTCTGTTTCCCACGTGGCAACTTCAGTGCCATGATGCTCCCACTGCACCTTTACCATTAGTATCTACTTACTCCAGAGAGTCTTCATACTTCGGTCTAAAATTTTAACGGCTTTCTCCACGTAGCTTAAATAGGGTTGCAAAACCAACAGTTCATCATTCAGAATATGCCCCAGGTCGGGATTGTACTTTTTCAGTTGAGACACATGGAATACATCATGTATTCAGTCAAACCATCCGGTAAATCCAGTTGATACGCAACTGTCGAATTCTTTTCGTGATTGAAAATGGTTCCAAATATCTCGGATTCAGCTTCCACCTTTCGGATGCTTCAAGATTCCCGTACATAGAGTTAACCTAAAAAACACATTGTCTCTTATCTAAAATTCCAATTCCCTTCGCCTATTATCCGCATAATTTTTTTGTCGACTTTGAGACACTTTTAACCTTTCTCTAATTAGCTTCACCTCATCTGTCATTTCCTAAATGCAGACTTCTCCAAACTTGCTCATGTGACTATCTTCCGACTAGCTCCAATACAAAGGAACTTGACACTTATGTCCACACAACACTTCATACGGAGCTATTCCAATGGAGGATTGGTAGCTATTATTATAGGCTAATTTCGCATACGTTACGTAATCATTCCACTTATCCCCAAAATCCAATACGCAAGCTCTTAGCATATCTTCTAATATCTGAATAACCCTTTCTAATTGACCATCGGTTTGCGGGTGTGCCGTCGTACTGAATTTCAGATTATAACCCATTGATTCTTTAAACTTGGCATAAAATTGGGATGTAAACCTCGGGTCTCAATTTGACACAATACTCGAAGGTATTCCATCTAACTATCTCCTACACATATGTTTGAGCTAACTTTTCCATTGAGTCACTTACGTTAACCGAAACAAAATGCACTGATTTAGTCAACCTGTCAACCACTACCCATATGGTGTCCTTTTGGGTCCTTGCCATAGGCAGTCCAGTAACGAAGTCCATAGTCACCTCTTCCCATTTTCACTCCAATATCAGTAAATGTTGCAACAATCCTACCGACTTTTTGTGTTCCGCTTTAACTTTCTGACAGGTAGTCATATGGAGATAAACTTCGCATGTCCTTCTTCATTCCAGGCCACCAATAGGCTTTCTCCATATATTGATACAAATCCTTTCTCCTGGATGAATAGCATACTTACTTTTATGTGCTTCTTCTACAATCTTACCCTTCAGTTGCTACTCATCAGGCACACAAAAGTGATCTCGGAAATATATCACTCCCGTCTCATCGTACCAGAAATCACTGCCTTGCCACTTAAGTTCTTTATCCATGAAAAGTTGAAACTCCGCAATGTTTTGTTGTGCTATGATGATTTCTTGCCTTAGATTTTGTATCAATTTCAGATTGCTGATATAAATCCTCCCTTCTTGTACCTTAGTCCTCCTATCCAACACCTATTGGACTGCTTGAATCTCTTGAATTCTTAATCTGCCCATTGTGACTTTATGACCCAGGGCATCAGCAACAATATTAGCCCTCCCTGGGTGGTAGTTAATAAGACAACGATATTCTTCCAATAATTCCATCCATCTTTCCTGCCTCAGATTCAAGTCCTTCTGGGTAAAAATATATTTCAGACTCTTGTTGTCATTGAACACCTCATACTCGTCTCCATTCAAGTCAACCATAATTTCTTTAATGCAAACACAATGGCAACCATCTCCAAATCATGCATCGAATAATTGACTTCGTAAGGCTTCAACTTCCAAGAGGCATAAGCTATTACCTTCCTATCTTGTATCAATACTGCTCCCAAACCTTCCTTGGAAGGATCAGTATAGAAAGCGTACGATTTATCTTTTTCTAGCAAACTCAACATTGGAGCCGTCATTAACCTCTGCTTTAGCTCTTAGAAACTCTTCTCGTATTTCTCACTCTAGACAAAGGGCACATCATTTCTCAATAATTGGGTCATAGGTGATGCTAGTGTTGAGAACCCTTTAATAAATCGCCAGTAATAGCCAGCCAACCCCAAGATGCTTCTGATCTCGATGATGTTCTCTAGCTGCTTCCAATTTGAAACTACTTCAACCTTTGCTGGGTCCACTTTAATTCTATCCTTGGTTACCACATGGCCAAGAAATAACATATTATCCAGCCAAAATTCGCACTTGCTAAATTTGGCATAAAGCTTGTGCTCTCTCAGCTTTTCCAATATCAGTTTTAGATGCTCGGCATGATCTTCTAGACTCTTGGAATATATAAGTATATTGTCGATGAATACCACCACAAATTTATCCAAGTATGGTTAGACAACATGATGCATCATATCCATAAACACTGTCAGTGCATTAGTCACTCCAAAACGTATCACACTCGCAGTGACTATATTTAGTGTTGAAAGCCATTTTGGGATTATCCTTCTCCTTAATCCATACTTGATAGTATCCCTACCTCAAATCCGATTTGGAGAAACAATTGGAGTCTTGCAACTGATCAAATAGCTCATCAATTAAAGGCAGGGGATATTTGTTCTTGATGGTCAAATTATTCAACCCTCGATAGTCGATGCACCATATCAAGGTCCTATCCTTCTTCTTCACAAATAGCACTAGAGCTCCCCAAGGTGATGTGCTCGGTCTTATGTAACCTTCCTTCACTAGTTCTTCTAGGTGCTCCTTTAGTTCCTTCATTTATGTCGGTGCCATCCGATTTGGGATTTGGGATATAGGTTCCGCTCCTAGAATTAGATCTATGACTCAACTTCTCAAGTAGGGGGAAGAGAAGTAAGTTCTGTGGGAAACACATTAGGAAAATCTTTTACCATTTTAGTATTTTCTAGGGTGCCCTAATCATTTAGCTTATTTATCACGTAAGCTAAATATCTTTGGCATCCTTGCTTTAGCAATTTTTGAGCTTTTGCTCCAGCTATCAAAAACTTAAATTCTTTTGCTCACTTGCCGTTAAATTCCAACACACCACAACTAGGTCTAATGAACTGGATAGACTTATTCTTACAATCTACTGTAGCTCCATGCTTAGCCAGCCAATCCATACCCAAAATTAGGTCGTAGTCATCAATAGCTAAGACTATCAAGTCTCCCTCCAAGCTATCTTTCCCCACTTCAATCTTACAACTCTGCACATACCAATCTGCTTACATTATTTTTCCCAAGGGCGTACTTACCAACAAGGTAAAAGGTAGTTCTACTCCACCTAAATAATATGCATAATTCTTCTTTAGATAGGAATGGGTGGATCCAGGGTCTATTAATGCATTAACTAAACGACATTGGATAGTAAACGTACCTTCCACTATTACTGCATTTGCTCCAAATTCCTCTCAGTTAAGAGCAAAACCTTTGCTTTCACTTGCGACTTCTGAGTTCCACTTCCGGAGGCTCCCGCGGTATTAGTTCGATTGGCTCTCGCAATCGAGGCCTGGTTTCCTTGCCCAATTCGAAGAAGTTTTGGGCAGGCATTTTGAAGGTGCGTCAGATCTCTACAACTGTAGCATTTCTTTTCAGCTCCTTAGACCAGTAGTTCTTCTCTGCATGAAGCTTCTTCCCACAATGTCGGCATGATGGGAGATTTTGCATAGGACTAGTCGGTGCCGTACGTGCTTTCTTTCCTCGGTTCTACCATTGCTAATGGGCAAGATGCTTATTAGCTTGCTTCCTTTGAAAGGGTCTCGGTGGTTACCTTAGCGGCAAGAACGGTTTTGGTACCATCCTGCTTCGGTCCTTATTCTCGGTTTGGGTTGCTACATGTACCGCCCCAGAATATGTCGTTGGTGGAGAAAGTGCCAAAGCCCTTCTCAGCTGCTACCTCAATCCCTTGACAAACTATGTAGTTTGGTTTTGTTCAGTATCTACCAGATTTTTACAATACTTTGACAATTGAGTAAAATGAGAAGTATACCGAGCCACAATTTTGCTCCCTTGCTTCAAATTCTGAAACTCGTCTTCCATTTTCTCCACTATCCACCAAGAGATATACTTGTTAGGTATCTCTCACGTATCGTATACGGCGCAGCGGAAGAATAGAATGAGATACCATCCCAGAATCCGCATATGTGTGGAAAACAAGACATAAAGATAACAAATGTAACAGCCTTTTACCTTTCTTTGTCCAAAGAACAAAAATTTTTCTTCTTCAAGTCGAGGCGTGATCCAGCAATTCTCTTGATCAAATGCAATGAGAGTTAAATGTCTAACCACTATAATCATAGTATGTGATTATCTCTAACAGTAATCCACACAGAGAAATACTTAAGCACCAAAATTTCCTGTGCTAGCAGAAAAAGATGGCGGCTAGGGTTTCTCAAGAACAATCGTGAGAGAGAGAAAAGAGAAATTGTGTGCCTTAGGGTTTGGAGTTATTTCCATGTCTTACACAAAATCAGCTAGGGTTTTGAGTGTATCTTTATATCACATAAAAATCTTGTTGAAAAATCCTCCATCCCGAAATTCTAAAATAGTTAGAAATCCATAATTGTAATTGGAAACATCAAATTCTCACAATTATAATTTGGACCATAAATTATAACTAATTATAATTTGTCCATAACAACTTCTCTTTCTCTCAATTAATCCCACTATGTTATGAAATAACATCTTGAGTATATAATCCTCTATTATGTATGACCTATTAGGTTTCCCGGTCAATTGGTAGCGAACATGAATTAATCCAAACGTCTTTGAGATTAATAATCCATACTTAATTAGTATTAATCCTATTAATTCTAATCAGAATTGGTTTATTAATTCATTAATTAATAAACCCATATTCCCAAATCATGAACGGTATCTAGCAACACATTATGACCACCAAAGAATTTAGGAAGTCAAGTGGCTTGACATGAACCCTTTAATAACAAACTTCAGTGCAATTAACTCATTTCACCATACAATATCTCATTCGGTTTGGTGTATAGAATTAGTGCCTACTCCCTTCAGAATTAATTCTGGCCCGAATACAATAGTACTTGTACTAAGAATCCACTACTCTATATGTGTATCAATTAGAACTATTTTCAGTGCACAATTGCGTTGGCCAAGTACTTCTCGAGTAGTAATTCCTACAAGTGACCGTGAGATATTCGCCCTTATTATTAGGAGTGGTGAATCCTTTATTGACCCTCTCAACTACTTTCGTTTATCTCACAATATACCCAATAGCCACCCCATAGGCGGCCCTCGATTGAGCTCCGGAGATTGGAATCAAAGTACAATGCTTAGCAAACAAAGTATCTTGGAGATCTCAAGTCTAAAAATACTTGCACATTTGCTATATTGAGATTATATCACTGGTAATAAATAGTTATCCATGTGATTATCTCAAAGCTAGGTCATTCAATGAACTTATTCCATTAATAAGCATCCATGTGTTAACTTTGAGAATCTCAATACTCACGTATATGAGAATCACCGCCTGATCAAATTAGGAAGTCTAACACATGCTAGTCTTAACGCATTAATGATGTCCTGTCTCATTAATACTACACTATACAGTGTAGTAAGAATCTCATATCATGATCTCTATCTTGATTTCCTTAACACAGTGTTATACTAGGGACTTTATCGAACAGTTATATTACTTAAAAGTAAACAAAAGAAACTGTAAGATAAATAATGCATTTTATTAAAATAAAATGTGTCATATACAATGTACAAGTGATTGCCTCTAGGGCACAACACTAACAATATTCTACTCTGAATGCCTCCACAAAATTAGCCCACGTCCAGTCTTGATCCATTAGTTCCCAGTCTTTTTAGACTTGCTTCCACCATGCCCAAGCTGGGCCTCTCAGCCTTAATGCGGCAAATTTGACCATTCACTTCTCATTGTATTGAAGTGTAGCAAAGATATCCTCGATCTACTCTACCCACTATTCCGCTTTCTGATCTTGTTCGGCTTCTCCAAAGAAGGTGGGAGGTTGGAATATCAGAAACCTCTCCAAAGCTTCATTTTCCCTCTTCGGGTTCTTTCGTTCTCATAAGGTTTGCAATATCTCGGTCATCTTATGAAATGCTCACCCCATGGTCACATTTGTAAGCTCCTCAGACCCCACTTCCTGCTCAGGGTCATTCTTATTCCCTTGATTTGGTAAGAAAAGTTGAGTTGCATCATATTCGAAAGTCACATATTCTACTTCAAGAACCCTTCTGATGGTTGCTACTACGCAATACTTTGGTGCCATTCCATACATCGCCTCCAAATAATGAGTTATACATAAAAGTTCAAAATATTTAAACCGAGCATGCATTCACATTTAGACTTTAGTAAAAGTAAATTAGATGCAAGTTTTGTAAAAATAATTGCATTTTTTTTTTTAAATTGGAGTACACCAATGTACTATTATTTGTATAAATTTTGAAATAAAGCATTAAACATGAATGACCCCTAACACAAGAGTTTATTGAAAGCAGTAAATAATATCTTCCTAAACATGAAAAAAAAAAGCTTTTCCCCTAATCATCATCAAAATCCTCAGTATCGGCATCATACAACCAACCCCTAGTATTCCTAGAAAGGTCTATCCCTACTCCATTCACAAATCCATAGTCCATAGGTTCCTTCCCAGTTCTCCTAGAACTCTCCAAGTTTCAACATGGTTGGGTGGGGGTACCAAAAAATTCTTGGTGGAGATTTATAGTCTATCTCCCCCAGATCATCACTATTAGCAGTTAAGTCAATCAAGGGGTTAGGTGGGTTTGGCACGTACTCCATATCAATATCCTCATCCTCACTATCAGTGACCAAATCTATTACAGGTATAAGGGGTGGCTTAATTATTTGAACCTTATTGTCATTGCTTTCTTCCAAAGGTATAACTGGTTGAGGTATGGGTTGCGGTGCAGGTTGTGGCACTAGTAAGTCTTCCGAGTAGATAAGGATTAATGGATGCCATTGCTGGCCCTTTCTTGTAGTTCTATAAATTCGAACCATCCTACAACATAAACAACCCACGTTAGTCAAAAGATTCTAATCTTAATGAAATAAATTAAATACTATCAATAATTGCCTAAACCTTGTCTCTGATACCACTTATAACACCTCACTATCTATGTATCCTATTAGGGCTAGGGACGTCGCCCCCTCCATAGGACAAGGGATTTTTATAACCAGGACTCACAAAAGAAATGAAAAAAATTATTTAAATTTTAACTTATTACAACTCAAACAACACATGAACAATTTCCAAAATAATAAATGTTGACAGAAGTCTCCCAAAATGAAATACATAAAAAAAGAAATAAGTTTTCAAAATAAAGACAATCTCTGATCAATAACCTTTATAATAGGATCGACCTAAAAGTATGGTATAAAATGTGGTGAGACATAAACCTTAGTAACCCCATGTGTACTTTGAGTACTTCAGGTAAAATAGTTCATGTATGCATGTAGAGAGATTTTCAGAAAAGTAAAGTGCTGGCAAGTCCTAAATAAATTTCACAAGTAAGGAGTGGTGTTTTCCTTTCACAGGCCATACATGTATACAATAAAATCAACCACTCAAAAGAAGTAGCCATGACACCACACTTTATGCACCATGACCAAAGAATGTTCAGGATGCCACATTTTGTGCATATTGACACAAGGTAGGTGTACGACCTACCATGTGAGAACTCCTCCATCTCTTCACCCAAATTTACCGGTTGTCCATTCCAAAAATACACAGTCCACTTAACTATACTTGTCAACTCGGATCAATACGATCTACATGACTAGCATCCTATCCAGGGAGGACACACCCCTCAGAGATGGCCACATCCTGAGAGACTTTTCATAACCCTTCAAAGACTGGTCCTAGTAGCCTACTCTTATTGAGTACTCAATGTTGTATTTATCCCTTTTGGGAAAAGAATGACCAACCAATGTGTTTTCTTTGAAATAACAATTATGGTTTATAGAATTCTTATCAAAGTTGGCTAATAGAAAAAGTTTAGCATTTTGTGTAAAATTGCTTGTTCAACTTGAAATTGTTTGATCAATCGGAAAAGAAAAGGAAAATTGGTCCATAATTGCATCTATAGTACATTTTCCCGTATACATCATATTTGACTTGCCAAGGTGACTTTGATCTTCAAATAGCTTTATGCAAGGACTTACCTGATCTCTTGCTTTTCCAGAGTACAACAGCCTTCCAAGATAGTTCAAGGCAACCTAACCCTACTTGGGATAAATATAGGGCATAAGTCTCAATATCTGAATAACAATTGCTTAAATAAATAACTTTTAGCCTAACATGCTTAGGCTCAAGTAGTTACAACATCTAATTATGACAATAATACCTCAAGCTTTAACATTAGTTGATAAAGCATTTTATAGAATAAGATTAATTAATAAATTAAAATAAATAGGTGTTATAAATAATAAAGTATAGTATTAACTATTTATTAACAAATAATAAATAATGAGTAACATTAATAATAAATAAAATTAGCACTAAACAATAAGTAAAATTATTACAAATAATAAGTAATATTAATAATAGATTATAAATGATTTTAATAATAAAAAATAAATAAATAATATTAATAATAAATAAATTACTCCAATAATAATTAGCACTAATATTTTTTATTATAAATAGTATATATATATATATATATATATATATATAAGTGTAAACAAAGTTTTAGTAAGGCTAACTAATAATAATATGCATATAAAAGGCATTTGGTATTAATTATTCTAATGTATTATTATTTATATTTAATAAAAATATTGCTAGTTATTTATCTAATAAAATAATAATATTTTAAGTAACTATTAATTTCAAAAATATTTAATGCTTACCAAAATTAGCAAATTAAATCAAATAATAATATTTATTATATTAATAATAACAATGATAGTAATAATAATACTAATAATAATAAAATTAGTTCTTACAATAATTTTCAATGACCATAGTGAATTACTAGAGAAAATTTATATACATATTCATACACACATGGATCCTACAAATAACATGTCGATTTATCCAAAAATAGACTTGTTTTAACATACATCACAACAAGGGTGATATTCTACTAGCCATAATATTATCTAGGGATTTATTGAAAAATAACATCATGAAGGCATACTCAACAATTGTAGTATAATGTCTATCATACATCAAAGCATCCATAAAGCTCGTAATCATAATGAACATACAATGATCTTAAAGAATAATCCATACTGCAATATTCATTCCAATCTTCTTGTCCTAAATTTGTTCCCCTCAGCCACATACATATCTCCTTCCCCACATTATTCAATCAACCCATTAAACCCATCATCTAAAAGCTTTGTATTTGAAAATTTAAGGAGAGGGTCATGAAAGAAATATTTGTTTTGATGATCGTTAGTTGAAGATATCGCCTTGTCCAATAAAGATCCTTGGGTGTTTAAGGAGTCTTTCCTTGATTGAAGTTGTTCAATAATGGCCATCAATGGTTTGCCCAAGAGAGAGAGAGAGAGAGAGAGAGAGAGAGAGAGAGAGAGAGATAGGTTAGGATGTAATGAAATGGTGATGAAGAGATGAAGAAGGTCTAAGGTGTTTAAATTTACCATCTTGATGTTCTTCTTGTTCTTAACCGAAAAGTGTGTTTGATCATAGTGGAAGATCAACTTTAGTATTTTTGGTGTTATCGAGTGGTCTATGAGTGAGTCCAGACCGAATCCTAGTTGGTGTGAGGGTTCTTGGAGTGATTTGGGATGAATAAGGATGATTGGAGGTTGAAGAAGTTTAGTGTATGTTTTTTGTGTTCTTGGTGTTTTTGAGAGGAAATTGAGAGAGAGTGTTTCGTGTGTGTCTTGTGAATGATGGCCAAATGGCTTAGTCCCTTTTGAAAAAATTGTTTTGCTTGAGGACTACAAAAAATTAATTGTGGGGGTGTTTGTCACACATGAAATAGTCACATTTTTATAGTCTTTTTCCTTAACTTTTTGGCATTCTTTTTATGCAATAATAAATGGTTTTCTATTCATATTGTGTTCTTTGGTGTTCCTAGGCCACTATGATGAAAATTGAGTAGAACTTGGACTTAAATGCTATGTGTTCATAGTAGGATCGATTTCTAGTTGTTTGGAAGCCTTGGAAGAAAATTTTTAGAGTTACATGAGTTTGCACGACTTGATGCACGACTATGCAAAATAGAGAAGTTTCTAGGAGACATGCATGAGAAGAGGCACACCCATGCATCGTCCCGTGCATAATAAGGGAGAATTTGTCAGCCCTTGAAGTTTGTCGAAATTAAGGATAAGTTTGCTTTGTAGGACCCATGACCAAGTTCACGACCATGCAATATACTATGCAGATGCACGGCTACCTTGCACCACCATTGTAACACCCTGCTACCTACGAACCCAAAAAGGGCAGTAATGTCAACCCCGTCCAAAGGACCAATGGTCTTTATAATGAGGTACAAAAGAAACAGCTAATAAAATGAATGAAATAATTTTATTACAACTGAATCCAAAACTTATACTAGTCTGAAAATCGAAATATACAACTGTCTCTCAAAAGAAATACAAAAGCAAAAGTAAAACAAGCTTCAATCTCTAGAATATCCATCTGCTAAGAAATATTTTTGCCTTGAAAACGTGATATAAATAGCGTGAGATTTGCTTCTTAGTAAGTCTCGTGTGTGCACATGACACTTTAAATATTGCATGTATGCAGGTTTACCAATAATCACAAAAGATGTTTGCAAGTCAATTTCATCATTAACCAGTCACTGAGTGAAACAATATAAAACATATCCAAAATAATTCTTAGAAAACCAACCACTCATCAATATAAAAACAATCATAAAGGGATAAAATGATTCAATATAATAATGTCCATATCATGAATTCCGTCATGATAGCTTTTTAGTGTAACCGTTCACCACTAGGCAGCGGGTGATCCGGCCACTAGGGTTGTAATACCCCACTACCTATGTACCCTATTGGGTTGGGGATGTTGCCCTATTCACAGGATAAGAGGTCTTTATAACTAGGACTCACAAAAGAAATGAAAAAAATAATCCAAATCAAAACTTATTACAACTCAAATAATACATGAACAATTCCCAAAAGTAAATAAATGTCTGCTAAAGTCTCTCAAATGAAATACATAGGAAAAGAAATAAGTCATCAAAACAAAAGTAATCTCTAATCAGTAACCTTTACAGCAGGACCGACCTGAAAGCATGGTATAAAAGGTGTTGAGACATAAATCTCAGTAAGCACGTGTGTACTTTGAGTGTTTAAGGTAAAATAGTTCATGTATGCAGAATGAGAAATTATCATAAAGAAAGTGCTGGCAAGCCTCAAATAAATTTCACTGATGAAGAGTGGTGTTTTCCTTCCAAAAGCCATACATGTATACAATAAAAGCAACCATTCAAAAGAGGCAGCCATGGCATCACACATTGTGCACCATGACAAAAGAATGTTTAGGATGCCACACATTGTGCAAATTGACACAAGGTAGGTGTACGGCCTACCAGGTAAGATACTCCTCTATTTCTACACCTAAACTTACCAGTTGTCCATTCCGAAAATATATAGTCTACTGGACAGAACTTGCTAGCTCGGACCGGTACGACCTACAGGACTGGCATCCTATTCGGGAAAGACTCACCCCTCAGAGGTGGCCACCTACTAAGAGACTTACCCAAATGATAGGGCCGAAATTAATCATATTTTTCCTAGTTATGACTAATTTCGTGTTCAATAACTAGTCATATTTTTTCTTTTTTCGTGTTCAATATTTTGTGATACATTTTGTTCAATAATTAGTCATATTCTTTCATATTTGAGATTTTACCCTTGGAATGGTATTTTCTGCATTATTTCAGATTTTAGGGGTAAAACAAGACAAAAACGTCGCAAAACAGAATACAGGCAGCGCCGGCCAGGATGGGGGAACCGGTGCCGGCCACATGCTGCTGGCATGCACTTCAAAGCGACAAAAAAGCAAGTGAAACAGAGCTTAACAAAACTAAACTAGCACTGGCTAGGAGGCTAGAGGTGGCGTCGGCTACATTCTGAAAGGGTTGTGCAAAAATCAAGAAAAAAATTGGCAAAAAATTGGAGAAACAGAACACAACTGGCACTGGTTGTGAGGCTGTAGGCAGGGATGGCTGTGCCCTAATGTTAAGGCGGTGCCTCGATTTTCGTAGGCATTTTTTTGGCAATCTGTAGAGTTTTAGAATTTTTCTACTTCTAATCGGCCAAAAACTTTACAGCAACGTATTTAGGCACTTCCTAAGCCTATAAATAGAGGGAAAACATAAGAGAAAATGAGAGAATTCATAGATCTAAATAGAAAATCACTCAAATCGAGGAGGAATTCTACTAAATAAAGGAGTATTGTGCAAGGAGGTCTACAAAGGAAGAAGAAAGAGGCTTGTCTATGAGTGCTTTCTTTTACTTTTTTTTTCTTTTTTTTGAACAATGATGTATTAATTGTTTTATTGTAATTTGACATTATTTTAGGTATTCATGATTTTTAGAGTTACTTTGATCTTTTGATTAATTGATTATTATTCTTGGTGTTCAATTACTTGTGCTTATTACGAGATTGGTTAATTGTTTCTTTCCATTAACTTGTTTGAAAAAGAGGTTGATGGTAGTTTCAATTCATTAATTTCATTTTTGTTGTTTCTTAACTTGCTTGGAAAAGAGGTTAATTGCTATGAACTAGGTAATTGAATGTTAATTGATGTCTGCCAGAATATGGATTCATTGGTTAATTTCATGTTTTAAGTTTACCAAAATATAGAGATTTAATCAAGAATTGTGTTTAATACATCTTTTTGGTGAGTTAGTTGAGACAGAATATGTGGTGCTAATTTGTCTAGAAAATAATGATTTTATGGATTGAAAAAGAAGTGAATCTATCTTAATCCTTCATGATGCCAAGAGAATAATTAGTTATGATAATGATTGAGTACTTTAAGATCATTTTTGTCAAAATAATAGTTTAAGTTATATAATTCTCAATCCTTGAGATGTATATATTATTTTATTTTATTTTATTTTCCTTTTTATTTATTTTTTATTTTATTGAGTCGGTTAAATAATGAAAGAAAAGTGATTAATGCATACTTGTTCCTTGAGGATCGACACTCGTTTGAACCCTATACTATGCTTAAGGATGAGTACGCTTGTTCATATATGTCATTGGGGTTAATGTTTTAATTTAATGGGGATGTGCTTATTTTTATATGATTTTTATACCCAAATTTATACACATCACCTAACCCTTCAAAGACTAGTCCTAGTAGTCTATCCTTATTGAGTACTCAACGTTGTTTTCATCCTACTTGGGAAAAGAAAGATCATACAATGATTTTCTTTGAAATAGCAATTATGGTTTCCAAATTTCTTGTCAGAGTTGGTTTTTAGGAAAAGTTTAGCATTTTCTATAAAATTTCTTATTCAACTTTAAATGGTTTGCTTGACTGAAAAGAAAAGGAAAATTGTCCATAATTGCATTTACAGTACAAATTCTCGTATACATTGTGTTTGACTTGCCAAGGTAAGTTTGATCTTCAAATAGCTTTAAGCAGGAACTTACCTGATCTTTTGTTCTTCTCGAGTACAATAGCCTTCCAAGGTAATTCAAGGCAACCTAACCTCGCCTGGGGTAAATACATGGTATAAGTCCAATACCTAGACAACACTTGCCTTAAACAAATAATTCCTAGGTTCAACTAGCTACAACAACATCTAGCTAGGATAACAATGCCTTACGCTTTAACACTAGTTGATAAAGTATTTTATAAAATAAAACTAATTTGATAAGTTAAAATAAATAAGTGTTATAAATACATAATAAATTATAAATTATAATATTACCTATTTAGTAACAAATAATAAATAATGAGTAATATTAATAATAAATAAAATTAGTAATAAATAATGGGTACTATTCATAATAAATCCTAAATAGGTTTGCTAATAAATAATAAATAATATTATTACAAATAATTAGTAATATTAATAATGAATTATAAATAATTCTAATAATAAATAATAAATAATATTATTGCAAATAATAAGTAATATTAATAATAAATTATAAATAATTGTAATAATAAATAACAAATAAATTATTCTAATATAAATAATATTTGTGAGTATAAATGAAAGTTTTAGTAAGGCTAACTAATAATAATATGAATATAAAAGACATTTGAAATCAATTAATTCCAATATATTATTATTTATACTTAATAAAAATATTACTTTTTTATTTATCTAATAAATAATATTGTAAATTATCTTTAATTTCGAAACTACTTTTTGTTTTTTGAATTTAGTAAATTAAATTAGAAAACAATATTAATTATATTAATGATAGCAAGAATAATTCTAAAAATAATAAAAGTTGTTCTTACAATAATTTTATTGCTAGAGAAAGTCCATATTCATATTTATCCACTCATGGATTCAACAAATAACATGTCAATTTATCCAAAAATAGGCTTGAATTAACATACATCACAACAAGGATAATATCCTTCCAAGCATAATATTATCTAGGAATTTATTGAAAAATAACATCATGAAGACATAATCAACAAATGACGGTATAATGACTATCATACATCAAAATATCCATAAAACTCTTAATCATAATGAACATAATGTGATCCTAAAGCATAATCTATAAGTCACAATATTCATTTCAATTCTCATGTCTTAAATCAATCCCCTTTACCTACATACATATCTTCAACCCCACATTGTTCTACAAACCTATCAAATCCATCATCTAAGAGTCTTGAGTTTGAGAATTTAAAGAGGAGATTAAGAAACAAATACTTGATTTGATGAACGTTAGATGAAGGTATTGCCTTGCTTAATGGAGGTCCTTAAGTGTTTGAGAGTTCTTTCTTGGTTGAAGTTTGTCCACGAATTGCCATCGAAGTTTCAGCTACGAGAGAGAGAAAGAGAGAGAGAGAGAGAGAGAGAGAGAGAGAGAGAGAGAGAGGTTAGGATGATATTGAAATGGTGATGATGAGATGAAGAAGGTCCAAGGTGTTTGAAGTTACCTTCTTGATGTTCTACTTGTTCTTGACAGAAAATGTGTGTTTGATCCAAAAAGAAGATCAACTTTGGTGTTTTTGATATTATGGAGTGACCTATGAGGGAGTATGGACCGAATCCTAGTGGGTTTGAAGGTTCTTGGAGTGATTTGGGACGAATAGAGGTGATTGAGAGTTGAAGAAGTTTAGTGTGTGTTCTTGGTGTTTTTGAGAGAAATTTAGAGAGAGAATGATTTCGTGTGTGTGTGTGTGTGTGTGTGTGTGTGAATGATGGCCAAGCTTAGGGGGAGGCTTTCGGTTATCCAAGAAAAAGAGAGAGAGTTTCAACTTTTTCAAATTTCAAATTGAGAGAAAAGTGAAGATGTTTGAGGTAAAGGATTGAGTAATGGTGTTCGCTCTTTGAATTGTCCTTCAATGGTGTATGGTTGAACTAGCTATGATTTGATCTTGGAATGGAGTGTTGTTTCAGCCTTAGGTAGGCTGAAAATGGCTATGATATAGAAAAGAAATTTCTGGTTTTATAATCTAGCTAGGTGAGTGTTTTATGGAACAAAAATCTAGAATTTTATTTGAAGTTTGAATAATTTTGAATAGAGTGAAGATATGAGTGTTTTGTGGTATGTTACTGGAGTTCTAAAGATCAAGGTAGATAGAGAAGCCAAGGGGTTCTTTCCATGGCTACATTATGGATGAAGAAGTTTGATGAAGAAAATCGGACTTAAAATAGGATAGGCAAAGCTGGAAAATTTCTGGAATTTTAGCTAAAGAACTCTTAGGATTTGAAGTTGTTTTGTGCAGAATTTTTAGTCCTCTTTGGAATGGTTTTGCAGCTAGAATTTAGGAGTGATTGAAGATCCATTAATGGTGTTTTTCCAGTCACCATGTTGAAGAAGAAAGGAGAAAGTTTCAGCTGTTCTTGAGCACTAACGAATGGCTCCACGTTCATGTTCAAAGATTGCTTGCTTGCAGGAAAAAAAAAATTTCTGGTTTAATGTAGTTTGTGAAGCTGCGAAAATCCAAAGTGTTTCAGCTTTCATCTTCACACAAGATAGTTGGTTCTTTGCAAGAATTATTTAGAGAAAGGTGGCTGTAAATTTTGAAAACCAGTTATGAAGAAATTCTGAAAAATTTTCCAGATTTGAACAAAAACAAGAACAAGAAGGCAATAAAGTTCTTGAAGGAAAAACCATGGTGATTTAATTGAGAACCTCTTTCTATTTCTCCTTTACAATTTCGATCGACCTCCTATAAAAGGTGGTGAGACATAAATCTCAATAAGCCCGTGTGTACTTTGAGTATTTTAGGTAAAATAGTTCATGTATGCAAGTTGAGAAATTTTCATAAAGAAGTGCTGGGAAGCCTTAAATAAATTTCACAAATGAAGAGTGATGTTTTCCTTCCAAAAGCTATACAGGAATACAATAAAAGCAAACACTAAAAAAAGGTAGCCATGGTACCACGCTTAATGCACCATGACAAAAAAACGTTCAGGATGCCACACTTTGTGCATACTGACACAAGGTAGCTGTATAGCTTACCGAGTGAGATACTCATTCATCTCTACACCCAAACTTACCGGTTGTCCATTCTGAAAATACACAGTCCACTTGACTAACTTGTTAGCTCAGACCGGTACGACCTACAGGATTGGCATCCTATACGAGAAGGACTCACCTCTTAGAAGTGGCCACCTACTAAGAGACTTACCTTAACCCATCAAAGACTAGTCCTAGTAGCCTACTCTTGTTGAATACTCAATGTTATGTTCGTCCCACTATGGAAAAGAAAGGTCATATAATGATTCTCTTTGAAATAGCAATTATGGTTTTCAAAATTTTTGTCAATGTTAGTTTTTAATAAAAGTTTAGTATTTTGTATAAAATTGCTTGTTCAACTTTAAATAGTTTGCTTGACTTAAAGGAAAAGGAAAATTGTCCATAATTGCATTTATAGTACAAATTCTTGTATACATTGTGTTTGACTTGCCAAGGTAACTTTGATCTTCAAACAGCTTTATGCAGGAACTTACCTGATCTTTTGTTCTTCTCGGGTACAATAACCTTCCAAGGTAATTCAAGTCAACTTAACCCTGCCTAGGATAAATATAGGGTATAAGTCCAATATCCAAACAACACTTGCCTTAAACAAATAACTCCTAGGTTCAACTATCTACAACATCTAGATATGACAACAATGCCTAACACTAGTTGATAAAGTATTTTATAAAATAAAATTAATTTGATAAGTTAAAATAAATAGGTGTTATAAATAAATTATAATATTACCTATTTATTAACAAATAATAAATAATAAGTAATATTAATAATACATAAAATTAGTAATAAATAATGGGTAATATTAATAATAAATCCTATATAATATTGGTAATAAATAATAAATAATAATATTACAAATAATAAGTAATATTAATAATAAATTATAAATAATTTTAATAATAAATAAAATTAATAATAAATTAATTATTCTAATATAAAAAATATTTGTGAGTATAAACGAAAGTTTTAGTAGGGCTAACTAATAATAATATGAATATAAAAGATAATTCATATCAATTAATTCCAATATATTATTATTTATACTTAATAAAAATACTACTATTTATTTATCTAATAAATAATAATATTTTAAATAATCTTTAATTTCAAAACTACTTAGTGTTTTTCAAATTTAGTAAATTAAATTTGATAACAATATTAATTATATTAATGATAGCAAGAATAATTCTACCCAAAAAAAAAAAAGTAGTTTTTAGAATAATTTTATTGCTAGAGAAAATCCATATTCATAGTCATCCACTCATGGAATCAACAAATAACATGTCGATTTATCCAAAAATACACTTGAATTAACATACATCACAACAAGAATGATATCCTACTAGGCATTATATTATCTAGGGATTTATTGAAAAATAACATCATGAAGACATAATCAACAATGATGGTATAATGACTATCATACATTGAAACATCCATAGAGCTCTTAATCGTAATGAACATAATGTGATCCTAAAGCATAATCCATAAGTCACAACATTCATTCCAACTCTCATGTGTTAAATCCATTACTTTTACCCACATACATATCTTCACATTATTCTACCAACCTATCAAATCCATTATCTAAGAGTCTTGAGTTTGAGAATTTAAAGAGGAGATCAAGAAACAAATACTTGATTTGATGAACGTTAGATAAAGGTATCGCCTTGCTTAATGGAGGTCCTTGAGTGCTTGAGAGTCCTTCTTTCATTGAAGTTTGTCCAAGAATGGCCATCCAAGTTTCGGCCAAGAGAGAGAGAGAAAGAGAGAAAAAAAAAGGTTGTTTGGATGATATTGAAATGGTGTTGATGAGTTGAAGAAGGTCCATGGTGTTTAAAGTTACCTTCTTGATATACTTCTTGTTCTTGATCGAAAAGGTGTGTTTGATCTGAATGAAATATTAACTTTGGTGTTTTTGGTGTTATGGAGTGGCCTATGAGGTAGTATGGACCAAATCCTAGTTGGTTTGAAGGTTCTTGGAGTGATTTGCGATGAATACAGTGATTGAGGGTTGAAGAAGCTTAGTTGGTGTTCTTGGTGTCCTTGAGAGAAATTGAGAGAGTGTGTGATTTTGTATGTGTGTGTGAATGAAGGCCGAATGGCCTAGCTTAAAGGGAGGCTTTCCGTTATCCAAGAAGGAGAGAGAGAGTTTCAGCTTTTTCAAATTTCAAATTGAGAGGAAAGTGGAGATGTTTGAGGTAAAGGATTGAGTATGGCTGAACTAGTAATGATTTGATCATGGAATAGAGAGTTGTTTCAGCTTTGGGCTGGCCAAAAATGGCTTTGATATAGCCGAGAAATTTTTGGTTTTATTATCTTTCTAGGTGAGTGTTTAATGGAACAAAAATCTAGAATTTAATTTGAAGTTTGAATAATTTTGAATGGAGTGAAGATAGGAGTGTTTTGAGGTACGTTAATGGAGTCCTAATTATCAAGGTAGATGGAGAAGCCAAGGGGTTCTGTCCATAGCTGCATATTTATCTTTCCTACCTTTTATGTGTTTAAAAGGTTTAGGGAGTGATGAACTACTGGTTTGATAGAGAGAATAAAATAGGTTTAGTGGTTTTGTAGTATTGAAGAGTTTTGCCTAGTTTTGGTTACTTGAACAAACCAACAAGAAAATGGCAGTTTTGCCTCTCCTATATTGGCCGAAAATGAGCAATGTTTAGGAGGAGATTATGGCTGTATTTTGGGTTCTAAAGTTAGCCGAAAATGAGAGAAATATGAGAGAAGATTGAAGACTGAAATTTGCTCTTGTTTTGGTAGAAAATGAGAAGGAAAAGGGTAGTCTTGTGCGTGTTGTGTTTCGGCTAAACAAGAAGAGAGTTTGTGTGCATTTAGGGCATAGGATTTTCATGTATGTGTGAGCATGTATTGACCAAAATAATGAAGAAAGAAGAAGGGAAAATTCTAGTATTGTTTACCAAATAAAATCTGATTTGTTCAAGCTATTTGGGATAGACTTATCCGATATTTTGGAGAGTTTGATGTGAGCTAGATTACCTCCCAAGGTGGCGGCCACACTAGATAATTTTCCAGAAAATAAGGTAATTTTCCAAGAAATAATTTAATTGATACACTAAATTACTTTAAACAAATTTAAGTAATTATAAGATATATATATATATATATATATATATATAAAGATAAAAATCTAGTTTTCCATAAAGATAAAGATGGAATTTTTATCCCATCTCCATATTTTCAAAATTCCTAAAATCCTAAGAGATAATTGCTTAAATTAAAATCAGCATTATCTTTTTATTTCCATTAAAACTCTTTCAATAAAATTAAAATGTGGAGATTTATATCCTATAAAGGTGGCAGGCAATATTTAAGCAAACAATATATATATATATATATATATATATATATATCTTATCTTAATCTTTTAAAGAATTTTATGTATTGCAAAATCTGAATTTTATATATCTATGTGTGTGTGTGTGTATAATATATAAAATTCAGATTTTGCAATACTTAAAATTCTTTACAAGATTAAGATAAGATATTAAAACTAAGTGATAATAGAAATTTAATTTATATTTAATTCTTGTCCTTATAAAAGAATTTCTGTTATTTATAAAATATACCTAAGATAATCACTCTTCTAGATTTTAAGAGTTGGAAGCTCCAAGATGATGGCTAACCTAGGGAGTTTCGGCCATTGTATAGAGCAAGTAAGGAAAAGATAATAAATTAAGTGAAAGAAATAAAATGATTTGCAAGAGTTGGGATTTGAACTCAAGTCACTAAGAGATAACCACCAAGCCTCAACCACTACACCGCAACTATTCTTGTTCAAATATTCTTCTAACAAATTCCCCTAAATCCCATTCAACTTACTTCATTCCATTCTAATAAATTCTAGTCAATATAATAAAAGCTCAACCAACATAGCTATATCCAAATAAAAAAATTCATGTAATAACAAACTTATAGATCACACATACTCATAAAATTGGTCTAAATTATCAATTGCAATATGGAATGCTATGCCAACTAAGGGTGGTTTTCATCGGGTATCACATCCTCTCCCCCTTAAAATAATTTCATCCCGAAATTCAGAGCGTCGTACCTTTAGAGCAAATAAGGGTATTTCCTTTTCAGCTATTCGTTTGTTTCTCACATTGCATCTTGAGTACCGTGATGTTCCCACATAATCTTTGCCATGGGTATCTGTTTATTCTGCAATATTTAGACACTACGATCCAAAATCTTAACTAGTCTCTCGACATAGCTTAGATCAGGCTGCAGTATTAGCAGATCTTCATTTAGAGCATGAACCGAATCAGGGTTGTATTTTTTTTCAACTGGGACACATGGAAAATATCATGAATTCCTGATAATCCTTCTGGCATGTGCAATGGTTATGCTACAAGCCTTATCTTTTCAATTACTAGAAATGGTCCTAAATAACTAGGACTCAACTTCCCTCCTTTAAAGTGCTTCAGAATCCCTCTACTAGGCGTTATCTTCAAAAAAGTCTGATCTCCCACTTGGAACTCCAATTCTTTCCTTCTGTTATCTGCGTAGCTTTTTTGTTAACTCTGAGCTTCCCTTAATCTTTCTCTTATCAGTTTTACTTTATTTGCCATTTCTTCTGTATTCACTTTACCAGACTTGTTGATTGGCCATCTTCTGTCCAACCCCAATACAATGGTACTTGACATTTCTATCCGTAAAATGCCTTATAGGGTGCCATTCCAATTGACACTTGATGACTGTTGTTATATGCTAACTCATCATAAGGCATACAATTAAACCACTTGTCACCAAAGTCCAATACGTAAGCTCTATGCATATCCTCCAATATCTAAATAACTCTTTCAGACTGTCTATCGGTTTGTGGATGAGCAGAAGTGCTAAGCTTCAGAGTTGTTCCCACCGACTCCTAAAACTTAGTCCAAAATCTTGAAATGAATCTGGGATCCATATCGGACATGATGCTCGTTGGTATCTCATGCAATCTAACAACTTCTTGAATATAAGTTTTGACCAACTTTTCCATTGAATCCTTAACATTTACTGGTATGAAATGCGCAGTCTTGCTCAAATGTCAACTACTACCTAGACGGCATCCTGGAAACTCTTCGACATAAGCAATCCAGTAACAAAGTCCATAGTCACCTCTTTCTACATCTACGCCAGCTGCCTTCTTGTGCTTTATCTTCACTTTCTGACATGTCAAGAAAGTTGAAATGTATTGCTACACATCACTCTTCATCCTCGGCCACAAGTATGCCAATTGGCCACCATTGATTAACAAACCAATAGGAAAACACAATTTGAGGTCAACCATCATGGGTGGTTCATGCTCTACATCATCTCCGCTCAAAAACTATCCACCCCAGGTTTCGTCTCCGAATCAGATAAAGATGAGTTTGCTAAGGGAACTGGATCAGGTGTTCTAGCACTCCCGGGGCCCCACATGAAAGGCTAGTCTCGGGTCACAACTATCAATCTTCAATCCTGGTAGTTATTCCTACTACAGATTGTCTTCCTACGGATTCAGTCCATTTTTCTACAACTACCTTTCCTAAAGGATTTGGATGTTTGGCAAAGTACTTGTTACTTAATTCTAAATCCTAGCTTCTTCCTATTTTCATGCCTAGTTCTAAGTATTTTCTGCTAAATGTATCTATGTTTAGCAAATCTTTATCTACTTGAAGTTGTTCAAGATCCTTCATAGCTTGATCTTGTAATTTTGTTTGTCCTCTATAAGGGTCATAACCTAAGATTATTTATCTAATTTGACTAGTTATAATCTGAGAATTCTCAATTAAATCTATTATTCTTTGATAAGATTGTGGATATATAGTTCTCCAATCTCAAAATAGTTTTTCATAGGTCCTAACAGATTTTCTATGAAATTGGATACTTCTTCAGCTGCCATTGTATAATTACATCTCTGTAATCCATTAAGTGCATCAGCTTCCCAACTATCTATTACATCATCCTAATTGTGTGGGTGAAAAGATGTCATTATCAATTCACTACCAGCTTTATGTTGAGGTGGTAAATTATAAATTACCCCTGGGGGTTGTTAGAGTCCAATTCTTCTATTACCATAATAAGGTTCATAACCTCCTCCTACTATTGGTAAGATCCTCAAAGGTTCTCTTTTTGGTAACTGTATAGTAGTTGATTGAGGCACATCATACATTGGCGATGCCTCACTAACACCACTAGTTTGATTGGTACTATGGTTCATATTTAACCAAGTTTCAAACTTGGAATTGTCTACATTCTCACAATTTTCTAAGTTTATTATCGAATCATCATCTATAATCCTTTCTTGTGTATTCTAATGATACACAGTAGGGTAATCTGTCCTAAGTCCAAGTATTCTTAAATGCCAATTAGCCTCATTTACATCTGGCTTTTCTTTAAAATGTTGTTGCCAGTCATATCCTAGGAGTACTAATTCTAATGTTTCATGAGGTAGGAATGTCCTATAGATTGCGACATCGTACTGATTCATGATGTACTACCTATTCCACCTATCCTGATTTTTGTGGTGTTATCATCATCAGTGATTAAATATTTGAGAAAGATCCCTGGAACTATCCTTTTTCTTTTTTCTAATTGTATAGGTATAAACTTATTATTGCTAACAATAACCTTTATTTGGTTTTTATAGTCAAAATCTATTATTTCAGGCATTTCTATTTCAACCGCATTTTTCTGCACTGTTTTTGATGGAATAATTGGGTTAGATAAGAGATTAAGTTCTCTACTTAAAGGAGAGCTCATTATTGTATGTGCCCATTTGAAAAAGGTTTCCTTACTACCTTCCCCTATTATTCTACCATGGAGATTCTTGATGAAATTCAAACCTATTATTAATTGATGATTCATGGGTGATACCTATGTTGTTGGTAAGAAATATTTTTTACTATTAAATTTGATAGTGCAATCTACTAATCTTTCATCCATTTTCCTAGTATTTCCTACTGTGTCTATTATAGTAGAACCTATTTCTCATTTTCTAAGGTATTTTATAGGTACTAAATCTTTATGGATAAGACATGTAGTTGCACTAATATCAGTTAATCCTGATAATGTTTTGGTATGTTTATCAGAGAATTCTATAGTACAAATAGTGTTGAGCAAGTTATTTGTCCTATATGTTCCTAATACTAAATTTTGCTCATTTTTGTAGGGATCAAGACCCATTTCAAGACTATTTTGTTCTTCTATTATAATGCCCTTTTGTTTACTATCTTTTTTAGTTTTACATATATAATCTCAAAGGCTTTCTTCCAAAGAATCAATGTATTTCTGCATTTTACTATAGTGTTAAGATGTAAAACTATGTGTTGGGCTGTTCTTCGCAATAAGGTATAGACTATGGGTACTTGTCATACAAGTAAAAATGAGTTTTTAATCATTTGATGGAACAGGGCATTTCATCAAGGTAGGACTATTATGCCACGAGTTCTAATGAGGAATGGTTTACATTGAATTAGTGAGTAGTTTACTCACATCATTGGCATAAGCATATTTTGAATACGTAAAACTGAACCTGTAGTAATGGTCTCTCTTAAAGTACTATAATTATAGAGACTAGATTATTATTGCTATAGTGTGGATGGATACCTTCATACATGAGTATGAGTTGGTGGTCTAGTGAAGCTAGGGTTTTATACTTTGATGTATGTTGGGTGAGATTTCTTTTGTGAGATCAATATCCTTGTATGTTGGGTGAGATTTTTTTTGTAAGATCAATATCCTTGGATGTTGGATGTTTTACTCTAGTTAGTTAAGATGGACTCATGCAACAGAGTTTCTATGCATCACATAGTGAAGTTAAATAACCCCATTGTGATTGTCTAGGATAATCTAATAATCCAAGGCCCTGAGAACATGATAAGCAAGTACATTCAAGGAAATCATGGATTGTCAGACTAGAGATCTAAGGATGGTAGATGTCTTTGAGATGGGTGTTAGTACATTTATCCTATTTAGTTGATGGGAGAAACATAGAGGGGTATTTTTGTCATTTCACTTGTAGGTCAGAGACATTACTTTAGCAATATTATTCTTGGGGTCAATATTTCCATATGGTGCTAAATAGAAATATTTAAAATGGTAAAATGCAACTATTTAATAGTAAGAGCATTTTGGATATTTTAGTAGCTATGAATAATATCTCTTGGTCCCCGAAGTAGCTCAAGTTACCTTTGTATTGTTTGGACATAAATATGGGCTTAATGGATAATTATATGGAAGAGAATAAAATTTGTTCTAAGAGTCCAATTAGAATTAATTAATTAGTCTTGGGTTTTGATAAGGCCGAGAAAAGATAATTAATTAATTATAAGAATTGGGCTAGAATGAATTAATTAATTGGGCTTATATATGTTGACATATATGAAGGGTCCAATTAGAATTAATTAATTAATGTTGACATATATTAATAGTCTAATTAGAATTAATTAATTAGTCTTGGATATTTAATGAAGCGTAGAAAAAAATAATTAATTAATTAAGAGGATTGGGTCAGTCCTGGACTGATTTATGAACATAGCACCAAGCCCATTAGGGCTTGATGATTTCGTCCATTAGGGCTTGAGGAAGCCCTATGGCTGGCCGAAATTTAGAGGTACAAGAGAGGGAAAAAATAACGTGGTTGTCAAAGCTTTTTCCCTTCTCCAAGAGTGTTGTCTCTCCCTTTCTCTCTTGTGAACATTTTTTTCTCTTCTTCCTCTCTAGAAGAAGAGTATCTTAATTATTCAAAGAAGGAGCTTTCAAAAGCTAGCCTAATGGCAAGGTAGAATCGTACTCCGGAAGATGAAGAGAGGAAGTTTGGAGATGCCTGATGCGTAGGAGTAGAAGATTGGTGGGAATACCGATCGAACTGCAAGCATCTCCTTCTCCCCTTCCAATGCAAGTTTCAGTGCAACCCAGCCTCTTGTTGGTTAATCCACGACCAATAAAGAAAAGTAAGTACTCTCTCCTAGGTGTGGCTCGAAAAACTGAAAAATTTTCTGTTACGTTTTCTTTGATGTTGTCCATTTTTTATCCTTCATATCTAATAGTTTTTATCCATATAAACATGTGAAACAAAGAAACTAAAAGATAAAGAATGCCTTGTATTACTTTAATATGCAAATGATTTCTTTTAGGGTACAATCCTAACATCAAGTTTATAAATATCCAAAGAATTAGTTCTCAAAAGTTTGATGAAAACTACCCCCTTGAAGAAAATAATAGGAACCTGTACCCATTTGTTTTTCTTCACTGAAAATTATTAACCCCTAACACTACCAAATTAAACATGCTAGAGTACGTTCTTGGTGCCATCATTGAGTTTAATTCCTTGTGTGGACTATATATCAGAGAAATTTCTACACTAGGAATTTGGGTGGTTAATGATTAAACGAGTTTATGGAAGGGTTCTGTGCGTGGAAGAATAATTTTGAAAGCCGCATTTTTCATGTGACGAATTTTTTCCCCTCTTTTAACCCATTTAATTATATACGATTGATCCTATTGTGTAAATTTCATTTTAATTTTTCCTGTGCATTACTTGTTATTACATGATCAAAATCCATCAGTATATGCCATCTTTGCCATAATAAAACATCACTTAACTTAGAATGGAATATTTATTCAGCAAATAATTTCATGTACGAACTTACTTGTTAAGCTTACTTATACCCTTGAGCAAGTGAGTTGCTCCCCGTGCTTGGGGTCCCACTCCCATCTATACAAGAAAATTACAAATCTTCAATCAAATAATATCCAACTAGACAAAATATTGCATCCAAAAATTCAAGTTCCTCCTTTTCACCTAAGCATGAAGAATATCCTTTACAAAGGTATTTAACAAAGGTATTTAACTCAACTCCCAAGATTTTTCCCTTTAACCTAAACCTTGCATAAAGAGGACTACAATAGAGCAAATGAACAAGAAGCAAATGGTCAACCAATAAGGAATTATCAGGTGCTAAATATTATGCAACTAGAATAATGTGTACCTAAAAATAATAGACTAAATGGTGTGCACTAGTCAACAACTAAATAAATGAATAAATGGATAAATAAATAAGATATGATACTCAATAAATAATAAAATAATAATAGTAGAAAATAAATATTAATAATAAATATATTAATTAACTAATAATAAATAATAAATAATGATAATTTTAATAAATAGTAATGAACAATTAACAAATAATTTTAATATATATATATATTTATATATATATAACAATTAACAAATAATGGTGTTAATAATCTTGAAGCAATAGGTTATAATAACAAACAATAGATAATAATTTTTTTTAATGACAACAATAATAGATATATGACTACATAAATTATTAAATAAATAATTGAACAAATTAATTAATTAATTAATAAAATATCACATATTATAAGTATTGTTATAAACTATAATTTAATAGGGCTATCCTAGAAATTACTATAGTAACATATATATTTTAATTAACAACATATGTTATACTACCAAATCAAACATATACAATCTTCAATCCTCAAGCCGACTGAAATTAATGTCCCCTTATTTTATTTCCCATGGTTTCCATTCAAAACAAAAGAGAAGCTTAGCATAATCATCAGAGGAGCCGATACACAAACGTGGCTCCACTGACCGACCGTGCCTGAACTCACCCATATTGCACAAACTCAACAAAACACTTTTGCACCTAAGCCTATAATATTAACACAACAGCAACAAACTTATTAACCAAAGCATACTTAAAAACCTACTGATAGGAATCATCCCAACCATGAAGGCCAGTCTAAAGAAGGAGGAAGGAGGATAAAGACACAACACACGGCTCCATGGGTGAAGCTCCATTTCAAAAGACTTCAAGGTGCATTTCAAGATTCCAAGCCAGGGATAAAAAAGATTGTCAAATGATGAAGGATCAAAGAAAGGCCAGGAAGATCAAAGCGTGAATAACAATAAGTATAAAGGATTAATGGAGCGCAAGAGGAGGCTAAAAACACAAGAAAAGTAGGCTATTAGGAGACCAGAACACACCTGGTGGTAGGTAATCACCGGAACAAAATTGTTCCATTCCAAAACACACTTGGCGCCGAGTAGACTAGTATACCTGGCGCTAGGTCACTTCGGGCATACCTTTGTTTTTTTTCTTCTTGTTTTGTTTTATTTTTATTTCTAATTTAATTTTCACAACTTTTGACTTGTAATAGGTATATTTTAGACTTACTTAGGAGATAAATGGCTGAGAATACATCTCCCATTTGCTAGGCTTAGTTTGATATGTTTATATATGCCTCCTTACGCTTGTAATAGGGAGATTTTTGGAGACTTAGTATCTTTTTGGTAGAGAAACCAAATTCTGTGTAGAATAGAGTGTGTAAAGGGTGATTCCCATTTCAAGACCAAATAAAAAGGTTTAGTCCCACCTTTGTTTCAATGTCTCTAATCTTCAAAGGGATAATCTAGATCACTTTCTCTATTCTTGAGTGCTAGTATTTCTCTAGTGTTCTTAATAGGTTGAGTTTTTTGGTGTTTTCAAATCTCATCTTTTCGCTCTAATATCTTGATAGATTAGGTTATTTAGATGTTTTGAAATGGGCTATATTCACCAAATCTCATTTAGTTAATTGCATTTGCATGTGTGAATTTGGTAGGGAGTTGGGCGACCAACTCTAGGGTTCTTGTTCTTCAAAAATCAAGAGGCTTCCATGTACTGTATCAAAGTGGTATCAGAACAAGATTGTGTTGATTTTAATCAATACAATTTTCTTTGGGCAAGGTATAATTTTCTTCATGAACTTTTTAAAATATCCAGATTTTCGTCACTTATTTTGGGGCTATTTTTGAATGCTTAGAACTCAATATTATGCCATGAACTTGATGTGAAATTGAACATACAAGTTGGGTTTATTATTGGGTAGCTCTTTGAGGATTAAAATTGTTGAAAATTTGAAGTTATTTGAGTTGATTGGCTACACCAAATTCTATTAAAAAAGAATCCCGTAACTCATTTTCATACTAAATTTTTTAGCTATAAAACTCGTGTTTATTACTTCTATTTGTTGAGAAATTATTCCTTGGTGTTAGTATAATTATTGGGGATTAATTTATTACTCTTGATGTGAAATTGAACATACAAGTTGGGTTTATTATTAGGTAGCTCTCTGAGGATTAAAATTTCTGAAAATCTTAAGTTATTTGATTTGATTAGGTACACTAAATTATGCCCAAAATGAATCCCCTAACTCATTTTCATACTAAATTTGTGAGCTATAAAACTCATGTTTACTACTTCTACTTGTTGAGAAATTATTCCTTGGTGTTCGTATAATCATTGGGGATTAATTTATTACTCTTGATTTGAAATTGAACATACAAGTTGGGTTTTCAGGATTAAAATTGTTGAAAATCTAAAGTTATTTGAGTTGATTGGCTACACCAAATTCTACTAAAAAAGAATCTCGGAACTCATTTTCATACTAAATTTGTGAGCTATAAAACTCATGTTTATTACTTCTACTTGTTGAGAAATTATTTCTTGTTGTTATTATAATCATTGGCGATTAATTTTTTTGGTGATTCTTGAGTTTTTGGGTTGTTACAAATGTGAAAATTTTGAAATCCCTTGAGTTACGAGGTTGCACCTCAAGTGTCTAATATATTGCATCAATGACTTATGATTGCTTATACACGACTATCTCAAGCTTCCATTCATGAACTATATTATCTCCTAGCATAGTAGATTGTTCTTAGTGAGGTAAATCTTTCTTGTAGCCACTAGGAAGTTTATTTCTCTTTGAATTAGCCTTGAACTTGGGAAGCACTTGAGTGGATTGAAAAAAAATAAAAGGCAAGAGGATGAGCTCATTCTTGTAAAAGCCAAAGAAGAGTGTAAACATAAGGTTTGAGTGATATTAATTGAGTGCTAAACACGTGAGGGAGTGAAGTAAGAAACTTTTCTTGTGTGTTTTTCTACTCAAAAGTTCTCTTTAAAAAAAAAAAAAAAAAGCTTATGAGAGTTTATATGGTTCATCTTCTATAAGTGTGCAAGGTGAAGTAGGTGATTTCTATGAAATGGCTTGCTCAAGTAGAAGAGAATGTGATACACCTATAATGAGGAAGAATGGGAGTATGAAGAATGTGAAGATAATTTTGAATTGATGTATGATTGTGATGAAGATAAAAGCACTAGTGCAGATAAGAATGGTGGAAATGACAAATGAAGTTATAAGCAAATTGATTATGGGGGTGATGGGATACTTGTGGGAGGACCTCCAAAGAGAGCAAAGGGTTGATTACAAAATTATTCAAAAAATGGAGTGCAAAAGAAGAGGGATTATGTGCAAAGGAAATTGGGGTGTCATTGCTCTAATTGTTTGGGAAAAAGACATTACTTTTACAGTTGTCCTAATAAACCACAATGGAGGAAGGATAAGTTGCAAGGCAGTAGAAATTCCACCTATACACACACCAAAGCTACTTAACCTAGCAAGATGGTATATTAGATATTCTTTTGTGCCAGTAATCATCGGAACAAAATTGTTCTGTTTCAGAACACATTTGGTGCCGGGTACACTAGTATACATTCTGCTAGGTCACTCGAGCATAGCCTTATTTTGTTGATTTTTCTTGTTTTCTTATATTTTTGTTTCTAATTTAATTCCATCGACTTTTGACTTATAATAGGTATATTTTAGACTTACTTAGGAGATGGATGGTTGAGATTACAACTCCCATTTGCTAGGCTTAGTTTGTTATCATTATATATGTCTCCTTACTCTTGTAATAGGGATATTTTTTGGAAACTTAGTATATTTTTGGTAAAGAAACAAAATTCTCTCTAGAGGAGAGTGTGTAATGGGTGATTCCCTTTTCAAGACCAAATCAAAAGTCTTAGTCCCACAATTGATTCAATGTCTCTAAACTTCAAAGGGATAATCTAAATCTCCTTCTCTATTCTGGAGTGCTAGTATTTCTCTAGTGTTCTTGATAGGTTGAGTTTTCGGGTGTCTTCAAATCCCATCTTTTCATTCCAATCTCTTGATAGATTAGGGTATTTAAGTGTTTTAAAATAAGCTAAATTCACCAAATCTCATTTGGTTAATTACATATGCATTTAGTTCATTTGTGTGTGTGAATTTGGTAGGGAGTTGGGCGACAAACTCTAGGGTTCTTGTTCTTCAAAAATCAAAAGGCTTCGGCGTATGGTATCAAAGTGGTATCATAGAAAGATTGTGTTGATTTTAATGTTCATTTTAATCAATACAACTTTCTTTGGGCAAGGTAAAATTTTCTTCAAGAACTTGTTAAAATATCCAAAATTTCATCACTTATTTTAGGCTATTTTTGAATGCTTAGAACTCAATATTGTGCCATAAACTTGATGTGAAATCGAACATACATGTTGGGTTTATTATTGGGTAGCTATTTTGAGGATTAAAATTGTTGAAAATTTGAAGTTATTTGAGTTGATTGGCTACACCAAATTCTGCTCAAAGAGACTCCTGTAACTCATTTTCATACTAAATTTGTGAGTTATAAAACTCACGTTTATTACTTCTACTTGTTGAGAAATTATTCCTTGGTGTTAGTATAATAATTGGAGATCAATTTTGATGGTGATTCTTGAGTTTTTAGGTTGTTACGAGTGTGAAATTTTTGAAACCCTTTGAGTTACGGGGTTGCACCTCAAATGTCTGATATATTATATCAATGACTTATGATTTCTTATACAAACTATCTCAAGCTTCCATTCACGAACTACATTATCTTCTAGCATAGTAGATTGTTCTTAGTGAGGTTAATCTTTTTTGTAGCCACTAGGAAGTTTGTTTCTCTTTGAATTAGTCTTGAGCTTGGGAAGTGCTTGAGTGGATTGGGAAAAAAAAAAAAAAAGCCATGATGGTGAGCTCATTGTTGTAAAAGACAAAGAAGAGTGTAAACATAAGGGTTGAGTGACATTAATTGAGTGCTAAATACGTGAGGGAGTGAAGTGAGAAACTTTTCTTGTGTGTTTTTCTACTCTAAATTTCTCTTTTAAAAAAATAGCTTATGAGAGTTTATATGGTTCATCTTCTATGAGAGCTCAAGGTAAAGTAAGTGATTTCTATGAAATGTCTTGCTCAAGTAGAGGAGAGTGTGATAGTTATGATAAGGAAGAATGAGAGTTTGAAGAATATGAAGATAATTTTGAATTGATATATGATTGTGATGAAGAGCAAAGCACAAGTGGAGGTAGGAATGGTGGAAATGACAAACGAAGTTATAAGTATATTGATTATGAGGGTGATGTGATACTTGTTGGAGGACTTCCAAAGAGAGCAAATGGTTGATTACAAAATTATTCAAAGAATGGAGTGCAAAAGAAGAGGGATTACGTGCAAAGAAAATTGGAGTACAACTACTCTAATTGTTGGGGGGAAAGGACATTACTTTTACAGTTATCCTAATAACCACAATAGAGAAAGGATAATTTACAAGGCAGTAGAAATTCCACCTATAGACACACTAAAGCTACTTATCCCAACAAGATGGTACTTAATAGATTCTTTAGGGTAAAAGGTCGTAAAGAAAAATATGTGAATGTTGAGAAACAGAGGAGATTAGACCCAAAGAAAACCACTTATGCCAACCCTCTATTTAGTTAATCAAGAGATATAGGAAAAGAGAAACTTGGAAGGAATGGAATAGGTAGTAAAGGAGGAATGGTGATTGAGCCAATTTGTTCATTAATTGGAATAGCAAGAAAAGATGGGACTCTTGTGAGGGTAAGGAAAAAGATGAGATGCAAAGGAAAAATATTTTTCGTTCAACTTGTTTTATCAAGGAAAGACCATGTGGTGTGCTTATTGATAGGAAAAGTTATAAAAACTTGATTAGTGCTACATTGGTGCAGAAATTAGAGCTAGAAACCTTGAAACACCCTAATCCCTACAAGCTCTATTAGTTGAATAATTGTGGAGAAGTGAAGGTGAACAAGCAAGCCAAGGTTGAATTCAACATTGGGGGATACTATGATGAAGTGTTGTATGATCTTTATCCTATGCATGTTGGGTATATTTTGTTGCGAAGACCTTAGATGTTTGATAGGAATGTGGTCCACAAAGGAAGGAAAAACACTTATTCTTTGAAGAAAGATGGAAAAAAGTTCACTTTAGTTCCCTTATCCCCTACTGAGGTTTTGGAAGATTAGAATATTTTGAGGGTGAATGAAAAGCAAATAAGAGAGGAGAAAGTGGGGAAAAAGATTCAGAGAAAAGAAGATAAGGGGAAAACAAAAGAAGAGGTCAGTGATAGAGTTGAGTAAAGGAAAGGAGAAATAGAAGAAAATAGCATGACCTCTTCAAATTTGAGAGAAAAATAAACGAGTAACAATCACGAAGGTGAGAAAAGAAACGAAAGTGGAGGTAAAATGAGAGAAAAAATATGGGTGGTGAAAGGAAAAAATAAAGAGCATGGCAAAGTTCAAAAGACTACCTTTTTGTGTTCACCCAAAAATCATTGTTTGAATTTTTCTGTAGGTGACAATTTAAGAATGAATCACCACAAAGAAGGGGGAAATGAAAGGAATCATCCTAGGCATGAAGACCATTCTAAAGAAGGGAGTAGGAGGATAAAGATAAAATACACGGCTCCATGCATGAAGCTTCTTTTCAAGATACTTAAAGGTGCAATTTAAGATTCCAGCCAGGGATGAAGAAGATTGTCAAGTGATGGAGGGTCAAAGAAGAATCAAGAAGATCAAAACATGGACAAAAATTAGTATGGAGGGCTAAATGAGTACAAAAGAAGGCTAAAAACATAAGAAAAGCTGGTTGTTAGGAGACCAGAACACACATGGTGCCGGGTACACTAGTACAACTAGCACCAGGTCACTTCGGGCATAACCCTGTTTTATTGATTTTTCTTGTTTTGTTTTATTTTTGTTTCTAATTTAATTTCCATGACTTTTAACTTGTAATAGGTTTATTTTAGACTTACTTAGGAGAAGAATAGTTGAGATTACACCTCCTAATTGTAAGGTTTAGTTTGTTATCTTTATATATGCCTCTTTATTCTTATAATAGAGACATTTTTGGTGACTTAGTATATTTTTGGTAGAGAAACCAAATTCTCTCTAGAGGAGAGTGTGTAAGGGGTGATTCCCATTTCAAGACCAAATCAAAGGGCTTAGTCCTACATTTGATTCAATGTCTTTAAACTTTAAAACGATAATCAAAATCTCTTTCTCTATTCTTGGGGTGCTAGTATTTCTCTAGTGTTCTTGATAGGTTAAGTTTTTAGGTGCCTTCAAATCCTATATTTTTGTTCTAATCACTTGATAGATTAGGGTGTTTAGGTGTTTTGAAGTAAGCTAGATTCACCAAATCTCATTGGGTCAATTACATTTGCATTTTGTTCATTTATCTGTGTGAATTTGGTAAGGTGTTAGGTGACCAACTCTAAGGTTCTTATTCTTCAGAAATCAAGAGGCTTCTGTGTACTGTATCACCTTCCAACAAAAAGTTTCACAACTTTGGCAAGACAACAGCGAAAATTAAAATAAGATGAGATAGGAATTTAGTTTTACTTGATGGTAGGGGTTGACTAGTCTGAAGAATCGACAAGCACAGGCCTGAAATAGCAAGTAAATAAATTGAAGGCCATGAATGTCGGAGTTAAAAAGCCTTCTACAGTGATAAGTGCAGGCCAAGATATAGGAGTTATGGGGGTGTGTGTGTGTGTGTGTGTGTGTGTATGTGTGTGTGTGTGTAATAAAGCCTAGGTGTATAGATGTTTTGGTTTGGGCAAAGAATCAAGGGAATAAAATGAATGGCCAAAGGAAAATTTTCCCGTTTATGGCATGTAGTCTCAGCTGGGGTGAGTTGAAGATAAAAAAATAATGATTGAGAGGTATTTTGTGTCTGCTTTAAGTTTCTTTATGTAGATGAAAAGGGGTTCCACTGAGAGTAATTGAATTGGTGTAGCCACTAAATAATTTTGATTCATGAATACCTAAGTTTCCTCAAGAGAGGTAGAGAGAGAAAGAGGTAGAGAGAGAAGCTCTCAACTCCCTTGAGTCCTCTTCACAGTTCTTGCTGCCTATGGAGGATTTATGAGATCAAGTGAGGTCTCATAATTGCTATCCTGGTTACTACAACAATCTTTCATCATTATTGCTATCCTAGTTAGTACAGCTGTCTTTCATCAGGTTAGTACAACTATCCTGATTTGAGTTTTTACGTGCCTTCAAATCCCATATTTTTGTTCTAATCTCTTGATAGATTAGGGTGTTTAGGTGTTTTGAAGTAAGCTAGATTCATCAAATTTCATTGGGTCAATTGCTTTTGCATTTCGTTCATTTATCTGTGTGAATTTGGTAAGGAGTTGGGTGACCAACTCTAGGGTTCTTATTCTTCAAAAATCAAGAGGCTCCCGCATACCATATCACCTACCAACAAAAAGTTTCACAACATTGGCAAGACAACAGCGAAAATTAAAATAAGATAAGATAGGAATTTAGTTTTACTTGATGGTAGGGGTTCACTAATCTGAAGAATCGACAAGCACAGGCCTGAAATAGTAAGTAAATAAATTGAAGGCCATGAATGTCGGAGTTAAAAAGCCTTCTACAGTTATAAGTGTAGGCCAAGAGATGGGAGTTATGGGGTGTGTGTGTGTGTGTGTGTGTAATAAAGCCTGGGTGTATAGATGTTTTGGTTTGGGCAAAGAATCGAGAGAATAAAGAGAATGGCCAGAGGAAAAATTTCCCGTTTATGGCATGCAGTCTCAGCTGGGGTGAGTTGAAGATAAAAAAATAATGATTGAGTGGTATTTTGTGTTTGCTTTAAGTTTCTTTGTGTAAATGAAATGGGGTTCAACTGAGTGTAATTGAATTGGTGTAGCCACTAAATTCTTCTGATTCAAGAATACCTAAGTTTCCTCAGGAGAGGTAGAGAGAGAAGCTCTCAACTCCCTTGAGTCCTCTTCATGGTTCTTGCTAGTTGCTACCTATGGAGGATTTACGAGCTCAAGTAGGGTCTCACGATTGCTATCCTGATTAGTACAAATGTCTTTCATCATTACTTAATTCCTATCAAACTGCAAATTCGTGTTCAAGTTTTTGCTACTACCTACTATTCGAAATTTCAACCAGCTATGTGGATTAGGCGTTGTTAATGAAATGTCAAGATTTGAATGGTGACAAATGTAATGGGTTTGGGCATGGTTGCTACTCCCTATGCTTAATTTATTTTGTTTGTTGATCGGGTCAGCTAGGCTGCCTTTAATACTCTGTTCATCTCTGCCTGTAAGTGCTTCTGCATTTATTTTATCATAACAACTACTGGACAGTTATAGTTCATTATTGGTTACTGGATGTTGGTGAGAGGTGAACACACCGGTTATATTTGGGTGTTTAATTTGGATTTGGGATTTCCGGTTAACTGCAACCCAGTTCTATTCATTACTACTATTTAAACATTCGTTGTTCATAAGAGTTTTGGATTTAGGTATACGCCCCGCTTTGTTTGATCTAAAAAAACTAGTTTTGCATTTCAAAACCAGTTAGTCAACCATAGAATACCATAAACCAGCCTGCACAAGTGGGTCCCGGTCTGCCATTCATAAATGCTAACTTAAATTTCAAATTCAAACTATCTGGACCCCTTTCATTTACCCATCCTAAGACCTTAGCAGTTGACTTTCTAAGCCTGGTCACATACAATATAACAAGTGCCTACCCGCAGACCCATCTGTCCCGAACCACCCGATTCGAACAGCCCACTCTTCTATTCAAATTAGGCTCGCATCTACTTATTTTATTTCTGGGCCAAAATTAATTCTCAAACTGGGCATCAGAAATACCTTGGCCCACCATTGGTCTTCCCTATGGGCTAATCCATCCTAATGGCCCAAACCAGAAGGAAAAAACCTGGGCATATGGGGGCTTCATCAACCCCCCTAGGCTTCCACCTCAAACAGCCCAGCCCCAACTCTAGTTAAGGCCATTGAAACTTCCTATCTATCATCCCTTCAGCCCATTAACCCTTCGCCAACAAACCCAACTCCTTCTTCTCCATCTGGGCCCACTGCCCAGCCCTTAGCTACAACCCTGGCGCCATGTCCCAAACCCCTTGCTGCGGGAGACCAGCCCCTAGAAACCTTACCCGACACCCCCATAGACATCCGACTTCTCTGCCTTCTTTGTACCGAAAATCCTTCCTGGTACTGGAAACCCTTCATTCGCTTCTAGGGAATACTGCTGAACCCACAAACGCGGACACAAAGGAGCCTGAACGAACTTTGGTGAATATAGTTAAAGGAAACCCTAAACAGTGTAATAGTATGAGGTTGCACCACATCCCCCGAACGGGTGACTTTATTGACATTGATGAAATTGACTCCAAAGATGTAGAGCTCAAGCTGGGCTATTACTTAATAGGAATTTTTGCTAGGAGGTTTCTTGGCATAAAGGTTGCACGGACCTCACAAGGCATTGGGCAGTCCCCTCTATGGTCTACTCACATGCATTCGGCTGTCTCATTTTCTGCTTCAACACCAAAGAAGATAGGTAAGTGGTCCTCCAAGAGGGTCTGTACTCTATGTTTGGGTGTTCTCTGAAGCTAAAGCTTATACCCAGGGAATTCGACTTCTCCTTAGATGATGTTAGCATAATGCCCCTATTGGTGACATTCCCTGCACTACTGCTGGTGCTGCTGGAACCGATTGGCGTTAAGCAAGATTGCTTCAAGGGTAAGAGTACCGCTAATAATAGACATGCTCACTGCACAGCTTAAATGGCTGTCTTGTGCTTGAGTTCTTGTTGAGGTGGATGTCTCCAAGCCCCTGGTCAAAGCAGTGCCTATTTGCTTACTGTCAGGGAAGATAAAATACCAGCCCGTTCACTTTAAGTTTAAGCCATCGTTTTAGACATGGGATTAACAATACATAGAAGACAAGATGAAAAATAGAGAACTATTAGTTTCTACAAAAGATGATGTACGGAAAAAAAAGACCAAAGTCTAGGCCTAAGTATGCCCCCTGCTGGACACAAAAAGCATTCCACATCTCTTGTGAGGACAGCCCCCTAATGGGAGAAAGGTAAGGCACCGGCCCGAGACATCGACTGAGTGAGTAATGGGAGTGACATATCGGGCAATTCTGCTAAGGACCAGGGGATTGGAACATCAACTCCCTTGGGCCCCAAATATCAGGTTAATACTAGGGCACCTTTGATATAGGGCATGGCTGCTACTTCCCCAAAATAACCAAACCAGAATGGCCAGAGGGTCAACAGGGGACAATCAAGAGGTAGGCGTCGTGGTCAGTACAGGGTCCGCTCCCAGTCCCAAGCCAAGGTACACTTTTAGGATAATGTTGCAGCAATTAAAGCTGGTTCTGCTGCAACATGGAGCAATAATGCAGTAGGTATAGTAGAATTACCAAAGGTGGTGGTTAAAGTTGGAAAAGCAACTATGCAGGCCTCTAGGTTTATACAAATAATGTGGAAAAAGTATACTGATCGCAGTCTTGACTTGGTTAATGCCCATCGAGCACTGATTAGTCCCTAAAAAGAGTTGCATGGTGGAACATAAGAGAGTTCAATAAAACCATCAAGCAACACGATTTTTGGGATTTTATTTCAAAGCACGGTGTGGACATTTTTTGTATTTTTGAGATAAAATTGATGGTGGACGACCTACATAATATACTAAGGCACTAGTTCCTGGTCTGGATGTCTGAACATAATTTTGTTGACTTAGCTGGGGGACGTGTAGTAGTCTTATTGAATACAACACAATAGGTGTGCAAGTTATGCATTTAATGGCACAGGCAGTATTATGCTGCATCACTTACAAGATAACCTATTTAGTCTTCTCTTTTATTTTTGTTTATGCTTTCAACACCGTTAGAGCCCGGAGACAGCTATGGAATATGCTAAGCAGATGGACGACCCAAATAGTCGAGCTATGGATCATAATGGGGGACTTTAACACATACCTACATGTGGATAAGAAATTGTGCGGTATTATGCCATCTACCTATGAGCTAAAGGACTTTTTTTCACTCTGTTCTGAGATGGGCATCGCAAATCTACACTCATTTGAATTACACTACACTTGGATGAACTCCCGGGTCTAGTCTAAACTAGACCGTGTTATGGGTAATGAGGTATGAAGAGGATGGCCTAGGCCTTTGTGGAGTTCTTTCCTATATCCCACCTATCAGATCACAGTCCCAGCTTGTGGTCCCTAATTGACCACCACAGGGGAAGGGTTCGGCATTTTAGGTTCTTAAATATCTGGGCAGATCATGAATAATTCTAGGACTTAGTTAAAGGACTGTGGACACAACTTTGCTTAGGTTGCTATCAATTCATTTTTTGCAAACGCATAAAATCACTAAAACTGGCCCTTTGAGGATTAAATACTAAGGAATTCTCCCCCCAGTCCCAATGCGTAGAATAGGCTAACAAAGATATGCAGCGGCTTTAAGAGGAATTGCTTCTCAGGCCATTGGACACTGGGCTCATGGAATAATTCAAATAAAGGAAATTAGCAGTATGGTGGCTGGCGCAGGTAATGCTAAAGTTCTACCAACATTTGGCAAAGGGGAAGTATGTAGCCCAGGAGAACAAAGGAACCTAGTACTACCGCTACATTGTCAATAGAAACAAGAAACGAAACTTCATCATATCAATTCTTAAGGCAGATGGAACGATGACAGCCAACACAAAGGAATTAACTGCGGAGTTTGTTTAGTACTATTGTGGGCTGCTAGGTATACAAGTGCCATGCTAAAGGCTGAATGTGGACTATGCAAGGGCAGGATAGATGGTTCCATATGACAGTAAGGCCAACATAGTCAAGAGAGTAATAGATAAAGAAATCACGGCTGCTCTATGGGACATTAAAGACTACAGGACACTTAGGCCAGACGGGTTCTTTGCCTACCATTTCAAGAAGGTGTGCCGGATTATGGCTAAGGATGTCTGTGTAGGTGTGAGCATTCTTCCAATCGGGCTAACTACTCAAACAACTCAACCATTCAGTTATCACGCTCGTGCCAAAATCGGAGCATGTTGAAAGGGTGACAACTACAAACCAATATCTTGTTGCAACGTGGTTTACAAGATCATCTCAAAAATTTTAGCAGAGAGGCTTAAAATCATTCTTCTAGCCCAGGTTGACACATCACAGGCTGCTTTCATTGAGGATAGGCTAATGTCGGACAACATACTGCTAGTTCAAGAGCTCAAGTGGGCATACAGTTGGAGGAGAGTCTACCCTAGGTGTACGATTAAGGTGGATCTGAGGAAGGCATACAACTCGATTAATTGGAAATTCTTGATGGATCTCTTGTATGAACTGGGTTTCCCACAATAGTTTATGGGTTCTATACAACAATGTGTTACCACGACATCATTTTCGATGGCTATTAACGGAGCGATGCATGGGCATTTCAAAGGAGCAAAGAGATTTCGTCAAGGGGACCGCATATCCCCCTTATCTCTGTTATCTACTTAGAATACTTCTCCAGGGTCACTAATGTTCAAACACTCGGGACTGACTTCAACTACTACCTGAAATGTGACAGCCTCAGAATAACGCACCTAGCTTTCATAGACGACCTCATGCTATTTGCTCGGGCTGACACTCATTCAGTCCGCATATTAATGACCTGCCTAGCAGAGCTACAACGATGTTTAGGACTGAAGACTAACAAATAAGTCTAATCTTTATCTGGATGGACTTGGGCGGGACAATCAAGAAGTGCTAGTGAACGAAACAGCCATTCTATTGTGAACTTTCTCATTTTGCTATCTTAGTATTCCAATTATGGTTGGTAAGATCAGAGTAGCCTACTACCGACCTTTTCTGGATAGGATCGCGTTTTATATTGGCTGTTGGTCGGTATGGTCCCTATCGTATATGGGACATCTACAATTGGTACAGGCTGTCTTACAAGAAGTTGACTGCTTTTGGCTCTCGATATTCCCACCCCAGCTGTGATCATCGAATAGTTAGATAGAATGGCGTAAGATTTCCTATGCGACTCAAAACAATCTCAGTGGCCTGGAAGGATGTATGCCTACCCAAGGCATAAGGTGGACTTGGCCTACAGAACCTTAGAACATGGAATTGGGCATTACTAGCCAAAATCCTTTGGGACATCCAATTCAAGAAATAATCACAGGGGGTTAAGTGGCTCGACCACTATTACATAGAGGACAGGGCAATCTAGGATGTGCCAATTCATAAGGACCAATCCCTGCTCTTCAGATAGGTACATACAATTAGGGACACCATTGTAGAAAAGGAACGAGACAAGGAACGGGTAGCGGCACTACTACACTCTTGGGCACTCGGGACTACGACATTCAATGTCAAAGCCTATGACTACTTCAGCCCTAGAAACATGACAATGCCCTAGGCAATGACAATTTGGAAACAGGGACTGACGCCTAAGCACTCGTTCATGGTCTGGCTGTGTGCAAAAGGATGTCTAAAAATGAAGGATGCACTGGCGTTCTAAGTGGATGACTTTTCCGATCCCTTATGTAAGACGGACCTAGAAATGCTCAATCACCTGTTCTTCTAGTGCTTCATCTCGAATGCTATTTAGATAGAAATAAAGGTATGGTTGTGGTTGCCACATGCTATGAATTCAGCCACCACCAACCTTCAATGGTTTAGACCGACAAACTATGTGTCTTTATGGCTTGCAAAAGCCAAAGCGACTGCAATGGCAGCCACATTTTACTACATTTGGATGGCATAACACCGCACGCTATTCGACGGAGCCACTTACCAGCCAATGGAAATTGCCAAAAGGATCAAAATATATGTCTACACTGTTATATTTACCTTGTACCCTCATGTTTTAACGCATTCTGAGGATTGTATATGCCATACTAGTTAGTAGAACATCCGACCTCGGTACGACTATTAACTTGAGAACTTCTTGTACATATCTTTTGATCATTAATATAATATATTTACATTTTGATTAAAAAAATATATATATTAAGGGATTTGAACTTCAAACAAACTTATTTTCTTCTATGAGTTGTCAGGTATGAAATTATCATATTTTGATAGCTCTTTTACTTGACTTTTGCATAATCTTTTCTGTGATTTTAGACTGTTTCAACTCATTTTTTGTGTTTATATGTTTTTAGGTTATATTGGTGAAAAATGAGTAAAAGTAGGACTTAAATGATTGAATTTTAAGTTTAAAATGATTGCCAAATGATTTGGGAAGAGTTGGAAGTAATTTGGAGTTGTTGAAAATGAGCATAGGCATGTAGAGTATGCATGGCCAGATGCACTGGGGTGGGCATAATAGAGGATCTTTATTTGCTCCCAAAAGTATACAAAATTAAAGGAAATTGATGTTCTGCTAAATGTACGGCCAAACTTTCGGCCGTGCATGTGACCATGTATGTGCACGGGCACAATGCATGGTCGTGCATGTTGCCTGTGCTACCGTCAAACTATTTTAGGAAGAACACATGCATAACCAAGGTACGTGGCTGTGCATACACACCATGCGACATTCTTAAACATTTTAGAAAGTCCTAAACAAGTTCAAAGACTGTTTAGATTTCCCAAATTCAATCAAGGATTGTTTTGAGGTTCAATATAAAGATGGAAAAACTCTAAATTCAGCATATCATTCAATACTGCAATATACCACACAAATACATAATTCTTTCAACGTTTTGGGAAAGTAGGCTTCAGGTAGGGTAAAAGAGTTTGGAAGTAAGAAGGGTTTAAGATTGGGAGCTTACAAAGTTTTATTATTCAAACTTTCTCTCATTTCTTTCTTATTTCCAGTTGTATTTTATTTTTATGTTTTATGTTCAAGACAATTAAGGTTCTATTTTGTTCTTTGGTTATGTTTTGAGTATTGATTTTGGTACTTTGAGAATGTTGAACAAAGATTTTATTTTTTATGTTCTAAGATTGTCTTTTGAGTATTTGTGCAATTTCAAATATCTTTATCTTATCAACTGTGTTGAGTTTCTTATTCTTGATCAACATACTTAACTTACATGATTGAAAGCTAAGTTAATTAATCTTTGGGTTAATTCAACTAAGTAGCATCTATTGATCTTAAGTTTCAGAGTTTGACTTGGATTAATATGAAGTTGCATGATTCAAGTTCTATATATCTGCAGTGTTTTGGTATGTGTAATTAATGTTAGTGCTCCTTTGTTGTGCTTATGAATCTTAATTAATAATTTATGACAAGACTAATTGAAGAATTAATGTCTTTAAAAAAAGGTCAATCAAGTTGGATTAGATTAACAATTAGATTAGGGATTTTAACTTATGCGTGTTGTTAGGGTTAGTCTACCTATACAAAGCTAGGAATTGAAAACATGTTGCATCAGTTCTAAAATAAAATACTCAAGATAATCCAATCTATGATAGGTTTCCAAATTTGATCTCAAAACATGTTCTTAAAATAAGTAGTTTCCTAATTGTCTTGGATTTGTTTTCTTGTTTTTGTTAGTTTCCTTATTTGTTTATGTTTTAGATTAAGGATTTTCCTACTTGTTTACCCCCTCCCCCCCCCCCCTTTCCCCAATTACTTTTGTTTGCAATCTCATGCAAATATAATTCACACAACAAAATATTTAAGATATACCAAAACCAGAAGCTGTAAGGTGTGAAGAACAGAAGGACAAGAAGAGCAATATACCTTCTCTGTGCGGCGTTGTAAAATCAAAAAATTTCAGTTGAATACTGAAGCTCAATGTAGCACAACTAGAGCTCCACGTCTTCGCCATTGGAGTCTAAGTTTAACACTCCTTCTAGCAATATCCACACCAAGGATGCTTACTCAATAATGCCAAAATACAGTATCTATGCTAGTAGAGAAAGAATGGAGGCCAGGGTCACTCACAGAGAGAAGGGAAAATGACGTGCGCATAAAAAATTCATAGAAAACAATTTTCTCTATACTATTTTTTTTAAAAAAAAATTACGGCTTATTCTAAGGGAAAAATCCCAAAAAAATAGTAGTTGATCAACGTCTTTTGACTTCTTAAAGAATTAGAATTCTTTAATTGTAAATGGAACCTACAAGTTTTCACAATTACAATTTGGCCAAAAAATTATAACTAATTATAATTTGATCACAGTAACTTCTTCTTCCCACAATTAACGCAAAAAATATTATCAAATAGCATCTTGAGTACTTAATCCTTTATTGTGTGTGACCTATTAGGTTTCCTTGTCTATTGGTAGCGAATATGAATTAATCTAAACGTCTTTGAAATTAATAATTATTAATAATTTAGAATTAACCTATTAATTCTAATCAGGATTAGTTTATTAATTCATCAATTAATAAACTCATATTCAACAGATCATGAGCAATATCTAGATACACATAATGACCACCCAAGAGTCTAGGAAATCAAATGGCCTGACATGAACCCTTCAATAACAAACTACAGTGCAAGAAACTCCTTTTACCATATAATATCTCAGTCTGGAGTACGAAATTAACGCCAACTCCTTCCAAAATATATATTAATTTTAGCCCAAATATATAAGCATTTATTCCAAGAATCTTCTACTCGACATATGTATCAATTGGAAATGTTTTCAATACAAAATCACCTTAGCTGTTAGATATTCGCCCCTACTATTAGAAGTTGAGAATCTTTTATTGACACTCTCAACTACTTTTGTTTACCTCACATTCTACCCAATATCTATCCTATAGGCGGCCCTCGATTTGGCTCCAGAGATTGGAATAAAAGTACAATGTTCAAGAAATAAAGTACCTTAGAGATCTCAAGTCTAAGGATACTTGCATGTTTATTATAACGAGATTCTATCATTGGCACTAAATTGTTATCCATATGATTAACTCATAGTTAGGACAGCCAATGTACTCGTTTTATTCACAAGCATCTACGTGTTAACTTTGAGTATCTCAATACTTACGGATATAAGAGCCTTCGCTTGATTAGATCAGGAAGTTTAACACATACTAGTCTTAACGCATTAATGATGTACTATCTCATTAATACTATGACTATGGATTATTTAAGTGCAAACACAATTCAGTATAGTAGCAATCTCACATCATGGTCTCTATCATGATTTTCTTAACATAGTATTATATTAGGAATTTTATCTAACTGTTGTTTTACATAAAAGTAAAGAAGACAAGCTCAAGGATAAATAATGCCTTGTATTGTAAAACAAATATGTCATATACAAAGTATAAGTGATTGCCTCTAGGACACAATGCTAACAAACTGCCACTTACACTCGAGCCAATCATTCATGTATCTAATGTCGAATTACTCAACATGCCTATCATGTTTCTTCTAGGATAGAGCTTTTGTAAGCAGGTCAGCTATGTTCTCATCTGTGGAAAATCTCTCTATATTTACATCATTCCTATCTATGATCTCCCAGATCAGGTGAAAGCGTTGTAGTACATGCTTAGATCTTTAGTGAGAAGTGGTTCCTTTGCTTGTACAATGGATCCGTTGTTGTCACAATATAATGATATTAGACCAACAATGCTAGGAACCACTTCCAGTTCTGTCATGAACTTCTTGATCGAAACTGCTTCCTTAGTTGCTTTAGAAGTGGCTATGTACTCAGCTTCTGTCGTAGAGTCAGCAATAATGGCTTGTTTAGAACTCTTCCAACTTATTGCCCCTCCACACAATGTAAACACATAGCCAGATTGTGATTTGAAATCGTCTTTGTTAAATTGAAAACTGGCATAAGTATACCTATTTACTTTCAAATCACCTTCACCATATACCAAAAACATATCCTTAGTCCTTCATAAGTACTTAAGGATATTCTTTACAGCCGCCTAATGACCCTTACCAGGGTCAGATTGGTATCTGCTCGTCAAACTAAGAGCACGGGACATATCGGGCCTTGTACATATCATAGCAAACATGATAGATATAATTGACGAAGCATATGGAATCTTACTTATGTGATCCCTTTCAACTTATGTCTTGGGAGACATCAATTTTGAAAGGCTTATCTCATGGGGCACAAGTAAAAATCCTTTTTTGGATTGATCTATGGTAAACCTCTTTAGCATTCTGTCTATTTAGATAGACTGTGAAAGACCTAGCAACCTGCTTAACCTATCTCTATAAATCCTAATTCCAAGAATATAGGTTGCTTCTCCAAAGTCTTTTATGAAGAATTTCTTGGACAACCAAACCTTAACTGATTGAAGGATAGTACATCGTTTCCTATTTGCAATATGTCATCTACATAAAGCAATAAGAAAATGATTGTGCTCCCACTAACCTTCTTGTACACAGAAAGCTCATCCATGTTTTGAATGAAACCAAACTCTTTGATTATTTCATCAAAATGGATGTTCCAACTCCTAGACGCTTGTTTAATTCCATAGATGGACATTTGCAGCTTGCACATTTTTATGCTATCATTGGATGTGAAACCCTCAGGTTGTGTCATATATACTTCCTCAGTCTGATTTCCATTACAAAAGCTATTTTCACATCTATTTCTTAGATCTCATAATCATGATTAGCAGTAATGGCTTGGAGTATCTTGATAGATTTTAGCATGGCTACTGGTGAGAATATTCCGTCATAGTCAATATCATATTATTGACAATAAAGCCTTTGCCACTAGTTGTGCTTTATAAGTAACTACGTTACCATCCATGTCAGTTTTCTTCTTGAAAACCCATTTGCACGTAATAGGTTTGATTCCTTTGGGTGGATTAACCAAAATCCATACTTGGTCGTCATACAAGGAATCCATCTTTGATTTCATAGCCACAAGCCATTTGTCAGATTATGAATTGTTTAGAACTGTCTTGTAGGTAGTAGGCTCATTTTCATTTATGAGCAATACGTCATTGTGGTCACTTATGAGAAATCCATATCTCTCAGGTGTTACACGTATCCTACTTGACCTACGAGGATCTTGTGTAGTAGAAGCTTCATCTATTCTATCAATAGATATGGGATCAAACGATTGATCCTTGTTTGTTTGTTCCTCTTAAACTTTACGAAGTTCAATTTTACTCTCACTGTCCCCATTGAGCACATGCCCTTTCTCTAAGAGGACAGCATGCCTCAAAACAAACACTTTATTTTCGGAGGGGAGATAGAAGTAATACTCAAAAGATTCTTTTGGGTATCCCACAAACAAATACTTATCAAACTTACTGTCAAGTTTGTCTGACTATGGCTTTTTGACAAAAGTATGGCAACCCCATACTCCTAAGAGAGATAACTTTGGTTTCTTGCCAAAGAAAATCTCAAATGGGATAGTATCAATCGTTTTTAATGGACCTCTATTTAGAATATAAACAAAAGTCACTAGCGCATACCCCCAAAATAATTTTGGCAAATCTGCAGAAGCCATCATGGTCTGTACCATATCTAGAAGGGTTCAATTCCTTCTCTCAGATACACCATTATATTAAGGTGTATATGGTGGAGTCTATTGAGATAATATCCCATTATCTCTAAGATAACTCTGAAACTCTTGCCTTAAGTATTCACCTCCCCAATCCGATCTTAGAGTCTTAATACTATTGCTAAGTTGTTTCTCTACTTCATTCTTGAAGTCTTTGAACTTTTCAAAAGCTTTAGATTTGTATTTCATTAAATACAAATATCCATATCGCGAAAAATCATCGATAAAGTTTATGAAATAGTTAACCTCCTCTTACTTGTATAGACATTGGGCCACATACATTATAATGTATGAGTTCTAACAACATTTCGGCCCTTTCTCCTTTTCTAGAAAAAGTGGTTTTAGCTATTTTACCCAGTAAACAAGACTCACAAGTGCCATATAATTCATAATCAAATGATCCTAAGTCACCAAGCTTGTGTAATTTAGAAACATGATTCTTGTTTACATGGCCTAAATGAGAATGCCATTGTTGGTACGAAATTTAACAGAAGCCATGCATGCGATACAAATGAAGCCAACAACAACATAGGGAGTGCACAACGGGAGAATAAAATTTTAATACCTCTACACTGTGTTGGTTTTCTTGGCTGTGAGATAGATGTCAAGCAAACCACTAAAAAGGTTTGGACTCTAGATGACATCTCTGGTTGATGACCCGTCAATCTCCTACTCTTCCGTGGCATGAACGTGAAGCTCTTCGTTTCTCAAAATATTCCACCACCCAATCTAGTTGGTGAAACAACTTAGGCAAGGAAAAACTCTTATTGATCCTTTGCTATTGATTTAGCAAAATCAAGAAGAAGACACAAAGAAAAAGTAAATGAGAGAGAGAGCTTAGCAGAGGGAAAAAAAACTCTCTATTTTTTTCGTGTGTTTACTGTGTTGAGAAAAGCCACCAGAATGCACGACTGTTCACCTTATCAGATAACCAAAATACTGGGGGTTTAATATTTCAAAACTTCCGGAGGCTATCAATAGAAGAGGTTTGGCTAAGCTTAACTCTTCTGTTCAGTGAATCAAAATAACCCTTTAGTCCAAGCTATTGGGCCAAAATTAATTTATTATTTTCCTTGGACCTAATGAGTCCAAAATAATAATTATTAATTATTTATTTCCTATGACTATTCAAGTAATCCAATAAATAATTAATGAATCCAAATGAACTAAAATAATTATTTAAGCCCTTTATTAACTAGTGTAAGCTTAAGTTAATTTTTCTACTTATTCAATCTGGGCTTAGACCCTAAATAATTAATTAACTAATTAAACTAGATAATAAATTTAATTTCTCTCGTTACTTTATTTTATTCTAGTCTAAAAATAAATTAGACTTCTTGAATAAAATAAAATCCTCTTAATTATGACCATTTCCCCAACCTAAAATAATTATGACTTGTGGGCTACTCTAAAGACTAAAAAGACACATTACATTGGCTACTAAAATAACCAAAATACTATTTTTATATAAATATCTGTATTTTGTATTCTAAATATTTCTTAATATCACCATAAGAAAATATTATCCCCAAGGATAATGCTACATTAGCTATGTCTTCGACCTATTGGTGAAATGACTAAAATACCCTCTACACATTGCTGCACATTTAGAGAGGAATGAGTATACTAACACCTCTCTAAAGGACATCTACCATCTTTAGGCTTCTAGTCCAATGATCTAGGACTTCTTGGAATATTTCTGTTTTCCAAGACATTTGTCCTAAAGCTAATATCCAATTCATGTTCCCCAAGGCCTTGGATAATTAGATCATTCAGATAATCACATGGGACGATATAGGATATACACTATCTTGTACAAGTCTGTCTTGACTAACTAGTCATATATACCCAACATATAAGTATATTAATATTTCTAAAGAACCTAAACTATAGTATATCAAAGCATATACTTCTAGCTTCGTCAAACCACCAACTTATACTCAAACTGTAGAGTACAAGTCCACGTTGTAGTAGTAGTAATTTAGGTTTCTATCACATAGTACTTTCAGAAATCACTACTATAGGTTTTGTTCTACGTATTCGAAATACGCTTATTTTATGAAATAAGAAGACTACTCATTTGTTAAAGGTAAGCCATTCCCTATTTAAAATTCATGACACAATTACCTTTCCATGATGAAATTTCCATTCTTACCATCTGATTAAGAACAGTAGTTTATGTGTTAAGTACTCCATGGTCTATACCTTACTGTGAAAGACCTCCATTCACATGAACCACTTCCATAAACATAATGGGTCTTTTTCAATAAAATTTTTGCACAAACATAAAGAAGATTTTACAAGAAATTTTTGACAAAAATAATTTTATTAATACATGTCAAAATTACTTCAGAAACCTAGTCTAAGAGGGCATATATACCAATAAACTCCCACTTGTACTTTAAGACTAAGTAAGTCTTTAGGTGCCCACCCATATAGTGTCTAAGTGTCTTCTAAAGACTCTCTCCGCCAAAGGCTTAGTGAAAGGATATGCTAGATTGTTCTTCGAGGCAATTTGTTCCATCATGACTTCCTATCTCTGGATGAAATCCAGGATCAGGTGGTACTTTCTCTCTATGTGCTTTCCCTTTTAGTGGTTCCTGGGTTCTTTGGATTGTGAGACTGCACCTGTGTTGTCACAATACATCACAACTGGTTTGTCTATTTGTAACACGACTCCAAGTTCTAAGAGGAATTTCTGATGCTAAACTGCTTCCTTGGATGCCTCCGAAGCTGCCACATAATCAGCTTTTATGGTTAAATCAGCAATGCAAGATTGCTTGATCCTATAGGAACCAAGTCATCAGCCCTCTCAACCAACATATAATCTCGTGTACCTTTAAGATGCTTGATAATATGCTTTACAGCCTGTTAATGAACCTCCCTAAGATTTGACTGATATCTACTAACTATGATTACGGCAAAGCAGATATCTGGCCTAGTACACAGCATGACATACATGAGACTTCCTACAGTTGAAGCAAAGGGAATCCTACTCATTCTATCTTTTTCTTCTTGAGACTTTGGACAGCCCTTTAAAGAAAAAGACAACCTATGTCTGCAAGGGATCAACGCCCCTTTGCATGACTTCATGCTGAACTTAGCCAGTATCTTGTCAATGTATGTAGTTTGGGATAAACCTAACATTCTCTATTTTCTATTTCTAAAAAGCTTTATTCCGAAAATGTAACTAGCTTCACCCAAGTCTTTCATATTAAACTTACTAGATAGCCAAACCTTAGTAGATGACAGTGTCCCTACATTATTTTCAATAAGTAGAATGTCATCCACATACAATATAAGAAAATTCATGTTTATGCCTTCCAGTTTCCTATATACACATGGTTCATCCTTGTTTTGAATGAAATCATAAGATTTTACAGTCTCATTAAAATGAATGTTCCATGCTCTCGATGCCTGCTTAAGTCTATAAATGGATTTCTTAAGCTTACAAACCATATGCTTTTGGCCTTCTGCAATGAAGCTTTCTAATTGGGACATATAGATGTCCTCACTAACATGGCCATTTAAAAATGCCGTCTTGACATCCATTTGCCATATTTTGTAGTCATAATGACATGCGATGGCAAGGAGGATACGAATGGACTTAAACATAACTATCGGAAAAAAAGGTTTCCTCATCATCGATCCCTTTTTTCTAAGTATACCCTTTCGCCACAAGCCTAGCTTTGAAAGTTTCCATCTTCCCATTCACTCCCCTCTTCCTCTTGTACACCTACTTACACCCAATAGGTTTTATCCCTCCAGGTGAAGTTACAAGATCCCAAACCTAATGGAAGTACATAGATTCAATCTCGGCTCTCATTACTTTATGCCATAGGTCTGCATTGGCATTAGCAATAGCCTTCTCATTCTTAATGGGATCTTGTTCCTGATAATCAGAGACTAGGCCAAAAGCCTCTCCAGTCCATCTTTCTAGAACTCTAGATATCCCCACACTATGACGAGGCTTTATTTGTATAAGTTCCTGAGGCTGTGCCTCTTCTTGTTCTATAATCGGGTTAGGAGAAGTTGATTTAGAAGATAACTTCTCTTTGAGCTCTAATCTTGTTGAACCTTTAATGGATATACTTTATGTAACACCCCACTACCTAGGCCCAGCAAGGCCGGGGATGTCGCCCCATCCAAAGGACAAGGGGTCTTTATAACTAGGTCACACAAAAGAAAATAAAAGCAATATCTTAAAATTGAACTTATTACAACCCAAAAATACAGGTAGAAATAAAAAATAAATTGATTACTACTATCTCTCAAAACAACACATAAAATAAATAACATAAAGTCTTCAAAGCAAACAACAATTCTAGCTACTCATCTTCACAGTAGGATCGACCTGAAAACATGGCATAAAAGGTGATGAGACAAAAATCTCAGAAAGCCCGTGTGTGCTTTGAATATTTCACGCAAAATAGTTCATGTATGCAAGTTGGAAAAATTTCATAAGGGAAAGTGCTGGCAAGCATTAAATAATACTAAAAATAAAGAGTGTTGTTTTGCTTTACAAACCATACGTGTGCACAATAAAAACAACCACTCAAATGGGTAGCCATGGGTTATCACACGTTGGGCCCTATGACCATATATCGGTCAGAATGCCACACCTTGTGCAGACTGACAAAAAGTGGGTATATGGCCTACCGGGAGAGATACTCCTCATTCTCTACACCCAAACTTACCAGTTGTCCACTCCGGAAACACACAGTCCACATGACTAAAACTTGTTAGCTCGGACCGGCATGACCTACTGGACTGGCATCCTATCCAAGAAGGACTCACCCCTCAGAGGTGGCCAACTACTGGGAGACTTACCCTAACCTTCAAAGACTAGTCCTAGTAGTCTACCCTTATTGAGTACTCAACGATAATTGTCCCACTTGGGAAAAACTGATAATACATTGCTTTATTTGAAAATAGCAATTAAGGGTTTCTAAAATTTATGTCAAAGTTGGTTTTTTGAAAGAGTTTAGTGTTTGTGCAAAACTGCATGTTTGATTTTCAAATGATTTGTTTGACTTAAACAAGAAAGGAAACAGTCCTTAATTACCTTTACAAAATGATTGTCCATACACATCGGGTTTGGCTTGCCATAGAAATCTTTTGTCTTCAAATAAGTTTATGCAGAGGCTTACCTGATCCTTTGCTTGAGCAAATTCAAAAATCTTCCAAAGCTGACCTAACCCTCCTGGGGTAAACACAAGTCATAAGGTTATACTCAAGCTATATTCTCTTACATAAATAATCCTAGTTCAACTTATTACAATCATGACCCTAATGTCCTAAGCTTTAAGCTTAGATGATAAAGGATTGTATAAAATAAGACTAGCTTGATAAGATAAAATATCTAGGGGTTGTAAAACAATTACTAATAAGTTATAGGTTCAAATAATAAACCTTGAGTGTTGTTATTAATAAATAAACTAGGGTTTAATTGTTGAAGAATCCTAAGTTCTAGATGATATTAATAAATGGTCATTCTTAAATAGTATTTTTAAAATAAATATTAAATTATTACTAATCTCTTAATTGATACATAGTAAATAATTAATAATAAATAAATTTTATCAAGTTTTGATTAATAGATAACAAATAAATATAAATGGTATTTATGAATATATAGTCTACAAGGTCATTAATATTTTACTTATTTGTATAAAAAGTTTCATATATGTATATATATATATATATATATATATATATATATATTTTTAATAAAATATAACATTTATTTGACTAGTAAAATATCACTATTTCATTGAATATTCCAATTTCAAAACTTTCTAAGAATTTTGAAATCTTGGGAGAAAAACATAGTAATTTTAATTGGGGTAATAAAATTTGTTAATCAAAATAGCCTCGGATCAATAAGGTCATGATCATAATTTTCCTATTGCTAACAAGATTCATGAGCATGTACTCCAACATCAATCAACAAACTATTCTATTCAAGAACAAAGGTTGAAATCCATACCTACCATCACATGATTAAATCCCAACTAAGCATAATCATATTCATGGTTTCAATGAAAATAAGAACATAATATCCTATTCTCCAAAGGTGACATAACATTCTAGCATGCTTAAACATTGATAATTTCTTAAGACAGGATGAACAAGCATTGATCCATAAGGAAATTCATAAAGCTTAACCATGATCAATCATTTTCATTCTCCAATCTCAACTCCTTCATACATATACATATACTCAATCCCCCATTCATTTTCTATCCTACCTATCAACAACCAAGAGACATGAATCCAGAATTTAAAAGAAAGTTTAAAGAGAAATACTTGGTTGAAGACTATCTCGATGAAGATTTAAGAAGATCCACGCACTTGAGAGTCTTAAATTGTCCAAGAGAGGAGAAAGAAAACAGCCATGGTTGTAGCAACCATTTCGGCTGAGAGAGAGAGAGAGAGAGAGAGAGAGAGAGAGAGAGAGAGAGAGAGAGAGAGAGAGAGAGCATTACTATGATATGTTAAAAATTAAAGGGAAGAAGATGAACAAAAGTTGTTTTTGGTTACCTTGATGATGTTCTTCAGACTTCAAGGAAAATTCTGGTTTTGATCCAATTGTCAATTTTTTTTTTCGAGATTTGATATTATAAAATTCAGAAATGGACTCTAGGGAGTATGTAGGCGTGTTCTGGAGTTTTTGGGAGGGATTGGATATGTTTAGAGTGGTATTTGGCATGAAGAAAGGTAGTGTGTGTTCTTGGTATTCTTGGTGAAAATGGCTGAACAAAGGTTAACTTACAGAGGTTTTGAGGAGGTTTTCGGCCAAGGCTTGAAAGGAACAATGCTAGGAATTTTTTCTGGTTATGTTTCGAATTGGTTGCTGGAATTTGCTGTGCAGTTTTCTGCAATGTTCCAGCCAATTTGTAGAGGGTTTTAAGAGGTTTTTGAGGGTCCTTTAAGGTTGATTTCCAACCTTCTATATGGTGGAAAAGCAGAGGTAATTTACTGGTTTGAAGGCAGAAGAAACAGCTTTGATCTCGGCTTGCTATGCTGCAAAATTGCCCAAAATTTTTTTCTGGTCTGTGCAGTTTTGTGCAGTCCGATTTTTGTACAAGAATTTTAGTCTTCAAGCTAAATAAATGGGCCATTTTCCTGGCAGCAATTGAGTAAGAAAGATGGCCGAGATTTTCAAAGGTTAGGCTGTTGGGTATCTTAGGCTCATATCGTATATGGAGCAGCGAAAAATAGAACGAGATACCCTCCTGACACCCGTCTATGTATGGAAAACAAAACATAAAGAGAGTAAACGTAATAGCTTTTACCTTTGGGTGATCGTTCGAAGAACAAAAAATTTCTTCTTCAAGTTGAGGCGCAGAGGAATCCTCAAGCACCAAACTTTCCTGTGCTATTAGAAAAAGATGGCGGCTAGGGTTCTTTGATCAAGATCAAATCGAGAGAGATAGAGAGAAGAGAGAATGTTCGTGGCTGTTGTTTTGTATGTTGTTCAGCTAGGGTTTTTTGTATGTTACATATACTATATATTAAACGAAATTTCCCTCCCAAAACTGAGAGTTCTGATCCTATTAGAATTCCCTAATTGTAATTGGAAACATCAAGTTCTCACAATTACAACTTGGACCACAAATTATAACTAATTATAATTTGTCCACAACAACTTCTCTTTGTCGCAATTAACCCCACCATGTTATCAAATAACATCTTGAGTATATAATCCTCTATTTTGTGTGACCTATTAGGTTTCCCAGTCAATTGGTAGAGAACATGAATTAATCCAAACGTCTTTGAAATTAATAATCCATAATTAATTAGAATTAATCCTATTAATTCTAATTAGGATTGGTTTATTAATTTATCAATTAATAAACCCATATTCCCAGATCATGAGCGGGTATCTAGCAACACATCATGACCACACAAGAGTCCAGGAAGTCAAGTGGCTTGACATAAACCCTCCAATAACAAACTTCAGTGCAATCAACTCCTTTAACCATACAATATCTTATTCGGTTTGGAGTACGGAATTAGTGCCAACTCCCTCCAGAAATAATTCTGGCCCGAATACAATAGTACTTGTACCAAGAACCCACTACTCTAGATGTGTATCAATTGGAACTATTTCCAATACACAATTGCCTTGGCCAAGGACTTTCGAGTAGTATTCTTACAAGTGATTGTGAAATATTTGCCCCTACTATTAGGAATAGTGAATCCTTTATTGACCCTCTCAACTACTTTCGTTTACCTCACAATATATCCAATATCCATCCTATAGGTGGCACTCAATCGAGCTCTGGAGATTGGAATCAAAGTACAAAGCTCTGCAAACAAAGTACCTTGGAGATCTCAAATCAAGGGATATTTGCACATTTGCTATATTAGGATTATATCACTGTCACTAAATAGTTATCCATGTAATTATTTCAAAGCTAGGACATCCAATGAACTTATTCCATTAACAAGCATCTATATGTTAACTTTGAATATCTCAATACTCACGGTTCTGAGAACAACCGCCTGATCAAATCCGGAAGTCTAACACATGCTAGTCTTAACGCATTAATGATGTCCTGTCTCATTAATACTATGACTAAGGACTATTTAAATACTAACACACCATCCAATGCAGTAGGAATCTCATATCATGATCTCTATCATGATTTCCTTAACACAGTATTGTACTATGGACTTTATCGAATAGTGATATTACTTAAAGTAAACAAAAGAAACTGTAAGATAAATAATGCCTTTTATTAAAATAAAATGTGTAATATAAAATGTAAAGTGATTACCTCTAGGGCACAACACTAACATAGGCTGCTCAGGAATCTGGAAAAATTTTAGATTTCTTCCATGGAGAAGATGAACACTGTGGAGTGGAGTTTGAAGGCTCAACTATGGAGATTAATTTCTCTTGGGAACCTTCCTTAACTCCTTCCTTATTCTCAATCAAATATCCAACCTCTAAGAACCATTTTTGAAATTCAAAGACCAAGAATCCTTGCTGAATTTTCTGGAATTAAAAATATGGATTTGGATAAATTTTCTACAAGCTTAATTGGTGAAGAGGTTAGGACAAGCTAGAGGTAATAGAAAGATAAGAATTCCTCTAGAATTCTTTTTAGGACGTAAGGATAGGATTAGGACATTCCCTTCACGTCTCCCCTAGGACAACGCTCCTATTTTTTTATGGAATGCAAGAAACGAAAATCCAACCTTAATTAAAATAATCATGATAAAACTTAAATGATGGGATTTGAACTCATAACCTTAGAGATTAATTCCTAAGCTCTAACCACTAAACCAAAACAACTCTTGTTCTTATTTCCTCACCAAAATATTCTTCTTTTTTAATCCTCAAGCTATCTTCCTTTTTTAACCTCAAGCAAAATTACCATTTTACCCTTCCTATTCAATAATCATAACTAAGCCTTTTAGCCTATAAATCATAATTCTAAAGCATATAAAATTATTCAAAAATATATATATTTGCGCAGAATAATATGATATGCATTTTGACCCCCATACTCTAGGGTTGGCTTTAGGTGGGGTTTCATATCCTCCCATCCATAGAAGAATTTCGTCCCGAAATTCAGACATACCTCTATCTCAGATCGAGATACCTCTGCTTCACCCACTCTTTTGTTTCCCATGTAGCATCTTTCGTGCCTAAAGGCGTGGAATGTGGGAAAACACAGGGCACGCAGTGGAAGCGAACATAAAAAAAAACTGGAAAAACAAGAATAGGGAATCCAGGGCAAGGCCGGCGCCGGCTCTGGTAGCCTTAGCCGGCGCCGATTACACCCAGTCCCAATCTCGAGGTTTTAAAATTTTTACTTCTCCTTTTGGTTTTCAAAGGTGACTGGACCGGAACATGCGCAACTGGGGTAGGTATGCTGATAGAAGCCTTTGGTGTGATTCCTGCAAGTTTCCTACCCCGCCTTTGCATGTATGTGAATGCCAAACTCTCGGTCTTCCAGTATATGGCCTGCCTAACTACCGTTTGGTGAATAACTAACAGGCTAGGGAATTTTTTGGAAAGCGAGAGAGAGAGAGATGCCTGGCTTTTACCATAGAGAAGAAGCCGTCTTAGAGAATGTGTGTTCTGTCAACGACGTTGTTTCCAATCCTCTTGTTGAACCTAAATAAAACTCTAGGTTAAACTGGAATGGGCCATTAGACTCTTAACATTTTGGGCTTAATTAATTATTCTAGTTAGAACCAACTTAATGGCCCAACAAATAATTAATTTTCCAGCCCAAAAAAACTAGTCCAATAAATAAGCCTATATTAGTTTAGTCCCAGGTTAATCCCTAATTATTCAAACTGGGCCAAAGCCCTGAATAATTAATTAACCTCTAAACTAATTTAATTAATTCTCTCTCCATGGACCTTTATTTTATTATTACCTTAATAATTAAATCAGGCTATTTAAGTAAAATAAATTCCATTTAATTTAAGCTCAATTACTTAGCCCGTATTTAATTAGGACTCACGGTTTATATTGGGGACCAAAAGACACACCGCATTGGCAACTAAAATGACCAAAATACGCTTGCCATATAAATAGCTGTATTTTGCATTTAAAAAGTTTCCTAATATTACCATAAGGAAATATTGACCCCAAGGACAATGTTACGTTAGCAAAGTCTCCGACCTTCAGGTGTAATGACTAAAATACCCCTATGTACATCACCGTACATTCAGAGAGGAAGAAGTGTACTAACACCTCTCTAAATGACATCTACTATCCTTAGGCCTTTAGTCCAGTGATCCATGACTTCTTAGATTGTTTCCACTTCCAAGAGAGCTACCCTAAAATAAACATCCAAGTCATGTTTCCCAAGGCCCTAGATATTTAGATCATTCAAACAACCACAAGGGACGATATAGTATAGAAACTATCTTGTACAAGTCTGTCTAAACTAACTAGTCATACATACCTAACATGTAAGTATATTAGCCCTACGATAGAACCTCAACTATAGCATATCAAAGTATATGCTTCCAGCTTCGTCAAACCACGAACTCATACTCAAGTTGTAGAGTACTAGTCTACGCTATAGTAGTAGTAGTCTAGGTTTCTACCATATTGTACTTTTAGAAACCACTACTACAGGTCCTGTTCTACGTATTTGAAATTTGCTTATGTCATAAAGTGAATGGATTACTCACTGGCTAAAGGTAAGCCATTCCCTATTTAGAATTTACAACACAATAACCTAAACATGATGAGATTCCCATTCTCATCAATCAGTTAAGAATGAATGTTTATGTGTCAAGTAACCCGTGATCCATACCTTATTGTGAAAGACCTCCATTCACATGGACCACTTACTTAAACACAATGGGTCTTTTCCAAACGTAATTATGCACAAATAAAATTGTAAGTTCACAAACAATTTTTGAAAATAAATTCTTTTATTAAAACATTCGATTTTTACATCAGAAACCTAGTTTGAAAGGGCATACATCCCAACAATCTCCCACTTGCACTCTAAGACAAAGTAAGTCCGTTGGTGCCTACCCCTATAGAGTCTAAGTGTCTCTTGAAGACTTTCTCAGCCAAAGGCTTGGTGAATGGATCTGTAGATTGTTCTCAGAGGTAATCTGTTCCATCACGACTTCCCATCTCTAGATAAAATCCCGGATCAGGTGGTAGTTCCTCTCGATATGCTTCCTCTTCTTGTGGTTCCTGGGTTCTTTTGATTGTGATACTGCTCCAGTATTATCGCAATACATCACAATCGGCCTGTTTATGTGTGGTACGACTCCAAGTTCTGAAAGGAACTTTTGGAGCCAGACTACTTCCTTGGATACCTCCGAAGCTGCCACATACTCAACTTCCATGGTTGAGTTTGCAATACAAGATTACTTGATACTCCTCCATGAAATAGCTCCTCCAGACAAGGTGAAGATATATCCACTAGTGGATTATCTCTCATCCTTATCCGCTAGAAGTTTGAGTCTATGTATCCTATAGGAACCAAGTCATCAGCCTTGTAAACTAGCATATAATCTCTCGTTCCCTTGAGGTACTTGAGTATATGCTTTACAACTTGCTAATGAACCTCTTCAGGGTTTGACTGATATCTGCTAACCGAGCTTACGGCAAAGCAGATATTTGGCCTAGTACATAGCATGGTATACATGAGACTTCCCACAGCCGAAGCATAGGGAATCCTACTCATCCTGTCCTTTTCATCTTAAGACCTAGGACAGTTACTTGAAGAAAATGACAACCCATGTCTGCAAGGAATTAGAGCTTCCTTGCATTAGTCCATGCTATACCTAGCCAGCATCTTGTTAATGTAAGTACCTTGGGATAATCATAACATTCTCTGCTTTCTATTTCTAAGAAGTCTAATCCCGAGAATGTAGTTGGCTTCTCCCAAGTCCTTCATATTGAATCGACTAGACAGCCAAACCTTTGTAGATGATAATGACCCTGCATCATTTCCAATGAATAGAATATCATCCATATACAAGACAAGAAAAACCACATTAATGCCTCCAATTTTCCTGTACACACATGGTTCATCCTCGTTTTGAACAAAATTATAAGACTTTATAGTATCATCAAAACGAATGTTCCATACCCTTGATGCCTGCTTAAGTCCATAAATGGACTTCTTAAGCTTGCAAACCATATGCTCTTAGCCTTTAGCAATAAAGCCTTCAGGTTGGGACATATAGATGTCTTCACTAAAATGGCTATTTAAAAATGCCGTCTTGATATCCATTTGCATATCTCGTAGTCATAATGACATGCGATGGCAAAGAGGATACAAATGGACTTAAGCATGGCTATCGGGGAAAAGGTTTCCTCGTAGTCCATTCCCTCTTTCTGAGTATACCCTTTCGCCATAAGCCTAGCTTTGAAGGTTTCCCCCTTCCCATCTACTCCCCTCTTTCTCTTGTATACCCACTTACATCCTATGGGTTTTATCCCTTCAGGTGAAGCTATAAGATCCCAAACCTAATTGAGATACATAGACTCAATCTCGGCTTTCATTGCTTCATGCCACAGATTTGCATCGGCATCAGCAATAGCCTCCTCATATCAAGTGGGGTCCTGTTCTTGATGGTCGGAGACCAGCTCGAAAGCTTCTCCTATCCATCTCTCCAGAACCCTAGACATTCTCCCACTACAACGAGGCTCCATATGTACAGGCTCTTGAGGCTATGCCTCTTCTTGTTCCACAATCGGGTCAAAAGAAGTTACTTTCGAAGATAACTTCTCCTCCAGTTCTAACCTAGTTGAACCTTTCGTGGAAGTACTTTGATCATCCTCTAATTATCTAGTATTGGTACTAACTAGTACCTTCTGCTCCTTAGGATGATAAAAGTAACCACTCTTTGTCCATTTTGGATACCCAATAAAATAGCATAATTCTGATTTCATAAGCTGTACATAAGCTGGACAATCCCATATCCTGAGATGATTTAGACTTGGCTTACGCCTAGTCCACATCTCATAGGGAGTCCTAGGTACTGACTTAGAAGGCACCAAGTTCAGATTATATGCCGCTGTTTTTAGGGTATATCTCCAAAAAGACACTGGAAGAGTAGCATGAGACATCATGCTTCAGACTATTTCCATTAATATCCTGTTCCTTTTCTCAACTACTCCGTTCTGCTGGGGTGTTCCCGGCACAGAAAGTTGGGATACTATCCCATGATGTACCATGTAGTCCTTGAATTCACCTAGGTGGTACTCTCCACCACGATCCGATCGTAAGGTTTTGATTAATTTACCTGTCCGACGCTCCACTTCAGCCTTAAACTCCTTGAACTTGTCAAAAGAGTCAGACTTGCATCTCATCAGGTAAACATAACCAAACTTTAAACAATCATCCGTGAAAGTGATGAAGTACTCAAAACCTCCTCTAGCTGGTGTAGACAGGGGACCACACATATTAGTGTGAACAAGACTCAATACCTCTTTAGCTCTATCCGCCTTAGGGGCAAATGACCTTTTGGTCATCTTTCCCATCAGGCAAGACTCACACTAAGGCTAATTTTCCAATCTCAATGCACCCAAGGGCCCATCATAGATTAACCTTTGAATCCTGTTTGAGTTGATATGCCTAAACCTTAGATACTAAAGATAAGAGTCATTGATATTGGTATTTCTCTTTCTTGTTAAATGTTTAGATTGAGTGTTATTTAATTGATTGTTAATAGGGTTTAAGAAAAATATATTCCCATACATGTGCCCAGTACATAAAATTTCTCCATCCCTATTGATAGAAATACTAGAATGGAAAGATACAGAATATCCTTGATTTATTAGTTTTGCAACTAAAATCAAATTCTGTCTAAATCCAGGTATATATAAAATATCTTTCAAAACAACTATTTTATTATAATAAAAAATAAGATTCAGTTCTTCCACAGCAACAGCCCAAACATGTGCTCCATTTCCCACACGTAGTCTATGTTCACCCTTCTGGAGTCTTCTTATCTTTCTAAACCCCTACAAGGAGTTACAGATATGATCAGTGGCTCCTGAATAAATAATCCAAGTGGAAGTTAATCCAACCATTGATATAGACTCTAGATAGAAAAAATTACCTGTGGGGTTTTTCTTAGCTTGAAGATCTGGACACTCCTTTTTCCAGTATCCCTTCAGTCCACATTTGAAGCACTTGCCCTTGGGTTTATCTTTGGGCTGGGTTTTGGGCTGGCTCGCTGCGTTCCCCTTTTTCTTCTTGAACTTTCTAGGCTTGGGCCCAGCTCTAGAAGATGAAGCCTTAGCAATCATTGCCTTTGATTGTGGCTTCATGACCTTCTCCACCATCTGAAGCTCCTTCATCAACTCAATCAAACCCATGTTCAACTTGTTTATGTTATAGCTTAACTTGAACTGAGTGAAGGAACCCGGTAGAGATTCGAGAACCACGTCCACTTGACTCTCGGGCAACGACAGCCCCTAAGATTTCTGCCTCCTCGAAAGTAGCAATTATCTTGAGCATATGCTCTCGACTGATGCTTCCTTAACCATCTTAGTGTTAACGATAGTTCGAAGAGCCTCTTGCCTTGCGGGCCGGTTCTTATCCGCGAATATCGTAGCTAATGATTGGGTTATATCATACGCAATGGTCATGTGCTCATGTTTGGATTGGAACACATTAGACATGGAGGGCAACATGTAACAACGAGTCATCTCGTTGGCCTTCTTCCATGCCATTTCAACCTCACGCTCCTCGACGGTGGAACCCTCCCCGATAACAGGGCAGGTTTCATAAAGGACATACTTATACTCTTTCGCTGAGATTATTATGTCAAGGTTCCTTTTCCAGTCTATATAGCTTGGTCCCGTTAGCATATTCTCTTGAAAAATAACGGCCAATGGACTAAAAGAACCTCCCACCATTTCTGAAAAATTGAAGAATAAAAGAAAAAAGATTCAGTTTGTGAAAATAAAACAAATATATGCACTTTATCCTTATTATCAAAACTGATAATAATCAATTTTGCTTTTAGGAAAACTGACATAGCTTCTTGGGAAGATGAACAGTTTCCTAAGCTAAATGTGTTAACCACCACAAATTAATTTCCCTTCTAGGTAATAATCTAGAAGATAACTCCATCGAGGGGATGGCCGTTTCCTCTCATTTCCTATTGACATACCTCGCGCTATGACCTCCAACGAGGGGCTGGCTGATCATAGTATATGCCCCGAGTTATTAATTGCATCCCTCCATTAGATCTAGATCCTTGTGGTATCCCCAACCTATATGGGTTCACTCCCAAGGTGACGTGAGGGGACCCACAATCTCTAATGAAGATCGTGATGGAAGCTGTGGGGCCGTTGGAACCCCTTTCCCACTTAGTCATTTAAAACAAGGGTTTTTTGAAAAATACCCATTTGAAAATCTCCATTAAGTTTTTCCTTAACTCAAAAATAAAATGTCTAAGTCCATAAAAAACTCTATGTCAAGGCTTATATCCTTTGAGACCTTTTCCTATGGACTAATTTTATTTAAGTTAAAACTTAATGATTTCAAAAAAATTTCCAATTAAAACTTTCTAGAGACTTTGGTCTCAAGTTTATTTGACAAAACAATTTTTCTTATGCCAAATTAAAATAAAATGGCTTTCTATTTTAACCTTATAAAAATATCTAAATCCAATATATTTTCTATGTCAAGGATTAAATCCTTTGAGAAAATATCTAAGGATTAATTTTTGTTTAAGCTAAAATAACCATTTATTTTGTAGAAAAATGTTTTCCTTGTCAAAAACATTCCCAAAGACTTTGGTTTTTGAGAGAACGTGCATATAGGTACAAAAATTAATAGCATGCTAGAAAACAGTAGACGTTTTCATGCTCTTCTATTTTTTTAAAACCTAACTGCCTAGATAATAGAATTAAACACATTAATTAATTAATTAATTGTCTTGTTTAATCCTAAAATCCTTTACTAATATTTTCATGCAAAAATATTCCTTGAATATTAACTATTGCAAAATATTAACTTCGCCAGGTACGGATTCCAAAACCAAAAGGAATTGCAAGAAAAATTACAAGGAAAAAAAATTTTCCTTGGTCCACTGCACCCTCTGCACTGGATCATGCGGTCCACTGCACCTGTCGCACAGAACCAGGACCGAACAGAAACCAGCGCACGAATCGGCCTTCCAGAGCCAAGCCGGTACCGGTTCCGTTTTGGATGCCAGATCCTGCAATTTTTTTTTCTACGAATTTTCCCTGTTTTTTAGCACAGCTTCTGGTATCTATGGCTCTCTAATTCCAATCCAAGTACAATGAAATCAACCAAAACCAACAACCGCCTACATCCATAAACATTGGGCTTACACGATTTGCAAAGAAAAACAGTAAATTACAATCTCCTATACCTCCACCCCCGAGGTTTAACAGAAAATCTATCCATACCATAAATAACAAAGGATCAAAATTTTAATCACACATATGTGTCCATTTTATTAACCTAGATGTATGCTCCCTATATTTTCACAAAACCTTCATGCTCTGATACCAATTGAAGGCATGGAAAGCGGGAAAACACAGGGCACGCAGTGGAAGCGAACATAAAAAAAACTAGAAAAACAAGAATAGGGAATCCAGCATAGGGCCGGCGCCGGCTCTGGCAGACCTAGCTGGCGCCGGTTGTGCCCTATCCCAATCTCGAGGTTTTAAAATTTTTACCTCTCCTTCTGGTTTTCAAAGATGGCTGGACCGAAACGTGCGCAACCGGGGTAGGTGTGCTGGTAAAAGCCTCTGATGCGATTCCTGCAAGTCTCCTACTCCGCCTTTACATGTATGTGAATGCCGAACTCTCGGTCTTCCAATATATGGCCTGCCTAACTACCGTTTGGTGAAAAACTAACAAGCTAGGGAATTTTTTGGAAAGCAAGAGAGAAAGAGATGCCTGGCTTTTACCACAGAGAAGAAGCCGTCTCAGAGAATGTGTGTTCTGTCAACGACGTTGTTTCCAATCATCCTGTTTAACCTAAATAAAAATCTAGGTTAAACTGGATTGGGCCATTGGACTCTTAGTTTAACCTTTTGGGCTTAATTAATTATTCTAGTTAGAACCAACTTAATGGCCCAATAAATAATTAATTTTCTAGCCCAAAAAGACTAGTCCAATAAATAAGCCTATATTAGTTTAGTCCCAAGTTAATCTCGAATTATTCAAACTGGGCCAAAGCCTTGAATAATTAATTAACCCACTAAACTAATTTAATTAATTCTCTCTCCATGGACCATTATTTTATTCTAGCCCAATAATTAAATCAAGCTATTTAAATAAAAAAATTGCATTTAATTTAAGATCAATTCCTTAGCCTATATTTAATTAGGACTCACGGTCTATACTTGGGACCAAAAGACACATCGCCTTAACTATTAAAATGACCAAAATACCCTTGCCATATAAATAGCTGTATTTTGCATTTTAAATGTTTCCTAATATCACCATAAGGAAATATTGACTCCAAGGACAATGTTGCGTTAGCAAAGTCTCCGACCTTCAGGTGTAATGACTAAAATACCCCTCTATACATCGTCGTATATTCAGACAGGAAGAACTGTACTAACCCCTCTCAAAATGACATCTACCATCCTTAGGCTTCTAGTCTAATGATCCACGACTTCTTGGATTGTTTTTGCTTCCAAGGAAGTTACCCTAAAGCAAATATCTAAGTCATGTTTCCCGGGGCCCTGGATACTTAGATCATTCAGACAACCACAAGGGGCGATATAGTTTAGAAACTATCATGTACAAGTTTGTCTTAACTAACTAGTCACACATACCCATCATGCAAGTATATTAGCCCTACGATAGAACCTCAACTATAGCATATTAAAGTATATGCTTCCAGCTTCGTCAAACCACGAACTTATACTCAAGTCGTAAAGTATTAGTCCATGCTGTAGCAGTAGTAGTCTAGGTTTCTACGATATAGTACTTTTAGCAAACACTACTACAGGTCCTGTTCTACGTATTCGAAATATGCTTATGTCATGAAGTGAATGGACTACTCACTGGCTAAAGGTAAGCTATTCCCTATTTAGAATTCACAACATAATAACCTAAACATGATGAGATTCTCATTCTCATCCATCGGTTAAGAATGAATGTTTATGTGTCAAGTAACTCGTGATCTATACCTTACTGTGAAAGACCTCTATTCACATGGACCACTTACTTAAACATAATGGGTCTTTTCTAAACGTAATTATGCACAAATAAAATTGTAAATGCACCAACAATTTTTGAAAATAAATTATTTTATTAAAACATTCGATTTTTACATCAGAAACCTAGTTTAAGAGGGCATACATCCCAACAGTGCCATGATGCTCCCTTTGCACCATTACCATCGGAATCTGCTTGTTCCGGAGAGTCTTGATACTTCGGTCCAATATCCTTACAGGATTCTCCACATAGCTCAGGTTGGGTTGCAACACTAACAGCTCATCATTCAAAATATGTCCGGGATCGGCATTGTACTTCTTCATGCGACACATGAAACATGTCGTAAATTCCCGTTAATCCATCCTGCAAATCCAATCGATACACCACCGACCCAATCCTCTCCTTTATTGGAAATGGTCCCAAATATCTCGGATTTAGCTTCCCACCTTTCGGATGCTTCAGAATTCCTCTATTCAGTGTCAGTCTTAGGAATACCCTGTCTCCCACCTGAAATTCTAATTCTCTCCACCTATTATCTGCATAGCTCTTTTGTTTACTCTGGCCTTCTTTTAACCTTTCCCTGATTAACTTGACCTTATCTAACATTTCCTGAACATAGATTTCTCCCGATTTGCTTATATGGCTATCCTCTGACCAACTCCACTATAGCAGTACCTAACACTTGCGTCCATATAGTGCTTTATAAAGAGCCAATCTAATCAAAGCTTGATAACTATTATTGTACAACAACTCCGCATACGGCACACATTCGATCCATTTATCCCCAAAATCCAGTACACAGGCTCTCAACATATCCTCTAATATCTATATAACCCTTTCTGACTGTCCATCGGTTTGCGGATGCGCCATCGTACTGAACTTCAAACTAGAACCCATCGATTCTTGAAACTTGCCCTAAAATTGGGATGTAAATCTCGGATCTCGGTCAGACACAATACTTGAAGGCACTCTATACAGTCGGACTATTTCTCGCACATAGGTCTGAGCCAACTTCTCTATGGAATCCCTTACATTCACTGGTATGAAATGTGCTAATTTGGTTAGTCGATCCACCACTACCCATATGACGTCCTTTTGGGTCATTGCTATAGGGAGTCCGGTAACGAAGTCTATGGTCACCTCCTCCAAGTTTCATTCAGGCACTAATTGTTGGATTGTTTGCCCTCTTAGACTAGGTTTCTGATGTAAAATTAAATATTTTAATAAAAGAATTTATTTTCAGTATTTGTTTGTGAATTTACTTTTTGTTTGTGCACAATTTTCGTTTGGAACAGACCCATTGTGTTTAAATAAGTGATCCATGTGAATGGTGGTCTTTCACAGTAAGGTATGGATCACGGGTTATTTAACACATAAACATTTGTTCTTAACCTATTGATGAGACTGGGAACCTTATCATGTTTAGGTTATTATGTTATGAATTCCAAATGGGGAATGGCTTACCTTTAGCCAGTGAGTAGTCCACTCACTTCATGACATAAGCGTATTTCGAATACGTAGGACAGGACCTGTAGTAGTGGTTTCTAAATGTACTATATGATAGACACCTAAACTACTACCGCTACAGCGTAGACTAGTACTCTACGACTTGAGTATGAGTTGGTGGTCTGGCAAAGCTGGAAGCATATACTTTGATTTGCTATAGTTGAGGTTCTATCGTAGGGCCAATATACTTGCATGTTGGGTATGTGTGACTAGTTAGTTAAGACAGACTTGTACAAGATAGTTTCTGCACTATATCGCCCCTTGTGGTTGTCCGAATGGTCTAAAATGTCCAGGGCTCTGGGAAACATGACTTGGATGTTTGCTTTAGGGTAGCTCCCTTGGAAAGCGAAAACACTCTAGGAAGTCGTGGATCATTAGATTAGAAGCCTAAGGATGGTAGATGTCATTTAGAGGGTTGTTAATACACTTCTTCCTCTCTATATATACGGCGATGTGTAGAGGGGTATTTTAGTCATTTCACCTATAGGTTGGAGACTTTGCTAATGCAGCATTGTCCTTAGGGTCAATATTTCCTTATAGTGATATTAGGAAATATTTAAAATGGAAAATACAGCTATTTATATAGCAGGGGTATTTTGGTCATTTTAGCAGCCAAGGCGATGTGTCTTTTTGGTCCTCGGAATAGCCCGTAAGTCCTAACTAATTTTAGGTTGAGGAATTGGTCTCAGTTCAAGAGGATTTTATTTTATTTTATTTTATTTTATTTAGGAAGTCTAATTTATTATTAGACTGGAATAAAATAAATAAATTAATTAAAATAGGAGTTGAGAGAAATTAATTATCTAGTTTAATTGATTAATTAATTATTCAGGGCCTAGGTCCAGTATGAATAATTAAGAAATTAACCTGTGTTTAAACTAGAGGAAATAATTAATGTTTAATTATTTATTGGGTTATTTATATAGGCCCAAGAAATAAAAAATTAAAGATTAATTACTATGGTTCATTTGGGCTCATTAATTATTTATTGGGTTGTTTATATAAGCCCAGGAAATAAATAATTAATGATTATTATTTTGGGCCTTTTGGGTCCAAGAAAAATACTCAATAACTTGGACCTTAGGGTTTTTTCCAGATACGGTTAAAAGGAGTTTAGGGTTAGGCCAAACTGATTTTTAGGATAACATCCGGGTATTTTGAAAGTGCTTTGAAATCTCGGGGATATCTTTATCAGATAATGAGAAACCCAGTTTTGGCTAACCAATAAACTAGTCTCTGGTAGAGGAAAACCCTAATTCCCAACGCAAGACATAGAGAACTCACGTCTCTCTCTCTGCTCTTTCACGTTGCTTTCCTCATGTTCTTTCTCCTTGGACTTTGCTAATCAATAGCTAGTGAACCAAGAAGATTTGAGATTGTTCCTCTTCACCATTGTGTTCACCAACTAGAGGTTAGGCAGAGGAATATTTCGAGAGCTGGAAAGCTTGGCATTGATGCAAACAAGGCGAAGTAGAAGGCTAGCGGGTGTTCAACCGGAAGCTTCTTCAAGTGGGCAAAGCGAGGCGATTCCAGTCGTTCAATCCGCTCCTACTCAAGCTAGAAGGGTTAAGGAGCGCAAAGGTATGATCTTCACGCTTCCGTATGGCCTTTAAGGCTTGCAGTGTTTTTTTCTCTCCGTTTTTTTAAACCGTGCATGCTCTCCTGTTTTCGTCTCCTCAATATGGTATCAGAGCCACTGGTTTTTAATTAATATATGGAGCATGGTAGTTAATAAAAATGGAGAAGATGATTATACCTGTGATCCTTCGCTGTTTTAGTATGGGATAGGCTTGATGTAAGCTTCACCGTTGAAACATAGGATGTAACACCCCGGAAAACCTAGGCCCGGCAGGGCCAGGGATGTCGCCCCGTCCAAAGGACAAGGGGTCTCTATAACTAGGTCACAAATAAAATTGCTGAAATAAATAATACTCAAACTAAAAAAAAAATTATTACAACCCAAAATACTTTAAAAGTACATCCATGAAATTCCAGAACAAAAACCATAATTAAAATCATCCACTCTCGTCTCCCCAAAGCAATACATGAAATCAAAAGACACATTCTCTTCCAAGGTAGCTACTCACCCACAACAGGATCAACCTGAAATCATGATAAAAGGTGGTGAGACAGAAATCTCAGTAAGTCCGTGTGTGCTTTGGGTGTTTAGTGGAAACAGTTCGTGGATGCAAAGTGTGAAATCTTTATAAGAGAAACATTGGCAAGCAATAAACATTAGTCAAAATCAAGAGTAGTGTTTTGGCTCTTCTAGCCATACATAAGCAATGAAATCAACCACTCGAAAGAAAGGGATATGGGTTACCACACGTTGGGCCCCATAACCGGTCAGAATGCCTAACACTTTGTGCAGACTGACAAAAGTAGGTGATCGGCCTACTAGGCAAGATACTCCTTCTTCTCTATACACAAACAACCGCCGGTTGTCCATTCCGGCAAAAATACAGTCACTTGATTGAAACAAAATAAACTGCTAGCTCGGATCGGCACGACTCACTGGAACTGGCATCTTATCCAGGAAGGACTCACCCCTCATAGGTGACCACTTACTGAGTGACTTACCCTAACCGTTCAAAGACTAGTCCTAGTAGTCCACCCTTATTGAGTACTCAATGACATTCCCCACTTGGGATAAAATGAACAAAGCATTGTTCTTCATGAAAATAACAATTTGAGGGTTTCCAAAGCTTTGGGAGAAATTAGTTTTAGAAAGAGTTTCAAGTTTGGAAAAATCTGCTCAAAGACTTTTAAATAATTTAAGCATTGGAATTAATGATGAATTCAACCCTCAATTGCTTTCAAATAACCGAGTGTCCTTGCACTCCACATTTGGCTTGCCATAAGGAAATCATTTCACATCAATCAGGTTTTATGCAGGAGCTTACCTAATTCTTGCTCACAACAACATGGTCTCGAACAGCTGACCTAATCCCACATGGGCAAATACAAATCTTAACACTTCCTCAATTTTAAATCAACTCAATTCACTACTACCATGATCCTAGTGTCCCAAGCTTTAAGGCAAAACAATAATTGAATATGTTTATAAGCTAAGTTTAATTTGTTATTTAAAATAATTAATGGATTAGGAAATAAATTCTAATAAGTTGAAAGTTTAAATCTTGTTAAGGAAAATTTAGAGTTTATTTGATTAGGAGTCATAGGTGGTACTAGGTAAAATAGTGATTTAATGATAGCTTTGTTGTTAGAAAATAATTGAAGCGTAGCGAAGATGTCTTCCATCTGCTCTATCCATTGTTCAGCTTTCTGATCCTGCTCGGCTTCTCCCCAGAAGATGGGTGGTTGGAATTTCAAAAACCGCTCCAAATCTTCGTCCTTTCCCTTTAGATTCCTTTCTTCAGTCAAAGTCTGAAGAATCTCGGTCATCTTGCTAAATGCTTGCCCCATTGTCACTTCAACAGGTTCTTCTGACCCCATTTTCAAATCTAGCTCACTCTCATTTCCTCAGTTGGGTGACTGCATTTAAGTCGTCTCAACCTCCGGTGTCACAGGTTCTGCCTCTGAAACTCTTCTGCCTGATGTGGCTACACGGTGCTTGGGTGCCTTTCTCAACCATACCTAGATAATGAGTTTATGCATTCAAGCTTTAAATCATTTCAGTTGAGCATGCTTTCACATTCATATTTAAATAAAAGGAAATCAAATGCAAGTTTTGTATAAAGAATTGCATATAAATTTCTCTCAAACTTTAGAGTACTCCAAGTACTCTTATTTGCATAAATTTAAAATTAAAGTAGTAAACAGGAATGAAATCCTTAACATAGGAGTTTATGGAAAGTAGTAAATAAAATATCCTAATCATAACAACCCTTAGCCTCTCTAGTCCTCATCGGAGTCTTTAAAGTCGGCCTCATATAACTATCCCCCAGAATTCCTAGTAAAGTCTATCCCATCCCTATTTGCAAACCCATCTACTACCTCTTTGTCGGGTCGCCTAGAACTCTCCCCGGTCTCAACCTGGTTGGGTGGGGGTATAAAGGAAGGTGTAGGTGGAGATTCATAATCTATCTCCTTCGGATCATCACTATCAGCTGACAAGTCAACTATAAGACTAGGAGGGAGAGGAACATATTCTATATCAATCTCCTCATCTTCACTGCCAATAACCAAGTCTATCACAGGTATTGGGGGTGGCTTAATAATTTGGACCTCATCGTCACTGCTATCATCTAAGGGAATCATTGACTACAGTGTAGGGTGAGGCATAGGTAGGTCTTCCAGGTAGATAAGGATGGGAGGAAGCCATTGCTGCCCTTTCCTTGCAGTTCTAAGCATTCTAACCATCCGACAACATAAACAAGACAAGTTAGATAAAAGATTTAAACTTAATAAAATAGAACATATACTATCAATATTTGCCTAAACCTAGTCTCTGATACTACTTGTAACACCCCACACCTAGGCCCAGCAGGATCGGGGATGTTGTCCCATCCAAAGGATAAGGGGTCTTTATAACTAGGTCACACAAAAGAAAATAAAAGCAATACCTTAAAATTGAACTTATTACAACACAGAAATATACGTACAAATCCAAAATAAGTTGATTACTACTATCTCTCAAAACAACACATAAAATAAATAACATAAAGTCTTCAAAGCAGGCAACAAATCTAGCTACTCATCTCCACATTAGGATAGACTTGAAAACATGGCATAAAAGGTAATGAGATAAAAATCTCAATAAGACCATATGTGCTTTGAGTGTTTTAGGCAAAATAGTTCATGTACGCAAATTGGAAAAATTTCATGAGAGAAAGTATTGGCAAGCATTAAATAATGTTAAAAATAAAAAGTGGCGTTTTGCTTTTCAAACTATACATGTGCAAAATAAATACAACCACTCAAACGGGTAGCCATGGGTTACCACACGTTGGACCCCATGACCGTATAACGCTCAGAATGCCACACTTTATGCAGACTGACAAAAGGTAGGTGTACGGCCTACCGGGTGAGATACTCCTCCTTCTCTATACCCAAACTTATTAGTTGTCCACTCTGGAAACACATAGTCCACATGACTAAAACTTACTAGCTCGGACCGGCATGACCTACTGGACTGGCATCCTATCCGGGAAGGACTCCCCCCTCAGAGGTGGCTACCTACTGAGAGACTTACCCTAACCTTTCAAAGACTAGTCCTAGTAGTCTACCCTTATTGAGTACTCAACGTTGATTGTCCCACTTTGGAGAAAACTGATAATACATTGCTTTATTTGGAAATAGCAATTAAGGGATTCTAAAATTCTTGTTACAGTTGGGTTTTAGAAAGAGTTTAGTATTTGTGCAAAACTGCTTGTTTAAATTTTCAACTGATTGGCTTGATTGAATTGAAAAAGAAACAATCCTTAATTGCCTTTACAAAATGAGTTTAGTATTTATGCAGAAGCTTACCTGATCCTTTGCTTGATCAAATTCACAAATCTTCCAAAGCTGACCTAATCCCGCCTGGGGTAAACACAAGTCATAAGGTTATACTCAAGCTATATTCGCTTACATAAATAACCCTAGTTCAACTTATTACAATCATGACCCTAATGTCCTAAGCTTTAAGGCTAGATGATAAAGGATTTTATAAAATAGGACTAGCTTGATAAGATAAAATAATTAGGGATTGTAAAATAATTACTAATAAGTTAAAAGCTCAAATAATAAATCTTGAGTGTTGTTATTAACAAATATACTAGGGTTTAATTGTTAAAGAATCCTAAGTTCTAGATGCTATTAATAAATTGTCATTCTTAAATAGTATTTTTTTTTACAATAAATATTAAATTATTACTAATCTCTTAATTGATACATAGTAAATAATTAATAATAAATAAAATTAATAATAAATAAATGTTATCAAGTTTTGATGAATAGATAACAAATAAATATAAATGGTATTTATGAATATATGGTCTACAAGGTCATTAATATTTTACTTATTTGTATAAAATGTTTCATATATATATATATATTTTTAATAAAAGATATCATTTATTTGACTAGTAAAATATCACTATTTCATTGAATATTCCAATTTCAAAACTTTCTAATAATTTCAAAATCTTGGGAGAAAAACATAGTAATAATTCTAGTTGGCGTAATAAAATTTGTTAATCAAAATAGCCTAGGACAATAAGGTCATGATTATAATTTTCCTATTGCTAACAAGATTCATGAGCATGTACTCCAACATCAATCAACAAACTATTCTATTCATGAACAAATGTTTAAATCCATACCTACTATCATATGATCACATCCCTACTAAGCATAATCATAGTCACGGCTTCAATGAAAATAAGAACATAATATCCTATTCACCAAAGGTGACATAACATTCTAGCATGCTTAAACATTCATAATTTCTTAAGACATGATGAACATGCATTGATCCGCAAGGGAATTCATAAAGCTTAACCATGATCAATTATTCTCATGCTCCAATCTCAACTCCTTCATACATATGCATATACTCAATCCCCCATTCATATTCTATCCTTCCTATCAACAACCAAGAGACATGAATCCAGAATTCAAAAGAAAGGTTAAAAAGAAATACTTGGTTCATGACTATCTTGATGAAGATTTAAGAAGATCCATGCGCTTGAGTATCTTGAATTGTCCAAGAGAGGAGAAAGAAAATGGCCATGGTTGTAGCAACCATTTCGGCCGAGAGAGAGAGAGAGAGAGAGAGAGAGAGCATTACTATGATATGTTAAAGATTAAAGGGAAAAAGATGAACAAAAGTTGTTCTTGATTACCTTGATGATGTTCTTGAGACTTCAAGGAAAATTCTGGTTTTGATCCGATTGTCAATTTTTGTTTTAGAGATTTGATGTTATAAAATCAAGAAATGGATTATAGGGAGTATGTAGGTGTGTTCTGGATTTTTTGGGAGGGATTGGAGATGTTTAGAGTGGTCTTTGGCTTGAAGAAAGGTAGTGTGTGTTCTTGGTGTTCTTGGTGAAAATGGAGAGGAATAGAGAGAAAATGCTGGACGAATTTCTGAAGGGGCTGGCCAAATGATTGAGGGAGTTCTGGGATTTTGATTTTTAGATTGGAGAGGAGAGAAAAATCTGGTTGTTTAAAATTCAAATGGAGAAATTTAAGGAGTGTTTTAAGGTAAAAGATATGGTAATGGTGTTTGATTGATGGAAGTTTTTTGGAGTTGCAAATGGCCGACTAGTTTGCTGTGTTTTGCTGAATTGAATGAGGGTTGAGGGAGCTATAAGGCTGGCCAAATTTTTGAGTTCAATGGTGGGAGGATTTCTGGTTATGAAGCTTAATCTAAGGGTGTTTTCGTGGAGCAAATGCTGGAAATTTTGGAATTCAAATGGATGTTTGATTGGAGTGATTGTAGGAGAAATTTGTGTGGCTATGGAGTCTAGTTGTGCGAGGTCAGTGGATGGGGTAATAGAGTTCAGTTCATGGCTGAACAAAGGATAACTTACAGAGGTTCTGAGGAGGTTTTCAGCCAAGGCTTGAAAGGAACAAGGCTGGAATTTTTTTCTGGTTATGTTTTGAATTGGTTGCTGGAATTTGTTGTGCAGTTTTCTGCAATGTTCCAGCCGATTTGTAGAGGGTTTTGAGAGGTATTTGAGGGTCCTTTAAGGCTTGTTTCTAGTCTTCTATATGGTGGAAGAGCAGAGGTAATTTACTGGTTTGAAGGTAGAAGAAACGGCTTGGATCTCGGCCTGCTATGCTGCGAAATTGCCCAGAATTTTTTTCTGGTTTGTGCAGTTTTGTGCAGTCCGGTTTTTGCACAAGAATTTCAGTCTTCAAGCTGAATAAATTGGCCATTTCCTGGAAGCAATTGAGTAAGAAAGATGGCTGAGATTTTCGAAGGTTAGGCTGCTCAAGAATCTAGAAAAATTTCAGATTTCTTTCATAGAGAAGATGAACACTATGGAGTGGAGTTTGAAGGCTCAACCATGGAGATTAATTTCTCTTGAGAACCTTCCTTAACTCCTTCCCTATTTTCAGTCAAATCTCCAACCTCTAGGAATCATTTTCCAAATTCAAAGGCCAAAAATCCTTGCTGAATTTTCTGGAATTAAAAACATAGATTTGGATAAATTGGACAAGAATTCTTCTAGAATTCTTTTTGGGACATAAAGATAGGATTAGTACATTCCCTTCATGTCTCCCCTAGGACAACACTCCTATTTTTTTTATGGAATGCAAGAAACGAAAATCCAACCTTAATTAAAATAATCATGATAAAACTTAAATGATGGGATTTGAACTCATGATCTTAAAGATTAATTCCAAAGCTCTAACTACTAAACCACAACAACTCTTGTTCTTATTTCATCACCCAAATATTCTTATTATTTAATCCTCAAGCTATCTTCCTATTTTGACCTAAAGCAAAATTACCATTTTACCCTTCCTATTCAATAATCATAACTAAGCCTTTTAGCCTATAAATCATAATTCTAAAGCACATAAAATCATTCAAAAATACATATATTCGCAGAAAATAATATGATATGCATCCCGACCCCCTTACTCTAGGGTTAGATTTAGGTGGGGTTTCACACTGTTCATCCTCCAAGTATCTAGCATTAGTACTCACAAGTACATTTTGGTCCTTGTGATGATAAAAGTTAACACCCTTTGTACCTTTTGGACATAAAAAAAATAGCAAAATTTTGATCTTGATTTTAACTTGTCTCCTTTGATCAGTACATAAGCTAGATAACCCTATATCTAGAGATGATTTAGACGTGGCTTACGCCCAGTCCATATCTCATAAGGTGTCCTAGGTACTAATTTGGAAGGCACCAAGTTCATAATATATATCACTGTTTCTAGGGCATATTCCTAAAAAGACACTAAAAGAGTAGCATGAGACATCATGTTTTGGATCATTTTCATCAATATCCTGTTCCTTCTCTCAATTACTGCATTCTGTTGGGGTATCCCCGGCGTAGAGAGTTGGGATACTATCCCATAATGTACCATGTAGTCCTTAAATTCACCAAGGAGGTATTCTTCATCACGATCCAATCATAAGGCCTTGAATAGTTTACTTATCTGACGCTCCACTTCAGCCTTAAACTCTTTGAACTTGTCAAAAGAGTCAGACTTGCGTCTCATCAGATAAACATAACCATGTCTTATACAATCATCTATGAAAGTAGTGAAGTATTCAAACGCCCCTCTTGTTTGTGTAGACAGATGACCATACATATCTGTGTGAACAAGACTCAATGCTTTCTTGGCTCTATCAGCCTTTTGGGTAAAGGACCTTTTGGTCATTTTTTTCATAAGACAGGATTCATACTGAGGCTAACTTTCTAATCTCAGTGAACCTAAAGGCCCATCATAGATTAACCTCTGAATCCTGGTTGAGTTATTGTGACCTAACCTTATATGCCAAAGATATGAGTCATTTACATTGGTCTTTCTCTTCCTATTTAAAGGTTCAAATTGAGTATTATTCAATTGATTGTTAACAGGATTAAGGAAGAATAGATTTCCATACATGTGCCCAGTACATATTACTTCTCTATTTCTACTGATAATTATACCAAAATGGAAAGAAAAAGAATATCCTTAATTTATTAGTTTTGCAAATGAAACCAAATTCTGTCTAAAATTAGGAACAAATAAAACATCTTTCAAAACAACTATTCTATTACAATCAAAATTAAGTTCCAGTTCTCCCACTACAAGGGCCGAAACTTGTGCTCCATTTCCCACATGTAGTTCATGTTCGCCATTCTGAAGTTTTCTAATCTTTCTAAACCTCTGCAAGGAGTTACAGATATGATCAGTAGCTCCTGAATCAATAATCTAAGGGGAAGTTGATCTAACTATTGATATAAACTCTAGATAGAAAACATTACCTTTGGAGTTTTTCTTAGCCTGAAGATCTGCACACTTCTTTTTTTCAGTATCCCTTCTTTCCATATTTGAAGAATTTTCCCTTGGGTTTATCTTTAGGCTGGGACTTAGGCTGGTGCACTGCATTCCCTTTCTTTCCTTGAATTTTCTGGGCTTGGGCCCAATTCTTGAAGAATAAGCCATCATAGCCCTAGCTTGTGGCTTCATGACCTTCCCGGCTACCTGAAACTCCTTTATCAACTCTGTTAAACTCATATTTGACTTTTTCATGTTGTAATTCAACTTGAACTAAGTAAAGGAGCCCAGCAAAGATTCGAGAACAATGTCCGCTAGGCTCTCGGGGTCCATGATAGCCCCCAAGACTTCTGCTTCCTCGAAAGCAGTAATCATTTTGAGCATATACTCTCTAACTGATGCTCCCTTAGCCATCTTAGTGTTTATTAATGTTCGAAGAGCCTCATGTCTTGCGGGCTAGCTCTTATCTGTGACCATTATGGCTAGTGACATACTTATGTCATATGCAGTTGCCATGTGCTCATGTTTGGATTTGAACACATTTGACATAGAGGCTAACATATAGCTTCAAGCCATCTTGTCAGCCTTCTTCCATACCTTTTTAGCTTCACTCTCCTTAGTGGTGGAACTTTCCCTAATTACTGGGCAAGTCTCGTAAAGGACATACTTATACTCCTCGACTGTGAGTATTCTATCTAGGTTCCTTTTCCAGTGCTCATAGTTTTGACCCATTAGCTTATTCTTGTGGAGAATAACAGCTAAGGAACTAAAAGAACCTCCACTAACTATATTCAAAATTTTGAAAAAAAAAAATCTCATTATTGTGAAAATAAAATAATTTTGTGCACTTTATCCTCATATTAAATTGATAATAGCTAACCCCATTACTATTATCATTAACATGATTAATTTGGCACTTAGGAAAACTGACATAGCTTCTTTGGAAGATTAATAGTTTCCTAAGCTAAGTGTGTTAACCACCACAAATTAATTTCCCTTCAAGGTAATGATCTAGAAGATAACTCCATCGAGGGGATGGCCATTTCTTCTCATTTTCTATGGACATATCTCGCTCTATAACCTCCAACGTGGGCTGACCGATCATAGTACATGTCCCGAGTTATTAATTACATCCTTCTATTAATTTTAGATCCTTGTAGTATTCTATCCTATATGGATTCACTCCCAGGGTGACGCAAGGAGACCCATGACCTCTAATGAGGATTGTGATGGAAGACATGGGGCCATTAGAACCCTTCTCCCACTTAGTTTTTAAATAAGGGTTTTCTTGGAAAAAATATCATTTGAAAATTTTCAATTAAGTTCTCTTTTAACTTAAACTAAAATATCTGAATTCATAAAAAATTTCTATGTCAAAGTTTGAATCCTTTGAGAAAATTTTTTTCATGGATTAATTTTATTTAAGTTAAAAACTTAATAATTTAAAAAATTTTCAATTTTAAAATTCCTAGAGATTCTGATCTCAAGGTTTTATTTGACAAAAATAAATTTTCCTTTGCTAAAATAAATTAAAATGTCTTTCCATTGTAACTTACAAAAATTTCTAAATCTAAAATATTTTCTATGTCAAGGATAAAAAACCTTTAAGAAAATAACTAAAGATTAATTTTTGTTCAAGTTAAAATAACCATTTAACTAAAGAAAAATATTTTTCCTTATCAAATAAATTTTCCCAAAGACATTAGTCTTTGAGAAAACGTGCACATATGACTTAAAATAAATAGCCTGCTATAAAACTGTAGACATTTTCCTGCTCTTCTATTTTTAATCCTAAGTGCCAAAATAATAGAATTAAATACATTAATTAAATTAATTAATAATCTTGTTTATTCCTAAATTTCCTTTACTATTATTTTTCATGCAAAATATTCAAAGAATATTAACTATTGCAAAAATAATAACTTTGCCTAGTATAGGACCAAAAACCAATATATATATATATATATATATATATATATATATATTCTTATTCTTGTTCACCTGCCACACAGGATCATAGCCCATGGAAAAACACATGGGCCATGGTCCACGGGCTAGTGCCCATAACCCATGCCCGCCCGTAACCTTGAACCAATCACCATCCTAGGCATGATCAATTACATTAGGATGCAATTCGCTTTGCCAAGCCGAGGATTAGCTCGCCACTTGCTGCAGTTGTTAAGCCGCAGATCAGCTGAGCCGCTCCTTGGCTCCTCTCTGTCCGAGCCGCAGCTGACGCGACTTGGCTCAGCTCGATGGTTAGCTTGAGGTGGCTCGGTCATCTCCTCAATTTTTCTCACTGTTTCTTCTGTGATTTTTCTCCCAGAACTCTACAACTTCATTCGTGATCCAACTAGGCAGACTCTTGTTACATTTTTCAACAAAAACAGGCACCACATCCGCCTATACCCTTTCATATCGGGTTTACACGAAAGCTAATCAAAGCGCGGAAATTTTACAAAGCCTTCTATACCTTAACAGTGAGGTTTACAAAAAAATACGCATACCAAAAACAGCAAAGGATCTCATGGAATTAATCAAAATTAGTCTTGCCAATTTTATTAACTAGCATGCATCAATCCTAAGCCTTTCAAAGCAACTGGCTCTAATACCACTTGTTGCTACGAAATTTGACAAAAGCCATGCATGCACTACAAATGAAGCCAACAACAGCACAGGGAGTGCGCAACGGAAGAATACAATTTTAATACCTCTGTGCTGTGTTAGTTTTCTTCGCTGTGAAGTAGATGTCGAGTGTACCATTGAAACGGTTTCAAATCTAGATGACGTCTTTGGTTGATGACCCGTCAATGTCCTACTCATCCGTGGTATGAACGCGAAGCTCTTCGCTTCTCAGAATATTCCACCACCCAATCTAGTTGGTGAAAAAACTTAGGCAAGGAGAAATTCTTCTTGATACTTTGCGATAGATTGAAAAAAAAAATCAAGAAGAAGACACAAAGAAAAATTGAACGAGAGAGAGAGCTTAGTAGAGGAAAAAAAACTGTATTTTTTTCGTGTGTTTACTATGTTGAGAAAAGCCACAAGAACTCACGAGTATTCACCCTATCAAAAAACCAAAACACCGGGGTTTTAATATTTTAAAACTACCGGAGGCTATCAACAGAAGAGGTTTGGCTAAGCCTTAACTCTTCTTTTCCGTAAATCAAAATAACCCTTTAGTCCTGGCTATTAGGCCAAAATTAATCTATTATTTTTTTTGGACCTAATGAGCCCAAAATAATAACCATTAATTATATATTTCACGAACTTATGAAAATAACCCAATAAATAATTAACGAGCCCAAACGAACTAAAATAATTATTTAAACCTTTTATTAACTATTTTAAGCCCAGGTTAATTTTTTGAATTATTCAATCTGGGCTTAGGCCCTAAATAATTAATTAACTAATTAAACTAGATAATAAATTTAATTTCTCTCGTTCCTTTATTTTATTCTAATCTTAAAATAAATTAGACTTCCTGAATAAAATAAAATCATCTTTATTGAGACCATTTCTTTGACCTAAAATAATTAGGACTTGCGGGCTATTCTGAGGACTAAAAAGACATATCACCTTAGCTACTAAAATGACCAAAATACCCGTGCTATATAAATAGTTGTACTTTGTATTTTAAATATTTTCTAATATCACCATAAGGAAATATTGACCCCAAGGACAATGTTGCGTTAGCTATGTCTTCGAACTACAGGTGAAATGACTAAAATACTCCTCTACATACCGCCGTACATTTAAAGAGGAATGAGTGTACTAACATCTCTCTTAAATATATCTACCATTCCTAGGCTTCTAGTCCAATGTTCTACGACTTCTTGGAATATTTCTACTTTCCAAGGGAGCTACTCTAAAGCCAATATCCAAGTTATGTTCCCCAGGACCTTGGATAATTAGGTTATTCAGGCAACTACAAGGGGTGATATAGTATAGACACTATCTTAACAAGTCTGTCTTGACTAACTAGTCATATATACCTAACATACAAATATATTGATCCTTCTAAAGAACCTCATCTATAGTATATCAAAACATAAGCTTCTCGCTTCGTTAGACTACCAACTTATACTCAAGCTGTAAAGTACAAGTCCACGCTGTAGCAGTGGTAGTCTATGTTTCTATCACATAGTACTTTTAGAAACCACTACTACATGTCATGTTCTACGTATTCGAAATATGCTTGTATTATAAAATGAAAAAACTACTCATTGGCTAAAAGTAAGCCAGTCCCTATTTAAAATTCATAACATAATAACATTGCCGTGATGAGATTTCCATTCTCATCATCCAGTTAAGAATAGTAGTTTATGTGCTAAGTATCACATGGTCCATACCTTACTATGAAAGACCTCTATTCACATGCACCATTTAGTTAAACACAATGGGTCTTTTCCAATGAAAATTGTGCACAAATATAATGAAGATTTCTCAAATAATTTCTGAGAAAAATATTTTTATGAATACAAGTCAAAATTACATAAGATGGCATACATCCCAACAACTATAAGTAAGAGGTGTTTAGCTTATCAATATTTGGTTTCTTATTGTCTATATTGAGAATTGGATTATCCATGTCTAGAACATATAAACCATTAACCAAAGTTGCAAAACCACAATGAATATCATTCAATGAAAAAGAACAACATTTATTCTTAAATATCAAACAAAATTTATACAAGTCTAAGCACGCAATTGAGATAATATTTTTCATTAAAACTGGTATAAAATAACAGTTTTGTAGTTCTAAAACTAATGTTGAAAGCAGGTTCAACTCATATGTCCCCACAACAAGTGCAGCAACCTTTGCTCCATTTGTAGTACGCAAGTCCGCGTTGCCTTTTTCTATCCTTCTACTGCCTTTTAGTCCTTGCAAGTTATTACATAAATGAGATCCACATCTAGTAACCAACACCCATATCGCATTTCTAAAGGCAGTATTTACGTTAATCATAAACATACTAGGAGTAGAAGTAAAAGTGCCCGCAAGATTCTCCTTCTGTTTCTTTTCCATGACGGTCTCCAAGTAGGCTTTGCAGTTGCGTCTCCAGTGGCCTATTTTGCCATTGTGATGGAATGGGCCTTTGGTGGCCACATCATTCTTCTTCACACCACTTTGGGGCTTAGTGGGAGCCCTTTTCTTCTTCCTTTGAACTTTCTTAATGGAAGAAAAAAATTCTACTATCAAGACTGCATTGGAATCCTTCTTTATAGAGGATTCCATAGTCTTGAGAAGATTGATCAACTCATGAATGGTGGACTTAATCTTGTTCATATGATAGTTGTTCATAATTTGTGAGAAACTGTTAGATAAAGATTTTAGAATTAAGTCAACACTTAATTCATGGTCTATCACGAACCTAAGAGATCCAAGCTTCTCAATCAACCCCCACATCTTCAACCCATGTATGGCCACAGAAGCACCATCAATCATTTTACAACAGAATAGTTGCTTTGAGATCTCATGTCTCTCTATTCTGTGTTGGGTGTCAAACAACACTCAAAGATAGAGAATCATCGATTGAGCATCCATATGCTCGTGTTATTTTTGTAGCTCAGGAGTCATTGAAGCCAGCATGATACAAGATGCTATGTCACTGCACTCCTTGTGCTTCTTATATATAGAATGCCTATTGGCATGAGCATCTTGAGCTGGGTGATGGCGGAATAGGAGCATCTGGCATGTAGAGCAACTTTTCTGACTTGATCGGACCCAAGAGCAATTTTTCCATCACAAACCCAAAAGATCCAAGCTTCTCAATCAACCCCAACATCTTCAACCTATAAGTGGCCACTGAAGCACCCTCAGCCATTTTGCAATAGAAAAGTTACTTCGAGATCACATATCTCTCTATTCTGGCTTGGGCGTCAAATAGCTCTCGAAGATGGAGAATCATCGATAGAGCATCCATATGCTCGTGCTATTCTTTTAGCTCAGGAGTCATTGATGCCAGCATGATACAAGATGTTGTGTCACTATCCTTCTTGTGTTTGTTATAGATAGACTGCTCATGGGCATGAGCATCTTGAGATGGTGATGGCGGGATAGGAACATCTAGCACGTAGAGCAACTTTTCTAACTTGAGAACGATTCTCAAGTTTCTATGCCAGTCGAGATAGTTTGTCTCAGTTAGTTTTTAGTCTCCAACATGCTACATAAGTTTAGGTTAGTTAACATGATGCATGTGACCTAGATGTAAAGATAGAGAACATTAGATAATTTTATATGTACATTTAATGCAAATAATTAGGTCTTTAATTAAATGCATTATTACTTCACTATTTTTATCAAACTAATAGCAACCACTATTAATTCAGAAAAGCCCATTGGAATCTTTTCTAGTTGACCGGTATCAAAATTCATCAAGAATAACCTTGGATTTGCCCAACAAGCCACCCTTATGTTCAATGGTAGGTATCCAATACCAATTACATCGTATGTAATTACCAAATCATTTGGTGATTAACATCTTTTAATCTTAAAGCCTTTTGGGCTACCCTAATATTTCCTCTAAATTTCTTTATGCTTGAGTTAGCCCAACCGGGATAAAGAATTTAGTTAAACTTGACCGATTAATCAGGAATTTAATTCCATAAGATTTAATTCTATAGCTTAAACATGCTCGATGTCGAGTAGGTTTAGGTTAGCCCAACAACCTAGTCTCGAAAAGGACTCTCATTCTTACTATATTAATAGAAGGAATTAGGTTTAATATTAATTAAGGAATTTATTCCTTTTAGTGATGTCATTAAATGACATGCATAAATATATCAAAAAATCACATAAATCGATAATCATGGTAATAAAGCAATTAAGTGGTATAGTTATGGACTTTTCCTAAATTAATTTCTTTGAGTCAAAAGGAAATTAACATGGTTAACCCTATGTGTTTATGCATGTTTTAAGTAGAAGGTCTTACCCTCTCGCCTTGTTTTGGTCGCCATCTCCAAAATTAAAATAATTCTATCCCTATCTAACCTATATAATTTAATTACATAAATTTCCTAAATAGAGAAATCTTGTGTTATATTTGAGGGGAATTAGAGGAGAAAAGAATTACACAAGAATTTAGAGAAGGCAGGACTCGTAGGTCCTAATTAATAAAAAACCAAAACTGTAAAAATGCATGAACAAATATAATTTGGTTTTAGTCCATAACCATCATTTTGCCATTAATTATGCTTAAACAAATTCAAACATATAATTTTATTATTCCAAAATCTATATTTTGGAAAAATAAAACAAATTTAGATTTAATTTCTAAAGTCAAATTCTAGAAATTTAATTAGGATAGAACCTAAAATCAATATTTTAGAAAATTTATTAATTGCTAAAATCATATTTTAGGAAATAAATAATAATATATAATCTAAAATCAATATTTTAGAAAATATATTAATTTCCAAAACATAATTTTATCCCAAATCATGGGTTCCATTTAAAAACTAATCATAATTAAATTTAATTCTCAAAACGAGAATTAAAAAAACTTATTTTTTTTACCATATCTAAAATCAAAATTTTTGATAAAATATATTAATTTCCAAAAATAAATTTAGAAATTAATCTTGGTTAGTCCCAAAACATAATTTCTAGGAAGCTTTGGGCGTTGAGGAAATAGAGAAAAAAAATTTATGGGCCACCGGGAAAACAAACAAAATGGAGTAAAAAAAGATTTTTTTTTTCTAATATAAATAACAAAATCACATCCTGGGAAGGATGGTGTTAATCCTCGCCATGATGAAAGTTGTACATGGGAGCTAGTCCCATGTAAGCCATGGCTTGGGGCAAATTATGCCTCATGCCATGGCTTGGCTCTTAGCGAGCCTCGACTTGGGCAAAAAAAAAAAAAAAACCCTTTTTTTCTCGCCACTTCAAGAAATAATTTCTGGATCGATTTTCTTAAAATTTTTGCAACGACTTCTAGAGAACAATTCTCTGTGCAAAGATCAATTTTTATTGTCTTCAAAACTCAAACAAGAATTCTATTAGTAGATAATAGGAACAAAGCCAAATGAAGAACAGTTTCTTCATGAATATAGTTTTAGTAACCATTGAAAATAATTTCCAATAGATGTTCTTTTATCAAACAAAATCATAGAGCATATTCTGTGAAAAACGGAACGAGCTAAGAAGATAGTTTTACAAGAAAACTCTCTGTAATATTTATAGAACAAAATGCTGCAACCAAAACCCACAAAACTCTTTCAAGTGAACATTATTGAGACCATTATGTAATAGCGTTAACCTCATAAGATCATGAAACAAATTTCACAGAAAGAACTAGTGACATATATCAAAGACCCGCGATTCATGAAACAATTTTGAGAATTAAACTGAAATTGTTTTCAGATATCAAAGCTCTATGAAACAACTTTCACTGAAGATAACAGAGATGCAATGAAACGATTTCATGACATGTAGATGATCTGCAAATCACACACAAGCATAGTCTCTGATACCACTGTTGGCAATCTCATGCAAATACAGTTCACGCAACAGAATATTTGAGATATACCAAAACCAAAATCTGCATTGTGTGAAGAATAGAAGAATAAGAAGAGCAATATACCTTCTCTGTGTGGCACCATAAAATCAAAAAATTTCAATAGAATACGAGGAGTGATCCAGCACAACTAGAGCTTCACATCTTCGCCACTGGAGTCTAAGTGTAAGACATCGTCTACCAATATCCACTCCGAGGATGCTTACTTAAGAATGCCAGAATACAGCCTCTGTGCTAGCAGAGAAAGAATGGAGGCTAGGGTCACTCACAGAGAGAAGAAGGGAAAAAGACGTGTATAAAAAATTCACTAAAAATAATTTTCTCTTTGCCATTTAAAAAAAAAAATCAAGGCTTATTCTATAGGGAAAATCCTAGAAAAATAGCCACTGATCAACGTCGTTTGAATTCTAAAAGAATTAGAGTTCTTTAATTGTAATTGGAACCTACAAGTTTCTACAATTATAATTTGGCCCAAAAATAATAACTAATTATAATTTGGCCATAGTAACTTCTTATTCTCACAATTAACCCTGCAATGTTATTAAATAATATATTGCGTACTTAATCCTTTATTATGTATGACCTATTAGGTTTTTCAGTCTATTAGTAGCAAATATGAATTAATTCAAACGTCTTCGGAAATAATAATACTTAATAATTTAGAATTAACCTGGTAATTCTAATTGGGATTGGTTTATTAATTCATCAATTAATAAATCTATATTCAACAGATTATGAGCAGTATCTAACAATATATCATGACCATCTAAGAGTCCAAGAAGTCAAATGGTTTGACATGAACCCTTCAATAACAAACTACAGTGCAATAAAATCTTTTCACTATACAATATCTCATTCGGTCTGGAGTATAGAATTAGGGCCAACTCCCTCCAGAGTATATATTAATTCTAGCCCAAATATATTAGTATTTGTTTCAGGAATCTACTACTTTACATGTGTATCAATTGGAACTGTTTTCAATTCACAATCACCTTAGCCAAGGATTTCACGAATAGTAATTCCAACAAGTGGCCGTGAGATATTCGCCCCTACTATTAGGAGTGGTGAATCCTTTATTGACCCTCTCAACTACTTTCGTGTACCTCAGATTGTACATCCTATAGGTGACCTTCGATCTAGCTCCAGAGATTGGAATCAAAGTACAATGCTCAGCAAACAAAGTACCTTGAAGATCTCAAGTCTAAGGATACTTGCACGTATGCTATAACGAGATTCTATCACTAGCACTAAATAGTTATCCATGTGATTATCTCATAGTCAGGTCATCCAATGTACTTGTTCTATAGAAAAGCATCCACGTGTTAACTTTGAGTATCTCAATACACATGAATATGAGAGCCACCGCTTGACTAGATTAGGAGGTCTAACACATGGTAGTCTTAACGCATTAATGATGTCCTATCTTATTAATACTATAACTAGAGATTATTTAAGTACTTACACAATTCAATATAGTAGGAATCTCATATCATGATCTCTATCATGGTTTTCTTAACACAGTGTTGTACTAAGGACCTAACAGTTATTTTATATGAAAGTAAAGAAGATAAACTAAAAAAATAAATAATTCCTTGTATTATAAAACAAATGTGTCATATACAAAATATAAGTGATTGCCTCTAGGACACAACACTAGCAACTTTATGTTAATTCATCATTAGAATTCATTTAAGTTGATCATTAACAAGAGTTGTTCATAAGGTTAGGATAAGAAGGGAATATAATAGTATACTTCTTTTGAGTTCCTTGCCGGTTCAACACCCTACTTACTGCTATACTATGCTATATGTCAGGGAGAAAGGTTTATAAATTTCTTTTTATTGGGTGCATGACAACTACCTTTAAATGACCCTATTTTGAATATCATAATCTCCTCTACAATAGGAGTCTTAAAAGCTGGTGCTTCAGTCAAAAGAAGACCAAAGGGATGAATTGTGTTCTGGTTTGAGAAAGCAAGGAGATGATAAGAAGCATGAATGAATACACATGTGTTCTCTAGTTTTGATAGGTAGTGAAGGGACAAGGAGTGCAACCGAGAGAAAAATGTGTGTATGTGAATATCCCAGTTTCTTTGTTAAAATAGAATAGGGATTCTATAAGGTCTTGAAGGATAGTGAATTTTATTTTTCCATGGGCTAAAGACTTTTGTTTAGTTGATAGGTGACAATCACCAAGGAGAGAGATTTTAGAAGTGATCTCAAGAGTTTTAGAAATTCAAATTTGGTTGTGATAGAGTTCTATAGCCTGAAGACACTTGGCCACTGGAAATTCGTTGAGTCGATGATGCATAAATTTCGAGTGTATAAAAATTATTAAGTTTAAATCCATCCTTTAGCCAAGTTTTAATTAAAACATTAATCCAAAATACACATACGGGCAAGTATACTTATCGCAAGCATACTCATCGCAAGCATAGTATAGGGAATTAACAAATATCGATCCTCAAATGAACAAGTACACACTAATCATTTTTTATTCATTGTTTAAGTGACAAAATAAAGTGATAGGATAACAAGAAGAAAAATAAAAAATTATATATACAACTCAAGGATGTAAAAATAAGTAACTAGATAAATATTCTTGAAAATATGACCATGAACTACTTAGCAATTATCACAATCAAGTATTATCTTGGTCTCATGAAAGATTTAAAATAGTCCCACTTCGTTTGCAATCCATGGAATCACTATCTTCTAGTTAAATTAGTGAACATACTCTGTCTCAACCAATTTATCCGAAAGATGCATTAAAATCTATTCCCATATAAACCCCTATGTTCTAAGTGATTTAAAACATGAAATTAGTCAATGAGTCCATATTCTAGCAATCATCAACTAACCTTGATTACCCATGTTCTTGACAATTAACCTATTTTTCAAACAAGCTAAGAGATAATAAATAAGAAATTAATTAGATTAAAACCATTATCAAGAAAATTTTCAAGCAAGTTAACAATAAGAAATAATTAATCAATTTTGTAATAAAATAAGTAATCAAATACCAAGAAAAATAATTAATTAATCAAAGAACTAGATTAATCCAAAATTATAAATCCAAGAATAATATCTAAATACAATTAAAGAATTAAACTCATCATTGTTTAAGAAAAAGAAAACAAAGGAAAGAGATAAATACTTATAGACAAGCCTTTCAATTTTCAATGAAAACTTCTTCCAAAATCAATGCTCCTTAATTTATTTATCTAGAGAAAATATTAGTGGTGCACTCTAAAAAATATTTCTAAATCTCCGCATTGAGCATGCCTTTTTTTTCTACGTAATAAGCCTTTATTTATAGGCTTACAAGTTCCTAAAAATCCAAAAGAAAGAAAAAGTAATTTCCAATTAGAATTTTGCAAAATCCACCGCCTTAATTTGAGAAAGAATTAGGCACTCTGTTTTGTTGTCTTTACTGAAGCCTCTATTATTTGTTGAACTGAAACTGAGCCACAAAGTCTAGCAATCATCGAAATTTCCTTTTCTTGAAATCGGCTTCACCGGAGCCGATGAAAATCAAGCTGCCGAGTTGTATTTCCCTCTTTCTGTCGAGCTACCGAAGCCACAAACTTATTGAAGCTGTCGAGCTATGAACACCGAAGTTGTCGAGCTATGATTGCTTTCTTATTGTTGCAAGCGGCTCACCCAAGCCGATTCTTTAAGCCACCGAAGCCATGGCGGCTTGAGATTAATTTTCTTACATTACATCCTTCCCAAGATACTGTATATCATTCCCATGATGTGTTTTTGTCTTTTTACTTTTTTTGTTCCTTTTGTTCAATGGCCCACAAACTTTTCTTTCCCTTTTTCTCCATTTGGTCTCTTGTTTAGCCGCGTGCCACTAAGCCATAAGCCTTTCTCCTTTCTTTTCTTTTAATCAAATTCCTATTTCACTACTTTGTTTTGTCTTTTATTTTTCTGTTTTCCTCTGTTTCTCCAGTCTAGGACTGGCGCCAGGTCCATCTTCTTGGCCTAGTGTTAGGTCTACACTAGAAAGTTATCTAATTAGCTCCAAATTCACGTATTTTTGCATAAAATCACAGAAAAACATTTTTAGAGTGAAATATCAATTAAGAAGGAATATAACTAGTTATTGTATAAAAAGTGTCACAAATTAGCCTCAAATAACTATGAAAATAGTAATGATTTTTGCCCCTATCAGTCGACTACCTGTCAAAAATGGTCGAATAAAATAGAAAAAGGAAGAAGTGTGTAGCCAGCAAAGCTTTGTTCAAAGCCTTCGCCGGCTATGCATATTTCTCATAGCCGGTCCACAACTTGTACAAGCCCTGCCCTGACTACAGAAGCTTTTTTTTTTTTTTTTAATAAACAGAGGACTTCGAGTGTTAAAAAGAAGTCTAGAAAAATAAAAATTGATATAAAATAGATAGCATAAATATTCAGAAGGAACGAGAAACTTCCAAATAGAATAAAAATATAATAACAATCATAAGTATAGGAAGGGTTAAATTCAAAATATATTGTTTCCAAAGGGATTCAAACTTCAGTCTCAAGGAATTATGCACCAAGCTCTAACCATTTTTTCCACAACAACTTTTGCGTTCCATCCTGCAAAATAATCCCCTTCTACCCAACCTCAAAATTATCTATATTTCCCTACCTCAAACGTTGTTATAATCTAAAAAACCTTCTCAACACAAAATAAAAATTTGACAAACACTCAACAAAACACAATTAAATAATATAAAACAAATATAAATTCATTTTAAAAATCATATGCATAGACAATATGTCAAGCAATGCAAAATGCTTCCCCTACTCTAAGGGTAGTTTTATGTGAGGTTTTACATCCTCTCCTTCTTTAAATATATATATATATATATATATATATATATATATATATATCATTTCGAAATGTACAATGTCATACTTTTATAATAAACCAAAATATTTTTGCCTCATCTAATTTTTTGTTTCCCATGTAGCATCTTGAGTACCGTGATGCTCTCACAAAATTTTCACCGTCAGTATCTGCTTGTTCCAAAGAGTCTTGATGCTTTTATCCAAAACCTTAACAAGCTTCTTAACATAACTCAAGTTGGGTTGCAAAATTGACAGTTCATTATTTAGTACAATCTCCGAATCAGGAATATACTTCTTCAGTTGTGATACGTGAGAAACACATCATGTATCCTTATTAAACCTTCTGGTAAGTACAACATATAAGCGACATATCTAATCTTCTCTATAACTAGAAATGGTCCCAAATATCTCGGATTCAATTCTCTTTCTTTCGAATATATCAGGATTCCTCTACTAGGAGTCAATTGCAAGAACATCTGATCTCCTACCTAAAACACTAATTCTCTCCTTCTATTATTAGTATAGTTATTCTACCAACTCTGAGCTAGTTTCAGTCTCTCTCTTGTTTTTGTCACTTTATCCACTATTTCTTGAATACAAACCTTACTAGATTTATTGATATGTCCATCTTCTGTCTAGCCCTAGTAAATTTAGTCCATGTAATCTTACTACTTCCCAAACATAAGTATATGCTAACTTTTCCATGGAATCCCTTACGTTCATCGAGATAAAATGTGTAGTCTTTCAGTCTATCCATCACTACCTACATAGCATCCTTTTGAGATTTTGACATAGGTAGACCCACGAGAAGGGCCATGGTTACTTCCTCCCATTTCTATTCCGGCACTGATAATAGCTGAAGTACTTATTGACTTCCTATATTCTACCTTGACTTTATGATTGGTCATGAATGTAGAGACATACTGCATAACATTTTTCTTTATACCAAACCCCCGGAAATCATTCTTCAAATCTAGTACATCTTTATATCTTTCGGGAGAATGTCATATTTGCTACTATGATATAAGCTTAGGCTAGTTTTTCTTGATGAATATAGGCAGCCAAAATGACATTAAACCTTAGCACTTTCAATGGAATTGAAATACAGAAATTTTAGTGGCTAAAAAAGGAATAGAGCTATCCTTCAACAACCTAATAAACCTTAAAAGATCAAAGCTTCAAAGATCAAAAGTTTAGTAGTAAGATCTACTATAAATTCACCCAATACCTTTAAAATATCAAATGAATTCGAGATTAAAGAAGCAAAACACTATAGACACCTAATTGAAATTCAAAATAGAACCAACGAAGAACAAAGCTTCTAGGACCTAATTAAAGAAAACCAAATCAAATTATCCTAGGATTTTTAGATGTAATGCCCTACTTTTTTACTTTCGATTAGCCGTTATTTGTAATTGGACAAGAATTTGTATCAATGGCCAGAACAAAAGATGATTGGTGTAATAAGATGAATATTTTGGCATAATAATATTTTCTAAGGACGTGGATGTAATTATTGGATTTAATCTAACCATAACCTAAATCTTCAGAAGGCTACTATTACTAATAAAATAAAAATTTGAGGGTATGCTGAGAAGAGAAATTGATCAGTGCAATAAAACATACGTTTTGGTGTGAATTATGCTATCTAGGTCACCGAGGGCATTTTCACCATTTTGACCGCGCCTACGACTTTGACCGCAAATTTGACCAAATAGAGGTGGAATTAAAGAAGTAAAGTATTGGCAATGGATTCAGTAGAATTTTTGGAGTTGAATGGTGGAATAAAATATTTTTTTTTTGTTTTGGACCCGATTTTGGTCATTTTTGAAGAAAAAGGGAAATTGCTGTTAAAAATGGTATATGTGTCATTTTGTGATTGGTAGCTCATGGAAATGTGTCAATTTAAGAGAGATTTTGATGAAGAGTTCATGCAAGATGAATGGAATTGATGAATTACAAAATAAATGAATAATGATGTGTATTTTTTTAATTGGAACACATCATTTGTGGGTCCTTTTAATTAAGGTCTTGTGCATTGCATTGGCCGTTACATAGACCATGAGAAGAAGATTGAATGGATGAAATTTGGCCAAGAAACTGGAAGCCATGCAAGAAGAAATGAAGGGAAATTTTTGAGGAGGAAATTAAGTGGTTGGTGTGTAAAATTGTGATTGGAACACACCTACATAAATTCCACCATATATTTAATTGATGTAAAATATTCTGGGCCAAGATTTAATGATGAATGGCAGTGAGAAGGGGCTGTTATACAGCCTGAATTTTGGCAGCAAGGAGGAAAGAAAACCAAGAGAAAAAAAGAAATTAAACAAGAGAGAGAAAAAGGCTAGTATGTGTTCTAGGTGTTCTATATAAATTTGAGAAGTTCTTGGAGCAAAATCACTTCAAATAGCCTCAAATACAAGATAAATGCTCAACATGCTAGAGTTAATATTTTTGTTGGGTGAATGATGATTATGTTGATATAATTTTAACATGAAAACATGATTTTCATATCTTCATTTTAGATCAAAGCTAGGGTTTGTGACTTTTGTGTATGAACCTTATATACACTCATGTATGTGCCGGCTGCCTAAGGGTTTTTGAATCATATTTTGTGTGAAGAAGAATGAATAATTATGGTAGTTTGAAGTGTTGTTTCGGGTTGAGGAGATGATGATCAAAGTAGAATAAAAATGGAAGTTACTTAGTTAGAAAAATGGAGTGTACAAGCTTGTGATTAGAAAAGGTGAATTTATGTTGAATAAGTGTGACCCTTGTGAGCTAATGGAATTTGAAAATCATATAATTAAAGATGATTTGAAGGAAAAATTGAATGAATAAATTGTTCCAAAATGTTAAAGGCTAGAGGAAAACAAAGGAAAGCATCAATAGTGGAATTGAAACAAAACTATTGGGGTTGTTTTTGCCCAGTATCGTGTCACACAAACTAGAACTCTGAAAAGGGCTTATACTAAGTCTTACGGTCTTACGGTCATTTTGGTAGATCATAGAGCCGAACCAGAGTTGTGGATTGAAAGTTATGTGCAAAACAAAATCATGTGTCAAGAAGTAAAATTCCAGAAAATTAGTCCGAAAATGGATGAACTTAAGGATGATTAATTGTGTGATTTTGAATGAAATGAATGGGACTTATGAAGTGAATCCCTTGTATATGAAGGGAGAAAGGATGAGGGAAAAAAGATGAAAGAATTGATCAAACAACGAAAAAATGACATAAACGAAAGTGGAACGTTTTCCTTAACCGTCGGCCCCGACGGCTAACCATCGGTTAAACGTCGGTTGGGTGTCGGCTAACCATCAGGCACGTCGGCTATTTTTCTGCCAAACACGATTTGATCCAAAAATGATGTTTGGTATAGATTTATCGGTAAACGGCCAATGGTTCGTTGAAAACGATAGAAACAGGGGACAAACAGTCGTGAATGGAAAAGTTTAGTTAGGACACGAGGTGAGTCCCTTTGATTTCTAAAATCTTTTGAAAGCTAGTGTGCTTCACTTTTTCATGAAATGGTATGTTTTATACAGTTTTGGAAATTCCTAAATATATTTAAGATTTATCTGAGTAAGAATTATTTTGAGCCATTTTGGGCTTGAATAAACTTCATAATTGGCTTAGAAAACCTTAATGCATGATTAAAGCATAAATTTTGTGAATTTAGTCTTTTTGTATTAAATACCTGGAATTTTTGGAAAATGATGAATTTTGGAATTGGGTATTCATAAATTGACTAGAATGCCTTTATTGCAACATTTTATGGAAATGTGTTTGGAAACTTTGAATTTAATCCTCCTTTGGGATTATAATTTTGGATTTCTTGAAATGAGTTCCTTTTTGAATTGGGTATTTGAAAAATGATCCAACTGTCTTTATTGGAATGTTTTATAAAAACCTTTGGAATCAAGTATTTGGTAAATGATCGAAATACCCTTATTGGAAATCTGTGAACACTTTTCAAATCAGGTAAGGGTAAGATGACCTAAATACCCTAAGAAAGTCTTTTGGAATCGGATATGGATAAAATGACCCGAATACCCTTGGAAATGATTTTTGTGATCGAGAATGGGAAAATGACCTGAGTAATTCTGGAAACTTGTTTTGATGTGTGAAAAGAACTTTTTACCTTATTTTGACACAGTTTTGAAAAATAATCTCTCATAATGAGATTAACTTTTGGAAAATGAAATTTTGATCCCGAAAATTATTTTATTGGTATGATGTGCCTATGGAATGAATTAATTGGCCCTGCGGAGCCTGTGTGAATGATGATCTGACTTGCGAGTTAGTGGGATCAAATTCTAGAAAATGTTATTTGTTTTGAAAATCTTACGGGATCAGATAACCCTCTGGCTTGATCAGTCAGAAGGGGTTGGTATTAGTAATGTTAAGTACTCAGCAAGGACTTTGATCTTTGTACTATCCTACATTAGAGTTAGATGGCCCTAGTAACATGGCCTAGTTCTAGGGATTGTCTTACTCCGAACAGGGTGATAAGATATTGAGATGAGTCGTCCTAGCTTATGGTGAGTAAGGTTGGTATGGGGACCCTTGGCTTATGGTGAGTAAGGTTGGTAAGAGTGTGCTGCGATACACAAGGTATGCTGCAGTATACCATATCAGAAGAACGTTGTAGTGTACTTATTTCGATGACGCACGGTTGAGTACTATAAGCTACGGTCTCGATACAATGATACATGGCGCCAAAGGAAAGGACTACGGGACTTGCATATAGGTCGACCTTCTATTGGAGAAGTGCCTATGTTTTGAAAATTGGGGCAATATTTAGAAACTGAAACACCATTTTCCAAAAATGATTGTGTTCTGAATAAACTCTTCTTTAGCGAGTTTTGGAATTATTTCCAGTGAACAAATAATATGTTATTCCACAAAAGTTTTATGTACTTTGTTCTTTCATAAAGCACAAGCACACACGGGACTCACTGGGTGATTTATCACTCACACATGTCTTTATCTTACCTTTTTGTAGGATCCAGAGTTGGGCGGTCCTACGAATAGCAGGACGATACCTCAATGACAGCAATATAGGTCTGGACGGATCTTTTCAATTATGTACTTATTACTGTTGTAGTTAGAGATGGCTTGTATGAGATACTCTGATATATGTGTTGGGAAATATGGCCTTTTAGACTGGGTTTCTGATGAAAAATTGAATTTCTTAATAAAAGAATTTATTTTCAGAATTTATTTGTGAATTTATATTTTATTTATGCATAATTACATTTGGAAAAGACACATTGTGTTTAAGTAAGTGGTCCATGTGAATGGAGGTCTTTCACAATAAGGTATAGATCACGGGTTACTTAACACATAAACATTCATTCATAACCGATTGATGAGAATGGAAATCTCATCATGTTTAGGTTATTATGTTGTGAATTTCAATTGGGGAATGGCTTATCTTTAGCCAGTGAGTAGTCCACTCACTTCATGACATAAGCGTATTTCGAATACGTAGAACTGGATCTGTAGTAGTGGTTTCTTAAAAGTATTATATGGTAGAAACCTAGACTCCAACTGCTACAGCGTGGACTAGTACTCTAGACTTGAGTATGAGTTGGTGGTCTGACGAAGCTGGAAGCATGTACTTTGATATGTTATAGTTGACGTTCTATCATAGGGCTAATATACTTGTATGTTTGGTATGTGTGACTAGTTAGTTAAGATAGACTTGTACAAGATAGTTTCTATACTATATCTCCCCTTGTGGTTGTCTAAATGATCTAAATATCTAGGGCCTTGGAAGACATGACTTGGATGTTTGCTTTAGAGTAGCTCCCTTGGAAAGCGAAAATAATCCATGAAGTCGTGGATCATTAGACTAGAATTTTAAGGATGGTAGATATCATTTAGAGAGTTGTTAGTACACTTCTTCCTCTCTAAATGTATGGTGATGTATAGAGGGGTATTTTAGTCATTACACCTGTAGGTCAGAGACTTTGCTAACGCATCATTGTCCTTGGGGTCAATATTTCCTTATGGTGATACTAGGAAATATTTAAAATGCAAAATACAACTATTTATATGGCAATGGTATTTTGATCATTTTACTAGCTAAGGCGGTTTGTCTTTTGGTCCCCAGTATAGACCGAGAATTCTAATTAAATACGAGCTAATGAATTGATCTTAAATTAAATAAAATTTATTTTATTTAAGTAGCCTGATTTAATTGTGGGGCTAGAATAAAATAAAGGTCCATGGAAAGAGAATTAATTAAATTAGTTTGGTGGGTTAATTAATTATTCAGGGCTTTGGCCCAGTTTGAATAATTAAATATTAACCTGGGACTAAACTAATATAGGCTTATTAATTGGACTAGTTTATTTGGGCTGGAATAATTAATTATTAATTAGGCCATTTATGTGGAACTAATTAGAATAATTAATTAAGCCCAAAAGGCTAAATTAAGAGTCCAATGGCCCAGTCCAGTTTAACTTAGGGTTTTATTTAGGTTAAATAGGAGGATTGGAAATAACGTTGTTTTGATCACTACCTCTTCTCTGTGAAAAAAGAGGACGTCTCTTTCTCTCTCTCCCTAGAAAAAGTTCCTTAGTCTGAGAGTTGTTTACCAAACAAAATTAGGCAGGCCATATGCTGGAAGATCGAGAGTTTGGCATTCACCTACATGCAAAGATGGAGTAGGAGATTTGTAGGAATCGCACCAGAGGTTTCCACCAGCATAGCTACCCCGGTTATACATATTTCGATCCAGCCAATTCTAAGAACGAGGAAAAGATGTATTTTTCTTTAGCCTCAAAATCTGTACAGAGCACGACCGACGCTGGCTAGGGTTGCCGGAGCTGGTGTCGGCTCTGTTCGGAGTTCCCTGTTCTTCAAATTTTTCCAGTTTTTGTTTTTTGCTTCCGTTGCGTGCACTGTGTTTTTCGTTTTTCGTGCCTTCAATTGGTATCAAAGCATGAATGTTTTGTGAAAATATAGGAAGCATGCATCTAGATGAATAAAACTGGATACATATGTGTGTGATTAAACCGTGATCCTTCGCTGTTTTGGTATGAATAGATTCTCTGTTAGACCTCGCGAGTAGAGGTATAGGAGATTTGTAATTTATGTTTTTCTTAGTAAATTGTGTAAGCCCAATGTTTATAAGTATAGGCAATTGTTGGTTTTGATTGATTTCATTGTATTTGGATTGAAATGGAAGAGCAAATAATACCAGAAGTTGAGAAGAAAACAAAGGAAATTCAAAAAAAAAAAAAAAAACTGCAGGAAGAGCCGTCCAGACCGGAACCGGCACCGGCTAGGCTGCCCGAACCAGCGTCGGCTAGGGTCTGGAATCCGTTCCACGTACGGGTCACCCAAGGGTCTTGGTTCTGTGCAGCGGGTGCCATGGACCACAGTGTAGATAGGTGCATGATCCAGTGCTGCGGGTGCAGTGGACCAAGGAGAAATTTTTTAATTTTTTCCTTGTAATTTTTCTTGCAATTTCTTTTGGTTTTGGGGTTCATACCAGACGAAGTTAATATCTTGCAATAGTTAATATTCAAGGAATATTTTTGCATGAAAGTATTAGTAAGTGATTTTAGGATTAAACAAGATCATTAATTAATTAATTAATATGTTTAATTTTATTATCTGTGCACTTAGGTTTAAAAAATAGAAGAGCATGAAAACGTCTATTATTTTCTAGTATGCTTTTTTTTTTTTTTCTGTACCTATATGCATGTTTTCTCAAAGACCAAAGTCTTTGGGAATATTTTTGACAAGGAAAACATTTTTCTACAAATTAAATGGTTATTTTAACTTGAACAAAAATTAATCCTTAGATATTTTCTCAAAGGACTTAATCCTTGACAAAGAAAATATATTGGATTTAGATATTTTTGTAAGTTAAAATAGAAAGCCATTTTGTTCTAATTTTTTGGCACAAGAAAATTGTTTTGTCAAATAAACTTGAGACCAAAGTCTCTAGAAAGTTTTAATTGGAAAAATTTTGAAATCACTCAGTTTTTAACTTAAATAAAATTAGTCCATGGGAAAAACTCTCAAGGGATATAAACATTGACATAGAGATTTTTATGGCCTTAAACATTTTATTTTTTGAGTTAAAGGAAAAGCTTAATGGAAATTTTCAAAATGATATTTTTCAGAAAACCCTTGTTTTAAAAGACTAAGTGGGATAGGAGTTTCAACGGCCACACGGCTTCCATCACGATCCTCATTATAGATCGTGGGTCCTCTCGCGTCACCTTGGGAGTGAACCCGTATAGGATGGGAATACCACAATGATCTAGATCTAATGGAAGGATGTAATTAATAACCCGAGGCACGTTCTATGGTCGGCCAGCCCCTTGTTGGCGGTCATAGTGCGAGAAATGTCCATAGGAAATGAGTGGAAACGATAATCTCCTCGATGGAGTTATCCTCTAGATCATTACCTAGAAGGAAAATTAATTTGGGGTGGTTAACACTCTTAGCTTAGGGAACTGTTAATCTTCCCAAGAAGCTATGTCAGTTTTCCTAAGAGCCAAATTGATTATTATCAGTTTTGATAATAAGGATAAATTACACATATTTGTTTTGTTTTCAAAAACTGAATCTTTTTCTTTTATTTTTCGATTTTTCAAAAATGGTGGGAGGTTCTTTTAGTCCATTGGCCGTTATTCTCCGAGAGAATAAGTTAACAGGACCAAACTATATGGACTAGAAGAGGAACCTGAACATACTCACAGCGAAAGAGTATAAGTATGTCCTTTATGAAACTTGACTTGTTATCGGGGAGGGTTCCACCGCCAAAAAGCGTGAGGCTGACAAGGCATGGAAGAAGGCTGATGAGATGGCTCATTGTTACATGTTGGCCTCTATGTCAATGTGCTCCAGTCCGAACATGAGCACATGACCACTACGTATGACATAATTCAATCATTAGCCACGATGCTCATGGATAAGAGCCGGCTCGCAAGGCAGGAGGCTCTTCGAACTATTATAAACACTAAGATGGCTAAGGGAGCATCAGTTAGAAAGCATATGCTTAAGATGATTGCTGCTTTCGATGAGGCAAAAATCTTGGGGGCTGTCATTGACCCTGAGAACCAAGTGGATATAGTTCTTGAATCTCTACGGGTTCCTTCACTTAGTTCAAGTTAAATTACAACATGAACAAGTTAACACATAAGTTTAACTGAGTTGATGAAGGAGCTCTAGATGGCAGAGAATGTCATAAAGCCACAATCTAAGGCTATGATTGCTAAGGCATCATTTTTTAAAACTAGGCCCAAGCCCAGGAAGTTCAAGAAGAAGAAGGGGAACGCAGCGGCCCAGCCCAATGACAAACCTAAGGGCAAGTGCTTCAAATATGGATTGAATGGATACTGGAAAAATGAGTGTCCAGATCTTCAAGCCAAGAAAAACCCCACAGGTAATGTTTTCTATCTAGAGTCTATATCAATGATTGGATCCACTTCCACTTAGATTGTTGATTCAGGAGCCACTGATCACATCTGTAACTTCTTGCAGAGGTTTAGAAAAAGATTAGAAGACTCCAAAAGAGCGAAAATGGACTACGTGTGGGAAATGGAACACAAGTTTGGGCCCTTATAGTGGGAGAGATGGGTCTTGTTTTTTATTGTAATAGAATAGTAGTTTTGAAAGATATTTTATATGTACCTAGATTTCGACGGAATTTGATTTCAGTTACGAAACTAATAAATCAAGGATATTCTGTATCTTTCCATTCTGGTATTTCTATTAGTAGAGATGGAGAAATTTTATACACTGGGCACATGTATGGGAATCTATTTTTCTTAAACCCTATTAACAATCAATTAAATAACACTCAATCTGAACCTTTAACAAGGAAGAGAAAGACCAATGTTAACGACTCTTATCTTTGGCATCTAAGGTTGGGTCATATCAACTCAACCAAAATTCAGAAGTTGATCCATAATGGGCCCTTGAGTTCATTAAGATTGGAAAATTGGCCTCAATATGAGTCCTGCCTGATGGGAAAGATAACCAAAAGGTCATTTACCCCTAAGGCAGATAGAGCCAAGGAGGTATTAAGTCTTGTTCACACTGATGTGTATAGTCCCTTGTCTATACCAGCTAGAGGGGATTTTTAGTACTTCATCACTTTCATGGATGATTGTATAAGGTTTGGCTACGTTTACCTGATGAGATGCAAGTCTGACTCTTTTGACAAGTTCAAAGAGTTTAAGGCTAAAGTGAAGCGTCATACAGGTAAATTAATCAAGACCTTACGATTGGATCGTGGTGGAGAATACCTCCAGGGTGAATTCAAGGACTACATGGTACATCATGGGATAGTATCTAAGCTCTCTACGCCAAGGACACCTTAGCAGAATGGAGTAGCTGAGAGAAGGAACAAGACATTGATGCAAATGGTCGGAAGCATGATATCTCATGCTACTCTTCCAGTGTCATTTTGGGGATATGCCCTGGAAACAACGGTATACATTCTGAACTTGGTGCCTTCTAAGTCAGTACCTAGGACTCCCTATGAGATGTGGACTAGGCGTAAGCCAAGTCTAAATCATCTCAGGATATGGGATTGTCTAGCTTATGTACTAGTCAAGGGAGACAAGTTGGAACTAAGATCAGAATTATGTTATTTTGTTGGGTATCCAAAAGGGACAAAGGGTGGTTACTTATATCATCCTAAGGAGCAGAAAGTACTAGTTAGTACCAATGCTAGATACTTAGAGGATGGTCAGAGTGCTTTCACGAAAGGTTCAACTAGGTTGGAACTAGAGGAGAAGTTATCTTCGAAATCAACTTCTTCTAACCCGATTGTGGAACAAGAAGAGGCACAGCCTCAAGAGCCTGTACAAATAGAGCCTCGTTGTAGTGGGAGAGTGTCTAGGGTTCTGGAGAGATGGACTGGAGAAGCTTTTGAGCTGGTCTCCGACCATCAGGAACAAGACCCCGCTAGATACGATGAGGCTATTATTGATGCCGATGCAAATCTATGGCATGAAGCAATAAAAGTCGAGATTGAGTTTATGTACCTCAATCAGGTTTGGGATCTTGTAGCTTCAATTGAAGGGATAAAACCCATTAGGTGTAAGTGGGTATGCAAGAGAAAGAGGGGAGTAGATGGGAAGGTGGAAACCTTCAAAACTAGGCTTGTGGCGAAAGGGTATACTTAGAAAGAGGGAATCGATTATGAGGAAACCTTTTCCCCGGTAGCCATGCTTAAATCCATCTATATCCTCCTTGTCATCGCATATCATTATGACTATGAGATATGGCAAATGGATATCAAGATGGCATTTTTAAATGGACATCTTAACAAAGACATCTATATGTCCCAACAGAAAGGCTTTATTGCTAAAGACCAAGAACATATGGTTTGCAAGCTTAAGAAGTCCATTTATGACTTAAGCAGGCATCGAGAGCATGGAACATTCGTTTTGATGAGATCGTAAAGTCTTATAGTTTTATTCAAAACGAGGATGAACCATGTGTGTACAGGAAACTTGAAGGTATAAATGTGGTTCTTCTTGTCTTGTATATGGATGATATTCTACTCATTAGAAATGATGTATGGTCATTATCATCTACAAAGGTTTAGTTGTCTAGTCAATTCAGTATGAAGGACTTTGGAGAAGCCAGCTACATTCTCAGGAACAGACTTCTTAGAAATAGGAAGCAAAGAATGTTAGGATTATCCCAAGCGGCATACATTGATAATATGCTGGCCAAGTATAGCATGAACTCATGCAAGGGAGCTTTAATTCTTTGCAGACATGGGTTGTCATTTTCTTCAAAGGACTACCCTAAATCTCAAAAAGAAAAGGATATAATGAGTAGGATTCCGTATGCTACGGCTGTGGGAAGTCTCATGTTTGCCATGATGTGTACTAGGCCAGATATCTACTTTGTTGTAGGCTTAGTTAGTAGATATCAGTCAAACCCTGGGGAGGTTCATTAGTATGCTATAAAGAATATTCTCAAGTACCTCAAGGGAATGAGAGATTAAATGCTAGTTTACAGGGCTGATGACTTGGTTCCTACAGGATACACAGAGTCAGACTTCTAGACGGATAAGGATGAGAGAAAATCTACTAGTGTATATGTCTTCACCTTATTTGGAGGAGCTATTTCATGGAGGACTATCAAGCAATCATGCATTGCTGACTCAACTATGGAAGCTGAATATGTGGCAGCTTCGGGGGCATCCAAGGAAGCAGTCGGGTTCTGGAAGTTCCTTTCAGAACTTGGAGTCGTGCCACACATGGGCAGGCCGATTGTGATGTATTGCCACAATACTAGAGTGGTATCACAGTCTAAAGAACCCACGAACCACAAGAACGGGAAGCACATCGAGAGGAAGTACCACCTAATCTGGGATTTCATCCAGAGACAGGAAGTCATGGTGGAACAGATTACCTCCGCGAACAATCAAGCTAATCCATTCACTAAGCCTTTGGCTGAGAGAGTCTTTAAGAGACACATAGACACCATAGAGGTGGGCACCTACGGACTTAATTAGTCTTACAGAGCAAGTGAGAGATTATTGGAAAATATGCCCTCTTAGACAAGGTTTCTGATGTAAAAATCAAATGTCTTAATAAAAGAATTTATTTTCAAAAATTATTTGTGAATTTATATTTTATTTGTGCAGAATTACGTTACGAAAAGACCCATTGTGTTTAAGTAAGTGGTCCATGTGAATGGAGGTCTTTCACAGTAAATTATGGATCACGAGTTACTTAACATATAAACATTCGTTCTTAACCGATTGATGAGAATGGGAATCTCATCATATTTAGGTTATTTTGTAGTGAATTCCAAATGGGAATAGCTTACCTTTAGCTAGTGAGTAGTCCACTCACTTTAAGATATAAGCGTATTTCAAATACGTAGAACAAGACCTGTAGTAGTGGTTTCTTAAAAATACTATATGGTAGAAACTTAGACTACTACAGCTACAATATGGACTAGTACTCTATGAATTTAGTATGAGTTGGTGGTCTGACGAAGCTGGAAGCATGTACTTTGATATGCTATAGTTGACGTTCTTTCGTAGGGCCATAATATTTATATGTTGGGTATGTGTGACTAGTTAGTTAAGAAAGACTTGTACAAGATAGTTTCTACACTATATCGCCCATTGTGGCTGTCTAAATGATTTAGATATCCAGGGCCCTAGGAAACATAACTTGGATGTTTGCTTTAGGGTAGCTCCTTTGGAAAGCGAAAACAATCCAGGAAGTTGTAAATCATTGGACTAGATGTGAAACCCCACCGAAAGCCAACCCAAGAGTAAGGGGGTCGGAATGCATATCATATTATTTCGCATGAATATGTATGTTTTTGAATGACTTTATGTGCTTTAGAATTGTGGGTTATAGGTTAAAATGCTTAGTTATGCTTATTGAGTAGGAGGGGTAAAATGGTAATTTTACTTGAGGTCTGAATAGGAAGATAACTTGAGGATTAAATAAGAAAAATATGTGGGTGAGAAAATAAGAACAAGAGTTGTTGTGGTTTGGTGGTTAGAGCTTTGGAATTAATTTCTAAAGTCATGAGTTCAAATCGCATCATCTAAGTTTTTATCAAGATTATCTTAATTAAGTTTGAATTTTTGTTTCTTGCATTCCATAAAAATAGGAATGTTGTCTTAGGGGAGACATGAGGAGAATGTTCTAAATCTTATCATTGTGTCCTAAAAAGAATTCTAGGGGAATTCTTGTTCTAATTATTACATCTAGCTTTGTCATAGCATTTCCATAATTCAAATGAACCAAAACCACCAAATCTTTCTTGTAATTCCAAAAAAAATCTGTGATAATTCTTCACCCTTGAATTTAGAAAAGCAATCTTGGAGGAAGGAGGTTGGCCGAAAATATGAGGGGAAATAGGAAGGGTTTCCAAGAGAAATCAATCACCATGATAGAACCTTCAAAGTCACCTTCATGTTGTCCATGTTTTAGTGAAGGAAAATCTGGAAATTTTCCAGAATTTTTGTAGACCATTTCTTCGAAAAACTCAGCCAGTAAACCCACTCATTTGCCACCAGAAAAATGGCCATTTCATGTGGCTTGAGGGCTGGAAAATCTGTACAATTTTTGGACTGCACAAACTGTGTAAAACCAAAAAAAAAAATCTGGGCATTTCGCAGCTTTCAATGAAGGAAATGAAGCTATTTTAGTCCATCTTCAAGCCAGCAAAACTCCTCTGTATTTCTCCAAAAAAAAGGCTGGAAAATCACCTTTGAAAGACCTTCAAACCCCTCAAAAACCAGCTGCAAATCGAGTTGAAGAAGTGCAAAAATTCTGCACAGAAATTCTGCACCAATCTTCGAAACCTTGGACAGCTTGAAACCAGAATTTTTCCAGCTTTGTTTCCTTCAAGCCTAGGCCGAAAATCACCCTTCAACTTCTGTAACATTGATCCTTGCTCAGCCATGAACTGAACATCAGTGACCTTCACACTTACCTTGAACTCATGGACTCCATAACCACACCTCAAAAACCTCCTAAGATCACTCCATTCAAACTTTTTTGAACTTCAAACTAATTTCAAAATTTTACTCCATGGAAACACTCTTGTATCAAGCTAATGAACCGGAATTTCATCTACCATTTAAGACTGAATTTTGGCCAGCCTTGGAGCAATATTGACCTCCATTCATTTCATCAAAACCACCTTGTTCAGCCGGCACCATTGAAGAGCTTAGACACCTTCCTTGATCAAACACCATAGCTAACCACCTACCTTAAACAACTCCACAACTTTCTCCATTTAAATTTCAAAAAAAATCTGATCACTCTCTCTCCCACAAGCTGAAAACCGAAACTTCCCTTCATCCTGGACCATTCGGCCAGCACTCTACCAGATTTCGTGCAGCATTCTCCCACACTCTCTCCATTTTCACCACGAACACACACTAAACTTCTTCAAGCCTAAACCTACTCTAAACATCTCCAATCACTCTCAAATACTCCAGATCACTTCTATCTAATCCCTAGATTTCATTTCTAGTATTTATAACACAAAACCACGCCAACAAGAATTCTCAATCGGATCAAAATCGGCTTTTTCCTTGAAGGTCTCAAGAACATCAACAAGGTAAATCAAGAACAACCTTCTTGTTCATCCTCTTCTATTCAATTTTCAATATACCTTTCTAATGCTCTCTCTCTCTCTTCCAACCGAAATGGTTGATCAACCATCAACCATGGCTGTTTTTCCGTGGGATCACTCAAGACTCTCCGTCGCGCGTGGACCTTCTTTAGTCTTCACCGTAGTACTCGTTAATCAAGTAATTATTCTCAAAACCTTCTTTCTAAATTCTGGATCATGTCTCTTAGGAGGTGATAGGGAGATAGAATATGAATGGGGGATTGAGTATATGCAAGTGGATTAAGGGGATGGAGTTAAGACATGGTGATTGTTGTAAATGACTAAGTTGTATGTATTTCCTTTTGAATTAATGTATGTTTTTCGTGCTTGATGAATTTTATGGACGTTTGAAGCATGTTAGACATCACGACACCAAAGCTGATTAGGCTCTTATGTTTCTATTTTCCATTGAAGCCAATAATGATGATTATGCCTAGAAGAAAGTTAGCCTTGTGATAGTATATGATAAGTCAAGCATGTGTTCATGAATGGATTGGTTTATTATTTGATGTTGGAGAATGTGCTTAGGAATCTCTTCTAGCAATAGGAAAATCATAGTGAGAGATTATTTTCTTGTTAAGACTAGGTTTTTTTTTTATTAACAAATTTTATTACTTTAATTGGAATTACTACTATATTTTTCTCTATAAAATTCGAAACTCTAGGAAGATTTGGATTGGATTATTAATTGGAATATTAATATTTTATTTATCAAATAAATAAAATATTTTATTAAAAATAATATATAAATCTTTTATATAAATAGTAATAAATAAAATATTAGAATTAATTAATGACCTTGTAGGCCCTAGTTAAAACTTTTACCTATATTCCTAAATATTATCTATATTAAAATCTACTTGTTATTCATTTAAAATAATTCAATTATTAGTAGTTTTATTTATTACTAATCATTTATTATCTATTAAAAAATTAATTAAAAATTATTTGTAGTTTATTATTTATTTACAATAAAGCCATTTTTAAATTACCATTTATCAATATTATTTAGGGTTTAGTATTATTCAATATTCAAACCTTAGTTTATTTATTAGTAACAACACTCATGAATTATTAATTGAGTCTATACTTTATTAGCAATTATGTTAGAACCCCAAGTTATTTTAACTTGTCAAACTAGACTTATTTTTTTTAAAATCCCTTATCATCTAGCCTTAAAGCTTAGGACGTTAGGGATGTGATGGTAAAAAGTTGAACTAGGATTACTTGTGTAAATGAATTTAGCTTGAGTGTAACCCTATATTTTGTGTTTACCCCAGGAGGGGTTAGGTCAGCCTTAGAAGACTCTTGAATTTGAGTAAGTAAGGAATCAGGTAAGCTTATGCATGGAGTTTTGTGAAGACCAAAAATTACTGTGGCAAGCTAAACGCGATGTGTGCGGAAATTCATATTGTAAAGGCAATTAAGGACTATTTTTCCTATTTATTTCAGTCAAGCAAATCATTTGAAAATCAAACAATTAGTTTTACACAAAATGCTAAACTTTTTCTAAAACCCAATTTTGATAAGAATTTTAGAACCCTTAATTGCTATTTCCAAATAAAGCAATGTATGATCCATTTTCTCCCAAATGGGACAATCAACGTTGAGCACACTATAGGGGTAGACCACCAGGACTAGTCTTTGAAGGGTAAGGGTAAGTCTCTCAGTAGGTGGCCACCTCTGAGGGATGAGTCCTTTTTGGATAGGATGCCAGTCCGGTAGGTCATACCGGTCCGAGCTGGCAAGTTTCAGTCATGTGGACTGTGTGTTCCCGGAATGGACAATCGGTAAGTTTGGGTGTAGAGATGGAGGAGTATCTCACCCGGTAGGCCGTACACCTACCTTTCGTCAACTTGCACAAAGTGTGGCATTCTGACCGTTATTTAGTCATGGGGCCCAACGTGTGGTAACCCATGGCTACCCATTCGAGTGGTTGTATTTATTGTACACATGTATGGTTTGAAAAGAAAAACACCGCTCTTAATTTCAATACTTATTTAATGCTTGCCAGCACTTTTCTTTATGAAACTTTTACAACTTGCATACATGAATTGTTTTACCTGAAACTCTCAAAGCACACACAGGCTTACTGAGATTTTTATCTCACCACATTTTATGCCATATTTTCGGGAAGATCCTGCTGTGAAGGTCATTAGCTAGATTATTGCCTATTCTTTGAAGACTCGTGTTATTTACTTTATGTGACGTTTTGAGAGAATGTCGCAAACAATTTATTTTTGGATTTGTACCCATATTTATCTTTTGGGTTGTAATAAGTTTAAATTTTAAAGTCTTTACTTTATTTTGTTCTATGTAACCTAGTTATAAAGACCCATTGTCCTCTGGACGGAGCGATATCCCCGGCCCTGATAGGCCTAAGTAGTGGGGTGTTACAAGTGGTATCAGAGCCTAGGTTTAGGCAAGTATTGATAGAATCTGTTTTGATTTATTAAGTTCAAATCTTTTATCTGACCTAACTTGTTTATGCTGTAGGATGGTTAGAATGATTAGAACCGCAAGGAAAAGGCAGCAATGGTACCCTCCCACTCCTGTCTACCCGGAGGACCTACCATTGCCTCAGCCTGCACCTCAGCCTGCACCGTAGCCAATCATTCCCCTGGATGACAGTAGTGATGATGAGGTTCAGATCATTGAGCCACCCCCAATACCTATGATCGACCTGGTTACTGACAGTGAAGACGAGGAGATAGACATGGAATATGTTCCCCTCCCTCCTAGTCCCATAGTTAATTTGGCAGCTGACGGTGATGACCCAGGGGAGATAAATTATGAATCTCCACCTAGACCTTCCTTTGTAACCCCACCCAATCAGGTTGAAACCGGGGAGAGTTCTAGGAGACCCGGGAAGGAGCCAATAGATGGGTTTGCAAATAGGGCTGGGATAGACATCACTAGGAATTCTGGGGGATGGTTATATGAGGCATTTGAAGACTCTGATGAGGGTTAGAGAGGCTAAGTGCTGCTACGATTGAGATGTTTATTTACTGCTTTCCATGAATTCCTTTGCTAAGGATTTTCTTTTCTTTTCCCATGTTTACTGCTTTAATTCTGAATTTATGCAAATAAGAGTGCCTGGAGTACTCTAGATCTTGAGGAAAAATCTATATGCAATTCTTTATACAAAACTTGCATCCAATTTTCTTCTGCTTGAAGTTGAATGTGAATGCATGCTCAATTTAGATATTTTTAACTTTGATGCATAAACTCATTGTCTGGGGAATGGTTTAGAATGGCACCCAGACGTTGTGCAACCACATCCAGCAGAAGGGTTCCTGAGGTAGAGCCCGTAACACCAGAGTTTGATACAACTTAAATGCCATCACCAAACCAGGGGGATGAGAATGAACTGGAGCCAGAAATGGGATCAGAAGAATCAATTAGCGTAACTATGATGCAAGCGTTCCACAAGGTGACCGAGATTTTACAAACCTTGACTAAGCGGAGGAATCCGAAAGGGGAAGATGAGGCATTGGAGCGGTTTCTGAAATTTCAACCTCCTATCTTCTTGGGGAAGGCCGAGCAAGACCAGAAAGCTGAACAATGGGTGGAACAAATGGAGGATATCTTTGCTACGCTCCAGTACACTGAGAAGCGAATGGTGAAGTTTGCTACATTTTGACTGAGGGGTCCAGCTCGGGCATGGTGGCAAAGGGATCAGGACGACTGGGAGATGATTGACCAAGATTGGACATCGGCTAATTTTGTGGAAGCATTCCGGGCAGAATATATCCCTCAGTGGATAGTTGAGAAAGGAGAAGATGAGTTCCAGAATCTAAAGCAGGGAAGCATGACAATGGCCCAATATGCAGCACGGTTCACGCAACTGTTAAAGTACTGCAAGAGGCTGGTAGATACTGAACAGAACAGAACGAGGCAATTTGTTAAGGGATTAAGGCAAGAGTTAAGAAGGGCATTAGCACCTTCTCCACCGGCGACTTATTCGGGGGCTGTGGATGCAGCCACCCGTACTGAGAATGAGGATCGCAACCGATTGGCTTCACGACCGTTCGTACCGACAAGACCGCCGCCGAGACCTTTTCAAAGGCAGTAACCTGGCAAGCGCCCTGCCAACCAGCAGTGGCAGAATCGGGGGAAGCAAGCCCGAACAACACCGATTGGTCCTGCGCAGAATCTTCCAGTATGCCGGCACTGTGGAAAAAGGGGCCACATTGAGAGAAATTGTTAGTCCAAGGGAGGCGAGCGGAAATGCTACTACTGCGGAGACCCGAACCATCTGCGGAATTCTTGCCCTAAGCTTCTCCGGATCGGATAAGGGAACCCAGCTCAGAACTCGGGGCCCAATCGAGCCAATACCTCGGGAGCTTCCGGGAGTGGAACGCAGAACCCGCAGGTGAAAGCAAAAGTTTTCGCACTCAACCGGGAGGAGGTTGGAGCTGATGCAGCAGTAGTGGAAGGTACGTTTACTATCCAAGGACGTTCCGTTAATGCATTGATAGACCCTGAATCTACCCATTCCTATTTAAATAAGAATTGTGCACATCAATTGGGTCGGGATGGAGTAGAACTACCTTTCACCTTGATAGTGAGTACGCCGTTGGGGAAAATGGTACAAGCGGATCGGTATGTGCAGAATTGTAAAATTGAAGTGGGGAGAGAAAGTTTGGAGGGAGATTTAATAGTCTTAGCTATTGATGATTATGATTTGATATTGGGAATGGATTGGCTAGCGAAGCATGGGGCTAGAGTAGACTGTAAGAATAAGTCGATTCAGTTCATTAGACCAGGATGTGATGTGTTGGAGATCAATGGTAAGAAAGTAAAAGAATTGAAGTTTTTGATAGCTGGGGCTAAAGCCCGGAAATTGTTAAGGCAAGGATGTCAAGGGTATTTGGCTTATGTAATAAACAAGCCGAAGGACCAATGCACTCTGGAAGATACTGAGGTAGTAAAAGATTTTCCCGACATGTTCCCTGTGGAACTCACTTCTCTACCTCCCGCTCGAGAGGTTGAGTTCACCATTGATCTAGTCCCAGGAGCGGAACCGGTGTCTCGAACTCCGTATCGGATGGCACCGACGAAGCTGAAGGAATTGAAGGAACAGCTGGAAGAGTTGGTGAGATAAGGCTATATCAAACCTAGCACGTCACCCTGGGGAGAACCTATGCTATTTGTAAAGAAAAAGGATGGGACTCTAAGGTTGTGTATTGACTACCGAGACTTGAACAACCTGACCATCAAGAATAAATATCCTCTGCCGTTAATTGATGAGCTATTCGACCAGTTGCAAGGATCCAGTTGTTACTCCAAACTGGATCTGAGGCAAGGCTACTATCAAGTGAGGATAAAGGAGGAAGATATTCCTAAGACAGCCTTCAATACAAGATATGGTCACTATGAGTTTGTGGTGATGCCTTTCGGGGTAACCAATGCACCCGCGGTATTTATGGACTTGATGCATCGAGTGTTCCAACCCTACTTGGACAAGTTCGTGGTGGTCTTCATCGACGACATAATTATATACTCCAAGAGCCCGGAGGACCATGCTGAACATTTAAAGTTGGTGCTGGAAAAGCTAAGGGAGCACAAGCTATACGCCAAGTTTAGCAAGTGCAAGTTTTGGCTGGATAGTGTGGCATTTCTTGGTCACGTGGTGACCAACGATGGGATCAAAGTAGACCCAGCAAAAGTTGAAGCCGTTTCAGACTGGAAGCAACCGGAGAACATCACAGAGATTCGAAGTTTCTTGGGATTGGCTGGCCACTACCGGAGGTTTATTAAGGGGTTTTCAACCTAGCATCTTCTATGACCTGGCTACTGAGAAAAGATGTACCCTTTGATTGGAATGGAAAATGCGAAAAGAGTTTTCAAGAGTTGAAGCGGAGGTTAATGACAGCGCCTGTGCTGAGTCTACCAGAGGCAGATAAACCTTACGCACTATATACAGATGATTTGAAGGAAGGCTTGGGAGTAGTTTTGATGCAAGATAGGAAGGTGATCGCCTATGCTTCTCGAAAATTGAGGCCTCATGAAGTCAATTATCCCACGCATGACCTAGAGCTGGTTGCCATTGTGTTCGCATTAAAGAAATGGCGGCACTATTTGTATGGAGTGAAATATGAAGTATTCACGGATCACAAAAGCCTGAAGTACATCTTCACCCAGAAAGACTTGAATTTGAGGCAGTGAAGATGGATGGAATTTTTGGAAGAGTACCGTTGTCCTATTAACTACCACCCCGGGAAAGCCAACGTCGTTGCCGATGCCCTGAGCCGGAAAGTCAGAATGGCCAGGCTAACAGCACAGGAAGTTAAAATGGTTCAGGATGTGTTGGATAGAAGAGTAGAAGTGCAAGAAGAGAGGATCATTATTAGCAACCTGAAGTTGATACCAGATCTAAGGCAGGAGATTGTTGAAGCCCAGCAGAGCAATGCGAAATTCCAGCTTTTCAATGACAAGGAGCTTAAGCAGAAAGGCAGTGAGTTCCGACAGAATGAAGCGGGAGTGTTGTACTTCCAGGATCGTTTGTGTGTACCCGAGGAGCTCCAGTTGAGGGACAGAATTTTAGAAGAAGCGCATAAGAGTAAGTACGCCATTCATCCGGGAGAGGTTAAGATGTATCAAGATCTGAGAAAGTCTTATTGGTGGCCTAGGATGAAGCGAAACGTGGTTAAGTATGTCTCAATGTGTCCAACCTGTCAGAAAGTCAAAGCGGAGCACAAGAAGGTGGCAAGATTATTACAACCATTGCTAGTACCGGAATGGAAATGGGAAGAGGTGACCATAGACTTCGTTACCGGACTCCCGATGGCAAGAAACCAAAAAGACGCCATATGGGTAGTGGTGGATCGATTGACCAAGTCGGCGCATTTCATACCTGTGAATGTAAAGGATTCAATGGAAAAGTTGGCTCAGACCTACGTATGGGAAATAGTTAGATTACACGGAATTCCTTCAAGTATTGTGTCCGACCGTGATCCGAGATTTACATCCCGATTTTGGGGCAAGTTTCAAGAATCGATGGGTTCTAGTCTGAAGTTCAGTACGACGGCGCATCCGCAGACCGATGGACAATCAGTAAGGGTTATTCAGATATTGGAGGATATGCTGAGAGCCTGTGTATTAGATTTCGGGGATAAGTGGATCGAAAGTGTGCCGTATGCCGAGTTGTCATACAATAACAGTTATCAAGCTTCGATTGGAATGGCTCCGTATGAAGCTCTATATGGACGTAAGTGTTAGGTACCACTATATTGGAGTTGGTCAGAAGATGGTCACATAAGTAAATCGGGAGAAGTCTATGTTCAAGAAATGTTAGACAAGGTCAAGTTAATTAGGGAAAGGTTGAAAGCAGCCCAGAGCAGACAAAAGAGTTATGCGAACAATAGGCGGAGAGAGTTAGAATTTCAGGTGGGAGACAGCGTGTTACTAAAACTAACACCGAATAGGGGGATCCTGAAACATCCGAAAGAGGGAAAGTTGAGTCCGAGGTATTTGGGACCGTTCCCAATAAAAGAGAGAATTGGCCCGGTGGCGTATCGATTGGATTTGCCAGATGGGTTGACGGGAATTCATGACGTATTCCATGTTTCGCAGTTGAGGAAGTACAATGCCAATCCCGAGCAAGTTTTGAATGATGAGCCGTTAGTGCTACAACCCGACCTGAGCTATGTGGAGAAACCCGTAAAGATATTGGACTGAAGTATCAACACTCTCCGGAACAAGCAGATTCCGATGGTAAAAGTGCAGTGGGAGCATCATGACACGCGAGATGCCACCTGGGAAACAGAAGAATGGGTGAAGCGAAAGTATCCCGATATGATATAAAGGTGCGACTGAATTTCGGGACGAAATTCTCCTGAGGAGGCGAGGATGTGAAACACCACTGAAAGCCAACCCGAGAGTAAGGGGGTCGGAATGCATATCATATTATTTCGCATGAATATATATGTTTTTGAATGACTTTATGTGCTTTAGAATTGTGGGTTATAAGTTAAAATGCTTAGTTATGCTTATTGAGTAGGAGGGGTAAAATGGTAATTTTGCTTGAGGTCTGAATAGGAAGATAACTTGAGGATTAAATAAGAAAAATATGTAGGTGAGAAAATAAGAACAAGAGTTGCTGTGGTTTGGTGGTTAGAGCTTTGGAATTAATTTCTAAGGTCATGAGTTCAAATCACATCGTCTAAGTTTTTATCAAGATTATCTTAATTAAGTTTGAATTTTTGTTTCTTGCATTCCATAAAAATAGGAATGTTGTCTTAGGGGAGACATGAGGAGAATGTTCTAAATCTTATCATTGTGTCCTAAAAAGAATTCTAGGGGAATTCTTGTTCTAATTATTACATCTAGCTTTGTCATAGCATTTCCATAATTCAAATGAACCAAAACCACCAAAAATTTCTTGTAATTCCAAAAAAAAATCTGTGATAATTTTTCACCCTTGAATTTAGAAAAGCAATCTTGGAGGAGGGAGGTTGGCCGAAAATAGGAGGGGAAATAGGAAGGGTTTCCAAGAGAAATCAATCACCATAATAGAACCTTCAAATTCACCTTCATGCTGTCCATGTTTTAGTGAAGGAAAATTTGGAAATTTTCCAGAATTTTTGCAGACCCTTTCTTCGAAAAACTCAGCCAGTAAACCCACTCATTTGCCACTAGAAAAACGGTCATTTCATGTGGCTTGAGGGATGGAAAATCTGTACAATTTTTGGACTGCACAAACTGTGCAAAGCCAGAAAAAAATTCTGGGCATTTCGTAGCTTTCAATCAAGGAAATGAAGCTGTTTTAATCCATCTTCAAGCCAGCAAAACTCCTCTGTATTTCTCCAGAAAGAAGGCTGGAAAATCGCCTTTGAAAGACCTTCAAACCCCTCAAGAACCAGCTGTAAATCGGGTTGAAGAAGTGCAGAAATTCTGCACAAATCTTCGAAACCTTAGACAGCTTGAAACCAGAATATTTCCAGCTTTGCTTCCTTTAAGCCTAGACCGAAAATCACCCTTCAACTTCTGTAACATTGATCCTTGCTTAGCCATGAACTGAACATCAGTGACCTTCACACTTACCTTGAACTCATGGACTCCATAACCACACCTCAAAACCCTCCTAAGATCACTCCATTCAAACTTTTTTGAACTTCAAACTAATTTCAGAATTTTACTCCATGGAAACACTCTTGTATCAAGCTAATGAATCAGAATTTCCTTTACCATTAAAGACTGAATTTCAGACAGCCTTGGAGCAATATTGACCTCCATTCATTTCATCAAAACCACCTCATTCAGCCGGCACCATTGAAGAGCTTAGACACCTTCCTTGATCAAACACCCTAGCTAACCACCTACCTTAAATAACTCCACAACTTTCTCCATTTAAATTTCAAAAAAAATCTGATCACTCTCTCTCCCACAAGCTGAAAACCGAAACTTCCTTTCATCCTGGACCATTTGGCTAGCACTCTGCCAGATTTCGTGCAGCATTCTCCCACACTCTCTCCATTTTCACCAAGAACACACACTAAACTTCTTCAAGCCTAAACCTATTCTAAACATCTCCAATCACTCTCAAATACTCCAGATCACTTCTATCTAATCCCTAGATTTCATTTCTAGTATTTATAACACAAAACCATGCCAACAAGAATTCTCAATCGGATCAAAATCGGCTTTTTCCTTGAAGGTCTCAAGAACATCAACAAGGTAAATCAAGAACAACCTTCTTGTTCATCCTCTTCTATTCAATTTTCAATATACCTTTCTAATGCTCTCTCTCTCTCTCTCTCTCTCTCTCTCTCTCTCTCTCTCTTCCAACCGAAATGGTTGATCAACCATCAACCATGGCTGTTTTTCCGTGGGATCACTCAAGACTCTCCGTCGCGCGTGGACCGTCTTTAGTCTTCACCGTAGTACTCGTCAATCAAGTAATTATTCTCAAAACCTTCTTTCTAAATTCTGAATCATGTCTCTTAGGAGGTGATAGGGAGATAGAATATGAATGGGGGATTGAGTATATGCATGTGGATTAAGGGGATGGAGTTAAGACATGAGGATTGTTGTAAATGACTAAGTTGTATGTATTTCCTTTTGAATTAATGTATGTTTTCGTGCTTGATGAATTTTATGGATGTTTGAAGTATGTTAGACATCACGACACCAAAGGTGATTAGGCTCTTATGTTTCTATTTTCCATTGAAGCCATTAATGATGATTATGCCTAGAAGAAAGTTAGCCTTGTGATAGTATATGATAAGTCAAGCATGTGTTCATGAATGGATTGGTTTATTATTTGATGTTGGAGAATGTGTTTAGGAATCTCTTCTAGCAATAGGAAAATCATGGTGAGAGATTATTTTCTTGTTAAGACTAGGTTATTTTTATTAACAAATTTTATTACTTTAATTGGAATTACTACTATATTTTTCTCTATAAAATTCGAAACTCTAGGAAGATTTGGATTGGATTATTAATTGGAATATTAATATTTTATTTATCAAATAAATAAAATATTTTATTAAAAATAATATATAAATCTTTTATATAAATAGTAATAAATAAAATATTAGAATTAATTAATGACCTTGTAGGCCCTAGTTAAAACTTTTACCTATATTCCTAAATATTATCTATATTAAAATCTATTTGTTATTCATTTAAAATAATTCAATTATTAGTAGTTTTATTTATTACTAATCATTTATTATCTATTAAAAAATTAATTAAAAATTATTTGTAGTTTATTATTTATTTACAATAAAGCCATTTTTAAATTACCATTTATCAATATTATTTAGGGCTTAGTATTATTCAATATTCAAACCTTAGTTTATTTATTAATAATAATACTCATGAATTATTAATTGAGTCTATAATTTATTAGCAATTATTTTAGAACCCCAAGTTATTTTAACTTGTCAAACTAGACTTATTTTTTTTTAAAATCCCTTATCATCTAGCCTTAAAGCTTAGGACGTTAGGGATGTGATGGTAAAAAGTTGAACTAGGATTACTTGTGTAAATGAATTTAGTTTGAGTGTAACACTATGTTTTGTGTTTATCCCAGGAGGGGTTAGGTCAACCTTGGAAGACTCTTGAATTTGAGCAAGCAAGGAATCAGGTAAGCTCCTGCATGGAGTTTTGTGAAGACCAAAAATTACTGTGGTAAGCTAAACGCGATGTGTGCAGAAATTCATATTGTAAAGGCAATTAAGGACTATTTTTCCTATTTATTTCAGTCAAGCAAATCATTTGAAAATCAAACAATCAGTTTTACACAAAATGCTAAACTTTTTCTAAAACCCAATTTTGATAACAATTTTAGAACCCTTAATTGCTATTTCCAAATAAAGCAATGTATGATCTATTTTCTCCCAAGTGGGACAATCAATGTTGAGTACTCAATAGGGATAGACCACCAAGACTAGTCTTTGAAGGGTTAAGATAAGTCTCTCAGTAGGTGGCCACCTCTGAGGGGTGAGTCCTTCTTGGATAGGATGCCAGTCCGGTAGGTCATACCGGTCCGAGTTAACAAGTTTCAGTCATGTGGACTGTGTGTTCCCAGAATGGACAACCGGTAAGTTTGGGTGTAGAGATGGAGGAGTATCTCACCCGATAGGCCATACACCTACCTTTCGTCAGCTTGCACAAAGTGTGGCATTCTGACCGTTATTTAGTCATGGGGCCCAACGTGTGGTAACCCATGGCTACCCATTCGAGTGGTTGAATTTATTGTGCACATGTATGGTTTGAAAAGCAAAACACCGCTCTTAATTTCAATACTTATTTAATGCTTGCCAACACTTTTCTTTATGAAACTTTTACAACTTGCATACATGAATTGTTTTACCTGAAACTCTCAAAGCACACACAGGCTTACTGAGAATTTTATCTCACCACATTTTATGCCATGTTTTCAGGAAGATCCTGCTGTGGAGGTCATTAGCTAGATTATTGTCTATGCTTTGAAGACTCGTGTTATTTGCTTTATGTGACGTTTTGAGATATTGTCGCAAACAATTTATTTTTGGATTTGTACCAGTATTTATCTTTTGGGTTATAATAAGTTTAAATTTTAAAGTCTTTACTTTATTTTGTTCTATGTAACCTAGTCATAAAGACCCCTTGTCCTCTGGACGGGGCGACATCCCCGGCCCTGATAGGCCTAGGTAGTGGGGAGTTACACTATAAGCCTAAGGATGGTATATCTCATTTGGAGAAGTATTAGTGCACTTCTTCATCTCTAAATGTATGGTGATGTATAGAGAGAGGGGTATTTTAGTCATTACACCTGTAGGTCGGAGACTTTGCTAACGCAGCATTGTTCTTAGGGTCAATATTTCCTTATGGTGATATTAGGAAATATTTAAACTACAAAATACAGCTATTTATATGACAAGGGTATTTTGGTCATTTTAGAAGCCAAGGCGGTGTGTTTTTTGGTCCCCAGTATAGGCCGTGAATTCTAATTAAATACGGGCTAATAAATTGATCTTAAATTAAATGGAATTTATTTTACTTAAGTAGCCTGATTTAATTATTGGGCTAGAATAAAATAAAGGTCTATGGAGAGAGAATTAATTAAATTAGTTTGGTGGGTTAATTAATTATTCAGGGCTTTGGCCCAGTTTGAATAATTAAATATTAACCTGGAACTAAACTAATATAGGTTTATTAATTGGACTACTTTATTTGGGCTAAAAAAATTAATTATTAATTGGGCCATTTACGTGGTACTAATTTGAATAATTAATTTTGTCCAAAAAAGCTAAACTAGGAGTCCAATGGGCCAGTCCAGTTTAACCTAGTATTTTATTTAGGTTAAATAGAAGGATTGGAAATAACATTGTTTTAATCATTGCCTCTTCTCTGTGAAAAAAGAGGACGTCTCTCTCTCTCTCCCCAGAAAAAGTTCCTTAGTCTGAGAGTTGTTTACCAAACGGAATTAGGCAGGCCATATACTGGAAGATCGCGAGTTGGTGTTCATCTACATGCAAAGACGGAGTAGGAGACTTGCAAAAATTGTACCAGAGGTTTTCACCAGCATACCTACCCCAGTTGCACATATTCCGGTCCAGCCAATTCTAAGAACGAGGAAAAGTGGTATTCTTTTTAAACCTCAAAATCCGTACAGAGCACGATCGGCGCCAGCTAGGGTTGCCGGCACCGGTGTCGGCTCTGTTCAGAGTTCCTTGTTCTTCAGTTTTGTCCAGTTTTTGTTTTTTGCTTCCGCTACGTGCCCTGTGTTTTCAATTTTTCATGCCTTTAATATGTATATGTGTGGCCTTATATTTTTACTCTACAGTTTTCGTTATAAAGACCCCTTGTTTGTGTAACTGTACATGGTAATACCCGATGTTGATATGCTTCTGTTGTTATCTTTTGTAGTGGTGTTACAATAAAGACTCTACAAAGGATGGACTAATCCTTTAGTATTGTCTAGAATAATGGATGAATAAGGAGGAAATACGGCTCAAGTCTCTTTTCATAGTTTTGAAGAAAATGAGTTGATCATATTTTCAAATCACATAAAGGAGTTTTTATACAACTCCAAGCCTAGCATAAGTTTAAAGAAGCCCTAATACTAATTTTGGTCTTAAAAAGACACTATAAAGCTTAAAAATTAAAAGTTAGCTAGTCAAAAATAAATAAATAAAGAGCGAAGCTAAAGGCTTGCTACCCGATGACAACCGGTGCCAGTTTAGGCACTTGAATAGGCAACGGTTCTCTTCTATAAAACCTTTACATCCCTTTTCCAGATGTAAGCTCACACTAGTTCAATTACTAGGGCTAGCGCCTATTCATTACTACTCTTCCTTAACTGATTTTGCACATTTTTCACCCTTTTCTTCCATTTCTTGTACTAGCTTAATTTCTTGTTGGATTTCTTCTTGTACAATCATCAAATAAAACTCTTTGATTCCTTTAACTTCCCTCCAAAGTTCCTCCATCCTCAAAATTAGATTCACGAAGCCTTGGAGACTTACTTGAATTTTCTTGATGCACGATCTCATCACTGGCCTTACAAGGTTACTCCCATTTCTTGTGATTGGTCTTCTTAGTAAACTTGATCCCTATCATTTCCCCATTCTTGAAGTTGATTCTTTCATGAATTATCGTCTATATCAAAAGGAGATAAGTCACTAACATTGAAAGTTGCACTCGCTTTATACTTATCAGGGTAAGTCGATATTGTAGGCATTATCTCCAACTTTAGCAATAACTTGGAAGCAGCCATCTCCTTTTGGGTCTAGCTTGGTCTTCCTATGTATTGGAAACCTCTTTTTGCAAAAGTGCACCCATACACAATCTCTGAGCTCAAATGAAGCCTTTTTCCGTCCTTGATTGCACTTGAAGGCGATCTCTTCATTGTGCTTCTCAATGTTAGCTTTCACCTTTTCATTGAGGGTCTTTACCAATTCTACCTTCTTTGCTCCATCAAGGCTCAACCTCTCATCTATAGGCAAAGGAACAAAGTTCAAATGAGTTAGAGGGTTAAGTCCATATACAATTTCAAATAGAGAATAGGAAGTAGTAGAGTGAATGGCTTTGTTGTATGCAAATTCAATCTTCTTGATGATGGTCCTCAAGAGTTGTGCGAGTGTTTGGTTGACCACTTCCATTTGTCTATCCGTTTGAGGGTAGCAAGCTATAGAAAATAAATAGTGAGTGCTAAGTTTTCTCCATAAGACTTTCCAAAAATGACTAGGGAACATAGTGTCCTTCATTGATAAAATAGTCATTGGAATTCTATGCATCCTCACTGCTTCTTTGAAGAATAAATCTGTAATATGGGAAGCATCATTAGTTTTTGAACAAGCCACAAAATGAGCCATCTTTGAGAATCAATTAATAATTACAAATATACAATCCATCCCCCCTTGATTCTAGGAAAACCCAAAATAAAATCTATTAAAATATCAACCCAAATTGCATTTGGGGTGGGTAAATTAAGAGGTATTCAAGCTATGAGAAAGTGATCTAGACTTGGCTTTCCTACAATTTATGTATTTAGAATAATTGTTCTCCACATCCCTCCTCATTTTAGGTTTAAAAAAAAAAAAAGTTCCTTAAGGATACCTAATGTCTTTGCCACTAAAATGACCATTAATATCCACTATGTGCCTTCTTAACTAATAATTTCCTAATAGAATGTTTTGCACGCAAAACCTTGCCTCTCTAAATAAGAAACCATCATGTCCATAAAACCTGGTAAAGGCACACTTTTCAAAAGCATGATAAATGTCCTTAAATTCCTCGTCATTAAGATACAATTCTTTCACAAATTCAAAACCAAGGAGTTTAGCATTCATAGAATTTAGAATTGCATACTTTTGCGATAGGATATCTGTAACCATATTATCCTTACCCTTTTTGTATTAGTTGACATAAGAAAATATCCCAATGAACTTTATACACCTTACATACTATTTATTCAAATTTTGTTAGATTTTAAAGTGTTTAAGGGTCTCATGATCAGTATAGATCACAAACTCTCTTGGTAAAAGATCGTATTACCAATATTCTAAGGTCCTAATTAAAGTAAAGAGTTCTTTGTCAGAAGTGAAGTAATTGAGAGCTGTTCTGGGTAATTTCTCGCTAAAGTAAGCAATGGGCTTTCGATCTTACATCAAAACTTCACCTATTTGTACTCTACTTGCATCACATTCTATTTCAAATGCCTTGTCAAAATTAGGTAGGATGAGAATTAGATTTTAGCTCAATTTATCCTTGAATGTTTGGAATGCTTTTTCTTGGGCTTCCTCCCATCTAAATCCTACATTTTTCTTCACAACTTCGGTTAGAATGACTACTATTGTACTAAAATTCTTGATAAACCTCCTATAAAAGCTAGTTAACTCATGGAAACTGCGAACTTGGGTAATGGTGGTAGGAGTGTGCCAATCTTGGATGGTTTTAACTTTCGCCTCACTAGCTTCAATTCCCATAGCATTCACAACATCCACAAGAAATGTAACTATTTCCAAACAAAATAAGCATTTTTCAAGATTAGCATACAACCTCTTCCTTTGAAGAGCAACAAGCACATTTTAAAGATAATTCAAATGATCTACATAAGATTTGCTATATATCAATATATCATCAAGGTACATAATCACAAATTTCCTAATGAATTCCCTTAGAACATGATGCATTAAATGCATAAAAGTGCTAGGAGCATTAGATAACCCAAAAGGTATAACAAGCCACTCATACAACCCTTGCTTAGTTTTAAAGGCCATTTTCCACTCATCCCTTTCTCTAATTCTAATTTGGTGATACACAGACTTCAAGTTAATTTTAGAGATGATAAATGCACCATTCAACTCATGAAGTGTGTAATCTGGAAAAGGAATATGATAGCGATACTTTACCGTGATGTTGTTAATGGCATAACAATCCACACACATTCACCATATCCCATCTTTCTTGAGCACCAAAAAAACCATAATTGCGCATGGGCTTAGGCTCTTTCTCACATATCCCTTCCCAAGCAATGCTTCTTCTTACCTTTGAAGTTCTATAGCCTTTTCTGGGTTGCTTCTATACACTAGTTGGTTGGGGTTGATGGCTCCAGTCACAAAATCTATGTGATGCTCAATGCCTCTTATAGGTGGTAGTTCTCTGGTCACCTCCTTTTAGAAAGCATCTTCAAATCCTTAGGCGATAGCTGCAATTTCATAAGGTAATGAAAAGGTAGATTCATTAGTGGAAACATAAGAACTTTTGCAAATAAGAAGGATAACCAAATCCTTAGCTTCTATTATCTCTATGAACTTCCTTTTGCAAAATAGATCACTCTTCTTTTACCTCATTTCATTTGCTTTTGCTTACTCCCATCCTTGATGGTCATGCGCGTTTGTTTTTCCATTCTCTCTCTCAAATCCCTTTCTTTCCTCTTTACTCTTTTCTTTCCAATTTTTGTTTTTATTTGGAATCTTGCGCACTCTTTTTCTTCTTTCTTTCTCTCATAATTTTTTGGCCCTTGTTCACCTTACTCAGTGGCATAGAAGTAAGAGTAAATTTGGATCCTTCTTTGACAAAGGAGTAAGTGTTTTTCTTCTATCATGCTTCACACTCCGATCATATTGCTAAGGCCTCCCTAGAAGCAAATGGCCTACTTGTATTAGTACCACATAAAAATAGTACATTATCCTTGTACTTCCACATCTCAAAGGATACAAATACTTGTTTATTAACTTTCAATTCCCTACAATCATTCAACCATTACAACTTATAGGGTTTTAGGGGTTTGGTCCAACGCATTCCTAATTCATTAACCAAGAATGCACTAATCATATTGGTATAACTTCCACTATCCACAATGACACTACAATGTATCTTGTTAATTAGACACCTTGTGTAAAATACATTCTCTCTTTGTGAATGGTCTTGGTCCTTAACGTCTTGAGAATTCAATGATCTTCTTGTAACTCCAACCAAGGCATATTCTTGACAAACAATCTCTCATTCATCACTTTTTTTATTCTCATTCTCTTCTTGATCTTCATTGTGCCTTTCTCCTCCATCCTCTTCCTCAGCAAAAACTTCTCCATAAGGGTTAGTGTACGTGCTCCTCTTGATAGGGCACTCAAATTTGGAGAAATTTTGGGGTCTAAAAGAAAATTCCATTTTGATAGGATTTTTTGGAAATCACCGAACCAGTGTACATGGAAAAAAAAATTTAATAAAACATAGCCTTGCGAAGGCTTTATCAAGCCCGCACAGGGATTGAATAAACAAATTTAATTTTTTTGTAATAATTTTTTTTCTTTTCCACTGAATGTTTTAGCTTTCAAAAAAAAAAAAAAAAAAAAGCCTTTTCACTTCCTGAAACAATTCTAAGCGTCATTTTTTTTTTTTTCTTTGCAGAAACAATTTTCTATAGAATTCATATTTTCGGACAAAACGTTTCTAAAGCAATTTTTGCTACAGAATCTAAAAAATCAATTTTCCTTAGGATCACAATCAAACAACTTTCTATAAACCAAAATTCACTATACATAAGGATTTCACAGATCCTTTACCGAAACAATTCCAGTAATTTGCGTACAGAGCCTAAAAGTTTAAACCTACTGAATGTAATTTTTCCAACAATCAAAACATACATGAAAAAAAATTCATTGACCCAAATATTATTTTGAAACAATTTCAAAATAAAGTAATAATAGACGGGATCACTAGTACGATATTAAATAGCTCTAATACCACTGTTAGATTTCGACCTGTCATATCAAATATACGTGCAGTAGAAATTAAAATGAAATCCACACAACAGGATCACTAGTACGAAATTAAACAGGCCAAGAGAAAGAGAGAAGAAAATATGTTAACTCAAAATGCGGCTTTTGAAATTTTTTTTCACTCACGAATCTTCTTTGAAAGTTGGTCAAATTGAGCCACCAAATTCTAAGTATAAGAATTCTCTAACAATAATCCACATAAGAAATTGTACTCGAGTTAGGCACCAAAAACTTATGTTCATAGGTAATATACGGTGGCTTGTGGGGTTAATTTGGTTTCAAAGGAAAAAAGGAAGAAAAGAAAACTTCTATGGTTTTTGTTGAAGAAGACGGTGATTTCCAGAGAGAAAACACATATCTAAATATATGTTTCTATCTATTATGTTCACTGCCTCAAACCACACGAAACCTTTCTTTCTAAATTCCTAAATCTTTTAGGAAATAACCTTTTCCTTAATTGTAAGGGGCTATTAGTTTTTTATATTGTAATTCAGCACATAAACTTTTAATAATCACAATTAGACCCCAATAATTATATTAATTATAATTTTCCCATATAATTATTTCTTCTCACAAATTAATCCCACAATATTATCATATAATATTTTGAGTACCAGTTCCTCTATTGTGTGTGACCTATTAGATTTTCTAGCCTGTTGGTAGCAAAATATGAATTAATTCTAATTACTATAGAATTAATATTCCTTAATAATTAGAATGAACTTATTAATTCAAATTAGAACTAATTTATTAATTCTCTAATTAATAAATTCTCATTTCGCAGATCATGAGTGGCATCTAGCAATGCATTATGACCACCAATGTCCTGAAAGTCAAGGGGTTTAATAGGAACATTTCAATAGCAAAATATCTGTGCAAATATCAATGCAATAAACTCCTTTCATCATATCATATCTCATTAGGTTTATAGTATGGAATTAGTGCCAACTTCCTCTAGAATATAATTATTTCTAGCCCAAATTAATTAGTACTTGTTCCAAAATCCATTACTCAACATGTTATCACTTTGGAACAATTTTCAATGCATAATTGTCTTGGACAAAGACTTCTTGAGTAATGATTCCCTACAAGTGGCCCTAAGATATACATCCCTACTACTAAGAGTGATAAATCCTTTGTTGACCCTCTCAACTACTTTTGTTTACTTTATGTCATACCCAATATCCATCCTATAGGTGTTCCTTGATAAGACTTCAAAGATTATAATCAAAGTACAACATTCAGCAAACAAAGTATCTTGGAGATCTCAAGTCTAAAGATACTTGCACATTTACTATAATGAGATTCTATCACTAGTGCTAAATAGTTATTTATGTGGTTATCTTATAGCTAAGTCATCCAACGAACTTTTTAATATAACAAACATCCATATATTAACTTTAAGTATCATATTACTCACATATGTGAGAATCACCGTTTGATCTAATTATGAAGTATAACACATGCTAGTCTTTGCACATTAATGATATTCTATTTTATTAATACTGTAACTAGGAATAGTATAAGTACAAGTACTACATACTGTAGTAAAAATCTCACATTATAATCTCTATCATGATTTCCTTAATACCATCTATTGTGCTAGGGATTTTATCGTTCAATTTTATACACATACACATATGAAACAAAAAAAACTGAAAGATAATAAATGTCATTTATTGATTAAATGTGTAAAGTATATTGTACAAATGATTACTTCTATGACATAATCATAATAGAATCCACAAGGAACTCAAGAAAAGTATACTCTTATATTTACCCCTTATCTTAATCTCATGAACAACTCTTTTTAACAATTAACTTGAATGAATCTTACGATGTCTTAAAACATAATATAAAAAGGGGGGAAATAAATAGGAAACTAACTAAACTAAAGCATCAATGAATAAGGAAACAAATAAGAAATAGAAAAATAAATCCAAGCCAAATAGGAAACTACTTATTTTGGGAATATACTTTGAGAACAAATTAGGAAACTCATTATACATGTGATTACACCGAGTAGTTGATTTTAGAACTCTTGCAAAACTGCCAAAAATTCCTATCCCTGCATTGATAGATTAATGTTTGTCAAACATTCCCAATTAACCCCTAACCCTCATCATAATCTAGTCGTCTAAATTGATTAACATTTTCTTAAAGACATTAATACTTCAATTAATCAATTGTCATAGACTAATCACAAGATTGATAACCATATTAAGGCATTACTAACATCAATTTAGAATATATTCCAAAAACTTGTAAACATATGCAACTTAACGTACGTAATTCCCTAACAATCCTAATTAAGTCCAAAAACATGCGACTTAATCAAGATAAATAGATGCTACTGGAAAATTAACCTAGATTTCAATCATGGCAAATTAATTAATAGTCAAATTCCTAGCTATTCAATTACGCAAGTTAAATACTTTGATCAAGCATAAAAACTCAACACAATTGATAAGAGAAGAAATCTGGAATCACATAAATACTCAAGAGGTAATCTATAGGATATCAAAGATAGAATATTTAATACATAAATCTCAATGTGTCAAAAACTAATAACATAACATAGCCTTAAAATATGAATACAATTCCCAATTGTTTGAGTACAAAGGAAACTAAAACTAAGCAACTTGAAAATAATAAAGAGCAAGAGAGAGATTGAAAGATAATACTTGCCTCCTTACCAATTTCTCCTTTCCTGGCCACCATTGATGCTTTTCTCTCAAAGAATTTTGTCCTTGGGAGAAGTATATTGATGTCTATTCAAGGATATATGAATTTGGACATTCTCCACCTTAATATAAAGTCCCTAAACCATCATGGATTAAATTTAGAAAGCTTAAACTGACATTAGATCAATTTAGAACTTGCTAAAATCGATCGAATGTACTGCATGGCTAACATGCATGGGCTTGTAGCTTGGTTATGCATGCATAGCTTACTGAAATTCACAATGGTAGCAAGGTCAGCATGCACAACCATGCATTGTGGTTGTGAACATCACGGGCACACACACAGTCGTGCCTCTGGCCGTGCTTTTAGCAAAATGACTTTTTCTCTTGAAATTTGTAAACATTTAGGGCTAAAATTATTATCCTATTATACACAGTCGTGTACTTAGCCATGCATGTCTCTTTTTTGTATGGCATCTGGCCGTGTCCCTGAAAAAACACATAAAACTCTATTTAAGTATATGTTCCAAGACCCAAAATGTGTAGACAATTATCCTAAATGCAAAATTGCATTAATAAAAGCAATTTCTTCTTAATATTTTTTGAAGAAGCCATAAAACATGAGAGAACACGTATTGAACAAAAAATCAACTATTATCACACAAAATTATGCTCAAAAGCTAAGAAAATATACTATGAAAATGTGATTATTTCATGCCTAATAGTCACATCTAGGTTGGACTAACTATACCACATTACTTTTACAATAGACTCTAGCACCATGCATTGCTAATCAATCCATCCCCAGAATTAGGTCATATCAATGCCAGATCTGCCTTTAAATTTTCTCTTCCCACCTTCACATCACAATCTTGCTCATATCTTTCTGCCTCTATTGACTTTCCCAAGAAGGTACTTACCCACAAATTATTGGGTAATTCTATCCCGGCCCAACCCAAATGATGTGCACAATATTCATTCACATATGAATACGTAAATCCATGATTTATTAAAACATTAATAGTGCAGTCTTGGATAGTAACTGTTGTTGGATTGTATGCCCTCTTAAACTAGGTTTCTGATGTAAAATCGAATATTTTAATAAAAGAATTTATTTTCAGAAATTGTTTGTGAATTTATTTTTTGTTTGTGCATGATTTTCATTTGGAACAAACCCATTGTGTTTAAATAAGTGATCCATGTGAATGGTGGTCTTTCACAGTAAGGTATGGATCATGGGTTATTTAACACATAAACATTTGTTCTTAGGCTATTGATGAGACTGGGAACCTCATCATGTTTAGGTTATTATGTTATGAATTCTAAATGGGGAATGGCTTACCTTTAGCCAGTGAGTAGTCCACTCACTTCATAACATAAGCGTATTTCGAATACGTACAATAGGACCTGTAGTAGTGGTTTCTCAAAGTACTATATGGTAGAAACCTAGACTACTACTGCTACAACGTGGACTAATACTCTACGACTTTAGTATGGGTTAGTGGTCTGGCGAAGCTGGAAGCATATACTTTGATTTGCTATAGTTGAGGTTCTATCGTAGGGCCAATATACTTGCATGTTGGGTATGTGTGACTAGTTAGTTAAGACAGACTTATACAAGATAGTTTCTGCACTATATCGCCCCTTGTGGTTGTCCGAATGGTCTAAACTATCCAGGGCCCTGAGAAACATGACTTGGATGTTTGCTTTAGAGTAGCTCCCTTGGAAAGCGGAAACACTCCAGGAAGTCGTGGACCATTGGATTAGATGCCTAAGGATGGTAGATGTCATTTAGGGGGGTGTTAGTACACTTGTTCCTCTCTAAATGTACGGCGATATGTAGAGGGGTATTTTAGTCATTTCACCTGTAGGTCGGAGACTTTGCGAATGCAGCATTGTCCTTGGGGTCAATATTTCCTTGTGGTGATATTAGGAAATATTTAAAATACAAAATACAGCTATTTATATAGCAGGGGTATTTTGGTCATTTTAGCAGCCACGACGATGTGTCTTTTTGGTTCTCGAGATAGCCCGTAAGTCCTAACTATTTTTGGGTTGAGGAATTGGTCTCAGTTGAAGAGGATTTTATTTTATTTTATTCAGGAAGTCTAATTTATTATTGGACTGGAATAAAATAAATAAATAAATAAAATAGGAGTTGAGAGAAATTAATTATCTAGTTTATTTGGTTCATTAATTATTCAGGGCCTAGGTCCAGTATGAATAATTAAGAAATTAACCTAGGCTTAAACTAGGGGAAATAATTAATGTTTAATTATTTATTAGGTTATTTATATAGGCCCAAGAAATAAATAATTAAAGATTAATTATTATGGTTCATTTGGGCTCATTAATTATTTATTAGGTTACTTATGTAAGCCCAGGAAATAAATAATTAATATTTACTATTTTGGGCCTTTTGGGTCCAAGAAAAATAATAAATATTTATCTGGCCCAATAGTTTGGACCTTAGGGTTTTTTTCCAGATACGGTTAAGAGGAGTTTAAGGTTAGGCCAAACTGTTTCTCAGGATAACATCCGGGTGTTTTGAAATCCCGGGGATATGTTTATCAGAGATTGACAGACCTAGTTTAGGCTAATGATAAACAACTCTTTGAAAAGAAAAAACCCTAATTCTTTCCCTAGCCTCAAGCACTCACGTCTCTCTTGCTCTCTCACGTCACCTCCCTTTGTGTTCTCTTCTTGTCTTCTTTGCTAACTAATAGCAACTGAACCAAGGAGTTTTGAGTCCATTCTTCTTCTCCATTGTGTTCACCAACTAGAGGTTAGGCTGAGGAATATCCCGAGAGCTGGAGAGCTAAGCGTTAATGCAAACGAGGCGAAGTCGGCTAGCGGGTGTTCAACCGGAAGCTCCTTCAAGTGTGCAAAGCGAGGCGATTCCAACCGTTCAATCTGTTCCTACGCAATCCAGGAGGGTTAAGGAACGCAAATGTATGATCTTCACGCTTCCGCATGGCCTTTATGGCTCGCGTTTAATTTTTCTCTCTGTGTTTTTTTTCCATCCATGGCTCCCCTGTTTCTGCGTTTTCCCTCAACTGTACCTTCAACCACAGCTATATTAGACCCCACTTCATTTCAGTTTATTGCAAAAACTTTTGTCTTTACTTGAGGCTTCTATGCTCCATTTCTATGGCTCTGGAATTATTCATTTTGTTGATTCTAGTAAGTTAAGTTAGGACTCCTTGACTAATCTTTAGTGGATTGGGACAGTTATTCTAGAGATAAGTTATGTCCTCATTGTTGTAACATCTTCTGATATTACCTTTGGACTGACAGTCTTTCTCCACATAACCTCGCTTGCCACATTATCGGTAACTTTACAAATTCTGTACTGGACCAGCTAGTGTAGTGTGTGCTTATTTTCCCTTATTTTGCTACTACTAATTAGTAGGTCACCTGTGATTTTGCTATATTGGAGAGTATCGTGGTGGATGTCTTATTGGCTGGAATGTGTTTTGGGCCATCCTAGTTTTGTCCTCATTCTCTATCCTAGTAGCTATATCTACTGTTGCTGAGTATGTAGTTGATGGGAAGGGGGCCAAAGCTCTTCTTAGCTCCTATCGTAATCCTTAACAAATTGTGTGGCCTTGTTCAATTTAATATCAACTAATCATTTGCAGTTTTTTGACAACTGATTGAATCATATGGCATACTGGGCCACAGACATGCTCCCCTACCTTAGGTTTTGGAACTTGTTCATTTCTTTTCCACTACCTACTATAGAATGTACTTAGACTTGAAAGCTTGGACGAAGTTGTTCCATATCTAGTCTTGGTCAATCATTACCATGCACAGGTAGGTCCTCTCGACTAAAGGCTACAAACTTGGCCATTCTTTTTTTGGTGTGTTGTAGAATGGTGAATATGTCCTCTATCTGTTCAACCTATTACTCTACTTTTTGATCTTGTTCCATCTCAACCAAAAAGGTGGAAGATTAAAAATTTAGAAGCCTCTTAAAGCTTCATCCTCACCCCTTGGTGTTCTTTGTTTCGATAACATCAGTTGTAACAGCCCATAGCTCCATGATGTAGTGGGCTATAACTTTGTGGGATGTCGCCCCATATCTCCATAACGTAGTGTATGTAACAAACTTTACTTAAAAGGGCAACGAAAATTTTTTCCAACATAGAAAAAGTACAAGAATTTGGTTTTGATACATACACTCAAGGGTATAACAAGTTCAAGATGTTGCATGAGCCTCTAGGAGTCCACCGCGCTTCCATTGCGTCTCTGATCCTAAATTTTTCAAGGAAAATAACACGCGTGTGAGTGAAAATCACTTAGTGAGTCCCATGTATGCTAGTGCTTTAGTAAGGAGACAAAGTACATAAAACACTTGTGGGAAAATATTTCATTTGTTCACTGGAAAAATAATCCCAAAACTCTAAAAAAAAAAAAAAGAGAGTTTATTTAGAAGTCAATCATTTTTGGAAAATTGTGTTTCAATTTTAAATTATTGCCCCGATTTCCACATCACAGGCATTCCTCCAACAGAGGGTCAGCTTGTATGCAAAGGTCTCAAGGCTTCGCCTTTGGCATCACATATCATTGTGCTTAGACCGCAGCCTACAGCATTCAACCGTGTGTCGTGGATAAGTATACCACAGTGTACTACCAAGAATCAAGTTAGGGCTTATATCAGGTATTTAGGTTAGTGCATACGACAAGTATTCAAGTTAGTGCTTATGCCAAGAATTCAAGTCAGTGCTTACGCCAGGAATTCAAATTAGTGCATGAGCCAGGTATTCGAGTTAGTGCATACGCTAGGTTTTCAAGTTAGTACTTACGCCAAAAATTCAAGTTAGTGCTTATGCCAGGAATTCAAGATAGTGCATACGCCAGGTATTCAAGTTAGTGCTTATGCCAGGAATTCAAGTTAGTGCGTACAACAGGTATTCAAGTTAGTGCTTGCACCAGGTATTCAAGGATTGTCAAGTTCAAGAAATCAAGAATTCAAGATTCATATTGTTCATCATGTTTCCAAATCCAAAAAGGGCTCGTACTTGTGCACATCAGGAAACCAGTTTTCCATATCAAGAAAAACACTGTTGGGGCAAAATATTATTTTCCAGAATTTGATCCCACTGACTCGCAAGTAGTTAATAATTTTCATAGGCTTTGCACAGGCAATCAATTTATTCCATAGGCACATCAGACCAATAAAACAATTTTTGAGATCAAAATGTCATTTTCCAAAGTCAATCTCATATCGAGCGATCATTTTTCAAAACCATGTCAAAACAGGGTAAAAAGTTCTTTTCTCATATCAAAACAAGTTTCCAAGAATATTCGAGTCGTTTCCCCATACTCGATCACAAAAGTCATTTCCAAGGGTATTCGGGTCATTTTACCTGTAGTCAATTCCAAAAAGACTTTTCGAGGGTATTCGGGTTAGTTTACCCTTACCCGATTTGAAAAATATTTACAAGAGTTCCAACAAAGATATTTCGATCATTTACCGAATACCCGAGTTCCAAAGGTTTTTATAAAACATTCCAATAAGAACATTTGGATCATTTTCAAAATACCCAATTCCAAAAGGAATTTATTTCAAGAAATCTAGAATTCTAATCCTAAAAGAGGATTAAATTCAAAGTTTCCGAACATATTTCCATAAAATGTTCCAATAAGGGCATTCCAGTCAATTTATGGATACCCAATTCCAAAATTTATCATTTTCTAAAAATCTCAAATATTTAATCTAAAAGGACTAAATTTACAAAATTCATGTTTTAATCATCCAGTAAGGTTTCCAAGCCAACTATGATGTCCAATCGAGCCTAAAATAGAATAAAATAATTCTTGCTCAGATAAACCTTAAACATATTCAGGGATTTTCAAAATGGTATAAAACATAACACTTCATAGAAAAGTGAAGCAAACTAGCATTTCAAAGGGTTTTAGAAATCAAAAGGACTTGCCTCATGTCCTGACTAAACTTTTCCATTCACGGCCGTTCGACCACCATTTCTACTGTTTTCAATGAAACGTTGGCCGTTCATCGATAAACTTATATCACACATCATTTTTGGGTCAATTCATGCTCGGTCAAAAAATAGCTGACGATTAGCTGACGTCCAACCAACATTTAGCTGACAGGTAGCTGACAGGGCCGACGGGTACCCGACAGTTATGGAAAACGTTTAACTTTTGTTCACGTCATTTTTTTTTTTTGTTCATTTCTTTCATTTTTATTTTTTCAAATACTTTCTCCCTTCATATACAAGGGATTCACTTCATGTTTCCCCTTAATTTCATCAAAAATCACACAATTAATCAACCTTAAATTCATCCACTTTTGAACTACTTTTCTGAAATTTCACTGGTTTGACACATCATTTTATTTTGCACATAACTTTCAATCCACAACTTCGATTTCGCTCTATGATATACCAAATTGACTGTAAGACTCTTAACTTTAATTTGCATGGGCCCTTTCTAAAATTCTAGCTCCTGTGATATGCTAATGGGAAAAAACAGCCCCAATAGTTTTGCCTCAAACCTACTGTTCATGCTTTCCTTTGTTTTCCTTTAGCCTTTAACACCTTGGAACCATTAATTCACTCAATTTTTCTTTAAATCATCTTTAATTCCGTGATTTCCAGATTCTAATAACTCATAGGAGCCACACTTATTCAACACAAATTCATCTTGTCTAATAAAAAGCTAGTTTGATCCCTTTTTCCAACCAAGTAAATTCCATTTTTACCCTACTTTGGTCATCATCTCATCAACCAAAAGCAATCCTTCAAACTACCATAAATATTCAGTTCTTCCTTACACAAAAAAATACCTATAAGGCTTCTAGGCAGCCGACATACATAGAACACATAGGTATATACAAGGTTCACACACAAAGTTTACAAACCCTAACTTTAATCTAAAATCAAGACATGAAAATCATGTTTTCATGTTAAAATTGATATCATAATGATTACCATAATGAAATCTACAACTTTAATTCTTGACGCATAGAATTTTACCTTGTATTTGAGGATATTTGAAGTGATTTTGTTCTAAGAACACACACACTTCTTTCTTTCTCTCTCCTTTTTCTTTTTCTCCCTATTTTTTCTCTAGCTTTTCTTTCCTTGTTTTCTCTTGTTTTTTCCTTCTTCAAGGCTGGCCGAAATTCTAGCTGTTATAACAGCCTTCCCACCGCCATTCTCATCAAATTTTAGCCAAGAAATTTTTAATTCAATTGCTTGTATGGTGGATTTCATGTAGGTGTGTTCCAATCACAATTTTACACACCAACCACTTTTTTTCTCCACAAAAATTTCCCTCATTTCTTCTTGCAAGGCCAATGAAATTCTTCGCCAATTTCCAACCATTCATTCATCTTCTCTTGGTCTAAACATTAGCCATTCACAATGTAACACCCCTACTAAAGGTAGCAGCGGAAGCATACCAATATTAGGTGTTGCCCCATCCAGATACCTAGACAATGGGTCTTTATAATGAATAATCAACAGAGTATATAAGATCCAAAGAGGAGACATCCAGACCTATTCTGTTGTCACTGTGGTATCGCCCTCTATCTGTAGGTTCTTCCAATTCCGGATCCTACAAAAAATGTTAGATAAAAGACACGTGTGAGTGAAAAATCACCCAGTGAGTCCTGTGTGTGTGCCAGTGTTTCCCTTAAAAGAGAGTTGATTTTCAAAATCTTTGCTGAAGTAAATTATATAACAAGGAAAATAGAAATAATTGATAAATTCAGGTCATTTTATCATATACGTTCAAAAAATAGTAATTTTCAAACACACGGCCCCCAATTCAATAAATGCGGGTTCTTCCCCATCTAGAAGTGCAACCCGCATGCAAAGTTCAAAGAACTTCGCCTTCGACTACACGGTCTCTTGTGCCAGGGACTGCGCCTTATAGCACGTCACCCATGTCATGCCGGAAGGGTGAGCAGCGTACCAATGTACCTCACCGTGCACTTAGGGATCTTTTACTTGCCACTATAAGCCAGGGGTCCCAATCCTGACGTCAATCACCATCGAGGTGGCAAGGGGTTGAACACACTGAGTGTCCCCGCTCGGTCTCATGTGAACAACCCACCAATCATAATCAATAGGCAATTGCTGGGCTCACAATAACTAGCCAGGGATGACTTGTCACAATATCATGTCGCCCTGTTTGGAGTAAGACAATCCCCAGAACTGATTAGGTTACTTGGGGTAGTCTATCTCTAACATGGGCTAGTATAAAGATCAAAGTCCCTGTTGAGTACTCAACACAACAATACCAACCCCATCTGACTGATCTGGCTAGAGGGTCATCTGATCCCGTAGGATTTCCAAATCAAAACATTTCTTATTTTCTGGGGTCGTACTTGATCACAAAAGTCATTTTTTCCAAAGGTATTCGGGTCATTTCACCCATGCCAGATTCCAAAAGACTTTTTTAGGGTATCCGGGTCATTTTACCCTTACCCAATTTGAAAAATATTCACAAAAGCTCCAATAAGGATATTTCGGTCATTTACCAAATACTCGAGTTCCAAGAGTTTTCATAAAATAGTCCAATAAGGATACTTGAATTATTCTCCAAATACCCGATTCCAAAATTTACAATTTTTCAGAAATCCCAAATATTTAATCCGAAAAGGACTAAATTCACAAAATTCGTGTTTTAAACATCCAGGAAGGTTTCCAAGTTGAATATGAAATTTATTCGAGTCCAAAATAGCATAAAAGCAAATGTTGCTCATGTAAACCTTAAACATATTCAAGGATTTCCAAAATGGCATAAAACATAGCATTTCATAGAAAATCAAAGCACACTAGCCTTTAAAAAGGTTTAGAAATCAATGGGACTCACCTTGTGTCCTAAGCCTCTCATTCCGTTCACGACCGTCTAACCTCCGTTCCTACCGTTTTTGACATTTCGTTAGTTGTTTGTCGCTAAACCTACACCAAACATTGTTTTCGGATCAATTGGTGTTTGGCCAAAAAATAGCCGTTGGGTAGCCGACGTCCGGCCGACGTGCCCGACAGTTAGCCGACGTTCAACCGTCGTTTAGCAGTTGGGCCGTCGGTTAGCCGATAATTAAGAAAAACGTTCAACTTTCGTTCGCATCGTTTTTCCCTCATTTGATCAATTCTTTCATTTTACTTTTTCCACATCCTTCCTCACTTCATAAACAAGGGATTCACTTCATTTTTCCCTAATTTTTTTGTCCAAAATCACATAATTAATCACCCTTAAGTCCATTCATTTTCGGACTACTTTTCTGGAATTTCACTGGTTTGACACACCATTTTGTTTTGCACATAACTTTTAATTTACAGCTCCGATTTGGCTCCATGATATACCAAAATGACCGTGAGACTCCTAAATTTAATTCAGTATAGGCCATTTTTAGGTTTCTGCTTCCAGCATCACGGTACTGGGCAAAAATAGCCTCAGTAGTTTTGACTTAGTTTCACTATTCATTCTTTCCTTAACATTCTGCAATTTTCCAGTTTGACACCCTAACTTGTTTTGCCCATAACTTTTAATCCACAAATCCAAATGATGTCAAACCAATTGTAAAATATCCTTAAGACATTCCTTTACTAGTTCCAATTCATGGAGTACCAATTCTATTGTCCATTCTGTTCAGTTTTGCACACAAAATTCAAGTAGTAAAAATCCCGTCACTGATTTGGCATCTTTTACTATTTTCACCATAACTTTTGATCCGTAAATCCGATTAATGTCAAACTTGTTCTAAAATGTCTCTATGATCCTTAGCTACAAAGATATCTGCCTGCTTCTTTCAAATCCAGAAACATTACATATTTACTGAACATAAAACCTTCCAGAATTTTCTACACACAAGGACAGCTTTCATACAATTTCGCCTAACTATCACACATAAACATCTCACAATATATATACCAAAATGATCTCCATGCTTTATATAATAACTTTACTTCAAGTAAGGTAGATCTTTACCTTTTCTTTACTGCATTTGGAGGCTGGACAGTCCAAGCATCTTCTTGCTTTTCTCTCTCTCTTTCTCTCCTCTCTATTTCCGGTTTCTCCCTCTCTTTCTTCTCTATTTCCTTTTCTTTTCTCTTTTCCCTTTTCTCTCTTGTTTGCTCCGAAATTCTGGCTTTCTAAAGCCATTTTAGTTGGCCTTCATGGCCTATTTATAGATGTTAGAAGGCTTGTATAGGAAGCTTTGCTTATGTAATGCCTTACACCACATGCTTTTGTCATAGTTTATGTAGGACTCTTGAGTAGGAAGCTTTGAAATGTAATTGGTACACATGGAATGATGAACCACAATTTCTAGAAAGCTTTAGGTGATGACTCATCACTTGTAGAAACTTATGGAAAACTTTAGAGTGCTCTAGAACCTTAAAGAAATTTATAGAAAGAGGTAGAAACTCTTAGAACATTATAGATATTTTCTAATCTTGCATGGACATGCATAATCAACCTTGATTAACTTACTCAAATCAAGATTAGCTTAATTAAGCTTGGTCAAATGAAGTCAAAAGGTGGTCCAACTTGGTCAAAATTTTCATACTTGTGGGCCATCCTTATGTATTTCTTGTGAACCATTCTTATTTATTTCTTGTGGGCCATTCTTCTTCATTTCATTTTTTTTTTATCATAACCAATCAAATAGAAACACTTGGCCTCATTAACCAATTACTAAACGACACCTATTTTCATCCACCAATCATAAGAAGCCACACGTCCTATTTCCAACCGCAATTTTCTATTTTCTTCAAAAATGGCCAAAATCGGGTCCGTAATGGAAAAATATTTTATTTCACTATTCAACTCCAAAAATTCCACTGAATCCATTGGTAACACTCAAATTCTTCAATTCCCTCTCTACTTGGTCCAATTTGCGGCCAAAGTCACAAACGCAGTCAAAATGACGAAAATGCCCCCGATACCCCGGGTAGCATAATTCGCACCAAAACGTGCGCCTCATTGCACTGATTAATTTCTTTTTCTAGAGTACCCTAAAATTCTTATTCTGTTAATCTTAATAGCCTTCCAAAAATATAGGGTTTGGGTAAAACAAATCCAATAATTACATCCAGGTCCCGACAAAATTTTATTTCTCCAGAGTGTTCGTCTCAATACACCGATCAACTTTTGTTCTGGCCGTTGATATAAATTCTCATCCTATTACAGGTAGTAACCAACCGAAAGTAAAAAGGTGGGGTGTTACACACAATACCCAAGGCCTACATTAAATGGCCCACAAAATGATGTGTTTCAATCACAAAATTACACATGATTCTTCATTTATTTTTGAAATCATTTAATTCCAAGTGTCTTGCATGAACTCTTTGTGCAACCTCTCTTAAATTGACACATGTCCATGGGCTACCACTCACAAAATGCCACACACACCATTTTTAACCATGATTTCTTATTTTCTTCATAAATGACTAAAATCGGGTCTGAAACGAAAAAATATTTTATTTCACCATTTAACTCCGAAAATTCTACTGAATCCATTGATGAATCTTAAATTCTTAAATTCCTTCTCTATTTGGTCAAATTTGTTGTCAAAGTTGCAGGTGTGGCCAAAATGACGAAAATGCCCCTGTGACCCGGATAGCATAATTCACACCAAAACGTGCGTTTCATCACACTGATCAATTTCTCTTCTCAGCATACCCTCAAATTCTTATTTTACTAATAATATTAGCCTTTTGAAGATTTAGGGTACGGGTAGAACAAATCCAATAATTACATCCTGGTCCCGACCAAATATTATCATACCAAAATATTAGTCTCATTGCACCGGTCAACTTTTTTGTTCTGGCTATTGATACAAATTCTCATCCTATTGCAAATAGTAGCTAGTCAAAGATAAAAAAAGTGGGGTATTATATCAGTAGTATATTAGTTATTTTGTTGAAAGCCTAACCCAATGTCGCCTCCGTGGGTACTTCTGATTCCATCTCTTGCACAGGTTCATAGGTATCTCCCTTATTCACTGTTGACAATTGTGTGGCTTCATATTCAAGGGCTATCGATTCTAGCTTAGACTCTCTTTTTTGCTATGGCAACACAATGCTTTAGGGCAATTTTACTAAGAATGCACTAATGAGTTAAGTATGCAATAAAATTTCTAAAATGTTATGTATTTATGAAAAATCTCACAATAGATTTCATGCAGATTGTTGGACCATACTAAACTCATAAAACCTATTAAACCCCTAAGAGATAAAATAAGCATTCAATGGATGAAAGATTAATGTAACTTTTGCTTATAAGGGTAGGATATGCAAAGATATTCTTATTTCAAAAGATAGAATCCTTTTAAAGGAAATAGCAAGAATAGCATAATTTTTCAATCACTAAACTTATTGTAATAAATAAAAAAGCAAATAGTCTCAGCTAAGAAAGAATCCATAGTTCTACCCCTTATCAAAATCTTTGGAATTAGCTTCATATAACCACGTCCCAGTATTTTTAGAGAAGTCTATTCCTGTACCATCATCAAAACTAAAATTCATAGGTTACTTATCAAGTCTCCTAGAACCCTCACCAATCTTAAAATGCCTAGATTGGGGCATCTCTAAATGCCTAGGTAGAGACTCATAGTCTACCTTTCCTAGATCATCACTGTCAATGGTGAAATTAACCCATTTGATTGGTGGGCTAGGGGCAAGTTCTATGATTTCTACTTATTCCTCATTTTCCCCTGCTCAGGTTCAGCTGGGTTAGATATTAAGTCTTCCATCTCATTGTGACTAATCCCTTGTCATGGTACAACTAGTTCGGGTTCCGACTCTGAGGAAGAAGAAAATTCAGGAGGTCGATTCCTCATGGGTAGACTACCACGTCGTGGAAGCCATAATCTAGTGCTGAGTACATACCTTCTAACCATCCGATATACGTGAACATCTTAGCTTAGTAAAAGATTACAATTCTTAAAGAAATAAATCCAAACAAAAGTATGTATGTTGCCTAAACCTAGGCTTTGATTCTACTTGTTGTAATAACCTCACTTTTGTAGTTTAATTTGCTACTAGTTTGTATAGAATAAAAATTTGTATAAGTAACCAGAACAAGAAATGATCAATATAATGAGATGAACGCTTTGGTATGATAAAAATATTTAAGGGCATTATTGGAATTTTAAAATTGTAGGGACCCAGATGGAATTTTGTGATTGTTCTACCCGTACATTTGTACTTCAATTGATGATTACTTTGTATAGTGTGAGAATTTGGGTATAAACTCAGAAAAAATTTGATCAGCGCGATAAGACGAACATTTTGATATAATTTGAGTTGTGAGGGGTATTATCATAATTTTATCCACAATCAAAATTTTGACTGCAAATTAAGAAGGATTGAGAAAGAATTGAAAATTTTGACTCCCATGTTTGAGTTCAGTAAAATGCATAGATTCTATTGGTGGAATAAAAAATTTTTCCGATTGGAATAAATATTAACCTGGATTATAGTTATTTCCTAAGAAAAATGGTAATGTCAAAAAAGGGACAAGTGGCATTTCAAGATTGACTAATGGGATTAGGCGTTATTTATTGTTTGGATGATGAGATCAAATGTTTTGTTTGATTGGTTGAAATGAATTTTATAAGCATTTTTCATAAACCTTATTTAGTAAAAATTTATAAAGCTTTTGACCAACCAATTAAACAATGGACCATGTGATGAATTCTTCATGAAATAGAGAGAGGGAAAGGCGGTGAAAATGCTTTTTTTACAACTTGAAAACCGGCAGCCATACAAGGAAAAAGAAAAGAATCGAAAAGAAGGAAAATAAGATAAAATTGCTATTAACCAATAGGAAAATTCCAAGCCCTTTATAGCATTAAATGCTTATTTCACTTATGTCCAAAATTGGTCATAAGATGACCAAGAAATGGTGGTGGAAGGGTTGTATAAATAGCCAGAAATTAGCAAAGAAAAGGGAGAAATATAAGAGAAAAAAGGAGAAAAAAGAATAGGAAGAAAAAGAAGAGATAAAGAGAGAAATTCCAAGAAGAGAAGAGAGAATAAGAGAAAGAAGAAGCCTGGGCATTTTGATGTGTTTGGATTTGGGTTTAAAAATCATACAAAAATTAAGCACATTCCTTATCAAGTTTAAATTAAAACGTTGAACCAAAATCACACATATGAGCAAGCGTACTCATCATTACAGAGCATAGGTTTCAAACGAGTGTCAATCCTCAAGGAACAAGTAAACATTAATTTCCCCTCTTTCATTGTTTAACCGACTCAACAAAGTGAAAATCAAATAAAAAGGAAAACTAAAAAGAAAATAAAATAAAAATATGTACATGTCAAGGATGAAGAAGTATGCAACTCAAACCATTGATTAGACAACCACGATCTTCAAGAACTTAACCATTATCATAATCAGTCATTCTCTCGGCACCATGAAGGATTAAGGTAAATTAGCATTACTTGGTCTATCTCAACTAATTCATCCAAAAGATGCATTAAACACAATCCTTAATTAAATCTCCGTAGTCTGGCAAATTTAAAATATAAAATTAATCAATGAATCCTTGGTCTGGCAAACAGCAATTAACCTTTAATTACTCAATCCTCAATAATTAACCTCTTTGGTCTAGGAAGTTAACAATAGAAACAACCAACTAATCTCGGAATATGCCAAATTAATTAAATACCAAGAAGAACAATCAATTAATCAAAAGATCAAATAACTCCAAGAATCATGATTATCTAAAACAATGTCAAATTACAATAGAACAATTAAAACATCATTGTCAAGAAAAAGAAAACAAAGTAAAAGGAAGAACTCATAGGCAAGCCTCCTTCTTCTTCATTTGAAAACCTTCTTGAACAACCCTCTTTGAACTTGAAGAATTCCTCCTTAGACTGAGTGATTTTCTACGATGATCAATGAATTCTCCCCTTTTCCCTTGTGTTTTTCATCTATTTATAGGTTTAAGAAGTGCCTAAACTCGTAGGTACAACGTTCTTGGCCGAGTAGAAGTTGGAAGATGCTAAAACTCCCCAGATTTCCAAAAATGCGTCAAAAGATCACAGCACCACCTCAGGAACAGACCACAGCCGGTCCGCCTTGGTCCTTCGGAGCCGACGCCGCCTGTGTTCTGTTTCTCCACTCGTTCACCGATTTTTCTTCCAATTTTGCACATACGTTCTAGAATGTAGCCGGCGCCGCCTCTAGCCTTATAGCCGGCACCGGTTAGGCTCTGTTCTACTCTACTTCTCTAATTTTTCCATCGCTTTGAAGTCCGTGCATCCAGTGTACAGCCGGCGCCGGTTCCAGGCTTCCAGCTGGCGCCGTCTCTGCTCTGTTTCGCAACTGTTTTGCTTCATTTTACCCAAAAACCTGAAATAATGACCAAAATACCTTTCCAAGGGTAAAATCTCAAATATGAAAGAATATGACTAGTTTTTGCACAAAATGTAGTACAATAGAGCCTCAAATAACTACACAAAATATAACCAAATTAGCCCCTACTATATTCCCCCACACTTAGCTCTTTGCTTGTCCTCAAGAAAAGCATCAAGAACAAGTAGAAAAATACAAGGTTTTACTCACATCACTCAATAAATTCCCAAAATATATCTTCAATGCTTTCTTTACTTATGAACATAAAACATATGATACTAAATCTTTCACAGCCAATGAAAGACTTGTGTAGTGATAAATGACTTAGTAGAACTATCACAATACTTCACAATATTCTCAAACCATTAGAAAGAAGTTAGTTCAAAAAGAATATGCATTCCATATGCTTACTTTTCATACACTCTCTCCACTAATCCGAGACATATCATGATTCTACTTAGATCAAGTAGGACTTTTAAGCTTGTAATGTAAAGATAAAGGTTTGTAATGTGGCTTAGCAAATGAAGGATATAGGAACATCAAAAGTCAAAGAAAAACTGAGAGTAAGCAAGAAAAGGGTAGCCAAAATAAACCTATAATTCCCAACTCTTCTTGCTCTCCTATTCCAAGAACCAATCAAACCATAACCTTATGTAACGACCCTTACGCATTTCAAGCAAATCCTGCATGGCTCTTTCTTTCTTTCTTTTTTTCTTTTTTTTTTCTTCTTCTTCTTTCACCTCTTCTTATCATCAATTCTTTTCCTCACAAGATCAATTAATTTTCCAGCAATGGTAGCAAGTATCTTATATGAACTTACTTTTACAGTTCACTCACCATCCCTTTTGTGATTTTTTCGCTCTTTTTGTCTTCAATTCTCTTTCAATTCTTTCTTCTTTTACTCCTCTTTTTCTTTTTCTACTGCTGTTCTTTTCTTTTTCATTTACTTTTCTTTCTAGCAGCTTGTTGTTTTCTCTCTTCACTCGTTTCTTTTCGTCTTTCTCATCTTTTTTTCAACTCGCATTCTTTTCTTTCTCAATCTTTCAACTTCTTCCTTTCATTCCACTTCCTCTCTTTTCCCAGCTCCAATTGTAATTGATCTATGACTGAAAGTAACAAGTCATGATCTCTCTCCCTGCATTGTTCTCAACATACATACACTTTCACCCTTGAAGAGCAAAAGGATAAATTATACAAACTCTCAGCACAAGTAATGGACAAAATATCGTGACGGATTTCCAAGAAAGAAATCACCAATTTAGGCTCAAAATAGGCACTAGGGATAATATAACAATAGGTAGGCTTGAAAAGCTCGAACTATCCAAAGAAGGCCTATTATCGTCATCCCTAAGTTAAATCATGAATGTCTTCTTATTTCGCCTCGAGAGGTATTCAAGTAAGTTCTAGAATGCTCCACGCATTTTAGAGAAAAAAACAGGTAAAGAAAACTAAAAACAGGTTAAGAATAATGCAAAGCATTTGATCAAGAACTACTTTGTTCAAGTGAGTGCAAAAAGTCATGCATAAGCCATAAATGATCTAGAACATATGCTCTATAATTCATCATAAAGACATGCACTAAAAATACGGCTTGAAATCTCCAGAAAATCAAAAAATTTCTCTGAAAATTTTGAAAATTTTTGTTCTCCAAAAATTTTTGTTAAAAGATCGCAGCACTGCCTCAGGAACATACCACAACCGGCACTGCCTTGGTCCTTCAGAGCCGGCGCCACCTGTGTTCTGTTTCTCCACTCGCTCGCCAATTTTCTCCGAATTTTGCGCATACGTTCCAGAATGCAGCCGGTGCCGGTTAGGCTCTGTTCTACTCTGCTTCTCTAATTTTACCATCACTTTGAAGTCCGTGCATCCAATGTACAGCCGGCGCCGATTCTAGGCTTCCAGCCGGTGCTGCCTCTATTCTGTTTCGCGACGATTTTGCTTCGTTTTACCCAAAAATTTGAAATAATGACCAAAATACCTTTTCAAGGGTAAAATCTCAAATATGAAAGAATATGACTAGTTTTTGCACAAAATGTATTACAAAAAAGCCTCAAATAACTACATAAAATATAACCAAATTAGCCTCTATCACATTTGCAAGCTTGTAAATCTCTATACAGAAGGTAAAATATCATACTTCTTGAATTAAAGTTGTAGATTAAGTTGTGAGGATTATTTTGGTATCAATTTTGTTGGGAGAATTCATGAGGTTATGAAATACGTTTGGAAAATGATCTTGTTTTTTAACTATGGTGTGTGTTGCATGTGGTGGACTGTTTGGAGATATAGGAACTGTGTTTTGAGTGGTAATTGAAGGTGTTTAAAGGCAGTTTTGAAAGGTTGTTCATCGCTGTAAAAATAGAAGAAGGAAATAAGATAACAAATGGTTTAATTGTTGAAGAAAATGAAATATTGTTATTCATGGCTGTTAATTTTGTATTCATAGTGAAATTACTGGGTCATTTCTGTTTGAAAAATTAGAAGATTGTGTGATGAAAAAAGGCATTAAAATGATTAAAAGGCATGTATGTTGTACGGGAAAGAAAAGAGAATTAATGGTGTAAAGAAAAAGGTACAAACATAAATTTTGTTTATATGATTTTCGAGTAGAATTAGGACTATTAAACTGAATAAAATGGATTGTTATTTTGGAGACCTATGACCTAAAACTTATATCTAAAGGTCCTAGGATTATTTTGGGACCAAATTGACATGATTGGACATGTAAATAGAAAGTAATGGTTAAAATACCAAGGGTTGCTAGTTTAGTGATGGGACAAAGATATTGGGAGTTTATGATTAAAATTGAATGAAATGGCAAAGGAAATTAGTATTTTATGAGTTGAAAATCATAAAGGAATTCCTTGGGGACATTTTAGAACTAGTTTGACATTAATTGGACTTGTGAATCAAAAGTCATGATATAAACGAGCATGGGTGCCAAGGAGTAAGAAATGTAGAACTTTAAAGCTGATGAATTCATGTATTGTTCTCGTTAATGTTCATGGATGAATAAGAGATTTAAGTAGGCTATATGAAAGTCTTATGAAAATATATGTTAGTTGAAGAAATAGGAAATGCATATATTAGTTAGATTAGCTCAAGTAACACATTTCTACAAGAATGGGAGGAATCAGGAAAGTAGTAAGATTCCTTGTGAATGCACTTTGTTAGAGATCTATGTTAACGGTGAACCATAGATGCTAAATGAGTTACGGGATGATTTTAATGTAGGTTGTTTACTTTAAAGACTTCGTGATGAAATTGAGAACCATTTATATAACTAAGTGATAGGACACAAGATGAATCCCTCTGGTTTACAAACCCCTCTTTAGTTAGTGTTTTTGTAAAATACCTAAACAAGAACATGTTTATCCGTTGGTTTCATGAATAATGGAAATTGTGAGTCCTTTTGATTCCAAACTCCTATTGCTAGAGTGTTTTCTTGAAAAGTTTAAATGCCTTCCTGATATGGTTAAACGCCTTTCTGAAATATCATGACATAGATATTATACCTGAACTTGAAATTATTATCCAATGTTTGATTTCTTGAATATCATGAATATGAGACATCTCATGTGACTTCCTTAAAGTCCAACTCTGGATTTTAATAAAATGCATTCCTGATAAGGATAATATTTTCCTGATATATTCAAATACGAGTCTTCAACTTGAATTTGAAAGTATACTGAGAATTATGAATCTTGAAATCTTGAGCATGTTTTGCTACTTGTTTAAAATCTTGAATTCCTGAATAACTGGCCCAAGTGGGCCATATGCACATGCAATCACTTAAACATTGGAGTACTTAATGGGGCTTCTCTCCGTGTACTAGTTCACATTAGAGATAAACGGTCCCAAGTAACCTGATTAGTTATATGATTTTTTTTACTTTGAACGAAAGGATAGCACATTGAGATTAGCAGAATTCGTGAATAACTGGGCCAAGTGGGCTACAATTCCTCAATAACCGGCCTAAGTCAGTCACACACATGAATTCCTTAATAATGAGCGCACATGCGCAATCTTGAATACCTGAATTCTTGAATACTCGAATTTTACACCTAAATGCTAGAATTCCTGAATACTTAAATTTTGTACAAGAAATCCTGAATTCTTCAATACCAGAATTATTACATTTTATACAAGCATTCCTGAATTAATGAATTTTCATGCAAGAATTCCTTAATACTTAAATTAACACACTTCATACCAGAATTCCTGAATTCTCGAATTAATATGTTTTCATACAAGGAGTCTTGAACTAGTATGTTTTATTTATGAAACCTTGCAAGTTAAATTCCAAAGAGAGTGCATGAATTACAGTTCCTACTTTCGAGGAAATGATTGCTCTATTATTTTGCATATCCTCTATGGAATTGGATTCTGATCGTTAACTACATACTTCATTAAGTCCAAATACATTAGTTTGACAATATTTTAGGAATTATCCTCCATGAGCTATTTTAAATAGAAAACACTAGCACACACGAGACTCATTGAGCATTGCACTCACACGTGTGTTATTTCTCTTTAAATTTTTTTTAGAATCAGAGACATAGAGGAAATGCAATAGACTTCTAGAGGCTCATGCTACGTATAGAACATATTGTGTCCTTAAGTGTATGTATCAAATGTCAAATAATATGTACTTCCTATGTTCAACATAAGTATTTTGGAAAAAAACTCAACTACATATTCGATGAAATTTGTTATAAAGACCCCTTATCTGAGCAGCTGGTGTTAGAGTTATGCCCTAGAGGTAATCATTTGTACATTGTATATGACACATTTTATTTTAATAAAATGTATTATTTATCTTACAGTATCTTTTGTTTACTTTTGTGTAAAATAACTGTTAGATAAAGTCCCTAGTACAACACTGTGTTAAGCAAATCATGATAAAGATCATGATATGAGATTCCTACTACACTATATGGTGTTTGTACTTAAATAGTCCCTAGTTGTAGTATTAATGAGATAGGACATCATTAATGAGTTAAGACTAGCATGTGTTAGGCTTCCTAATTTGATCAAGCGGTGTTTCTCATATTAGTGAATATTGAGATACTCAAAGTTAACACGTGGATGCTTGTTAATAGAACAAGTACATTGGATGACCTAGCTATGAGATAATCACATGGATAACTATGTAGTGCTAGTGATATAATCTCAATATAGCAAACGTGCAAGTATCCTTAGACTTGAGATCTCCAAGGTACTTTATTTGCTAATCATTGTGCTTTAATTCCAATCTCGGGAGCCAGATCGAGGGTCGTCTATGGAAATGATATTAGGTACATTGTGAGGTAAACAAAAGTAATTGAGAGGGTTAATAAATGATTCACCACTCCAAATAGTAGGGGCAAATATCTCATGGCCACTTGTAGGAATTACTACTCGAAAAGTCCTTGGCCAAGGCGACTGTGTATTTGAAATAGTTCAAAGTGATACACATCTAGAGTAGTGGGTTCCTTGTTCAAGTACTATTATATTCATGAAGATCAAACAAACAAGGATCAGCCGTCTGATCCCACATCAATTGAGAGAATAGATGAACCTTCTACTACACAAGATCCTCGTAGATCCAGTAGGATACGTATGGCACCTGAGAGATATGGATTTCTCATTAGTGACCACAATGACGTATTGCTTATAGATGAAGATGAGCTTACTACCTACAAGGATATTCTGAACAGTTTAGAATCTGGCAAATGGCTTGAGACCATGAAGTCATAGATGGATTCCATGTATGACAATCAAGTATGGACTTTGGTTGATCCACCTAAAGGAATTAAACCTATTGGGTGCACATAGGTTTCAAGAAGAAAACAGACATGGATGGTAATGTAGTTACCTATAAAGCACGACTAGTGGCAAATGGTTATCATTAACAACATAGTATTAACTATGACGAAACCTTCTCGCCAGAAGCCATATTAAAATTCATCAGGATACTCCTACCCATTATTGCTCATTATGATTATGAGATTTGGCAAATGGATATGAAAATAACTTTCCTAAATAGAAATCTGACTGGGGAAGTGTATATAACACAACCAAAGGGTTTCACATCGAATGATAGCACAAAGGTGTGTAAGCTGCAAAGGTCCATTTATGGACATAAGCAAGCTTCTAGGAGTTGGAATATCCGTTTTGATAAAATAATCAAAGAGTTTGGTTATATTCAAAACATGGATGAGCTTTGTGTATATAAGAAGGTCAGTGGGAGCACAATCATTTTTTTATTGCTTTATGTAGATGACATATTGCTAATGGGAAACAATATACCTGTCTTGCAAAAGGTTAAAGTTTGGTTGTCCAAACAATTCTCCATGAAAGACCTTAGTGAAGTAACCTATATTCTTGGAATAAAAATCTATAGAGATAAATCTAAAAGGTTGCTAGGTCTTTCACAGTCTTTATACATAGATAAAATGCTAAAGAGGTTTAGCATGGATCAATCCAAAAAGGGATTCTTACATATGTCACATGGTGTATGCCTTTCAAAGTCAATGTCTCCCAAGATACAAGTTGAAAGGGATCGCATAAGTAAGATTCCATATGCTTTGGCAGTTGGATCTATCTTGTACGCTATGATATGTACAAGGCCCGATGTATCTTGTGCTCTCAATTTGACGAGCAGATACCAATCTAAGGGTCATTGGGTGGCTGTAAAGAACATCCTTAAGTACTTACGAAGGATTAAGGATGTGTTCTTAGTATATGGAGAATGTGATTTGAAAATAAACGGGTATATTGATACCAATTTTTAATCTAACAAAGATGATTTCAAATCACAATCCGGCTACATATTTACATTGTGCAAAAGGGTAATAACTTGGAAGAGTTCCAAATAAGAGACTATTGTTGACTCTACGATAGAAGCTGCTTCTGAAGCAGCTAAGGAGGCCGTTTGGATCAAGAAGTTCATGATGGAACTGGGTGTGGTTCCTAGCGTTGTTGGTACAGTATCTCTGTATTGTGACAACAACGATGCTATTGCACAAGCAAAGGAGCCACGATCTCACTAACGATCCAAACACGTACTGCGACGCTATCATCTGATCTAGAAGATCATAGATAGGAATGATGTAAAGATAGAGAGAGTTCCCACGGATGATAACATAGCTGACCCACTTACAAAAGCACTATCCCAAAAGAAACATGATAGGCATGTTAAGTTATTCGGTATTAGATACATGAATGATTGGCTCTAGTGCAAGTGGGAGTTTGTTAGTGTTATACCCTAGAGGCAATCATTTGTACATTGTATATGACATATTTTATTTTAATAAAAGGCATTATTTATCTTACAGTATCTTTTGTTTACTTTTGTGTAAAATAACTGTTAGATAAAGTCCCTAGTACAACACTGTGTTAAGCAAATCATGATAAAGATCATGATATGAGATTCCTACTACACTGTATGGTGTTAGTACTTAAATAGTCCCTAGTTGTAGTATTAATGAGATAGGACATCATTAATGAGTTAAGACTAGCATGTGTTAGACTTCCTAATTTGATCAAGCGGTGTTTCTCATATTAGTGAATATTGAGATACTCAAAGTTAACACGTGGATGCTTGTTAATAGAACAAGTACATTGGATGACCTAGCTATGAGATAATCACATGGATAACTATGTAGGGCTAGTGATATAATCTCAATATAGCAAACGTGCAAGTATCCTTAGACTTGAGATCTCCAAGGTACTTTATTTGCTAATCATTGTGCTTTAATTCCAATCTCGGGAGCCAGATCGAGGGTCGTCTATGGGAAGGATATTAGGTACATTGTGAGGTAAACAAAAGTAGTTGAGAGGGTTAATAAAGGATTCACCACTCCAAATAGTAGGGGCAAATATCTCATGGCCACTTGTAGGAATTACTACTCGAAAAGTCCTTGGCCAAGGCGACTGTGTATTTGAAATAGTTCAAAGTGATACACATTTAGAGTAGTGGGTTCCTTGTATAAGTACTATTATATTCGGGTCAGAATTAATATATATATATATATATATATATATATATATATTCTGGAGGGAGTTGTCACTAATTTTATACTCTAGACGAAATGAGATATTAGATGGTGAAAGGAGTTAATTGCATTATAGTTTGTTATTGAAGGGTTCTTGTCAAGCCACTTTACTTCCTGGACTCTTGGGTGGTCATAATGTGTTGCTAGATACCGCTCATGATCTGTAAAATATGGGTTTATTAATTGATTAATTAATAAATCAATCATGATTAGAATTAATATGATTAAATCTAATTAATTATGGATTATTAAATCTCAAAGACGTTTCAATTAATTCATGTTCATTACCAATTGACTGCGAAACCTAATAGGTCACACACAATAGCGGATTATATACTCAAGATGTTATTTGATAACATAGTGGGGTTAATTGCGAGAAAGAGAAGTTGTTGTGGTCAAATTATAATTAGTTATAATTTATGAGCCAAATTGTAATTATGAGAACTTGATGGTTCCAATTACAATTAGAGAATTCTAATTGTTTTAGAATTCTCAGATGGAGTGTTTTCAGTAGGGTTTTTGTAATATATGGGAGATATACATGATACCTATTAAAGAGGGCTATTCACGGGAAACAACATCCTCAAAAAACCTTCTCTTCTTTTCTCTTTCTCTCGTTGTTCTTCTACAAATAAGAAAACAAAAACCCTAGCCACCTTTTTGGTTACTAGCACAGAAACATCTCGGTGCTTGAGAGTGATCCTCGTGTGGACTACTGTTAGAGGTGATTGCGTACTGTGATCACAGAGGCATGACAATCAACCTGTTTGTGATCCATTTGTGTCAAAGGGATTGCTGGATCATGCCACAATCATTAGACAAGAAGGAAAATTTTTGTTTTCAGACTCTTAAATACAAGGTAGAACCATTACCTTTGTTACTTGTTAAACCTGTTTTAAATCAAATCCTTGTGATCTTGGGGCTTGGATTTCTTAGTTTCCGCCACAGTAATCGCTATTGTGATATAGAAATCCCATCAATTAGACGGGGCGACATCCCACAAAAGCGAAGGCCGCTATGCTATGGAAAGGTGGTGTAACACCCAACAACTTATGTACCCCAATGGGACAGAGATGTTATCCGGTCCTTAAGAAATAGGGTCTTTATAACTAGATAAGGATAAAATTAAAAAAAAATAAACTAAGTTCAAAATTTTTACATCTTGGTTAACACTTGTAGTCTTAAAATTATCGAAATAAAAATTTCCAAAGAAAAATTTATCCAAAATAGAAATAAAATCTTCAATCTCAAGATAAGCTCAACTTTCGAGGCAGGATCTTCTTGAAATCACGATATAAAGAATGGTAAGAAATACTTACCAATAAGCCTTGTATATGCTCATGTTAATTTGAAGGATGTTTCATGTATATAGCTTTGAACAAGTCATGAGAAAAGATTACAAGTTATAACAATTTGTTTTTAACATAAAGTAGTGTTTTACAATTGTTTCTCAAGTAAAAAAAGCACAATTTGAAAAAAAAAATGCTAGTCTAAAATAAAAGGTGACTATGAAACCCTACATCATAGTCAAGGCTATAAAACCCTGCATCATGATCAAGTACTATAAAACCCTACACATCACAATACAAGTGGGTGATCGGCCTACTGGGTAAGATATCCTCCATCTCTACACCCTAACTTACTAGTTGTCTATTTTCGGGAAACAGTCCACTTGGACTGAGTTGCTAGCTCGGACTGACTTGACTAACTAGAACTGGCATCTTAACATTCTAAAGTTAGTTCCAATTTACCTACCTTTACTGAGTACTCAATATTCAATGTTCTATGATGCGTGTTTTTCGTGCATTGGAAATAGTAAAACAAAAACTACAAAAAATCAAGTTTTAAATTAAAATGCCAAACACCAAAACCATATAATTTGGCAAGTATATCCATTGCATAATATAGCGAATAGCAGGTATCAAATCCACCAAAACTTAGCAATTGCCACTATTTTACTTTAATCTTATTATCTAGCCAAAATAAATAAAGAGAGAAAATAAATAAAACTAGCTATAATAAACTACTACAATAGAGAGTACATCGGATCCGCACAAGAAGTGTCACACGGATCATCACAAAGTAAGAATACGGAAAGGCCATGTATAGGAAGAAATCCCTGAAAAACATGTCAAGTGAAGAATTTACCACTAAGTATATCAAATTCCAATTCGAGCATTGGTATAAGTTTTTAATAGTAAACCTCACACTCTCTCGAGTTATGAGATTCCTTTTCGAAGGTCAAATTAATTGGTATCTCTACCTAATCAATCTAACCCAAGGAAGTATTACACCCACTCATTACCCAAAAGGTATCTGAAAGCCACAATATCCCTATCTTTAGGCAATATTGAAAACAATTAACTACCAACTTCTAATCCTTCAACCTCTCTCTCAAGTTAATCAAAAAAAACCAAACATTAGATAAATTAATTTAGTATTCAACTCCTAACCCCATCTCTCAAATTCATTAAGAGTGGACCAATCAATTGAATAAATCAATCAAGCCAAAATAATCAATCCAACATAATAACACCCAAGTAATCAATTACAAGAAATTAGAATTTAATATATATAATAAAAACTCAATATATTAACATAGATTAGGATTCATCCCTCAAATACACCTAAAATCATATAAATCTTAATATTGTTAAAATATAATACAAAGAAAAAGAGGGAATATCACTCATAGATAAGTTCTTGATCTTTTTCTTCCTTGGATTTGCTGGAACAACCCCTTCTTCTTCTCATTTCTTCTTCAAGATGCTCCCTTTCTTGGTGTTTCTTTTGATCTCTCTAAGGGTTCTTGAAGAAACCTTAGATCTAAAAAAGTCTCCAAGGCTCCAAGACAAGGGTTTCAAGTGTATAAAGGGATTTAAATAGCAAGGACTCCGTGCGTCTCAAAAATAGACTGAACAATATACTTCTATAGCTCGTGGGCAACCCAAGCCCAGGAAAGTGAAGGCTGCCAGGTTGCTAGAAGCTAAGTGAGAAATATTGTTCTAGGCGGCCCAGGGAGGTTTCTTCTCCCTGGGCCACCATTTTATTGGACTATATGACAAAAAGGTTTGCTACTAGGTGGCCTATGGAGGTAAAACTTCCCTAGGCTACCAGATACTACTTTTAGGCATCTTAGAATATGTTCTAGGCTGCCTAGGGAGGTTCCTTCTCTCTGGGCCACCATTCTTCTACAAAGAAGGCAAATTTGCTATGCTTTGGGCGGTCAAGGAGAGATGAACTTTCCTTGGTCGGCTTTGTTCTTCTCCTAGGCCTTTTATTTTTGCTCTAGGCAGCCTTATCTTCCTTCTTGCTGGTCATTCTCTTCTATTTTTGCTAATTTTTCTTCCTTGTCATCTTTATTCATCTTCAATTGATATTTTTCAATTCCTAACAAAAATAAAATTAAAAGGGTCTGGTAAGCAATGATTTAAGCAAGAATTTATCACAAATAGGGCACAAAATGCTATAGAAAAATTGTATATGATGAGCACTCATCACTTACCCTATACTCAAACATTTACTTGTCCTCAAGCAAACTACAATTATTCACAAAAATAAAGAATTAACTAATGTACATATAAAGCACCCTACATTCATTCACGAGGACAAAGAATAACTAATTTTCAAGCAAAATGAAAAAATCAACATAGCATGCTTAGTGAATTAACAAGAACAGCTTAGCACATATTTAATAAGGTCAATATGGTGGAGGGATTATTTCTTCTTCACACTTAGAATTCATCCCAATACCAATCTATCCAAGTTAATCACATGTATACTCTTATATTGAGCTAGACACAACCAAGAATAGTAAAGTGAAATTATACAAGTTAATGCCAATTCAATGTGATTCACTCTACTTATCCAATCAAGAACTCAAACAATGTGATTAATATTAGATAGGATCAATTGGCTTACTCAAGTCTCTTGGCTTACCCCAAGTACATATACTACAAATGTTACAACACATTACAACAATAACTTATACTTTGATACATGCATACAACAATACAACAATATATTTCAACTTGAATTGGCAATGTTGGAGCCTCTCATTTTTCATCATTTTTCTTCCTACAAGGGAATGCATTTATAAGGATTTTAACTTGAATGCTCTTTCTTTTACTTTTTTTTTTTATCCCTTGCATTTTTTGTTTTTTTTTTATTTTCTTTCTTTTCTTTTCTTGCTTTTGTTTGCTTCTTTTTCATCACACGTTGGTTTTCATCATAAGACATGCATTTTGCATTCCAAGAGCTTTTTTTCTCCTAATTTCAGTAAGTGGATTGAGCAACCTACCTCTTACTCTTATTTGCCTTTTTATTGAAAAATAAAATAAACAATTGAATATTTTTATAATACAACACACAAAGAAAATAAATAGATGAATAAATGGGAATTGCCACGACACTAGAGATTAGCCAACAACTCACACTCTATATTTCATCACAAAGCTTTCATCCATTCTTAAAGAATTAAGCTTCACAACATTTTCAAAGGCATAAACAAGATTAACTTACTTTTTAAAACTTAGTCTATGTCATGCCTAATATGTAAGTGTATATAAAAATAACTTTCTTAGAAAAGTCTTAAGTAGAATTCCTAATCAAAAAGACAAAAAAAAAAAAAAAAAATAGCCCCACCACACTAACACCTATTTAACATACATGCCAAAAAGTCTTGAAAACTAATCCAATAATACGAGAAAATTTTGGCCCAAATGCAAAAATGAATAATTTAGCCCAAAATAAGAAAATACCAAAATAATTTATACAAAATTGTAAAGAAATATTATTCAATCTTACCCCCACAATTAAATTGGATAATGTCCTTATTGTCCAAAATATATGTTATAAACATATTTACATGATATAAAATAACCAAATAGAAAGGAAAGTAAGCAATAGTCCCCGAGTATCTTGAAGCTTATTTTCCCAAAACATAGTTGATGCAACTTTGGGTGAAGAAAAAGATGCTTCCATGGTCCAAAAGATGATGAATCACTACAAAAAATAAAATAAAATACAACTAAAAATTCTAATAGAGAAATAACAAAATGAATTATAAGAAAATAAAACAAAATAGAGCAAAATAAAATATCCAATGCCTGTTTGGATGTACTAGCATGTGTCGATTTGTTCTTGTTCTTGCAAAAAGAAAGAAAAATACAACAGCATACCACGGCTAAAGAAATAGTAATAAAAACAAAGTAATAAACAAAGAAAATAATCAAATGCAAATACAAATAAAAATGATAAACGGAGTTGTTACAAACATGCACTAGTACCAATTTTAATAACAAATAAACTAATGTATACTAATATATATACACAAATATTATTAACAAGCCATAAAATCAACTAATATAAATAATAGCAAAATATATATTAGTACCAAGAACTATACTAATACCAATACAACAACACAACAATTCAATTGACCAAATCAACATTTTTACAAGGGATACACTAAATGAATATATATGCTAATATACTATCATCAATATATATCCTATATAAACAACAAAACAATAATAAAATCCAACACAATACACACTTTGAACTTAATAAAATCCAATGAAAAATGAAGGGTCAAGGACTTAGTGGGTTTATTTAAAAGAAACTCAAAAGATTTTCACAACATCAACCACCAATCCATAAACACTATACTTTCCATAAGCACCATAGCACCTCCCAAACAACTAACAAATAACTACCACACTTCAATAGCTATTTATACAAATGGTGTCAAAAAGTTAACCCAATCTACAAACTAAAATCAATAATCCACCAAATTAAAACATCAACTATATAAATCAACCATCTTCTAAACTTATTCATCACTACTACAATCAAATTTTCAATCTCCACAGTATATAGTACAACATCAATCAAAACTACAACAATACTTTTATCCTCAAAACAACAATCAAATCCTCAAAACTCCAACAACATTACGACAACAATTAACCAAATCCTACCATACAACAAACAACCACAATGACCATTATACAACAAGATCCCTTCAATTGGTAGCCATTTACATCAACATTCTTATCCTAAAAATACAAGCATAACAACAAATATAAAATTCTGAAAATATAAAGATAATAATACACAACAACAAGGCTAATTACAATATCAAAATTTAGTCAATAAAAGCTAATGTAAAGACAATTTCCCAAACAACTTATAATAACATCAAAAATAATAATACAACAATGTATAATAATACAAGACATTGGAAGCTAATACAATTTATTTATATCAATGACTAAAAATAAAAAATCAAAACAAGGTAAATAAAAAAAGAAAAAGAAGTCTATATACAAAAGTACCTTGTCGTTTTGATAATGCAACCACATTTAAGTAGTTAGTTTAAACTTTTTATTTAAGAAAATCAACATTTTGGTTGAAAGCTTTTGTTTGTTCAAAATGCTTGTTTTAAGAAAGGAAAAGGAAATATCTTGTGAAGAAAAAAGAAAAGAGGATAACCACATTTGCATATGCCATCCTTTCCATAAACAAATAACACTTGACTTACAACGGAATATCTATTCAACAAATAATTTCATGCAAGTACTTACTTGTCCAACATACTTATACCCTTGAGCTGGCGTGTTGCTCCTTGTGCTTGGGTGCCACTCCGATCTATACAAGAAAATTACAAATCCTCCATCAAATACTACTGTACTGGACAAAATAATCTATCCAAAAATTTAAGTTCCTCCTTTTCACCTAAGCATAAAGAATATCCTATACAGAGGTATTTAACTCAACTCCCAAGATTCATTCCTTGACCTAAACCTTGCACATGAGGGACCTCTATAGAACAAATGAACAAGAAATAGATGCTCAATCAGTAAGGAGTTATCATGTGCTAAATATTATGCAACTAGAATAATATGTACCTAAAATAATAGACTAAATGTTGTGCACCAATCAACATCTAAATAAATGGATAAATTAATAATATATGATAGTCAAAAAATAAATAAATAATAGCATAAAAATTATTAATTAACAGATAGTAAATATTAAAATAATAAACATATTAATTAATAAATAATAAATAATGATAATTTTAATAAATAATAATGAATAAGTTATGAATAATAACTATATATTGATAATAACAATTAATAAATAATGAAGTTAATAATTACAGTAGCAGTATGTTATAATAATAAACAATGAACAATAATTTTTTTTTAACGACAACAATAATATATATGACTAAATAAATAATTAAATAAATAAATCAATAAATAAAATATCACATATTATAAGTATTATTGTCAACTATAATTTAGCAGAGCTATCCTATAGATTACTACAGTAACGTGTATATATATTTTAATTAACAACATATGTTATGCTACAATCTCAGAAATATACAATCCTCAATCCAAAGCTGACACACAAACATAGCTCCACTGACCGGCCATGCTTGAACTCACACATATTGCACAAACTCGACAAATCCCTTCTGCACATATGCCTATAATATTAACACAATAGCAACAAACTCATGGACCAAAGCATACTTAAAAACCCACCAACAAAGCATTTTACAGCTTGAGCAAAACAACAACGAAAACCAAAATAAGATGATATCGGAATTCAGTTTTACTTGCACAGAAGGGTTCGCTAATCTAAGGAATCGGCATGTGCAGGCCTGGAATAGTGAGCAAACATATTGAAAGCCTTGAATCTCAAAGTTGAAAAGCCTTCTACGGTGAAGAGTGCAAGCCAAGAGATGGGAGTTACTGTGTGTATATGTGTGCAGTAAACCATGGATGTACAGATGCTTTGGTTTGGGTAGAGAATAGAGAATAAAAAGGATGGCCAGAGGAAAATTTCCTATTTATGGCATGTAGTCTCGGTTGGGGTGAGTTGAACATAAAAGAATGATGAGTGAGAGGTATTTTGTGTGTGCATTAAGTTTCTTTAAGTAAATGAAAAGGGGTTTGGCCTAGAGTAATTGAGTTGGTGTAGCCACCTAATTCCTTTGATTTAGGGATGGTTGAGTTTCCTCAACAGAAATATTAAGGAATTTAAATTTCGAACAAACTTATTTGTTTCTAGGAGTCTTAAAGGCTAGTGCTTCGATCGAAAGAAGACCGGACAGATGAATTATGTTCTAGTTTGAGAGAGCAAGGAGATAATGGCTGAAAGAATAGTGAATGAATGCCCAAGTGTTCTCCAATCTTGATTGGCAGTAAAGGGATAAAAGAGTGCAACCGAGAGAAAAGTGTATGTATATGAATATGCCAGTTTCCTTGTGAAAATGGAATAGGGAATCCATGAGTCCCTAAAGGATAGTGAATTTTTTTCCACGTTTTAGATCCGTTTAGTTGATAAGTGATAATCTCCAGGGAGAGGGATTTTATAGGTGATCTCAAGAGTTTTAGAAATTCAAATTTGGTTGTGATAGAGTTCTAAAGCTTGAAGACTCTTGGCCACTAGAAGTTCGTTAAGTCGACTACCTGTGTAAAATGGCCAAATGAAGGACAAAAAGGATGAAGTAGGTAGCTAGTAAAGCTTTGTTCCAAACCTTCCCCAGCTATGCATATTGCATAGCCGATCTGCGGGTTGTACAAGCCCTACATCAGCTATGCAAGCTATATTATTTATTTATTTATTTATTTTTGAAAAATAAATAGAGGACTTTGAATGTTAAAAGGAAGTCTAGAAAAATACAGATTGATACAAAACATATAGCATAAATATCCAAAAGGAAAGAGAAAGTTCTAAATAGAATCAAAATGTAATCACAGTCTTAAGGATAGGAAGGGTAAAAATCAAAATAAATTCCAAAGGGATTCGAACCCTGGACTCTAGGAATTATGCACCAAGATCTAGCCACTTATTCCACAACAAATTTTTTGTTTTGTCTTCAAAAATAAACCTCTTCTACCCAACCTCAAAATTATCTATATTTTCCTATCTCAAACATTGTTATAATCTTAAAAACATTCTCAACACAAAATGAAAATTCCACAAACACTCAGCAAAACCTAATTAAGTAATATAAAACACATAAAATTCATGATATGTGCATCCCATGCAAAAACCTTTCCCTACTGTAAGGGTAGTTTTATTGGGGGTTTTACACAGCACTCAATTATCTCTTAGTCAAGCATGATTCCAAATTAAGATTAATTAGATGGGTTTTATTGTTGTAGGAATTTAACTTGGAAATTATGGATAAAAGGGGGCTGAAATTTTGGTTGATGTTCACTTATCAAGATTGGAGAACCATCACTTGGAAACATTAAGAGAGGACGACATCAATTACATTTTCCCCGATGAACAACTCTTGCTAATAGAAGGTAACACTCTTCAAACTCGTTGGTTTGCTGATATTGCTAACTATTTGGATGCAGGAATTCTTCCAAAAGATTTTACTTCACAACAAATGAAGAAATTCCTTTCTAAAGTGAAGTACTACTTTTGAGAAGATCTTTTCTTGTTTAGATATTACGTGGATAATGTCATTAGGAGATTGTGGATTCATCAAACATCATGAATATTACAAACCATTACCATGACGGACCCACTAGAAGCCATTACCAAGCTAACAACACCACAAGAAATGTGCTTAAATCACGATTTTATTAGCCATCAATCTTTAAAGATTCCTATAAGGTTTGTTAAAAAATAAGATAGGTGCCAATATGCATGTAATATTTCTAAAGCTAGTGAGATGCCTATGTCAATTTTTCAAGCTTGTGAAGTATTTGCTTGTTGGTGAGTAGATATCATAGGCCTTTTTCCTAATTCTTTAGGTAACAAATATATCTTGGTTGCAATTGATTATGTGTCTAAGTAGGTAGAGGCTTTACCAACTAATGATGTTAGGGTAGTGATACGATTTCTTAAAAAGCTTTTCACTTAGCTTGGATACCAATAGTGCTTATTAGTGATAGGGGAGCTCATTTTTATACCATCAATAAAAAAAAAAAAAAGTTCTTAAAAATCTAGGTGATACACATAGGATCACCATAAACAAGTGGCTAAATTGAGGTGGTTAATGGAAAACTTAAAAATAAATTTGGAAAAAGTTGTTACTCATGCAAGAAAACATTAAAGTTTGAAACTAAATGACACTCTTTGGGCTTCTAGGACAACTGACAAGAACCTCATCTGCACAACCCTATACAGATAGGTTTATGGGAAGTCTTATCATTAACCTATAGAGATAGTATTAGGTATCTCATGCAAAAATAGGTTTGCGCAGTGGAAGATTTAAGAGATACAAAAAAAAAAAAAAAAAGAATTCGCAAGGTGTGAATACTAGGAAAACAAGAAGAGAAATATACTTTCTCTGTGCAACACCTAAAACAAAATTTTTAGTCAATCATTGAGGCGCGATCCAGAATCCGATAGCAACCTTTTGAGAGATGTCTTGCCGCTTCAATCTCAGTGTGAGATTGACTATGATAGTATCCACATGAGGTATGCTCTCAAGGAAATCAAAAAATTCTCCACTGGAGAAAAGAAGAAAGGAGTCATGTGTATAAAAAATCAGAGAGAACAATTTTTCCCTGTGTGTTTTTAAAATAAAACAACCATGGCATATTCTAAGGAAAATCACAGAAAAAAAACGTTAATACAACACTCTATAAATTCTAATCAAATTAGAATTTATTTAATTGTAATTGAAACTAATAAGTTATCACAATTATAATTTGGCCCTAAAATTATAACTAATTATAATTTGGCAACAACAACTTCTATTTATCACAATTAACCCCACATTATTATCAAATGACATCTTAAGCACTTAATCCTCTATTGTGTGTGACTTATTAAGTTTTCCAGTCAATTGGTAGCAAATATGTATTAATCCAAACGTCTTTGATATTAATATTCCTTAATAATTTAGAATTAACCTCTTAATTCTATTCAGGATTGGTTTATTAATTCATCAATTAATAGACCCACACTCAGCAGATTATGAGCAGAATCTAGCAACACAACATGACCACCCAAGAGTCCAGGAAGTCAAGTGGCTTGATATGAACCTTTCAATAACAAACTACAGTGCAATAAACACCTTTCACTATACAATATCTCATTCGGTTTGGAGTATGAAATTAGTACCAACTCCATCCAGAATAAATATTAATTCTAGCCCGAATATTTTAGTACTTGTACCAAGAATCCACTACTCTACATGTGTATCAATTGGAACTATTTCTAATACACAATCACCTTGGTCAAGGATTTCATAAGTAGTAATTTCAACAAGTGGCCATGAGATATTCACCCCTACCATTAAAAGTGGTGAATCCTTTATTAACCCTCTCAACTACTTTCGTTTAACTCGCATTGTACCTAATATACATCGCATAGGTGGCCCTTCATCTGGGTCTAGAGTTTGGAATCAAAGTACAATACTCAGCAAATAAAATACCTTGGAGATCTCAAGTCTAAGGATACTTGTATGTTTGCTATATCTAGATTCTATCACTAGCACTAAATAGTTATCCATGTGATTATCTGATAGCTAGGTCATCCAATGTACTAGTTCTATTAACAAGCGTCCACGTGTTAACTCTGAGTATCTCAATACTCACGGATATGAGAACTACTGCCTAATCAAATCAAGAAGTCTAACATGTACTAGTCTTAATGCATTAATGAAGTCCTATCTCATTAAGGGATTATTCAAGTACTAACACTATACAGTGTAGTAGGAATCTCACATCATGGTCTCTATCATGATTTCCTTAAAACAGTGTTGTACTAGGGACTTTATCTAGCAGTTATTTTACATGAAAATAAAGAAAACAAACCAAAAGATAAATAATGCCTTGTATTATAAAATAGATATGTCATATACAAAGTACAAGTGATTGCCTCTAAGCCACAATACTAACAGATAGAATATAGGTATATTAGGCTATTAAACTTATCAATTTTGATCTTGAGTCGGCAGTCAAGAAAAATATGTTTCAATTGGATGCATGGAGACATGATGCATATGAAAATTCAAAGCTATACAGGGAAAAGATGAAAAGATGACATAACAAGAACATTTTGTCTAACTGTGAGTTTAAAGAGGGAGGGTAAGATTTGTTGTACAATTCAAGGCTACAACTCTTCTCAAGTAAGTTGAAATCAAGATGGTTTGGTCTATTCGTGGTAAGTAAAGTGTTTCCCATTTGGTGCTATTGAGATTTCTCATCCTAATAAAGGGACTTTTAAGGTCAATGATAACCAATTGAAACATTATTTTGGAAAGGATCTGGGAAGCTTGGATGGATTTGATGACACACTCTGTGAGGAATAATTTTCTTTATATTGTTGGGAGTTCTTCCTTTATTTTACTTCTTTCCAATTCTGCACTATTTTTCATTTAGCTTTGTTTTTTTTTTTTTTTTCTATTCTATGGTTTGTTTGGTGTTTTGTTTTTAGGTGTAGAACATTGTCAAAGACAAATGCTCTTTCTTGGATTGAATTCAACTATTTTGTGGCTGTTTTGTGGAAATATATGCCTTGTTAAGTATTTCTTTTTCCTTTTTCCTCTTTTATTCTTTTTTATCCTTTTTCATATGCTTTTTTGTGATATTTTAGGCCATTCAGGACAACATCTAATTCAAGCGTGGGGAAGGGATTTGGAATTATTCTTGCCTGGCAAGAGGATTTTTTTTCTTTTTACCTTTAACTTTTTGACCTTTTTGAATGTGGATGCCAATTTTTTTTTTATTTATTTTGGGTGACTTTTTTTTGGCTAATATTGCATTGTTATTGATTTTTGTTTTGCATAAGAATTTTGTTTAACATTTATTTGGTTAAGTTCAGTTTATGTAAACTTGTATATTTAGTGTGATATAGGTAAGTCTTGAGAATTTAAGTTAACCTTATTTAGTTGTTATAATTGAATGATGCTTTTTCTTGTGATTTTTTTGGTTAAAGGATTAATGTACTAAAGTATAAGTAAGGATTATAGATTGGTTTTGATTTATGTTTTCTAAACTTGTTCTAACCTTGAGTAAGTAAATAGGACTAAGTAATGTTTGAGTGAAAAACATATGTTGAAAAAATAACCGTTAGAAAGGATGTATGTACTCATTCTGAAAAAAGAAAGAAGAAAAAAGATCTGGGAATGCAAAGCGCATGTTTTATGGCAAAAAAACAACGTGTGAAATTGCTGAAAAAAATTATTTATTTTGTGGAAAAAAAAATCTTCTTGAGAATATTTCAAGGGGACCAATACGATGAGTGAAGAAAATCCATTTACTTGAGGCTAAATTCCCTAAGTTTCTTGAAAGAAAAAGAAAAGAAAAAAAAGTATTGTGAAAAAAAATGAGTGCAAATGCCCTAGTCGATTACTCGGGTTGGGGAATTTAGGAGGTCATTGAACATGAGCTAATTTAATGTTCTAGGGTTATATTGATTACATTGTCCAGCTCACCAGGGTTGCAAGAATAAGTAACTTTCAATGAATTGGAATGAACTTATTCAACTTAACTTTGATATCCTTGGCTATATCTATCTAAATATGAAAGCTTGCATGAGTTTAGCTTAATTGAATAATTGTTGGATGGAATCCTTAGGTAAGAAGAGTGTTGGATAGTGTTTACCTAAGTCAATCTTTATTAAGAGGTAATTTTATTGTTAGATGTTTATGTTGGATTGTATGCCCTCTTAGACTAGGTTTCTGATGTAAAATCGAATTATTTAATAAAAGAATTTATTTTCAGAAATTGTTTGTGAATTTACTTTTTGTTTGTGCACGATTTTCGTTTGGAACAGACCCATTGTGTTTAAATAAGTGATCCATGTGAATGGTGGTCTTTCACAGTAAGGTATGGATCACGGGTTATTTAATACATAAACATTTGTTCTTAACCTATTGATGAGACTGGGAACCTCATCATGTTTAGGTTATTATGTTATGAATTCTGAATGGGGAATGGCTTACCTTTAGCCAGTGGGTAGTCCACTCACTTCATGACATAAGTGCATTTCGAATACGTAGAACAGGACCTGTAGTAGTGGTTTCTAAAAGTACTATATGGTAGAAACCTAGACTACTACCGCTACAGCGTGGACTAGTACTCTACGACTTGAGTATGAGTTGGTGGTCTAGCGAAGGCTGGAAGCATATACTTTGATTTGTTGTAGTTGAGGTTCTATCATAGGGCCAATATACTTGCATGTTGGGTATGTGTGACTAGTTAGTTAAGACAGGACTTATAGAAGATAGTTTACTGCACTATATCGCCCCTTGTGGTTGTCAGAATGGTCTAAATTATCCGGGGCCCTGGGAAACATGACTTGGATGTTTGCTTTAGGGTAGCTCCCTTGGAAAGCGGAAACACTCCAGGAAGTCGTGGATCATTGGAGTAGAAGCCTAAGGATGGTAGATGTCATTTAGGGGGTGTTAGTACACTTCTTCCTCTCTAAATGTACGGCGATGTGTAGAGGGGTATTTTAGTCATTTCACACGTAGGTCGGAGACTTTGCGAATGCGGCATTGTCCTTGGGGTCAATATTTCCTTATGGTGATATTAGGAAATATTTAAAATGCAAAATACAGCTATTTATATAGCGGGGGTATTTTGGTCATTTTAGCGACCAAGGCGATGTGTCTTTTTGGTCCTCGGGATAGCCAGTAAGTCCTAACTATTTTTGGGTTGAGGAATTGGTCTCGGTTGAAGAGGATTTTATTTTATTTTATTTTGTTTTATTTTATTTTATTCGGGAAGTCTAATTTATTATTGAATTTGGAATAAAATAAATAAATAAATAAATAAATAAATAAAATAGGAGTTGAGAGAAATTAATTATCTAGTTTATTTGGTTAATTAATTATTCGGGGCCTAGGTCCAGTATGAATAATTAAGAAATTAACCTGGGCTTAAACTAGGGGAAATAATTAATGTTTAATTATTTATTGGGTTATTTATATAGGCCCAAGAAATAAATAATTAAAGATTAATTATTATGGTTCATTTGGGCTCATTAATTATTTATTGGGTTACTTGTGTAAGCCCAGAAAATAAATAATTAATATTTATTATTTTGGGCCTTTTTGGGTCCAAGAAAAATAATAAATATTTATCTGGCCCAATAGCTTGGACCTTAGAATTTTTTCCAGATACGGTTAAGAGGAGTTTAAGGTTAGGCCAAACTGTTTCTCAGGATAACATCCGGGTATTTTGAAATCCCGGGGAGATGTTTATCAGAGATTGAGAGACCTAATTTTGGCTAAATATAAACAACTCTTTGAAAAAAAAAAACCCTAATTATTTTCCTTTCCCAAGCAGACACTCACGTGAGTCTCTCTCTCACAAAGGCTCTCTCCTTCTTCTTGTTTTTCCCTTGTTCTTTGCTAACCAATAGCGAACGAACCAAGGAGAATTGAGACCCTTCCTCTTCACCATAGTGTTCACCGACTAGAGGTTAGGCTGAGGAATATCCCGAGAGTTGGAGAGCTAAGCGTTAATGCAAACAAGGCGGAGTAGAAGGCTAGCGGGTGTTCAACCGGAAGCTCCTTCAACTGTGCAAAGCGAGGCAATTCCAGCCATTCAATCAGCTCTTACTCAACCTAGAAGGGTTAAGGAGCGCAAAAGTATGATCTTCACGCTTCCGCATGGCCTTTATGGCTCGCATTTAATTTTTTTTCTCTCTGTTTTTTTTTTCGTCCATGGCTCCCTGTTTCTGCGTTTTTCCATCAGTTTAATGTCTTGTTTGCTTGAGGACAAGCAAAGCCTCAAGTGTGGGGGAATATGCTAAAGCTTAAATGCACCTATATTTTCTTAAGTCACTTGGGATGAATCTATGTTGTTTTTGTGTATAAAGCTATATAATTCTTTTATTTTGTGATTTTTTTTATGATCCTTGATAGCAAAAAGGTTTTTTTTTTTTTTTTGTATAGGAAAGTTTTTCTTGGATTTGGATGTGAATTGTAGAAAAGAAGCTAAGAATGGACCTATTCTAGTAGAAAACCGGTGCCAGCCCAAGGAAGATGAACCAATTGTGGATCAAGTCTAGGAAATAAGGAAAAAAAAAATAAAAATTAGATGCGGAACAGAGCTAAGCTGGAGCCGGCTCAATGAAGGTGAACTAGTACTAGCCCTACGTTGGAGAAAGGTAGTGAAGAGTCCTTCTCGAAGTAGAATTTGGCAATTCTATACAAGTCCTTTGGAAACTGACTTATGGACAAATCTGGACTTCTTTGGAGGATTTTTAGCATCCACAAACATCTATTTAAGCATGGAAAAAATAAAGAAAATCTATTAATTCAAGGATCCAATCTAGAGACTAGTCATTCAAAGAAGAATTCATCAAGCAAGGAACATTGTCTTTGGGAAAAGTTTTCATATGATAAGAATCAACTTGGCCACGGAGATCAAGTTCAAGAAGGGGGAGAGGACGAGACCGAATCAAAACCGAGCTTACCCGATCCATTGACGAGAGCTCGTGCCAAACAATTTCAACACAACTTTTAAGCATACTTACACGCACATTTAAAATGGGATAGTATATGGGTAATGCTGGAAGAGGAACAAGAAAAGACCAAGCTACTGGTATACGAAGAATGACAACTGGTAGCTGTTCGCACAGAAAAATGATAGCCGCCAGAGTGGAACCAGTGCTGGTCCAAGGAGCCTGAATCGGCACCGACTGGGGATTGGTGAAAGACCCATTGTTTGTGACATGAGCACTATTCCACTAGAGTGGAAATGGCACCGGGTTGAGGAGCCCAAACCGGCGCCGGTCGTGCTATGGAAACCTGAACTCAACAATTTTTCAGCTATTTTGGGGTCATTTTGTAATATTTAAGAGTTGCTTAGTTTAAGGACAGAACATGTGAAACCCCACCTAAAGTCAACCCTAGAGTAAGGGGGTCGGGAATGCATATCATATTATTTTGCATGAATATATATGTTTTTGAATGATTTTATGTGCTTTAGAATCGTGGATTATAGGTTTAAATGCTTAGTTACACTTATTGAGTAGGAGGGGTAAAATGGTAATTTTGCTTGAGGTCAGAATAGGAAGATAGCTTGAGGAGTAGATAAGAAAAATATGTGGGTGAGAAAACAAGAACAAGGATTGTTGTGGTTTAGTGGTTAGAGCTTTGGAATTAATCTCTAAGGTCATGTGTTAAAATCCCATCATTAAAGCTTTTATCATGATTATCTTAATTAAGTTTAAATTTTTGTTTTCTTCCATTCCATGAAAATAGGAATGATTGTCTTAAGGGAGACATGAAGAGAATGTCCTAATCTTATCCTTATGTCCTAAAAGAATTCTAGAAGAATTCTTGTCCAACTTATTACCTCCAGCTTTGTCCTAGCATTTTCATAATTCAAATAAACTAAAATCCATTAAATCTTTTTCTTTGAATTCCAAAAAAAATTCTGTGATAATTTCTTCCCCTTAAATTTCGAAAATCAGCTTTGGGGAAGGGAGGTTGACCGAAAAATAGGAGGGGAAATAGGAAGGGTTCCAAGAGAAAATCAATCACCATGGAAGGACCTTCAAATCTATCTTCAAGATGTTCATGCTTTAGTGGTAGGAAATCTGGAAATTTTCTAGATTTGTTGCAGCCATTCTCTTCGAAAATTCAGGCCATAAACCCAACCATTTGCTGCCAAGAAAATGGTCATTTCAAGTGGCTTGGAAGCTGGAAAAATTGTGCAATTTTCGGACTGCACAAAACAGCACCAAACCAGAAATTTTTCTGGGCAATTCGCAGCTCTTCATCAAGGAAATGAAGCTGTTTTTAGTTCATCTTCAAGCCAGAAAAATTCTCTGCATTTGTCCAAAAATGAGGCAGAAAAACCATCCTTGGAAGACCCTCAAACAACCCTGAAGAACCTCTGAAAAACCGAGCTAAGAAGGTGCGAAAATCCTGTACCAAAATTCTGCAATTTTCGGAAAAGCCATGAACACTTGAGAACAGAATTTTTCCAGCCTTGTTCCTTTCTAGCCTAGTACCGAAAGTCATCTTCAATCTCTGTAGAATTGAGCCTTGCTCAGCCATACTCTCAACACCATTAAACCCAAACTTACCTTGAAGCATAAGGACTCCATGGCTGCACCACAAAACACTCCTAAGATCACTCCATTCAAACTCCATTTGAACTTCAAATAATTCCCGCATTTCACTCCCATAAATCACTCTTGCATTAAGCTGAAATAACCAGAATTTTCTCTGCCTTTAAGGACTGAATTTCAGCCAGCCTTGAGCAACATTAACCCTCAACCATTTCAGCAAAACATTCTTATTCCAGCCGACACCATTAAAGTCCCTAGACACCTCTCTTGATCAAACACCATAGCTGATCTTTTACCTTAAACATCTCCACAATTTCCTCCATTTAAATTTCAAATAAAATCTGATTTCTCTCTCTCACAAAGCTGAAAACCGAAACCCTCAACCACACCCTACCATTCGGCCAGCCTTCTAGCAGAATTCGCACAGCACTTCTCCTAGTTTCTCTCCATTTTCACCTAAAACACCAAGAACACACACTAAACTTCTTCAAGCCTAAACCTACTCCAAACACCTCCAATCACTCTCAAATACTCCAGATCATCTCTACTTAATCCCTAGACTTCATTTCTACCATTTATAACACAAAATCTCGCAAACAAGAATTTTCAACCGGATCAAAAAATCAGGTTTTCTTGAAGACCTCAAGAACATCAACAAGGTAAAACAAGAACAATCTTCTTGTTCATCTTCTTCCATTCAATTCTTAATACCCCTATCTAATGCTCTCTTTCTTTTTCTCTCTCTCTCTCTCACCCTCTTCTAACAGAAATGGTTGATCAAACCATCAACCATGAACGTTGTTTCATTGGATCATTCAAGTCATTCCATTGCGCGTGGACCTTCTTTTGTCTTCATCAAAGGGCTCGACAATCAAGTATTCATTCTTAAATTTCTCTTATTAAATTCTGAAATCATGTCTCCTAGTTGATGATAGAGAAATGGATTATGATTGGGAGATTGAATATATGCATGTGGATTAGGGGATGAAGTTATGCCATGATGATGGTTGTATTTGACAAGGATGTATGTGTTTTCCTTTCGAATCAATATATGTTCTTTGTGTTTGATGAATTTAATGGATGTTGAAGCATGTTTAGATATTATGACACCAAAGGTGATTAGGCTTTTATGATCTTATTTTCCATGGAAACCATGATTGATGATTATGCTTAGTAGGATTTTTGGTCATGTGATAGTATGAGATAGTTCAAGTGTTTGTTCATGAATAGATTAATTTCTTGTTTGATGATGGAGAATGGGATCATGAATCTTTTCTAGCAGTAGGAAGGCCATGATGTAAGATTATTTTCTTGTTAATTCTAAGTTATATTCATCAACAAATTTTATTACATGAATTAAAATTACTACTATATTTTTCTTCAAAAAATTCGAAACACTAGGGGATTTGGATTAGAATATTAAATCAAACTATTAATATTTTTATTAAACGAAAATTTAAAATAATTTGTTAATAAATTTTAATTAGTATTAATTATTTATTATCTCTTCGAAATTAATTAAAAATTATTATTTATTTAATTTATTATTTATTTATAATAAAGCTATTTTTAAATTACCATTTCTTAACAACAAATAAGACTTAATAATATTTAAAATTCAAACCTTGGTTTATTTATTAATAATAACACTCAAGAATTATTATTTGAGTCTATAATTTATTAACAATTATTTTAGAACCCCTAGTTATTTCAACCTATCAAACTAGACTTAGTTTGTAAAATTCTTCTGCATCTAGCCTTAAAGCTTAGGACATTAAGATCATGGTTAGTCATGGATGTATCTAGTTGAGCTAAGAATTATTTATGTAGGGCAGGTATAGCTTGAATGTGACCCTATGTTTTGTGTTTACCCCAGGCAGGGGTTAGGTCAGCCTTGGAAGACTTTTGATTAGAACAAGCAAAGAAGCAGGTAAGCTCCTGCATGGAGTTTTGTGAAGACCAAAAAGTTATTGTGGCAAGCCAAATATGATGTATATGGACATTTATTTTGTAAAGGCAATTAAGGACTGTTTTTCCTTCTTATTTCCGCCAAGCCAATCATTTGAAAATTAAACAAGCAGTCTTACACAAAATGCTAAACTCTTTCTAAAACCCAACTTTGACAAGACTTTTAGAAACCCTTAATTGCTATTTCCAAATAAAGCAGATTATGATCAATTTTCTCCCAAGGGGGACAATCAACGTTGAGTACTCAATAAGGGTGGACCACCAGGACTAGTCTTTGAAGGGTTATGGTAAGTCTCTCAGTAGGTGGCCACCTCTGAGGGGTGAGTCCTTCCTGGATAGGGTGCCAGTCCGGTAGGTCATACCGGTCCGAGCTAGCAAGTTTCAGTCATGTGGACTGTGTGTTCCGGTGTGGACAACCCGTAAGTTTGGGTGTAGAAATGGAGGAGTATCTCACCCGGTAGGCTGTACACCTACCTTTTGTCAGCATTGCACAAAGTGTGGCATCCTGACGGTTATTGGTCATGGGGCCCAACGTGTGGTAACCCATGGCTACCCATTTCAGTGGTTGTATTTATTGTGCACATGTATGATTTGAAAAGTGAAACACCACTCTTTATTTTCAACACTTATTTATTGCTTGCCAGCACTTTTCCTTATGAAACTTTTACAATTTGCATACATGAATTATTTTACCTGAAACACTCAAAGCACACACAGGCTTACTGAGATTTTTATCTCACCACCCTTTTATGCCATATTTTCGAGAAGACCCTGCTGTGGAGATCATTAGCTAGAATGTTGCCTTGCTTGAAGACTCTTGTTATTTACTTTAAGTATTGTTTGAGAGATTGTTGCAACCAATTTATTTTGGATTTGTGCCAGTGTTTATCTTTTGGGTTGTAATAAATTTAATTTTAAAGTCTTTTGTTTTATTTTATTTTCATGTAACCTAGTTATAAAGACCCCTTGTCCTTTGGACGGGGCGACATCCCCGGCCCTGTTAGGCCTAGGTAGTGGGGTGTTACAAGTGGTATCAGAGAACTAGGTTTAGGCAAGTATTGATAGTATATGTTTTGATTTATTAAGTTCAAATCTTTTGTCTGACCTGTCTTGTTTGTGCTGTAGGATGGTTAGAATGATTAGAACCGCAAGGAAAGGGCAGCAATGGCACCCTCCCATTCCTATCTACCCGGAGGACCTACCTGTGCCTCAACCAGTGCCTCAGCCTGCGCCTCAGCCTGCACCACAGCCAATCATTGCACTGGATGCTAGTAGTGACGATGAGGTCCAGATCATTGAGCCACCTCCCGTACCCGTGATCGACCTGGTTACTGATAGTGAAGATGAGGAGATAGACATGGAACATGTTCCCCTTCCCCCTAGTCCCATAGTTGATTTAACTGCTGACAGTGATGACCCAGGGGAGATAGATTATGAATCTCCACCTAGACCTTCCTTTGTAACCCCACCCAATCAGTTTGAGATCGGGGAAAGTTCTAGGAGAGCTGGGAAGGAGCCAATAGATGGGTTTGCCAGTGGGGCTGGGATAGACTTCACTAGGAATTCTGGGGGATGGTTATATGATGCTGACATTGAAGACTCTGATGAGGATTAGGAAGGCCAAGTTCTGCTTTATTTGAAACGTTTTATTTTCTATTTTCAATAAACTCCTAGGCTAGGAGCCTATTCAACTTTACTGCTTTATTTCAAAATTTATGCAAATAAGAGTACTCTAAGTTTTAAGGAAATTTATGTGTCATTCTTTATACAAAATTGCATCCAATTTCCTTTCGCTTTAAGTTGAATGTGAATGCATGCTCAATTTGGATATTTTCAACTTTGATGCATAAACTCATTATTTGGGGAAATGGTTTAGAATGGCACCCAAACGTCGTGCAGCCACATGCAGCAGAAAGGTTCCTGAGGCAGAGCCCGTGACACCGGAAATGGAAACAACTCAAGGGACGTCACCAAATCAAGGGGATGGGAACGAAATAGGGCCAGAAATGGGATCGGAAGAACCGGTTAGTGTGGCTATGATGCAAGCATTCCATAAAATGACCGAGATTCTGCAAAACTTGACTGAGCGGAGGAATCTGAAAGGGGAAGATGAGGCATTGGAGCGGTTTCTGAAATTTCAACCGCCTATCTTCTTGGGAGAGGCTGAACAAGACCAAAAAGTGGAACAATGGGTGGAACAAATGGAGGACATTTTTGCCACGCTCCAGTATACCGAAAGACGTATGGTGAAGTTTGCCGCATTCCGACTAAGGGGTCCAGCTCGGGCATGGTGGCAAAGGGTTTAGGATGATTGGGAGATGATTGACCAAGACTGGACGTGGGCTAATTTTGTGGAAGCATTCCGGGCAGAATATATCCCTCAGTGGATAGTCGAGAAGCGGGAAGACGAGTTTCAGAATCTGAAGCAGGGAAGCATGACAGTAGCCCAATACGCAGCGCGATTCACGCAGCTGTCAAAGTATTGCAAGAGGCTGGTGGATACTAAACAGAACAGAACAAGGAAATTTTTTAAGGGATTAAGGCAAGAGTTAAGAAGGGCATTAGCACCCTCTCCACCGACGATTTATTCGGGGGCTGTGGACGCAGCCACCCGTACTGAGAATGAAGATCGCAACCGATTGGCTTCCCGACCGTTCGTACCGACAAGACCGCCGCTAAGACCTTTTCAGAGGTAGCAACCTAACAAGCGTCCTGCCAACCAGCAATGGCAGAATCGGGGAAAGCAAGCTCGAACAACGCCAGTTGGTCCAGTGCAGAATCTTCCTTTATGCCGGCACTGTGGAAAAAGGGGCCACATTGAGAAGAATTGTTAGTTGAAAGGAGGAGAACGGAAGTGCTACCACTGCGGAGATCCGAGCCATCTACGGAACGCCTGCCCTAAGCTTCTCCGGATTGGACCGGGGAACCTAGCTCAGAACCCGGGGCCAAATCGAGCCAATACCTCGGGAGCTTCCGGGAGTGGAACGTAGAAGCCGCAAGTGAAAGCAAAAGTTTTCGCTCTCAACCGGGAGGAGGCTGGAGCAGATACAGCGGTAGTGGAAGGTATGCTTGCTATCCAAGGTCATTCTGTTAATGCATTGATAGACCCTGGATCTACCCATTCCTATTTAAATAAGAATTGTGCATATCAATTGGGTTGGGATGGAGTAGAACTACCTTTTACCTTGTTAGTAAGTACGCCTTTAAGGAAAATGGTGCAAGCAGAATTGTAAAATTGAAATAGGGAGAGAAAAGTTGGAGGGAGATTTAATAGTCTTAGCTATTAATGATTATGATTTGATATTGAGAATGGATTGGTTAGTGAAGCATGGTGCTAGGGTAGATTGTAAGAATAAGTCGGTTCAGTTCATTAGACCAGGGTGTGATGTGTTGGAGTTCAATGGCAAGAAAGTAAAAGAATTGAAGTTTTTGATAGCCGGGGCTAAAGCCCGGAAGTTGTTGAGGCAAGGATGCCAAGGATATTTGGCTTATGTGATAAACAAGTCGAAGGACCAGTGCACTCTGGAGGATACTGAGGTGGTGAAGGATTTTCCTGATGTGTTCCCGGCGGAACTCACTTCTCTACCTCCCAATCGAGAAGTTGAGTTCACTATTGATCTAGTCCCCGGAGCGGAACCGGTGTCTCGAACTCCGTATCGAATGGCACCGGCAAAGCTGAAAGAATTGAAGGAGCAACTAGAAGAATTGGTGAGGCAAGGTTATATCAAACCTAGCACGTCACCCTGGAGAGCACCTGTGCTATTTGTGAAGAAAAAGGACGGGACTCTAAGGTTGTGTATTGACTACCGGGGCTTAAACAACCTGACTATCAAGAATAAATATCCTCTGTTGTTAATTGACGAGCTGTTCGACCAGCTGCAAGGATCCAGTTGTTACTCCAAGCTAGATTTGAGGCAAGGCTACTTTCAAGTGAGGATAAAAGAGGAAGATAGTCCTAAGACGGCCTTCAATACGAGATATGGTCACTATGAGTTTGTAGTGATGCCTTTCGGGGTAACCAATGTACCCGCGGTATTTATGGATTTGATGCATCGAGTGTTCCAGCCTTACTTGGACAAATTCGTGGTAGTCTTCATCGACGACATACTCATATACTCCAAGAGCCTGGAAGACCATGCAGAACATTTGAAGTTGGTACTAGAAAAGCTAAGGGAGCACAAACTTTACGCCAAGTTTAGCAAGTGCGAATTTTGGCTGGATAGTGTGGCATTTCTTGGTCACGTGGTGACCAAGGATGGGATCAAAGTAGACCCGGCGAAGGTTGAAGCTGTTTCGGACTGGAAGCAACCAGAGAACATTACCGAGATTCGAAGCTTCTTAGGATTGGCTGGCTACTACCGGAGATTTATTAAGGGATTTTCAACACTAGCATCTCCTATGACCCGGCTGCTGAGAAAGGACGTGCCCTTTGTGTGGAATGAAAAATGCGAAAAGGGTTTTCAAGAGTTGAAGCGGAGGCTAATGACAGCGCCTGTGTTAAGTCTACCAGAAGCAGATAAACCTTACGCTCTATATACGGATGCTTCGAAGGAAGGCTTGGGAGCCGTTCTGATGCAAGATAGGAAGGTGATCGCCTATGCTTTTTGAAAATTGAAGCCGCATGAAGTCAATTATCCCACGCATGATCTAGAGTTGGCTGCCATTGTGTTCGCGTTAAAGAAATGGAGGCACTATTTCTACGGAGTAGAATATGAAGTGTTTACTGATCACAAAAGCTTGAAGTACATCTTTACCCAGAAAGACTTGAATTTGAGGCAGCGAAGATGGATGGAATTTCTGGAAAAGTACCGCTATCCTATCAACTACCACCCCGGGAAAGCCAACATCGTTGCTGATGCCCTGAGCCGGAAAGTCAGAATGGCCAGGCTAAGAGTACAAGAGGTTAAAATGGTTCAGGACGTGTTGGACAGAAGAGCAGAAGTACAAGAAGAGAGGATCATTATTAGCAACCTGAAGTTGACACCAGATCTAAGGCGGGAAATTGTTGAAGCCCAGCAGAGTAATGCGGAATTTCAGCTTTTCAAGGATAAGGAGCTTAAACGGCAAGGCAGTGAGTTCCGACAGGACGGAGTGGGAGTATTGTACTTCCGAGATCGTTTGTGTGTACCCGAGGAGCACCAGTTTAGGGACAGAATTTTAGAAGAAGCGCATAAGAGCAAGTACGCATTCATCCAGGAGAGGTTAAGATGTATCAAGATCTGAAAAAGTCTTATTGGTGGCCCGGGAGGAAGCGGAATGTGGTTAAATATGTCTCAACGTGTCTAACCTGTCAGAAAGTCAAAGCGGAGCATAAAAAGGTGGCAGGATTATTACAACCGTTGCTAGTATCGGAATGGAAATGGGAAGAAGCGACCATGGACTTCGTCAACGGACTCCCTATGGCAAGGAGCCAAAAGGACGCCTTATGGGTAGTAGTAGACCGACTGACCAAGTCTGCCCATTTCATCCCCGTGAATGTGAAGGATTCAATGGGAAAATTGGCTCAGACTTATGTACGGGAGATAGTCAGATTACACGGAGTACCTTCGAGTATTGTGTCCGACCGTGATCCGAAATTTACATCCCGATTTTAGGGCAAGTTTCAAGAATCGATGGGTTCTAGTCTGAAGTTCAGTACGTCGGCGGATCCGCAGACCAATGGATAGTCAGAAAGGGTTATTCAGATATTGGAGGATATGCTGAGAGCCTGTGTATTGGATTTCGAGGATAAGTGGATTGAAAGTGTGCCGTATGCCGAGTTATCATACAATAACAGTTATCAAGCTTCGATTGGAATGGCTCCGTATGAAGCTCTATATGGGCGTAAGTGTCAAGTACCGCTATACTGGAGTTGGTCAGACGATGGACACATAAGCAAGTCGGGAGAAGTCTATGTTCAAGAAATATTGGATAAAGTCAAGTTAATTAGAGAGAGGTTGAGAGCAGCCCAGAGCCGACAAAAGAGTTACGCAGATAATAGGCGAAGGGAGTTGGAATTTCATGTGGGAGACAGTGTGTTCCTAAAACTGACACCAAATAGGGGAATTCTGAAACATCCGAGAGGGGGAAAGCTGAATCCGAGGTATCTGGGTCCATTTCCAATAAAAGAAAGAATTGGGCCGGTGGCGTATCGATTGGATTTGCCAGATGGGTTGACGAGAATTCACGACGTATTCAATGTATCACAGTTGAAGAAATACAATGCCGATCTCGGACATGTGTTAAATGACGAGCCGTTAGTACTACAACCTGACTTAAGTTATGTGGAGAAACCCGTAAAGTTATTGGACCGAAGTATCAAGACTCTACGGAACAAGCAGATTCCGATGGTAAATGTGCAGTGGGAACATCATGGCACGCGAGATGCCACATGGGAGACAGAAGAACGGGTAAAGCGAAAGTATCCCGATCTGAGGTAAAGGTGCGTCTGAATTTCGAGATGAAATTCTCCTAAGGAGGGGAGGATGTGAAACCCCACCTAAAGCCAACCCTAGAGTAAGGGGGTCGGGAATGCATATCATATTATTTTGCATGAATATATATGTTTTTGAATGATTTTATGTGCTTTAGAATCGTGGATTATAGGTTTAAATGCTTAGTTATACTAATTGAGTAGGAGGGGTAAAATGGTAATTTTGCTTGAGGTCAGAATAGAAAGATAGCTTGAGGAGTAGATAAGAAAAATATGTGGGTGAGAAAACAAGAACAAGAGTTGTTGTGGTTTAGTAGTTAGAGCTTTGGAATTAATCTCTAAGGTCATGTGTTCAAATCCCATCGTTTAAGCTTTTATCATGATTATCTTAATTAAGTTTGAATTTTTATTTTCTTCCATTCCATGAAAATAGGAATGATTGTCTTAAGGGAGACATGAAGAGAATGTCCTAATCTTATTCTCATGTCCTAAAAGAATTCTAGAAGAATTCTTGTCCAACTTATTACCTCTAGCTTTGTCCTAGCATTTTCATAATTCAAATAAACTAAAATCCGTTAAATCTTTTTCTTTGAATTCCAAAAAAATTCTGTGATAATTTCTTCCCCTTGAATTTCGAAAATCAGCTTTGGGGAAAGGAGGTTGACCGAAAAATAGGAGGGGAAATAGGAAGGGTTCCAAGAGAAAATCAATCACCATGGAAGGACCTTCAAATCTATCTTCAAGATGTTCATGCTTTAGTGGTAGGAAATCTGGAAATTTTCCAGATTTGTTGCAGCCCTTCTCTTCGAAAATTCAGGGCATAAACCCAACCATTTTCTGCCAAGAAAATGGTCATTTCAAGTGGCTTGGAAGCTGGAAAAATTGTGCAATTTTCGGACTGCACAAAACAGCACCAAACCAGAAATTTTTCTGGGCAATTCGCAGCTCTTCATCAAGGAAATGAAGCTGTTTTTAGTTCATCTTCAAGCCAGCAAACTTCTCTGCATTTGTCCAGAAATGAGGCTGAAAAACCACCCTTGGAAGACCCTCAAACAACCCTGAAGAACCTCTGAAAAACCGAGCCAAGAAGGTGCGAAAATCCTGTACCAAAATTCTGCAATTTTCGGAAAAGCCATGAACACTTGAGAACAGAATTTTTCCAGCCTTGTTCCTTTCTAGCCTAGGACCGAAAGTCACCTTCAATCTCTGTAGAATTGAGCCTTGCTCAGCCATACTCTGAACACCATTAAACCCACACTTACCTTGAAGCATAAGGACTCCATGGCTGCACCACAAAACACTCCTAAGATCACTCCATTCAAACTCCATTTGAACTTCAAATAATTCCAGCATTTCACTCCCATAAATCACTCTTGCATTAAGCTGAAATAACCAGAATTTTCTCTGCCTTTAAGGACTGAATTTCGGCCAGCCTTGAGCAACATTAACCCTCAACCATTTCAGCAAAACATTCTTGTTCCAGCCGACACCATTAAAGTCCCTAGACACCTCTCTTGATCAAACACCATAGCTGATCTTTTACCTTAAACATCTCCACCATTTCCTCCATTTAAATTTCAAATAAAATCTGATTTCTCTCTCTCACAAAGCTGAAAACCGAAACCCTCAATCACACCCTACCATTCGGCCAGCCTTCTAGCAGAATTCGCACAGCACTTCTTCTAGTTTCTCTCCATTTTCACCTAAAACACCAAGAACACACACACTAAACTTCTTCAAGCCTAAACCAACTCCAAACACCTCCAATCACTCTCAAATACTCCAGATCATCTCTACTTAATCCCTAGACTTCATTTCTGCCATTTATAACACAAAATCTCGCAAACAAGAATTTTCAACCGGATCAAAAAATCAGGTTTTCTTGAAGACCTCAAGAACATCAACAAGGTAAAACAAGAACAATCTTCTTGTTCATCTTCTTCCATTCAATTCTTAATACCCCTATCTAATGCTCTCTTTCTTTTTCTCTCTCTCTCTCTCTCACCCTCTTCTAACCGAAATGGTTGATCAAACCATCAACCATGAACGTTGTTTCATTGGATCATTCAAGTCATTCCATCGCGCGTGGACCTTCTTTTGTCTTCATCAAAGGGCTCGACAATCAAGTATTCATTCTTAAATTTCTCTTATTAAATTCTGAAATCATGTCTCCTAGTTGATGATAGAGAAATGGATTATGATTGGGAGATTGAATATATGCATGTGGATTAGGGGATGAAGTTATGCCATGATGATGGTTGTATTTGACTAGGATGTATGTGTTTTCCTTTCGAATCAATATATGTTCTTCATGTTTGATGAATTTAATGGATGTTGAAGCATGATTAGATATTATGACACCAAAGGTGATTAGGCTTTTATGATCTTATTTTCCCATGGAAACCATGATTGATGATTATGCTTAGTAGGATTTTTGGTCATGTGATAGTATGAGATAGTTCAAGTGTTTGTTCATGAATAGATTAATTTCTTGTTTGATGATGGAGAATGGGATCATGAATCTTTTCTAGCAGTAGGAAGGCCATGATGTAAGATTATTTTCTTGTTAATTCTAAGTTATATTCATCAACAAATTTTATTACATGAATTAAAATTACTACTATATTTTTCTTCAAAAAATTCGAAACACTAGGGGATTTGGATTAGAATATTAAATCAAACTATTAATATTTTTATTAAACGAAAATTTAAAATAATTTGTTAATAAATTTTAATTAGTATTAATTATTTATTATCTCTTCGAAATTAATTAAAAATTATTATTTATTTAATTTATTATTTATTTACAATAAAGCTATTTTTAAATTACCATTTCTTAATATCAAATAAGACTTAATAATATTTAAAATTCAAACCTTGGTTTATTTATTAATAATAACACTCAAGAATTATTATTTGAGTCTATAATTTATTAACAATTATTTTAGAACCCCTAGTTATTTCAACCTATCAAACTAGACTTAGTTTGTAAAATTCTTCTGCATCTAGCCTTAAAGCTTAGGACATTAAGATCATGGTTAGTCATGGATGTATCTAATTGAGCTAAGAATTATTTATGTAGGGCAGGTATAGCTTGAATGTGACCCTATGTTTTGTGTTTACCCCAGGCAGGGGTTAGGTCAGCCTTGGAAGACTTTTTAGTAGAGTAAGCAATGAAGCAGGTAAGCTCCTGCATGGAGTTTTGTGAAGGCTGAACAGTTATTGTGGCAAGCCAAATATGATGTATATGGACATTTATTTTGTAAAGGCAATTAAGGACTGTTTTTCCTTTTTATTTCCGCCAAGCCAATCATTTGAAAATTAAACAAGCAGTCTTACACAGAATGGTAAACTCTTTCTAAAACCCAACTTTGACAAGACTTTTAGAAACCCTTAATTGCTATTTCCAAATAAAGCAGATTATGATCAATTTTCTCCCAAGGGGGACAATCAACGTTGAGTACTCAATAAGGGTGGACCACCAGGACTAGTCTTTGAAGGGTTATGGTAAGTCTCTCAGTAGGTGGCCACCTCTGAGGGGTGAGTCCTTCCTGGATAGGGTGCCAGTCCGGTAGGTCATACCGGTCCGAGCTAGCAAGTTTCAGTCATGTGGACTGTGTGTTCCGGAGTGGACAACCGGTAAGTTTAGGTGTAGAGATGGAGGAGTATCTCACCCGGTAGGCTGTACACCTACCTTTTGTCAGCATTGCTCAAAATGTGGCATCCTGACGGTTATTGGTCATGGGGCCCAACATGTGGTAACCCATGGCTACCCATTTCAGTGGTTGTATTTATTGTGCACATGTATGATTTGAAAAGTGAAACACCACTCTTTATTTTCAACACTTATTTATTGCTTGCCAGCACTTTTCCTTATGAAACTTTTACAATTTGCATACATGAATTATTTTACCTGAAACACTCAAAGCACACACGGGCTTACTGAGATTTTTATCTCACCACCCTTTTATGCCATATTTTCGAGAAGACCCTGCTGTGGAGATCATTAGCTAGAATGTTGCCTTGCTTGAAGACTCTTGTTATTTACTTTAAGTATTGTTTGAGAGATTGTTGCAACCAATTTATTTTGGATCTGTGCCAGTGTTTATCTTTTAGGTTGTAATAAATTTAATTTTAAAGCCTTTTGTTTTATTTTATTTTCATGTAACCTAGTTATAAAGACCCCTTATCCTTTGGACGGGGCGACATCCCCGGCCCTGTTGGGCCTAGGTAGTGGGGTGTTACAGAACACCCTTCTATATTACTTTTGTATTGTAAGAAAAGAACAACATATATCATATTTTTAACAAGAATGAAGAATTCATCTTAAGGGCTTGAAGCTTGGAAGAGATTCCATGTTCAACTTCAATCTAAGACCAACCTAAGGGCATAGTCCACCCTTGAGTAAGTGTCTATAAACTTTAAGGATAATTCAACAAGAAATTAACAAGGGTTCTTTTTGTATGTCATCCAAGGTTCTTACTATTTCTTATTTGAATGCCCGCAATTCTCTATCCTTTTAGTTCTTAATTTCTTGCTAAGTCAAGAGTTCTAATGTGTTATTGTGGTAGAACTTTACCTACTAAATTTGGAGTTCTAAGAGCTAGTTCTTTTAGGGTTCTTTATTTATAGAAAATGATGTTTTCTTGTTACCTTCTTGACCTCTTTTTGTCCTTTCTTATTTTTTTGAAGTCCTTAAACTTTGCTAAAGTTAAACAAAAGCCACTTTAAGATCTTGTATGATTTTCTCTCTGAAGCTCATATGGAATTTTGTATCAGAGCAAGGATTAAGCTTAGATCTATTAAACCTAGAGTAAGAATCAAACCAAAAAGTTGCAGCTACAAATTGTGCCAAAGGGTCTTATGAATTTTTTTTTGATTTTGAGTTTTTCTTGGGAAAAAAATGACTTGTCAAAGAAAGATCCTTGGGAATACAGTGATTCTTGTTGTTGTGACTATATTGGGCTTGTTTGGGAAGAAATTTGCTTGCAAAGTTCTATAGGAAGATCTTGCACATAAAGTGTTTGATAAAATTCCTCAATGACCAAATACCCTATGAACACCAAGTGTTTGATGAAATGTCTCAAAGAAAGAATGTGGCTTGAACATTAGCATTATTCCTATAAAAAATCCTAGACCCCTTCTTATCGTATTATCCTACTTAATTTAAATATCCTTGTGTTCATTCCTTCGAATTGGTGTAAAAATTGTTGTCTTGTTTCATTGTGTTCCTTAAACTATCTTCTTGTTGTATATTGTAAACACCTTGTACTCTACTTGTTCTTGACCTCTAAGTGTTCACTAAATTTTGTTGTCCTAAAACCCTACCCTTGTATTGAAGAATCCTAAGAGCTAATGGACTAAGGTGAACTAAACTCTTTGATGTTAAGGAAGACTTTGGTTGAACAAGTGAGATATTGAGTGAACAAAAAAAGGCAAGAGAGAAATATTCTTATTTGAAAAAGCCAAGGAGTGCAAACACAAGAGTGGAGTGTAAACACTTAGGAAGTGAGTGAGGAAGTCAATTTCTATTTGTTCTCTTAATTATTTTATAGGAATATCAACCTAAACTCCAATGATAACTCAAGAAGAGGAACCAACTAGGCTAAATCTTGGTGGAGTAAGTAGACCACAAGAGGATCCAAGAGATCTTTGTGGAACACTTGCTTTATTACAGAGTATGGAGGGCATTTGGAGGGAGTTGACTGAACTCCAAGCTCTACAAGGTTAAAATCTACCACCGGTTAAAATGGGGACAAGAGCAACCGCTACAACACACCTCCCGTGAATACCCAACCTGGAGAAGATTGGGATGAATATTCAGTCGGTGGATATCAACAAGTTTCTATGAGATAAGGGAGAAACAGGTTGAAAGAAGGTAGAGGAAGAGGCCAAGGGTGATTTGGTGAGAATCCTATGAGGGGAGTCGAAAGAAATATTGAGATGGAATTTGAGTGAGAAGAGGGATACCCAGAGGAAGATTATAGAGAACAATATCGGGGTAATATGATGAGAGGTAGGAGGAGAGATGAAAATGAGGTAGAATAGGAATTGAAAAACATCAAAATGGAGGTTCCACAATTCCAGGGGAAAGTGATCCTGAGGCATATTTTGAATAGGAAAGGAAAATGAAAATTCTATTTGCTTGCTAGGATTATAGTGAGAGAAATAAAGTGAAGTTGGCAGTATTTAGGTTTTCAGAGTATGCATTGGTATAGTAGGAGCAGGTTTTCACCACTAGAAGGAGAATAGGAGAAAATGTTGTTGGAACATGGGAATTAATGAAAAATCTCATGAGGGCAAAGTTTGTACCATATTACGACTATAACAAGCTATATCAGAGGCTTCAAGTACTAAGGCAAGGGAATAAAAGTGTTGAAGATTATCACAAAGAACTTAAAGTGCTAATGATGTGGGCAGTTATTAATGAGGATCCACTTGCTACTAAAGCGAGATTTCTAAGTGGATTGAATTGGGAGATAACCAATGTAGTCTAGTTGCATTCATATGAAACCTTGGAAAAAATGGTGCATATGGCTATAAAGGTAATTGAAGAGAAGGCCATTTGAAAGGAAACTAACCAACTCCAACCCCTAAGGAATTCCCTAAGTTGATACCTAAGAAGGAAGTGGTCCCAAGGCCACCATCTAGGGAATTCAACAAACTAAGGGAAGAAGAAAATAGAGATAAAGGAAAGGCTATTGAGATGCCAAGGAGCCGAGATATCAAATGCTTTCGTTGTTTGGGATATGAACATACGACACACAAATGCCCAAGCAAGAGAGTGATGTATACCAATGCCTATAGTGAGATTTCTTCCGAGGAAGAGGAATATGAGAAATTGGGAGAAATTCAAAAGAAAGAAGATATCTCGAGTGAAAAGGGAGATGAAATTGGGTAGGTGTGTGCATTACTTATTGTAGCTAGGAGATCCTTGAATACACAAGTGAAGGAGGATAAGCATCATCAACAAAAGGAAAATATTTTTTATACAAGTCAATCAAGTACCTTGCAGCATAATCATTGATAGTGGGAGTTGCACCAATGTTATAAGTGCTAGTACAGTGGAAGAAATAGGCTTGGAAATAAAGAAGCATCCACAACCATACAAGTTGCAATGGCTACATGAAAGTGGGGAATTGAAGGTTAATAAACAAGTCATGATTGCATTTGATATGGGAAAATAAAAGGATGAGATCTTGTGCGATATTGTTCCCATGCAGGTAAGCCACCTACTTTTAGGGAGACCATGGCAGTATGATGGGGGAGTAGTGCATGAAATGAAGAAAAACACATATACAATGTATAAAGAGGAAAAGAAATTCATTCTTCTACCTATGTCTCCAAGTGAAGTGAGTAGAGATCCAAAAATCATGAGAGAAAAGGAGAAGAAAAAGATTGTTCAAGAAAATAAGAAAAAAATCAAGAGTGAGAACACTGAGAAAGAAAAAAAGGAAAAGAGAGCCGGAAAACAAGAGAGAAGAGATAAGAAACGAGTAAATTTCTTTGCAAAAGAGAGAGAGATGGTAGAAGCTATTAAAGCTAAGGAACCAGTGTATCTCTTAATTTGTAAATGGATTTTTGTAACTACTGATGGTACTACTCTCTCTTTACATTTTGAAATTGTAGCTCTTGTTGAAGAATTTCAAGATGTTTTCCCAAAAGAAGTACCTGAAGGATTGCCACCCATTCGAGGAATAGAGCATTAGATTGATTTTATTCTAGGGGTTGTCATTCCAAACAGACAAGCCTATAGATGCAACCCTAAAGAAGCTAAGGAGCGGCAAAAGCAAGATGAGGAGTTGCTCAAGAAAGGCCATATTCAAGAGAGCTTGAGTCCAAATACGGTTCCAGTGTTGTTCGTGCCTAAGAAAGACGGATCATGGAAAATATGTGTTGACTGCAGGGACATTAACAACATAACGGTAAAATACCATTACCTTATACCTAGGCTTGATGATTTATTGGATGAATTAAATGAATCGTGTGTATTTTCAAAATTGATTTGAAATCCAAATATCATCAAATTAAGATTAGGGAAGGTGATGAACAAAAAACTGCATTTAAGACTAAATAGGGTTTATATGAGTGGCTTGTGATGCCATTCGGGTTATCAAATGCACCTAGTACTTTCATGACATTGATGCATTATGTGTTGTGAGAGTATATTGAAAATTTTGTTGTGGTGTATTTTGATGACATTTTAATTTATAGCAAAACTTATGAAGATTATTTGCATCATCTTAAATATGTGCTTTTTACCCTTAGAAGAGAAAGGTTATATGCAAACTTTGAAAAATGTTTATCTTGTTTGGAAAAGGTAACTTTTCTTGGTTATGTTATAAGTTTGAAGGGCATTGAAGTTGATGAAGACAATGTCAAGGAAATAGAGGATTAGCTAACACCTATATTTGTGACTAAGGTAAGAAGTTTTATAGGTTAGCTAGTTTTTACTGGCGATTCATTAGAAACTTCAGCACAATAGCTGCCCCATTTACTGAAGTTCTAAAAAAGAATATAGGGTTTAGGTGGAGGGAAGAACAAGAAAAGGTTTTCATTACTTTGAAATCAAAATTAAGTGAAACCCCATTTGAGAAGGCTTTTGAAGTGGAATATGATGCTAGTGGAATAGAAATAGGTACTGTGTTGACTCAGGATAAAAAACCTATTGCATTTTTAGCGAGAAGTTATCGGGAGCACCATTGAATTATTCCACTTATGATAAGGAATTATATGCATTAGTGAGGACATTGCACCATTGGCAATATCATTTGTTATCTAGGGAATTTATCATCCATACTGACCGTGAAATGTTAAAGCACCTTAAAGGGCAACAAAAGTTGAACAAAAGGCATGCCAATTCGATAGAGTTCATTGGTACATTTCCATATGTGATTAAATACAAGAAAGGCAAGGATAATGTAGTAACTGATGCATTATCTTACAAGTATGGGCTTTTAAATTCCTTAGATGCAAAATTACTTAGTTTTGAGCTTATTAAAGACTTATATGTACAGGATGATGATTTTGGAGAGATTTATCATGCTTGTGAAAAATGTACCTTCCAAAACTTTTATAGGCATGATGGGTTTTTGTTCAAAAAGGATAGACTTTGCATACTAAAGGGATCATTGAGAGAATTGTTAGTGAGAGAAGCTCATGGAGGAGGATTAATGGGACATTTTGGGATTTCAAAAGCATTAGGCATTTTGCAAGAGAATTTTTATTGGCAAAACATAAGGGGAGATGTAGAGAGGCATTGTAATTCATGCATTACATGTAGAAGGGCCAAGTCTAAAACACTACCCCAAGGTTTATATACTCCTTAACCCGTCCCTAATGCACCTTGGTTAGATATTTCAATGGATTTCACATAAGGATTGCCATGGACCAAGGGGGGAGGGATTCCATCTTTGAAACTGTTGATCGATTTTCTAAGATGGCTCATTTTATTCCTTCTGCAAAAACTAATGATGCTACTCACATTGCAGGTTTATTCTTCAAGGAAGTAGAATGATTGCACGGGTTACCATGGAGCATAATATCAGATAGGGATTCCAAATTTTTAAGTCATTTTTCGAGAATATTGTGGGCAAAATATAGAACTAATTTATTATTTTCTATAGCTTGTCACCCACAAATGGATGAACAAACGGAGATTGTCAATCGGACCCTCACGCAACTACTACGGGCAATCATCAAGAGGAACCTAAAAACTTGGGAAGAATGTCATCCACATATAGAGTTTGCCTATAATAGAACTATCCATTCTACTACTTTATATTCTCCATTTTAAGTTTTTTATGGGTCTAATCCATTGGCCCCCTTAGATATATCTCATTTGCCTATAGATGAACAATTGAGTCTTGATGCCAAAAAGAAGGCCGAAATGGTTAGTCCATGCACGAGAAGGTTAAATCTTTAATCGAAAAATGCAATGAGGCCATTGCATGCAAACACAACCAAGGAAGAAAGTAGGTGATATTCGTGCCAGGAGACTGGGTTTGGGTGCATTTTCGCAAAGAGAGATTTCCCACCTAACATAAATCAAAGCTTGAACTATGAGGAGATGGCCCATTTCATGTTCTTGAGTGATATGGAGATAACGCGTACAAGATTGATCTACCAGGTAAGTGTAATGTAAGTGCTACTTTTAATGTAGTTGATATTTTTCTCCTTATGATGTAGGTTATCATTCGAGGACGAATCCATTCCAAAAAGAGGGAAGTGATAGAAATCAACCCGGCCATGGGGATCGAGCTCAAGAAGGGGGAGAGGACGAGCCCAAATCAAAACCAAGCTTGCTCAGTCTGTTGATGAGAGCATGTGCCAAACAATTCCAACAAAACCTTCAAGCATATTTACAAGCACATTTCAAGTGGGTATGGGGAATGTTGGAAGAGAAATAAGAACATACCATGCCACTGGTATACGAAGAACGTCTACCGGAAGCTATTCGCGCAGAAAAAACGATGACCACCAGAGTGGAACCGGCGTTAGCCCGAGGAGCCCGAACTGGTGCTGGATGGGGACTAGTGAAAGACCTGTTTTTTATTACATGAGCACTGTACCACTAGAGTGGAACCGACACTAGCTCGAGGAGCCCTAACTGGCATCGGCTCGTGCTCCGAAAACCCGAATCTTAACGGGTTTCAGCTATTTTGGGGTCATTTTGTAATATTTAAGAGTTGTTTAGTTCTGGGACAGAACACCCTTATATATTGCTTTTGTATTGTAAGGAAAAAACAACATATATCACATTGTTAACAAGAATGAAGAACTCATGTTGTGGGCTTGAAGCTTGGAAAAGATTCCTTGTTCAACTTCAATCCAAGACCAACCTAAGGGCTCAGTCCACCCTTGAGTAAGTGTCTATAAACTCTAAGGATAATTCAACTAGAAATTAACAAGGGTTCTTCTTGTATATCATCTTAGGTTCTTGTTGTTTCTTTTTTGAATGCCCACAATTCCCTATCCTTTTAGTTCTTGATTTCTTGCTAAGTTAAGGGTTCCAAGGTGTTATTATGGTAGACTTTTATCTACTAAATTTGGGGTTCTAAAAGCTAGTTCTTTTAGGGTTCTTTATTTGTAGAAAAAGGTATTTTTCTTGTTAACTTTCTTGTTCTCTTTTTGTCCTTTCTTATTTGTTTGAAGTCCTTGAACTTTGCTAAAGTTAAACAAAAGCCACTTTAAGATCTTGTATTACTTTTTCTCTCAAGCTCATATTATTATAGGAGTAGAAGGGCTTGTCTATTAGTTTCTATCCATTTCCTTTACTTTCTTTTATTGAACGATGACTGAGATTATTGTTTTAATTGTATTTGGATGATATTTTAAAGTTATAATTTTGTGTTAAGTTGGTTATTTGATCAAGTTAATTGTTATTTTCTTGTATTTTATTACTTTGCTTTTATTTAGTAAATTAATAGGATTTTTTTTGTTCTAATTAACTTGAGAAAAGGTTAGGAGTGGTTTCAATTTAATTAATTTTATATTTGTTATTTCTTAATTAACTCAAGAGAGAGGATAAGAGTCAAGAATTTAGTAATCAAAGATTAATTAATTTCGCCTAGAGATGGGGAAGTTGATTGGTTTCATGTTTTAATATCGCCTAGAGATATGGGTATTTACCAAGGATTTGATCTTAATGCATCTTTTGGTTGTTTTGGTGAGGTAGAGATATCCACTAATTTAGCTAAAAGATAATGAATACATAACTCAAGAGAGGGTGGAATCTACTTGATAATTCCTTCTTGATGCTAGAATGGAAGTTAACTATGATTATTTCTAACTTGATCATTGTTATATCTTTAAGAGATTTCATCTAATTACATGTGTTTTACTCCTTGTTATTGTTGTTATTATAAGTAGTGTAATTAGTTAACGTAGCTTTATTTTATCATCTTAGTTTGGTAGGTTAAACAAATGATGAAAAATAACTAATGATAGTTGTTCTTTGAGGATTGATACTCGTTAATTCCCTATAATATGCATTGCAATGAGTGCACTTACTCTATATGTGTGATTTAGGATTAATGTTTTAATTAAAACTTGATTGGGAATGCACTTAAAAGTGAATAAATTTTTTGTTGGAAAGTATGCCCCCAAAGACTATGTATTCTATGCAAATACATTGCAATAAAATATTTATTCATTCAATTTAGTTTGTTTCTTATATTATTGCACATTTAAAGGTCCAAGTATGACAAAGTAATAGTCTATATGTTGGCTCATTCTTCACGGTAAGTATAGACCATGGATACTTGCCATATAAGTAAAATTGAGTTCTTAGTCATTTGATGGAACTGAGCATTTCATCAAGGTAAAACTATTATGGCATGATTTCAATAAGGAATGGTTTACCTTGAATAAGTGAGTAGTTCACTCATATCATTGTCATAGGTGTATTTTGAATACATAGAAATGGACCTGTAGTAGTGGTCTCTCTTAAAGAACTATAATTAAAGAAACCAGACTATTACTGCTACAACGTGAATAGATTCATACTTGAGTGTGAGTTGGTGGTCTGGCAAAGCTTGGGTTTATACTTTGATGTATGTTCGGTGAGATTTCTTTTGTGAGATCAATATCCTGGTATGTTGGGTGTATTATACTAGTTAGTTAAGACGGACTCATGTAACAGAGTTTCTATGCTTCACTTAGTGAAGTTAAATCACCCTTTTGTGATTATCCAGGATAATCTCTGATTTAAGGCCCTGGGAACATGACTCTAGAATGTGTGCTTTTGGGTAGCTTCCAATGATAAGTGAGTACATTCGAGTGAGTTATTTATTATTTGACTAAAAATCTAAGGATGGTAGATGTCTTTGAGATGGGTGTTAGTATATTTATTATGTCTCATTGATGGGTGTTACATAGAAGGGTATTTTCATCATTTCACCTGTAGGTCAGAGACATTACTTTAATAATATTATTCTTGGAATCAATATTTCCATATGGTGGTAAATGAAAATATTTAAAATGATAAAATAAAACTATTTAATAGTAAGGACATTTTGGTCATTTTATTAGTCATAAATAATATGTCTCTTGGTCCCCGGAGTAGCTAAAGTTACCTTGGTGTTGTTAACACACAATCTGGGCTTGATGGATAATTATTTGGAAGAGAAATAAAATTTATTCTAAGAGTCCAATTAGAATTAATTAATTGGTCTTGGGTTTTAATAAGGCCCAGAAAAGATAATTAATTAATTAAGATAATTTGACTGGAATAAATTAATTAATTAGGCTTAAATATGTTAACATATATTAAGAGTCCAGTTAGAATTAATTAATTAGTCTTGGGTATTTAATAAAGCTCAGAAAAGATAATTAATTAATTAATTAAGTGGATTGGGCCAATCTTGCACTATATTTTTAGCACAACACCTAGCCCAATTAGGCTTGGTGATTTTGGCCATTAAGACTTTGGAAGCCCTAAGGCTGGCCAAAATATGTAGGGAAAAAACAAGCATTGTGTAAGCAATTTTTTAGAGTGTGTCGCCTCCTTTTGTTTTATCTTTCACATTCTTTCTCTTCCTTCTTTCTAGTAGAATAATTTTATCCAAGAAAGGAGCTCTCACCATGCTAACGCCTAGAGCAAGGTAGAATCATACTCTGAAAGACAAAGGGAAGAAGCTTGGAGACGCTTAATACGTAGGAGTAGAAGATTGGTGGGAGTTCCAGTTGAACAACAGATGCCTCCTTCTCCCCTTCCAACGCAAGAGGTTCCAGTGCAACTCGGCCCCTTGTTGGTTAATCCACAACCAATAAGAAATGTAAGTACTCTCTCTTAGATATGGCTCAGAAAACTTAAAATTTTTCGCTACATTTTTCCTTTGTTAGTTTTCTGCGATTCCTTCATTTTTTGTATGCCTAAATCCAAGACATCAAGATAAAGAAAATAAAACCACTACAATAAACTAATAAATACAATAGAGAATGCATCAAATCCACATAAGATAAGTCACAAGCATTATCAAGGAATAACTAAAAGAGTAAAAACCATGTAAAAGAAGATTTCCCCTAAAATAATGGGTCAAGTAATGAGTACCGTTAAGTTTAATTGATTCCCAAAACAAGCACGGGGGTTTGAGTTCCCAATTGTGAATTTCAATCTTTCTTAAGTTATAAATTTTCCTATTTTTAAGCCTAATTAATGTGTATCTCTGCCTTACCAATTCAACCAAAGAATGCATTAAATCTAATGTAATTATTAAAGATATTTGAAAGCAATAGAATCTCTATCTCTAACCAATTTTATCAACTTTTTTATTACAAAGTTCTAATCACCAATCACTACTAGAAAAAAGGCTTATTACCAACAGGCCATTCCCAACAAACCAAGTTCGGTTGGTAATTACCAACAAATTACCAACAGATTCCCAATAAATGTGGAATGTGTTGAAATTAGTTACTTACCAACAAATTTTCAATTGTGTGTATTATGTTGGTGATTTTTCTATTGGTAATCGGTTGGTAATGTGTTGGTAAACAGGTGGGAAAATATTTACAAACCGATTACCAACACATTACCAACCGATTACCAACAAAATATAAGTGGTTGGTAACTGTGTCTGATGATAATCTGTTGGTAATAAGGAGGGAATGTTGTTCCTGCCAATTTACCAACAGAAGTGGATAGTTGGTAGCTATTTTAGTTGGTAATATAGTTAGTAATATGATGGTTTATTTTTTACCAACAGCATTACTAACCGACATATCATTTGGAAATATAGTAAATCAATCACCAATAAACTACAAATAGAATTACCAACTGTGATATTTAGTTGTTAATAATTGTGTTGGTAATTTGTTGGTAATATGTTGGTAAACGTATAGGAAAATATTTACCAACCGATTACCAATTAAATATGCGTAGTTGGTAACTATGTCGGATAGGAATCTGCTAGTAAAAGGAAGAGGAATGGTTTTTCCCTATCGATGTTCGAACAAAATACCAGCTGAAGTGGGTAGTTGGTAGAAGTTTAAGTAGAAGAAAATTAGATTTGTTGAAGATAAGCACGTTAAATTAATGATCCAACCATTAGAGTTGTTAAAATTATTAACAAAAGTATTGTGACTAAATTTGAAGGTAATCGGATATATTTAGCTACACAATCTAGCATAATCTCTATACAATAGCCTAAAACCTAACTCGTTTATAAAGATAAGCACATCAAATTGATGATCCAACCATTAGATTTGTTAAAATTACTTAAAAAAGTATTGTGACCAAATTAGAAGGTAGTCAGATATATTTAGCTACACAATCTAGCATAATCTGTATATAACGGCCTAAAACCTAACTCGTTTATAAATATAAGCATGTCAAATTGACGTCCAACCTTTAGATTTGTTAAAATTGCTAAAAAAGGTATTGTGACCAAATTTGAAGGTATTCGGATATATTTTGGTACATAATCTTGTATAATCTCTATATAACAGCCTAAACCTAAATGCATTTATGAAGATAAGTATGTCAAATTAATGATCCAACCATTAGATTTGTTAAAATTGTTAAAAAAAGTATTGTGACTAAATTTGAAGGTCATCGGATATATTTTACTACATAATATAGTATAATCTCTATACAACAACCAAAAAACCTAAAGCATTTTATGAAGATAAGCATGTCAAATTAATGATCCAACTGTTAGTTTCATTAAAATTGCTAAAAATAGTATTGTGACCATATTTGAAGGTAATCAGATACATTTTGCTACATAATCTAGTATAATCTCTATATAATGCATCAAAACCTAACACATTTATAAGATTAGTATAATCTCTATATTTTGCTAAATTGTTTTTAAGACTATTTTATAAATTCAATTGAAACCAATCCTTGTTCCTCCTCTCTCATCTCATACATAAAAAAATATATACATATATAGATACCAAGTTCAAGATTTAAACTTTGAATAGTCGATTAATTTTTAACTATTTTTTTTCATCTTAGAAACCTTTTAATTTCCTAAGTTTTGTCATTTGATGAGAAAAAGAAATTTGGTGACCAATTAATAATTCAACTGATTAAAATGCCTTGGGATCCTAAACTCTACATTGGGGCTTTTGCTTTTTTTTTTTTTTAAACCTTTTTTACATTCTCTCAGTTGATTTTTTTTTTTTTTTAAATGAGTCAATTTGTTTGCTTTCTATTTTGATAATGCATGCACTCCTTCTAAAATGGACCTTTCGTTTTTACACTCTCTTTTCAATATCTTTATAGCCTAAATTTTTTTTCTTTCTATTTTGATAATGGATAAATAGTAGCAAATATCTAAATAATGAAAAAATATAAAAAGAATAAACACATACTCTATTTATATTTTGATAATGGATAATGAGTAACAAAGTGCACATCTAATTTCATTGTATGAAGAAAAAATTTGTGTTACACTTGTGACTAATTTGCTTTACCTAATTTATTATGGATAAACTTGTATTTTGTATCAAAGAACAATCATATAATGTAAATGTACTATACAATAATTTTTTAATTATTTTATATAAATGTACTATACAGTGACAAAGAAACTTTTACAGTTCTCAATGTTTTACAAATTATAGTTTAGAAACTTTTTTTTTTTTTACAGAAATGTACTATACAATATTTTATAATGTGCACTTTCATTTTTGTACATTTTAAAACAAAAAAAATTATTTATTATAACTTAGAAATATTATTAAATAAACAATATTATTAGATAATTTTTTGTTTTAAAATATTTATATCATTTAAAAAAGATGATATTTTTTTTTTCTCTTTTTCCTTTTGTTTCTTATTTTGAGTTTCAAAACCCGCCCGCCCTTCCTTTTTCAGCTTTCCCTTCTCCGCTAAACACCAATTGAGCCTCAGAGCACTATTAGTCATCCTTCTGATGCAAAAGCTTGGAAGGTTTTCAATAGCACACACCCAACATTTTCTTCTGAGGCTCAAAATGTAAGACTTGGACTTTCCACTGATGGTTTTGCTCCATTTTAGATATCTGGTAAGTAGTATTCATGTTGTCCTATAATGGTAGCACCATATAATTTACCACATGGTATGTGTATGAAAACGCCATACATTTTTCTTAGTACAATAATACCTGGTCCTAAGAACCCCAAGAAGAAGCTCAATATCTATTTGCAGCTTTTAGTTGATGAATTGCTACATCTATGGGAAGTCGGAGTTCCTACATATGACATTTCAAAGAAGAAAAATTATCATATGAAAGCTGCTCTGATGTGGACAATTACTGATTTCCCAGCATATGGCATGTTGTCTGAATGGAGTACAGTTGGTAGATTATCTTGTCCATATTGTATGGAAAAATTGAAGGCATTTAGGCTTCAAAACACTAAAAAGCAATGCTTCTTTAATTGCCATTGACAGTTTTTACTATTAGACCACCTTTTTCAAAAAAAATAAGAGCTCATTTAGAAAGAATCAAATTGAGGATTCAGTACCCCTATGTAGAGTAAATAGGGATGAAATATGGGCACAGGTGAAGGATATGCTAAGTGTCATTGAAAATGGCGGGAATGACGTACCTGAAGGATACGGGAAATCCCACAACTGGAGTAAGCAAAGTATATTTATTTTGGAGCATACCATATTGGAGGACAAATGTCATTAGGCATAATCTTGTTGTAATGCATATTATTAAGATTTTTTTTGTTAATATCTTCAATACAGTCTTTGATGTGAAGGGGAAGACAAAAGACCATGAGAATGCAATGAGAGATTTACATGAGATTTGTTGATGAAAGGATTTAGAGTTAGTAAAAAAAGGAACCAAGAAACCAAATGCATGCTATTGTATGGAAAAAAAATGCTCGAAAAATTTTGTGTGAGTGAATTAAATCTTTGAAATTCCCAAATGGTTCTATTTCCAATTTGTCAAGATGTGTGGATGGGAAACAATGCAAATTGTTTGGCCTTAAGAGCCATGATTGTCATGTATTCATGCTTCGATTGATACCAATAGCATTTCGCTATTTACTTCCAGATGTTATCAGCAATGCTCTAACAGAATTGAGCTTGTTCTTCAAGGACTTGACTTCTAGAATGTTACGTGATGAACAAATTTTGAAACTAGAAGAGAATATTGCTATGATCATATACAAATTGGAGAAAATTTTTCACCAAGCTTTTTTTCTTCAATGGAACATTTTCCAATCCACTTAACGTATGAAGCTTTAGGTGGAGGTCTGTGCAATACAGGTGGATGTATCTTTTTGAGAGGTTAGTTAAATATATAATTTATTATCTATATTGATAAATCTCCAACCATAGGTTCTTGTACAATTTAAAGAAGAAGGTGAAAAATAAAGTAAGAGTTGAAGCTTCAATTTGCACTGCATACCTAGTTGAAGAAGTTTTGACGTTTTGTACTTTTTACTTTGATCGTAATGTCAAAACAAAAAGTAGAAGGGTTGAACGAAATGATGAATATGGTGGTTTTGATGAGTTAACGAGGTCAAGTATTTCGACATTTAGCTATCCTAGGCAGCCAACAGGTGCTACAAAGACAAGGTTCCTGTCAGATAAAGAGTATGATGCAGCTGCATTGTATGTGTTGCTAAATACCAAAGAGGTCCAATCATATGTGGAGTGAATATGAATTTTTCACATATTGTTTTAGAATGAGATAAATTTTAACATCTCACCATTTTTTTTTATTTTAATAAAATTCAGGTTGTTGAAGATTGAGAAGTGCTCCAATATAGCCAACATTTCTGATTCTGATTTAGAATTAGCATTGGTAAGAGAGTTTGTTCATTGGGTGAAGGAATATGTAAGCATATATCTAATGTCGTGTCATCCCAAATTTCCATTCTAATTAACTTCATCTTTTTTAGTTATAATATTTTTGTGTCAAATAGGTGCACGATCCAACTAACAATGTTTCAAATGATGAAATAGAACTTCTGAGTTGGGGGCCAAAGAGATTTGTGCACATGTACACACAATTTTTTGTGAATGGCTACAACTTTCACACGGTTGCTCATAGCAAAGAAAAAGCCAATACAAATAGTGATGTATGCATAAAAGGTTCTAATAATGATGATGGAGGCACAATGGATTACTATGGTGCTTTGAAGGAAGTCGTGGAACTAGAGTATCATGGTTTGCCTGTCAAACATGCCTATTTATTTCATTGTGATTGGTATGATCCAAGACATAATATAGGAGTAAGAATTCATCCTAAGTACAAACTGCTTGATATTAATCCTAAAATATTATGGAGCAAATTTGAGCCATTTGCACTTGTATTTCAAGTAACCTAAGTGTATTTCGTACCATATCTAAGTCCCAGAAAGGATATTGCAGATTGGTTGCATGTTTATCATGTCACTGCAAGACGAACATTAGAGATGGCTACAATTGATAGTGCATTGCAAGAAAACGAAGTTCAGAATCCAAGTATTGATATTATGGATGATCCATTAGAAAATCTAAGGGACCCAAACAATATTTATGAAGATGTGGATCCCTCTATTAATGTTAGTTTGCAAGAGAATGACCAAGGGTTGAAAAGTAGTTCCAATGAATCTGATAGCGAATTCTATAGTGAAAGTGAATAGTTACAATATGTTTGAATTTTGAGATATATTTATATTTTGTAGTCATTTCTTATAGATGTATTCAATTGAACATATTGATTTTATTTTATTTATCTAAAAAAATCGTGACCATTAGTTGATTATTTAGTAGATTTTTATTCAAAGTTTTGCCCTTTTTTTTTTTTTTTGGATTGTTCAAACGTCCAAAACCAGTGACCTTATTGATTTATGTATTTTCTTGGATTGGCAGTGTTGTGGGAATTTGTAGGGTTTTCAGTCGAACAAGGTTGAAGATGTCCCAAACTAGCATTAGTATGGTTCGTCTTTAATGCATATAGGTGCCTTGTTGTTACTTTAGTTTCTTTTCAAACAAAATTAAATCTTCATAAATCTATCACAAGAGTGGAAAATTCATTTGACCTTTTCTTTTAAACTTCTTTGGAAACAAAATCGATGTTAAAGGCAGAATAGAAATATAAAAGAGTTGTTTATAAATATCTCCTAAACTTGAGAAAGAACACTTGGCACGTAGTTAAAAGGAAAATAACAACATATAACTATTGAAAGGAGCTATATAAGAGACAACCATCCTTAAGCTTGACATTTCTTAAACCTGATTTAGAAATGAGGGGATTATTGGGGAAGCTAGCCCATTTCTTAAATCATGATTTTGTAACATGGACATGGAATTTTATTAAGGACATTTTCAGTGCACAAGCCTAAAACAGCAGCTACAAATGCCATACTGTAGAAATTACACAGTAATCTCTACGATTTTAAGCACTGAAGCCATTCACACTGTTGTGGATATAATCTCTATTAGCAGTCGACATATTTCGGCTCACACTGTCTTATTATGGGAATGTTTAATTTCTATTTTGCATCTCTTAATATAATCTACTCATTATTTAGTGTTTAATGCTGGTAGGACTAAATTTCTGATCACTTTTTTTCTTTCTTGTTTTGTTTCTTTTGCACAAGCTATTTCTAGTCTTAGTTACCATAAAATGCACTATCTTTCTTGCATTGAAATGCATTTTATGCTCTATAAATCTTGAACTATTTTCTTGTTATTTTTTGTGATTTTGGAGCACATTTACATTGAAAATTATTAGGGTATTTGACTATTGAAGTGTAGGTGTTGTGCTTATATTTGTGTTGTGGTTTTGAGAAGTTGGTGTTGTGATTATGTTGTTATTCAGTAGCTGTGACTTGTGGAGGTTGAATCAATTTTGTTGAGAGAGTTGTTGTTAATTAAGTGAAGTGGCTGGAAAAAATGTGACTAAAGTGACTATAGTGAGGGGGATTCTTGTCCTCTTGTTTAGGGCTAGAAAAATGTGAGTGAAGTGGCTGGAAAAAATGTGAGTGAAGTGGCTACAATGAGAGGGATTCTTGTCCTCTTGCTAATGTGAGTGAAGGTACTACTGGAATCTCTGAAACAACCCGTCCATCTTCTATTTTCTCTGTTTGCTTTTCTTCTATCTTTCAATGCCATTCTTTCACAGGTGGCCAGCAACATCAAACCTAGGATAGGAATACTTTCTTTACCTTCTTCCTCTCACCATAATCCCAATGGTATTAAAGGAAACAATACCATACTATGTTAATTGTTTAACTAAAGTCCTTTCCATCTACAACTTATATCACTTCCAAAAATCCACAACCCAGCCCCAAAACCACAGGCCCCACAGGCTTGGGTAAATTTGATATTACTACAGTTACTACAAATGCTTACTCAAACCCAAGAGACTCTTTAGTAAAGACCCCTCAATCTTCTAAAGTGTGCTAGATAGGAAAGCAAATGGTAGAATGTTTATAACTTCCAGTGGCAAGATAATTAACTAAAAATTATTGGACAAAAACTCAATTTCATTGAATGCCCCATACCACTAATGCCATATGCAAGATAAAGCTATGAATCTCAACACAAGAACCACCTAAAGGGGCATTGCCTCAAGGAATAATCTATGTATAATTTGCCTTAACCTCCTAAACCTATCAGACTCCCACCTTCAAAATTGAAGAAATCATAAATATAGCAGGAAAGCTTGTCACCAGTGACTCAAAAAAAATTTTACTTCCCAAGTTCAATTCACATGCCTAATTTTTTCCATTTTATTTTATTTTCATATTAGTTTAATGAAGGGCCAAAAGCCTCAAGATGTAGTTTGAGACTAACTAGCCATGACATTTTCGGTTCATTAAATGGATAAGATCAATAGGTGATTATGCTAGTAGGCATAAACCCTTCTAGATAGGTTAGTAACTGGTAAGATGATTGATTCTTAAGGAGATTCTCTTATGTTTTATTCTCTAGACTTAGAATGCTGTCTCAAAATCCCATGTGTCCAGATACTTCCCACTAATACCATCAAGCATCACTAGTATATTCTAACTACTTTACAGTGAAAGACCAAATAAAGTACTTAGTAAATTTCAAATAGAAATAACCAAAATAAATAAATAAATAAATTCATTAAATATTTCATAACATTTTCCCTTCTCCTAAAGTTCTTTGTCTGCAAAGATTGCTCTGGATGGTTAATGCCTTAAAAATCTAGTATTAATGACCTGAAACTTCATTTATTCTGACTAATTAAACTAGCAAATGAAGTTCTCAAACAGTCAAATTGATAGATGATGACAAAACGATCCACTTTAATAGTTTTACAACATTTCTATATGACCATCTGAGGACAATACTAAGAAAAATAGGGACTAATTAAAAAAAATAAAAGATTCTTCTTATTCCATAACAAACTCTCAGTAATCGACTATCTAATTTTGAGATTTTTAGTATCTTTCTTTAAATATAATTTCTTGATAGTATAAATACAAGAATCCATATCTTAGAAACACATAAATAATTATTCCTACCAAATGAAAATTTTGACTGTTGCTACTACTTAAAAGCATAAGAGTGTTTTCTATTCTGTTAATGCAAGCAAGATAATACTTTTGCTCAACTAAATTTCCGCTAGCAAATTGAAGCATTAAAAAAATTGCTTATTTGCATTCTAAAGGACACAAGTTCTATTTTTATTATTACCAATGCCAAATAGATGAATAATGAGAATAGCACCTCTCAAATACCCAACCTCTTTACCGGATCAATCTGAACCGTACCATCCAAATTAAAAGGACAAAATTCCTAGTTGATACTCAATCAACTATATTTATGAAACTATATCCTGTGCTACAAAATATTAAATTTCTTGCTATAGTGAGGGGGATTCTTGTCCTTTTGTTTACGGTTGGAAAAATGTGAGTGAAGTGGCTAGAAAAAATGTGAGTGAAGTGGTTACAGTGAGGGGGATTGTTGTCCTCTTGTTTAGGCTAGAAAAATATGAGTGAAGTGGCTACAGTGAGGGGGATTCTTGTCCTGTTGTTAATGTGAGTGAAGTTGCTGCTTCAGCAAGCTCTGAAACAACCCCTCTATCTTCTCTTTTCTCTGTTTGCTTTTCTCCTCTTTTTCAATGCCATATCACTCTTTTTGAAATGACTTATTTTTTGATAAAATGTACATAGTCACTTCTCCTATTGATACACAGTCACTTGCTTTCTATGCATTATTTTCAAATGGCACTTGGTAGGAAAGGAATGCAAAAAAAGGGTGAAAGGTAGGGTGATGTGTTGGCTAATCAAATAACAACTCCAAGGGTCAACCATTGAATTCACCCCTAACAGAAAATTAGAATTCTCCAAATACTAGCCACAGAGCAGCAAATGATTTTCGTACTTCACCACCTACGTTACCTTCTCCTACTGATGGCCACAATGGTAGCAATTCTAGAGAAAGCATTCAGCTAGAGATTCGTTCTGAGCAAGCTAAGTCAATCACTCACAATGAGTGAGTTGTGCCTATCACTCCTAATGACCAAGCTAAGTCTACTCCAACTCAAGAGAATGTGCAAACATCTAACTTATCTACAACTATTAATATGCGAACACAGGGCAAGATTGAATATTGGATTGAATGGGATGAGTAGGTGATTTGAAAATTTTTTATTTTCTAAAATTCAGTATTTGTTCTAAATGTATCCAGAAAAATCCTTAAATATTTATTTTTCTATTGTAGGATTCTTTGCAATGCCAAGTCGCTCAATAAACCAGTGCGATTTGTTCATCCAACCATAGAATCTATGTTTTCGAGAACATATCCTACTTGGAAAAAGGTCCCACCTACCACAAGGGATGTATGGTACACTGAGTGGGCAGTAAATATTAAATTTCCTTTGTCCAATTATAGCTATAGGTTGTATTTTATGCTTATATTTGGTAATTTTGTATGAGAAAACTATAGAAAGAATACAAATGGGACCACAAATATGATTCGATCATAAGAGCAAAATGGGGGAGGGGGGGAGCCAATAACATTTATAGGTACTTAATGGAAGAAGTACGAAATGGACATATCTTTCATGATTTCATAAAAAATGAGCATTACAATAAGCTCCGAGCATATTGGGATTGTGATTCATTCAAGAAAATGTTAAGGACTATGTCAACAAACAAGAAAAGTGTTTTAGGAGCCTTAAAATATTTAGGAGGATCTATCCCATTGACTATATACAAGAGAAAGCTTACATAATACATAGAATTTTCTTTTAATTCATCATTTGAAATATATTTGTAATTATTGTTCTTATATATAATACGTTACAACTTCCATTTTATGATGATTTTGTAGGAGGAGAAATACCATAGAGAATATTCACAGATGGACATCTATGTCTTCACTCACACAACAAACACTGAAGATGAGGTGGAGCAAATGCTAAAAAGAGAAAGGCTAATGTTAGAGCGGGAAGAGGAGCTGCCAAATGCGCAAAAACTTGTCTTTATTGACAAGCGATCTGAGGACATATACGTAAGTGTCATATCCACTGAAATACAAGATCAACATATTTATACATTTGGTTTTACGAGATCTAATCTGATTGCGGTGTTATTTTAATAGGGATCCAATGAAATTATTATTTCCACAATATTAACTAGTAATCTATGTTTTATTACTCAAAACATATAAATATTCAGTGATAATCCACAACTGTTTGAATTGCTTATTGTTAAGGATTGGTGTATAATTAGACAGAGAATTTAATTGGTATTGTGTGATTGGACTTAAACTATTAGGGACTAGATTGTGCAATTGGTATTGAGATTGGCTGCTAAAATTTGAAATGAATTGAGTTGACTGTGTTAAGCTGCATTCTGATTCTGCCTGTTGAGTTTAACCTGATATATGATTGAGCTATAGTTGACTGGATACTGGTTTTATATTATTAAACTTGAGAAGAAAAGTTAAGTTTCGTTGGTTGATTTGTGTTAGTTAATTATTTCATTTGTGTTGGTTGGCTAGTGATTTGAGCTTTGAAATGTGGATTGTTGAGTTTCTACTGTGGCAATTATGAGGAGAAGTATGTCAATTATTTGATTAAGTTGTGAAGTGTGGGCTGCAATAGTGTTGGGTATATTGAAACCTGCGTTGGAACAATTGGTTTGATTGTGGTAGAGTTGTAACTTGATTGTGGTTCATTGAGAGGAGATGATTTTTTATTGGTAAATTGAGTTGTAATATAGTACTACATGGAAAAATGTGAGTGAAGTGGCTACAGTGAGAGGGATTGTTGTCCTCTTGTATAGGCCTGGAAAAATATGAGTGAAGTGGCTACAGTGAAGGGGATTCTTGTCCTCTTGTTTAGGGCTAGAAAAATGTGAGTGAGTGGCTGGAAAAATATGAGTGAAGTTGCTGCTCCTGCAAGCTTTAAAACAACCCTTCTATCTTCTCTTTTCTCTATTTGCTTTTCTCTGGAAACTTGTTCTTAGTTTGGGCTATTTTTTAAGGAGGTCTGTTTTGTTGGGACTATTTTACTAGCATGTATAAATTTTGTTATTGGGTTATTATTTATGCTATACTATCTTCATTGTCATAGGCAAGGTACTAAGAGGAATTGCAAAAAGAGATGGAGCTAATAATAAATCAAACACCTAAAGGGGAGCAACCAAATCCAATTAACAAGGTTGATGTTTGGTTGCAAGTTGTAGGACCACCAAAAAAGGGTAATACAGTCTATGGCATAGGATCTCTCAGTTTGATCTGCCTAGAGAAGAAATCTACTGCATACAAGTCATCCTCTTCATCTTGTTCGTCAACACAGCCTACAGAATATGTCCAAATGTCAGAATTGCAAAATGTTAACGAATCATTATACAAGGCTATTCAAGAACTATGAGAAGCGAATGAACGCTTGCAATCCACAGTGAAATCCTTAACAATAGAAGTCAACGAACTCAAGGGAAAGGATGCTTCACAAGCTGGTTCTTTAACTTGTTTCATAATTTGGACTAAAGAAGAAAAATATTATTTTAAACTCATAACAAATTTACTTTATCTTTTTTTTGTTCCACATCAGAGTTTGATGTACTTTTGTTATAGATATTGATGTACTTTCCATATGGATGTATGACTTTTGGTATGAACGTACTTTTAATATTATGTAGAATTGCTTTATTAAATATGTATATGGATTATATAGTGATAATATAATTCTACTTACCAATGGAAAATCAATTGGTACTTACCAACAAATAATCTATTGGTACATATCAAACGAAATTTACAGGTGTTACCAACACACAATATATTTCTATTTACCACCATATATTTGCAGGTGCTTACCAACAGATTTACCTGTTGTTACATACCAACACAAATTTGCAGGTGCTTACCAACATATTTATCAGTTGATACATACCAATATAAATTTGTAAGTGCTTTCCAACAGATCATTGTTGGTAAGTAACAACAACAACTTGAGGCTACTTACCAACAGATTTATCTGTTGGTATATACCAACAGAGTATGTTTGCAATACCAACTAAATTGTAGTTGGTAAGCTATCAATATGCTTTTTTTTTTTTTTACATTTACCAACTAAATCATTAGTAATGAATAATAATTACCAACAACCTAAATATACCAACTAAGGAATTTGTTAGCAAATTACCAACATTCCCAACTAAACAATCAATTGGAAAAAATACCAACAAAATAAACAATTCAAAAATTTTTAACGACTTTATCAACTACATAGTTAGTTTGTTGGTAATGTAATAAAATTACCAACAGAAAATACTTAACCCCAAAAAAATCATTACCAACTGAAATATAATGTTACCAACAGTGAAATATGTTGGTAATTACCAACTAACTTAAAAATCTCTTGTTGGTAATACTTTCCAACAATCGTTTTACCCATGGGCTAAATTTTGTTGGTAATCTATCGATAAACTAGTATTACCAATAGAAATTGGACAACTACTAACAGAATTTGACAGTTGGTAATCAGCCTTTTTCTAGTAGTGAATCCCATCTCTCAAGTTAATTAACAATAACAAACATTGAATTAATTAAATTGATCTCTTAAACCCATATCTCAAAATCATTAGATGAGAACCAATTAACTGAAATAATCAATCCATCCCCAAAAACACATAAAAGCCCAAGTAATCAAATACTAAAAATTGGAATTCAATAGATCTAAATACCAATTCAATCCAAGAACAGAGAATTAGGGTTCATCCCTTAATCACAACTAAAAGCAAACTAAATCAACATTATCAATAAAGATAACAAAGAAAATAAAGAAAATTACATATAAACTAGTAAACTTTCTTCTTCTTCAATGAATCTCTTGGACAACCCCTTTTTTCTTCTCGAAGAATCACCTTAACTCTCCCTCTCTTGGTGTTTTCTTGTGTTCTACAAGGGTTCTCTAGGTTGTTGGCCTCCCAAAGACTTTCAAAAGCTCCTCTTTAGGGTTTAAGATTAGGCATATATAGTTTCCTATGGGCCAAGTCATCAAAGTATGCTAAACAAGGGTTTTTTACGATGTTGAGCAGCCTTGCTTATGTTTTTTAAGCGGCGTAGCCTCTTGCTATTTTTTTTTTCCTCACGATGCAGAAAGGCAGTGTCGTCTAGCTCACAATAAGAGGTTCCTAACTTCAAATTTCCAACTAGCTAAAATTTTCCAATTGAGCAGCATTGCCTACCTTAACTTCAGCTGCACCACTAAGTCTCAATAGTTTGTGTTTTGATTTTTGCACAACTTGAGTGGCACTGCCAAGGTCAACTTGAGTAGCACTGCTTACCTCTAGTTAGCTCCATTTTGCTCTCTTTTCACCTTATCTCTTTATCATGACTTCAATCAACAAACCTACATAAAATAAGATGAAAAAATAGGGATGGGTAGACATTTAATCAAGAATTTTTTTACAATTATAACATCAATGACACAGAAAACATATATATTTTATGCACTAACCATCTCCAAACTTTTTCTAAGACTTGAAATGGACCATATCCTCTTAGATCAATGATAAGTGCTAATCACGTATATATTTCTAGTGTTTTTGTGCTTTAATTGAGGCAAATTCTTACTCAAGTCACTACACACCATACCCTTTTCATCTTATTTTTGTTAGGAAATGGAAATTACCAAATGGAGAAGAATTAAAGATGAAGAGCAAGAAAAAGCGCAAAAATAGAAGCATTTACATAGAAAGCTGGTGGCCAACTTCCTTAGGCCACCTAGAAAACAAAAGGAGACACCCAAGCATAAAGAGTTGGCGGCCAAGAGAAGAGAAACTTCCTTAGGCTGCTTAGGATAAGCTCAGTGGAGCCAATGATTGAAAATGGAGGCCCAGAGAAGTGCTACTACCCTAGGTAGCCTAGGACGCACAAAATGGAGTGTTTTTACAGAGCCTTGGCGGCCTAAGGAATCCCTAAGCCACCAAGGATGGTGCCAAGATTCCACAACCTTAAACTTCCCTAGGCCACCTGTTTATCTTCTTAAAGGCTAAGTTTTACAAAACCTTGGCGGCCTTAGGGAAGCTTGTGTCAGGAAGACTTGGAGGCCCAAGGAGGTTAAACTTCCCTAGGCCACTCACGTGTTATTTTTGTTAAGATTCGTGGACTCCTAAACATGAAAAACACTCACAAATCCCTTCTGAAGATCCAAGCCAAATGATTTAGGTCGATTAAGAATTTACAAAATTACCTCTATATTGCCAGAAGCAAGACTTCTACCTTCAGGTTTCCAGGTGTATGTACACTTTGGACGATCACCAGACACTACAATGCACAAACATCTTCTATCAAATACACACGGCGAACTCAGTTCCTCACCTGAGAGTGCTAGCGCCTCAGGTTTTGAGAGGCTCAATTTCTGGTTATGGAGGCATGAAAATTTTATAAGAAGTCTTCCACAAGAAGACGGCTAGGATTTTCTTTTAAACCACACAAACTTCTTGGAGTCCAACTCTCGTAATATCTTATCATATCTTATTTTAAGTTCAAATTAAATTAAAAAGGATATGATAAGATTCTATCATTATTTCAGTAATTTAATTAATTAATTTATCGAATCAAATTCTGATAATCTGGACATTTTTTAGATAGATCGAATGTAGACATATTTCAAGATTCATTATATCTAGTTATTTTTCTAGGTTCAATGAACCTAGACATATTTCTAGATACAACAAACCTAGTCACCAGAAAAAAAAAAAAAAAAAAAAAAACCTAACGTGTTCACTTAATGTGTGACCCTGTAGGTTCATTTAACATTGGCAATGTGCCCAAATCATATTTAAATGGCCTACAAGTTATAAGAGGTTTCTAGAAAAATATTATAACTATCCCAATTAAATGAAGATCAGTGATCTCTTTCAACCAAACCATAACTTTATATTTAGTCCTTTTGTCATAGATATCCAGATTAAGCATAAGGCATGGAGCATGTTATCCTTATTAAGCTTAATTAACTATTTCTTGATCTCATAGTAGACTATTCAAACCAATAATATCAATATCTCAAATTGATATATTTGAGCATAGCCATACATTTTGACAGTCCAACTTATCAAGGAGCCCATGGACATCTCTCCCAAGGATAAGAGGGATAATTTCCTTCACTATTAACCATATTCTTCTTCCTGGTTTATTCTATATCTAACAGCAGTCTGATTTTGTTATCTGGTTAAAGACAACTTTAGACAACATCAAGATATAGAATTTATCAAGTAGGAAACTATGATAAATTCTGGTCGAAGGACTTCTAATATCATTATGGCTAGAAAGTACTTATGACATGTGCCATGAAGTACTCTCACAATGGGTCATATCCAATACAATATTCTCTAACATTTATTTATATTCTGACTTGATATCCCAATTATCTATGACTAGTAAAATATAGCCATCAAGTCATAAACATACTAATCTTAATTTATTACTGTTCAACTAATAATAATCGATTGGAGACAATTTAAGAATAGTCATTATATTTGTTATAGGGTTTTACTATCAAGTCATGTACTTAATGACTACAAAACTAAATGCACTGTTTATGCAAAGAAATGCCTCATATTATTACATAATGATAATAGTATAAGAACAAATTATTTTAGGGCATATCCCTAACAATTTTAGTGTACTGTTTAGTGAATTTCTGGAAGATCCACAGGTTTTAGCTACAAATACTCCTTCAAAGCTTCGAATTAAAGGGGAGAAGAGTTAGAAAAGGCTTGGAGTTTCTCTCAAGAACCCTAGGTTTGAGAGGTTGCACACAAAGGGGAGGAGGAATATCAAGGCTCTAAAGGAAAAAGAAGAGAGTTTTGCTTTCAGATCTCAAGAAGAGAAAGAAAATGGTTTATCAATGAGTTTTATTTTCTCCCTTTTTTTATAATCAAACCTTGCAATTTTTATTCTAATATTTGATTTTAATTGTAATGAAGGGTTTTACCCTAAATTTATACTTAAGAATGATGTATTTTCTTTGGATCTATACCTTTTACTCTATGCTACTTGGTTATTTGTGTTTATTGAGTTATCTTGGTTGAGTTGGATTTTAGTTTAGTTGCTTCAATTATTTGTTCTTTCTTAATGATTTTGAGGTATGGGGTTAAGGTTTGAACACCCATTTAGCTAATTTAATGTGTGCCATCTTTAATTAACCTAAGAGGAATGTTGGAGATTTGGGATAATAACCAAATAGTTTGTGAGATTGCATAGAGAAAGGGATTTTGTGGCTTCCAAATGATTTAGGATTGTGAGTAGTGATTAGTGCATCCTTGGGTTTGGTTGGTTAAGTAGAAATAATAATTAATCAAAATTAGGGGTAGAGATCCCATAACTCGAGAGAGAGTGAGATAGATTTTTTACTCACTCTGGTGTCTAGAGTTAGAATTTATGGATCCAAGGGGTACTTAACTTTTAAATGTTGAATGAGGGAATTTCTTTTGCTACATGGGTTTATCTCTTTCTAATTCCTTGATGAACTTGTGATTCCCTCTTTTGTAACAACTTGACTTTTCTCCTAGTGTAGTTAATCTGTTATACTTCACATTTTTATTTGGCTAAACAATGAGAAAATAAGAAGTAGAGATAATTACCACGTTCCCTAAGGTTCTTCAATACTTGCTAATGATACCTTTACTACATGATAGGTGCACTTGCCTATATGTGTCTATTGTATGATTTTATCCCTAAGGTTCTTCAATACTTGCTAATGATACCTTTACTACACGATAGGTGCACTTGCCTATATGTGTCTATTGTATGATTTTATTTGGCATTTTAATTTGTAAAACTTAGGTGTATGTAGGGCATTTTTATATGAATTTTCTTTGTGCATAAAACACACATCAGGTTTTTTGCACTATTGCTGGGGAACGATTATGGCAATATTTTAAAAAATCTAATTCTTATTGATTTAGACTTGCATTTATGTTTTTATTTGTATATAGCACTAACTTGTATGTGAATAATTGTTTGTATGTTTATTGTGAGTTTATTTTATTTTGGCCAAAATTGTATTTGAGAATTCTCTTATTATTTTTGTTGTTGTTGTAAAATTTATTCTTTTGGACTTTAGGTGACTTTATTGATATAGTTATTTAATTGCTTTATTCTTTGGATGAGTCTGAATGGTTGTGAAGAAATTGTTAGATTTTTTGCTTATATTTTATGGTGTTGCATTAGTTGTGTTGAACATGCAGATTGATTGGTGTTATAGAGATGATGTTTATTTAGCTTGAAATTGAGACTTTGAATGTTGATATTTGGATATGATATATGGTGTGTTTTTTATATATGGATTTTTTTTTTTTTTTGGGGAATTCTCTTGGGATTTATGCTTAAACTTTGATTCATTTTATGGATTTAGAGGTTTTTACTCTATTATTGACTATGAATATGGATTAAAGATTTGGACGTTATATTGGAAGTAATTGTGTTTGGGTTTTTTGCTTAATAGATAAATTAGTTTTTTGGACTTTTCTTAGAACTATGCTTGAATTTTTGTTTATCTTTTGTAGATTGAGGAATTATTGCTCTATTCATTGATTTTGGTTTTAAATTGCTCTTGCAAGATTGATTTGATATAGTGCTATAGATAATGATGAATGGGAAGGTATATGTAAATCCCCACCAAAACTAACCCTAGAGTCAGAGAGATGGGATGCATATCATGTCATCATGTATAAGTATATCTCTTAAATGATTTTGTGTGCCTTAGAACTATGGTTTATAGGTTATATGATTTATTTGTGCTTTTTGAGTAGAAAGGGTAAAAAGGTAATTTTTCTTGAGGTCGAAATAGGAAGATGGCTAGAGGCTTAGATAAGAAGAATATTTAGTTGAGAAAATAAGAACAAGAGTTAATGTGGTTAAGTGGTTAGAGCTTTGTGATTTAATCTCTAAGCTCTTGAGTTCAAATCCCATCACTTAAGTTATATTCATATTTATTTTAACCCATGTTCGAATTTTCTTCTTTCTTACATTCCGTTAAGAATTCTTGTCTCCATTATTCTTGCAAGTCTTATCCTAACCTCTTTGAATTTAAACTTCTCCTAAATGTTTAATCATTTTTATATCCATAAAATTCTTGAATAATTCCTTGCTAGGAATTTCAAAAATCCCAACTCTTGTGGGATAGGGGTTGGCCGAAAATGAGGACAAAGAATAGGTGGAGGTTTCAATTAAAACACCATAACTATTTCTTCAAGAACATCTTCTTCTTCTTGTTCTTGTTTTGGTTAAAAATCTGAAAAATTTTCCAAATTTCCTTCAAAGTTGTTCTCAAAAAATTGCAACAAGCTTCCCTACCCAATTCTTGCAAGGAACCAAGCACCTTATATGAGGATGAAGACTAAAATCCCATGAAATTTCACAGCTTCACAAATAAGGCTAAACCAGAAATTTTTTCCGGCAGTCTAACAACCTTCGAACATGAACTTGAAGCCATCCATTAGAGCACATGAACAGCTGGAACTTTTTCCTTTCTTCTTCAATATGATGGCAGGAAAACCAACATTAATGGACCTTCAAACACCCTCAAATTCCAGCTGCAAAATCATTCCAAAGTAGACCAAAAATTCTGCAGCAAAACCATTTCAATTCCAAGTGTTCTTAAGATTCAATTCTAGATTTTTTTTTTTTTTCCAGCATTGCCTCTTCCTGCTAAGGCCAAAATTCTTCAGCAAACTTCACCAAATTTCGGCCCCCTTACAGCCATAGACAAATCCTCTTGGCTTCTCCACCTACCTTGAATAATAGGACTCCATTAACATACCTTAAAACACTCCTATCTTCACTTTATCCAAACTTAATCAAACTTCAAATTAAAATTCCAGATTTTGTTTCATTAAAACAGTCATTTAGCTAGTTGATAAAACCAGAAAATTCTCTTCCATTCCATAGCCAATTTCAGCTAGCCTAAGCCTTGGACAACTCTCTATTCCTTGGTTAAAGCATAGCTAGTTCAGCCATACACCATTGAAGGACAAAAAACCTTCCAAGAGCAAACACCATTACCCAATCCAATACCTCAAACATCTCTACTTTTCTCTCAATTTGAATTTGGAAAATTTGAAACTCTCTCTCTCTCATTCTTGGATAACTAAAAGCTCCCCCTAGGCTAAGCCATTCGGCCATCACTCACACAAGCACACACGAAATTTCTTTTCCTCTCAAACTCTCTCAAGAATGCCAAGAACACATACTTCACATCTTCAAGCCTAAATCACTTCTAAACTTCTCCAATCACTCCCAAACTCTCTAAACTATTAGTATTCAACCTAAATTCTTCATCGGTACACTTTATAACACCAAAACACATAAAGTTGAATCTTCAATCAGATCAAACCACCCTTTCTTTTGTTGAAGATTCGAAGAACACTAAAAAGGTAAAATAAGAACAATCTTCTTGCTCTTCTTCTTTTATTCAACTTCTGTATATTCTTCTCTTCTTACTCTCATTCGTGACTTTCTCACTTTCTCCCTCTCTCTTGGCCGAAATGGTGATGAACAACCATGGACAATCTTCAGATTGTTAAAGCCATCAAACACTCAAGGTCCTCCACTAAATAAGGCGAAACCTTCATAAAACATTCATCAAATCAAGTATTTCTTTCTTGATCTCCTCTTTAAATTCTCAAAATCAAGACTCTTAGATGATGATAGGTTGAATGAATAAAATGGGGTTGAAAATATGTATGTGGGTGGGTGAAGGGAGTGGATTTAAGGCATGAAAATTAGAATGAATGTTGTGACTTATGGATTATGCTTTAGAATCACTATATGTTCATTATGATTAAGAGCTTTATGGATGTTTTGATGCTTGTTAGACATTATGCCACTGTTGTTGATTAGACCTTCATGATATTACTTTTCAATAAAGCCATAGATAATATTATGCCTAGTACCATATCATCCTTGTTGTAGTATATGTTAATTCAAGTCTAAGTTCTTTGATAGATTAACATGTTATTTGTTGAATCCTTGGGTATATGAATATGAATATGGACTTTCTCTAGAAATAAAAATTATTGTAAGAACTACTTTTATTATTATTATTATTATTATTATTATTATTATTATTATTATTATTATTATTATTATTATTATTATTATTATTATTATTATTATTATTATTATTATTATTATTAAATTTAATTTGAAAATTTCAAAAAATATTAGGTAGGTTCGAAATAGAAGATTAATTAAAGTAAAGTTATTTTATTAGTTAAATAAATAAAATATTTTTAATAAATATTAATAATAAAATATTAGAATTAATTAATATCAAATGAATTTTAAAATCATATTATTATTAGTTAGCCTTGCTAAAACTTTTATCTACACTTATAATTATTATTTATATTATAATAATTTATTTATTATTAATTATATTTGACATTTATTATTTATTATTTATTAATTAAAAATAACTATAATTTATTATTTAAATATTATTCATTACCAATATTTTAGGATTTATTATTATTCATTATTTATTACTAAATTTATTTATTATCAATATTACTCATTATTTATTATTTGGTAATAAATAGTTAAAACTATAATGTATTATTTATTTATAACACCTATTTATTTTAACTTATCAAACTAATTTTATTTTACAAAATAGTTTATCTACTAGTATTAAAACTTTAGCATTGCGATCATGGTTAGATATTGTTGTGGCTTGTTGACCTAAGAATTATTTATTTAAGGCAAGTATTATCTGGATTGTTGTCTTATACCTTGTATTTTCCCTAGGTGGGGTTAGGTTGACCTAAATTACCTTGGAAGACTTTTGTACCCAACAAGAGCAAAATATCAGGTAAGTTCCTGTATAAAGCTGTTTGAAGACCAAAGTTACCTTGGCAAGTCAAACTCAATGTATACAAGTATTTGTACTATAAATGCAATTATGGACAATTTTCCTTTTCTTTTCAGTTAAGCAAACCATTTAAAACTATACAAGCAGTTTTATACAAAATGCTAAACTTTTCCTAAAAAAACAACTTTGACAAGAATTCTGGAACCCATAATTGCTATTTCAAAGAGAATCAATGTATGATCTTTCTTTTTCCAAGTGGGATGAACACAACGTTGAGTACTCAATAAGAATAGACTACAAGGACTAGTCTTTGAAGGGTTAGGGTGAGTCTCTTAGTAGGGGGCCACCTTTAAGGGAGGAGTCCTACCCAGATAGGATGCCAGTCCTATAGGTCGTACCGGTCTGAGTTACCAAGATCAGTCAAGTAGACTGTGTATTTCCCGAATGCACAACCGGTAAGTTTGGGTGTAGAAATGGAGAAGTATCTCATCTGGTAGGCCATAACCCCATCTTGTGTCAGTATGCACAAAGTGTGGCATCCTAAAAGTTATTTTGTCATGGTGCACAAAGTGTGGTGCGATGGCTACCTCTTTTGAGTTGTTGCATTTATTGTATACATGTATGGTTTGAAAGGAAAATACCACTCTTCACCTGTGAAATTTATTTTAGGCTTGCTAGCACTTTCTTTTATGAAAATTTCTCAACTTACATATATGAACTATTTTACCTGAAACACTCAAAGCACACACGGGCTTACTGAGATTTTTGTCTTACCACCTTTTATACCATATTTTCAGGTCAGTCCTACTATGAAGGTTATTGATTAGAGATTGCCAATGTTTTGAAGACTTATTTCTTTTCCTATGTATTTCATTTGAGAGACTTTAGCAGATATTTATTTACTTTTGGAACTTGTTCATGTATTGCTTCGGTTGTAATAAGTTTAATTTTGAGTTGTTTCTTCAATTTGTTTTTTGAGTCCTAGTTATAAAGACCCCTTGTCCTATGGACGGGGCGACATCCCCAGCCCTAATAGGGACATAGGTAGTGGGGTGTTACAGTATATGTTTATTGGGGGGATGAAACTCAATATAGTTATCATAATGATTGGGTCAATAATGTCCATGGAGTTCATGAGCTAAATTACGGGTGCAATGTGGATTGGGCTAATCATTTATGCTCACTTCATAGTCTTCAAGTCATCCTATATTTAATCCTAAGTCTTTACTTGAAACTTTTCTGGAGCAATTTACAATTTTAGCTATTTCACATTTTAAGTAGATTGATGCACTAATAAGGCATCAAGAAATATTAATATGTGATCTAGGGAATAAGATTGGGCAATTTGCCAGGAATCTTGAAGAATATATACTTCTCATGAGTTTGTTGAGGCAATTATATTGAGAAGTGGAAAAGAACTAACTAGTCCTATGATACCCTTACATAATGATAATAAATAAATAAATAACGTGAAAAAAAAATGCAAGAGAAAGGGTTTAACTTGCATGCAGCACCATCTAAGGGAATAAAGAGGCAACACCTCTACCAGAGAAAGTGGGAGCAAAAAGACAAAAAAAAAAAAAAAGCATCAATATTCTCCTTCTGTTCCATATCCGAATCAATTGAGGGAAGAGAAAATTTATGAGCAATTCAAAAAGTTCTTGGAGTTGTTCAAATAGATGTAGATTAATCTTCCACTTGTTGAAGCCTTAACACAAATGTCCATGGATGCTAAATTCTTAACAAACATCCTATATAACAAAAGGAAGAAGAGCTATCTACTGTGACATTGAATGAAAAATGTTCTACCCTCCTTAACACAAAGAAAAGCGACAACAAAAATTAAAAGATCCAGGGAGTTTCTCTATACCTTGGGTGATTGGTGGTGTTACTTTTGGCACTACATTAATAGATCTAGCAGCTAGCATAAATCTATTCCCATACAACATTTTTGTATGTTAGGCCTAGATGAACTAAAGCCTACTAGGATGAGTATCCAATTAGCAAACAAATCTATTAAATATTCCAGAAGGATTGTGGTGGATATGCTTGTTAAGGTTGGCAAATCATTTTTCCAGTCAATTTTGTTATTCTTGACATGGATGGGGATTCTAAGGTTCTACTGATTCTAGGCAGGCCTTTCCTAACCACTACAACACCTGTTACAGATGTCCATGAGGGAAAGTTGATAATAAGAGTTAAGGAGGAGGAAGTTATCATTAGACTTTTTTATAGCATAACATATTCATCCATACAAGATGATTCGTGCTTTATGATTGATATTCTTGATGAATAAATTTCTAACTTTGTGCAAGAACACTTTGTTAAATTGACTGAGGATAGCTTAGTAGAAGAAGTTGAGTAACGTGCTCAAGAACTATTGGCACATGTGGAGAGTTCCAAAGATAATTCTAAATCTTCATTTTTTGAAGTTATTGAGAAATTAAATCTTAGGAGGATGAGATCATCTATTGAGGACCTACCAGAGTTGGAATTGAAAGAGCTGCCAAATTATCTTGAGTATGTATTGTTGGCCCCAAGGAACAATTTGCTTGTGATCATTGCAAAAGATTTGAAGGAAAAAGCTATAGTTGGTTTAAGTTCTATAGAATCACAAGAAGGCTATATAGCATGGAAGCTCGCAGACATAAAATGGATTAGTCCTTCATTTTGCATATATAAGATCCTACTGGAGGAAGATGCAAAGCTTGTGATACAACGCCAATAAAGGTTAAATCCAAACATGAAAGAAGTGGTTAAGGGTAAAGTAATCAAGTTATAAGATGCAGGAATTATATACCCCATTTCAGACAATTTATGAGTGAGCCCTACACGATAGTACCAAAGAAGGAAGGCATAACAGTAGTACTTAATGAGACGAATGAATCCCATTAAGCTTGTTACTTGATGGAGAATGTGCATTAACTATAAGAAACTAAATAAAGCTACAAGAAATGATCATACCCCTTCCTTTTATTGATCAGATGATAGAAAGGCTAGTTGGACACACGTACTACTATTTTCTTGATGGATTCTCTAGCTACTTTCATATTCCTATATCTTCTGAGGATTAAGAGAAAACTACCTTCACTTGCCCTTTTGGGACTCTTTCCTACAGGCGTCTGCCTTTTACGTTGTGCAACGAGCCTGGGACTTTTCAAAGGTGTATGATGGCTAGCTTTTGGAGGATTAGTAAGGGCAACAATAGAAGTGTTTATAGATGACTTTTCTATTTTTGAGTACTCTTTTAAGTTATGTTTGCAAAATTTGGAAAGAATACTCCAGAGGTGTGAAGTGTCAATTTATGGTAAAGGAGGGTATTGTTTTTAGGTATAAGATTTCACGACAAGGGAGTGACGTTAATTGAGCGAAGATAGAACTAATTGAGAAGCTCCCTCCACCAATTTCTATAAGGGCCATTAGGAGTTTTCTTGGGTATGCAGGCTTTTACAGGAGATTTATTTAAAATTTCTATAACATCTCAAAACCCTTTACCTCTTTACTTGAAAAAGATGCCCTCTTTAATTTTGATGGAAATTGCTTATTTGCTTGTAATTTATTGAAGGAAAAGTTGATTAATTCTTCTATTTTAGTTGTTCTTGATTGGTCATTCCCTTTTGACCTAATATGTGATGCTAGTAATTATGCAATTGAAGAAGTGCTTAAATAAAGTCAGGGCAAGTATTTTCAAACAATCCACTATGGCAGCAAAACTCTTGCAGTAGCACAAAAGAATTACAGCACCATAGAAAAAGGGTTGCTAGCAATAGTGTTTGCTTTTGATAAATTCAGTCCTTACCTTGTCCTAGCTAAAGCTGTTATTTACAATGATCATCTTGCACTAAAATATCTTCTTGTGAAATGTGACTCTAAGCTTAGATTGATAAGATAGGTGTTGTTATTGCAGGAGTTTGATTTCAAGATCAAGGATAAAAAAGGAGCTAAGAATTTAGCTACAGATCATCTATCTAGGCTAGAAAATCCTACTTTTGATGTACTAAAAGAAAAAGAAATCAATGATATCTTTTCGGATGAACAACTCTTATAGATTGGATGTCAAGATTCTAACTCTCCTTGGTTTTGCAAACTATGATAATTTACGCCTCCTTCCAAAAGGATTTACCCTACAACAAAGGAAGAAATTTCTTTCTGATGTGAGGTATTACTTTTGGGCGAAGGGTAGACTATGTCATTTGAAGATGTGTAGATACTGCTGATTCTTAGGACATTCTTTGATATTGTCATGAAGGACCAGTTGGGGGCATTATCAAGTAAATGGGGTAGCAATAAAGGTCCTTAACTCTAGATTCTACTAGCCTTTGGTATTTAAGGATATGCATAGGTTTGTGACAAATTATGATAGATACGAACGGATAGATAATATCTTTAAAGCTCATGAGATGCACCTTCTATTTTCCAAGCCTATGAGATATTTGATTATTAGGGAATTGATTTTAGAGAACCTTTTCCAAGTTCTTTTGTAATAAGTATATTTTGGTGGCTATTAACTATGTATCCAAGTGGGTAGAGGCATGCATTGCCTATAAATTATGCTCAAGTGGTGGTGAAGTTTCTAAAAAGGCTATTTACTCATTTTAGTATGCCTAGAGTGCTAATAAGTGATAGTAAAACCTAATTTTGTAACAACCAATTAGAAAGAATGCTAAACAAATTAGGTGTTACCCATAAACTAGCTACTCTCTTCACTCCAAACTAGTGACTAAGTAGAAGTAGTTAATAGAGAGCAAAAAGGAATCTTGGAAATGGTGATGAATCATACTAGGAAATATCTTATCATATATTATTCTGAAATCAAATCAAATTTGAAAACGATACGATAATACTCTGATATTATCTGGGTAATTTTACGGATAAATTTACCACGTTAGATTTTAATAATCTGAATGTCTTCCAGATACATTAAATGTGGACACATTTCCAGATTTATTAAATCTTGATGTCTTTTCTAGGTTCGATGAACATAGATACATTTTTCAAATACATCAAACCTAGTCACCAGAAAAATAACCTAATATATTCGCTTATGTGTGACACTGTAGGTTTATTTAATACTGGTAGTGTGTCCAAATCACAATTACATGACCCACAAACTATAAACAGTTTCTAGCAAAATATTATAACTACCCAAGTTAAAATAAAGATCGATGATCTAATAGAACCATTCCCCAATATGATATTCGGTCTTTTTGTTACACGATATCCTGATGAAACATGAGGCATGGATCATGCCATCCTTATTAAGCTTAGTAAACTATTTCTTGATCTTTTGAGTTAACTATTTAAACAAATGATATCAATATCTCTAATTGATATATTTGAGCACGGTCATACCTTTTAATAGTTTAACTTATCAAAAAGCCCATAGATATCTCTTTCAAGAATGAGAAGAACAAATTCTTTCACTATCATTAACATTCCTCTCCCTGACTTATTCCATATCTTACAATGGTCTTACTACTCATCTGGTTAAAGATAACTTAAGACTATGTCAAGATATAGAATCCATCAAGCTGGAATATGATGAATTCAAGTTGAATGACTTAAAATATCACTATTTAGAATAGAAGTACCTATGACATATCCTATAAAGTTTTCCCATAGTGGGTCATGTCCAATATAATATTCTCCAATATTTATTTATATTTTAACTTGATATCCTATATATCCATGACCAGTAAAACGTAACCATCAAGTCATTAACATACTAATCTTAATTTATTATTATTTTATTAATAATAATCTATTAGAAATATTTTAGAATAGTCATTCTACTTGATATAGAATTTTACTATCAAGTCATATACTTGATGACCATAAAGCAAAATACACTATTCATAGAAATAAATGCTCATATTATACTAAATGATAAATATAAATTATTCAGGGCATATCACCGAAAAATCATACTAGGAAGATTGGAATGTAAAATTAGATGATGTTCTTTGGGCTTATCAGACAGCATATAAGACACCTATAGGAACAACTCTACATAGGTTGGTTTATGGGACGCCGTGTCATCTACCTGTAAATGTGGAGCATAAAGCTTTTTAAGCCATTAAATTGGTTAACTTTAGTCTTGAATTTGTGGGGACAAGAAGGCTTCTCCAATTAAATGAGCTCGAAGAATAGCAGAACATAGCTTATGAGAACTCAAGAATCTAAAAGGAGAATGATAGGGCATAAATTAGTCATATATTTCCTAGCTATTTGAAGCCATTTTATGATACATTTTGTGCAATAACTAGTCATATTCCTTCATATTTGAGATTTTATCCTTAGAAAGGTATTTTGTGGATTATTTCAAATTTTAAGGGTAAAATAAGGTAAAATCGTCGCTAAACAGACTAGAGGTGACGCCGACTAGGACAAGAGAGGTGGCGCCGGTCATGTGATATTGGTACGCACTTTGAGGCAATAAAAAATCGATGAAATAGGGACTGAACAGAACACAGCCGGCACCAGTTGGAAGCTCAAAGGTGGTGCCAGCTGCAACCTGGAAGACTTAGCACGAAAATCGGAAAAAATCAGTGAACAGACAGAGGGACAGAATGCAACTGGCACCGGCCCTAAGCAGGACAAGCGGCGCCAGCTGTGCATTGGCATAGAGGTGGTGCCTCGATTTTCGTGTCCATTTTTGGCAATTTTCAAAGTTTTGGTATTTTCCTACTTCTATTCGGCCAGAAACCCTAGAGGGATGAATTCAGGACTTCTAAATGCCTATAAATAGAGAAAAAATACAAGTCAAAAGGATAAATTCAAGAAGCCAAACAGAAAATCACTTAAATTCAAGGAGGAATTCATCAAATCAAGGAGGATTGTACAAGAGAGTCTACGAAGGAAGAAGAATGAGGCTTGTCTATGAGTGTTTTCTTTTAACTTTGTTTTCTTTTCTTGAACAATGATGTATTAATTGTTTTATTGTAATTTGACATTATTTTAGGTATTCATGATTTTTAGAGTTACTTTGATCTTTTGATTAATCGATTGTTATTCTTGGTATTTAATTACATATGTAGATTACGAGATTAATTTGTTATTTCTTTCTATTAACTTGCTTGGAAAATGGTTTGATGGTAGTCTTAATACATTAATTTCATATTTGTTGTCTATTATTAACTTTCTTGGAAAAGGGGTTAATTGCTAAGAACTAGGTAATTAAAGGTTAATTGATATCTGTCAGGATATGAATTCATTGGTTAATTTCATGTCTTAAATTTGTCATGATATGGGGATTTAATCAAGGGTTATGTTTAATGTATCTTTTAGGTGAATTAGTTGGGATAGGATATGTGATGCTAATTTGTCTAGAAGATAGTGATTTCATGAATTGGAAAAGAAGTGAATCTATCTTAATCCTTCATGATGCCAAGAGAATGATTAGTTATGATAATGATTGGGTACTTTAAAGTTATGTTTGTCAAAATAATGGTTTGAGTTACATAATTCTCCATCCTTGACATGTATATATTCTTTTCTTTTATTTTATTTTATTTTTATTCTTTTTCATTTTATTGAGTCGGTTAAACAATGAAAAAAAAAAGTAATTAAGGCATACGTGTTCCTTGAGGATTGATATTCATTTTAAACCCTATGTTATGCTTAATGATGAGTACGCTTGCTCATATGTGTAATTTGGGATTAACGTTTTAATTTAAACTTGATTGGGAATGTGCTTATTTTTATATGATTTTTATACCCAAATTCGCACACATCAAGTTTTTTGCGTCGTTGCCGGGGAGCGATATCATGAAACCTTGGATTTTGTTGATTTAATCATGTAAATATGTAAATATGTAAATATATAAATTTGTACAATTGTTCTTTTTGCAAAAATGTGCTATCTTTTGTATCTTGTGTATCTTTGTAATCTAATTTACTAACTTTGACTGATGTTTAATTAACTAATTTGTTCTTTTAATTTTGTTTGAATTGTGAATTCCATTACCTAACTATTTTCTATATTTAGGTGAAATGGCGAATTGGAACTAGAGAAGGCTTAATGAGGGGCAGTACCCCCATTACTCTTCTGAGATAACGCTCAAAGCACTAGAATCAGCAGAGCTAGAGACAGTGATTGGAAAATTTGTTGTCCATGTCACAAAATGCTTCCAATAAATAGATTTCACATTTGAGAAGTTTGAGGAGATAATCCGCAATATAGAAAGACAAATCTGGTTTTTTACGGACATGGTGTTGAAGTCTCAAAAACTAACACCAATAGATAAAGAGGAAACAGCTGCTATCATATTACAGAGTGGAAAGGAGTTGCCAGACATTGCAGACTGCAACCAGCACTTGCCGGAGGAAGAGAACCGATGCTGGCTGCTTTGTACACCTGAGAACAAATAGTCCAGCATGTAACCAGAGCTGGCCGAAACAAGAGAGGCAGCACCAGCTGCACCCTGCCCTTCTCCTGGATATCCCACTAGAAATTCAAATTTTCAGCCTCAGATTCCTTATCCTACCTGTATACACAAAGCCCAACAAGATGCCCAATTTGACAAATTCCTTAAGATATTCAAACAGCTGCACATAAACATCCCACTCAGTGAAGCTTTAATCCACATGCCCAAATATGCCAAATTTCTCAAAAGCATGCTCGTAAGGAAAAAGCGATTGGAAGAATTGTCCACAGTGGTGCTAAATGAAGAATGTTCAGCCATATTGCAACATAAATAGAAATTGCCACACAAAGAGAATGATCCAGGGAGTTTCTCTATTCTATGTTTAATTGGCACTTTTAATTTCTGTAATGCATTAGCTGACTTAAGTACTTGCATTAATTTATTGCCATATAAAACATTTAAAAAGCTAGGCCTAGGAGAACCCTAACCCACTAGGATGAGTATTCAGCTCGCAAATAGATCTATCAAATATCCTAGGGGTATAATAGAAGATGTGCTTGTAAAAGTTGACAAATTCATATTTCCAGTGAATTTTGATATTCTTGACATGGATGAAAATTCCAAAGTCCCTTTAATCTTAGGTAGACCCTTTCTAGCTACAGCAAAGGCATTAATTGATCTTCATGGGGGGAGGTTAACAGTTAGGGTGGGGATGAGGAAGTAGTCATTCAAATCCACAAAAGCATGCAGCATCCTTTATCTTCTGATGATTCTTGTTTAAGAATTGATATTCTTGACGAACCTATTTTGGATTTTATGCAAGAATCATTTGAGGAGGAGTTTTGGAAACTTCGGTAGCATATTTGGAGGACTCTATCGATGAGGATGGGATGAAGAGTTTTGAAAAAATTGAGAAAAGCAGTTTGGAGTGAATAAAATCATCTATAGAGGATCCTCTAGAATTGGATCTAAAAGACCTACCCCGAGCACTTGGAATATGTGTTCTTGGCTGAAGGACATAAATTGCTTATGATCGTTGCTAAAGATCTCACTAAAGAACAAAAGACCAAATTGGTAAGTGTGATGGGAAAATGTAAGGGAGTAATAGCATGGAAGATCACAGATATAAAAGGAATTAGTCCATCCTTTTGCACTCATAAGATTTTGATGGAAGAAGGTGCAAAGCCTCTAGTGCAACCCCAACGTAGGCTGAACCCACATATAAGTGAGGTGGTAAAAGGTGAGATGATTAAGCTTCTAAATTCAGGTATCGTTTACCCTATTTCTGATAGTATTTGGGTGAGTCCTACTCAAGTGGTACCAAAATGGGGAGGAATAACGGTAAGCCCCAATGATAAAAATAAGCTAGTCCCTATGAGATTGGTCACGGGTTGGAGGTTTTGCATTGATTATAGGATGCTAAACAAAGCTACTTGGAAAGACCACTTCCTCTCCCTTTTATTGACCAAATGTTAGAAAGGTTAGCCGGACATGAATACTATTATTTCTTGGATGGATTTTCTGGCTACCTACAAATCCCTATAGCTCCTGAGGACCAAGAGAAAACCACTTTCACATGTCCATATGGTACTTTTGCGTATCGTTGAATACCATTTGGTCTTTGCAATGCTCCCGAAACATTCCAATGGTGTATGATAGTTATATTTAAAGGGCTCATGGGGGACATCATGGAGGTATTTATGGATGATTTCTCAGTTTTTGGTGATTCGTTTGACTTGTGTTTATCTAATCTTGATAAGGTACTAGCAAGATGTGAAGAGACTAACCTCATGCTTAATTGGGAAAAATGCCACTTTATGGAGCAAGAAGGAATTGTGTTGGGGCATAAAATTTCAAGAAAGGGTATAGAAGTAGATAGAGCAGAAATTGAAGCAATTGAGAAGCTGCCTCCTCCTACTTCTGTGAAAGCTATAAGGAGCTTTCTTGGTCATACAGGTTTTTACAGGAGGTTCATCTTAGATTTCTCAAAAATTTCCAAACCTCTTACCTCTTTACTTGAAAAGGATGTTATGTTTAATTTTGATGAAAAATGCCTCAATGCTTTCACCATGCTTAAGGAGAAATTGATTAATTCACCCATTTTGATTGCACCTAATTGGTCTCTTCCATTTGAACTAATGTGTGATGCAAGCGATTTTGCAGTTGGTGCAGTACTTGGACAAAAGAGGAATAAGCACTTCCAACCCATATACCATGCAAGCAAGACTTTAATGGATGCGTAAGAAAATTACACAACAACGGAGAAAGAATTGCTTGCCATAGTGTTTTCTTTCGATAAATTTCATTCTTATCTTATTTTGTCCAAAGTCATCATTTATACGGACCATTCTACCTTAAAATACCGACTAACCAAACATGATTCCAAACTATGATTGATAAGATGAGTATTATTATTGTAGGAATTTGATTTGGAAATTAGGGACAAAAAGGGTGCGAAAAACTTGGCTGTGGATCACTTGTCAAGACTGGATAATCCCAATTTGGAATCATTGGTAGAAGAGGACATCAATGACACATTTCCAGATGAACAACTCTTGCTCATAGAAGGTGAGATTTCAAACACCTCTTGGCTTGCAGACCTTGCTAATTACTTAGTTGCAGGAATTATCCCAAAAGATCTCACAATGCAACAAAAGAAAAATTTCCTCTCCGAAGTAAGGCATTACTTCTGGGAAGACCCTTATTTGTTTAAGTGTTGTGCAGACCAAATCATTTGAAGATATGTGGACTCTAAGGAAGGAGAGGATATTCTTAGACATTGTCATGAAGGACTTGCTAGAGGCCAATACCAAGCCAACAACACTACACGAAAGGTTCTTAAGTCTGGATTCTATTAGCCCACATTGTTCAAAGATAACCACAGGTTTGTTCAAAGTTGTGATAGGTGTCAACACACAGGTAACAATTCTAAATCTAATGAGATGCCATTACAAATTTTTCAATCTTGTGAAGTATTTGATTGTTGGGGGATAAACTTCATGGGACCTTTTCCTAGTTCTTTGGGTAATAAATACATTTTGGTAGCAATAGATTACGCTTCTAAGTGGGTAGAATCACAAGCTTTACCAACTAATGATGCAAGGGTTGTGGTAAAATTTCTGAAAAAACTTTTCACCCGTTTTGGTGTGCCTAAGATGCTCATTAGTGACAGGGGGACTCACTTTTGTAATACTCAAATGGAAAAAGTTCTCAAACATCTAGGAGTGAACCAATGTCTTGGGCTATAAAACTTGTTAACCTTAATCTTGAGTCAGCTGGAAAGTCAAGGTTGCTCCAACTTACAGCCTTGGAGGAGTTGCGCGAGGATGCTTATATAATTCAATGCAATATAAAGAGAAGGTCAAAAAATAGCACGATAAGCATATCACTTAACAACACGAATTTGAGAAAGGCGATCAAGTGTTGTTATTCAATTCTTGCTTACGACTTTTTCCAGGTAAGTTGAAATCAAGATGGTCGGGACCATACACAGTAAGTAAAATATTCTCCTTTGGAACCCTTGAAATTATTCACCCCACTAGGCATATGATATAATCTTGAGTGGGCTTTTTCTTGGTGTTGTGGATGGTTTAGTTAGTTATGAGTTTCACTCAACCCAAGGGGCCAAAATAGAGAATTTCTTAAGCCAAAAAGGAAAAAATGAAACTAACAATCTACCCTCTATCAAACCCTTGAAGAACTAAGCTTCAAAGACCCTCAAGAATAGTAGATAGTTCTACTATAATCTCACCCCAATATCCTTGAAGCAACAAAGGCAAACAAGAACAAAAAAAATAAAGAAAATAGGCACCCAAGTAATGAAATTCAAACAAACCTTAGAAGAGCAAAGCAACAAAGACCTATTCAAGAAACCACATTGGATTATCCAAAAAATTTTATAGACTCATTCATAAGGAGGACTAACCCTTAAGAATGGTGTAACACCCCGCTACCTAGGCCCGCTAGGGCCGGGGATGTTGCCCCGTCCAAAGGACAAGGGGTCTTTATAACTAGGTCACACAAATAAAATAGCGGAATAAAAATAATACTTTAACTTAAAATTTATTAAAACCCAGAATGAATCCAAGAATTCCCAAAAGAAAAATAATTCCATAAATAAAATCATCCACTCTCAACTCCCCAAAGCAATACATAAAAATAAAAAACAACATTCTCTTCTAAGGCAGATAACACTAGCTACTCATCCCCACAGCAGGATCGACCTAAAATCATGGTAAAAAGGTGATGAGACAGAAATCTCAGTAAGTCTGTGTGTGCTTTGGGTGTTCAGTGAAAACAGTTCGTGGATGCAAAGTGTGAAATCAAGATTAGTCAAAAGCAATAGTGGTGTTTTCCTCTTTTTGAAACCATACAAGTACACAATAAAATCAACCACTCATAAAGGTGGTCATGGGTTACCACACGTTGGGCCCAATAACCATTCAACGGTTAGAATGCCACACTTTGTGCAGACTAACAAAAGAAATACTGGCAAGCAATGAATGATGTTCAAAAACAAGAGTGGCATTTTGGCTTTCAAACCATACAGGTACAATAAAATCAACCACTCAAAAAGGGTGGTAATGGGTTACCACACGTTGGGCCCCATGTCCACATGGTCAGTATGCCACACTTTGTGCAGACTGACAAAAGGTAGGTGATCGGCCTACCATGCAAGATACTCCTCCTTCTCTATACCCAAACAACAACTGGGTGTCCATTCCGGCATAACACAGTCACTTGACTGAAAAGAACACTGCTAGCTCGGACCGGCATGACTAAGTAGTACTGACGTTTCTCTAAGTTGAACTTATCTTCTGGAGGTGGCCTCCTGCCAGAAGACTCACTCTTGCTCTTCAAAACTAGTACTACTAGCCTACCCTTATTGAATACTCAACGTAACGTATCCCACTTGGGAACAATGAACAAAACATAGTTCCACTTGAAAATGGCAATTAAGGTTTTCCAAAGTTTGGGGCAAAACTGGTTTTAGAAAGAATTTTAGGTTTTGAGTAAAATCGCCCCTTGATTTACAAATAATTTATTTGTCTGAAATGAGAATGGAATTAATCCTCAATTGCCTTTACAGAAATGAGTGACCATGCACTCTACATTTGGCTTGCCATAAAAAAAATATTTTTCATCAAACAGGTTTTATGCAGGAGCTTACTTGATCCTTGCTCACAACAAAGGTCTCCAACAGCTGACCTAACCCCGCATGGGGTAAATACAAATCACAATCAAACTTAAGCCAAAGATTCACTTTCACAAATAAAACTAACTTAACTTACTACAATCATGTTCCTAGTGTCCCAAGCTTTAAGGCTCGATAATAAATAAAAGGGTTTATAAAATAAATCTAGTTTAATATTAAAATAATTAGAGTTTGGGAAATAGGTACTAATAAGTTGAAGGTTTAAATCTGGCTAAAATAATCTAGAGTTTATTTAATGAAAAGTCCTAAGTGGAATTAGGTAAAATAATGATTTATTAATAATTTAGTTATTAGAAAATAATTGATAATTAAAATTAGTTGAAAATAAATTTTAATGAGTCTTCATTGAAAGATACTAAATAAATTTTAGTAGGTTTTGGTTAAAAGATAATAATTAAATTTTAATAGTAAATATTTTACTTATTATGATTATTTTCATAAAATGCTTTATTTGATATTATCATTTTATATATAATATCTATATATTTTATTTTTCTAGCAAAAGCTATTATTTATTTGACTAAAATATCCTTATTATATATATAATATTCCAAATCTACCCTTCTTAGCGAACTTACTTAGCAAAATCATATTATTAAATATTTTATTCATGAAATAAAAATTAGCTTAGGGACAACTAGATCATGATCATGTTTCTATGGCTAACCACAATCATGAACATATAGAATCCTTCAATTAATCAAATCATCCAAATCATGCATATAACATAGATCTAACGACATCAAGACATGATCTAACCTTTTCTAGCATAAATATGATCATGGCTTCAATAATCCAACACGCATATAAATCCTATTCACCAAAGGTGGCATAATCTCTGGCATACTTTATCACAAACACTGCCTATGACATGCATCAAGCCTCAAATCATCATACTATCAACCAAGACAATCCTTCCATGCATACATCCCATCTCCTTCACAATCATACATATATTCATGCTTCAACCCCAACAATACATACACAAATCCTATCTCCATCCACCTTCTAACAACATCACCCTAAAGACATGAATCTAGGAGTTAAAAGAAAGATGGAAGTACTTGGTTGATGAATGCCTTGAAGGAGTTTAGAATGGATCTCAACTCCTAGATGTCTAACTTTGTCCAAGGGAAATAGCGAAAACATGATCATGAGAGGAGAAGCCATCCGGCCAAGAGAAGGGAGGTTCGGCCATGAGAGGAAGAGAGAGAGAGAGAGAGAAAGAGACCATTAGCATGTTTATTCACATATGTTCTCACTAGAGATCAAGATTGGAGAAGATGAAGTTGTTAGAACAAACTTTACCTTGAAGGTGTTCTTGAACCTTCACAGAATTTTCTGGTTTTGATCCGAAGTAGCGAGTTAATTTGTGGAGTTTGATGTTAAGAATGGTGTTGATGGACTCACGGCAGTGAGTAGGTCAAATCTGGAGATTTTAGAGAAGGTTTGAAGTGGTTTGGAGGGGTATTAGGTGAAAGGAAGAAGTAGGTGTTCTTGGTGTAGTGTGTGTGTTCTTGAAGGTTGAAGGAATTTGAGAGAATTTGATTTGCAGCTGCCGAAATTCTATGAGAACTAGGGCTGGCCAAATTTCTGTAGGGTTTAGGAGGTTGATTCTCTGATTTGGAAGGGAAAAGGAAAGGCTAGTTGTTACAATCCTTGAAGAATATTTTTGGGAAGCAAATTTGGAAATTAAATATCCCAAGAATCTCTTTGATTATGGAAGAGCTTTTGGAAGTCTGTCATGGACGAATTTCTGGCAGTGTTTTGGCTGAATGAGAGCTGGTTAAAGGAGGCTTAGGGTGGCTGAAATCATGGACTATAATGGTGAAGAGAAGGTCTGGTTGTTTGAGATATATTTTATGGAAAGTTGCTAAACTATGGTGGCTGGAATTTTGGTAATCAATCAAGCATAATTGTAGGGATTTGTTGGAGAGATTTTCGGATAGCCATGGCTGAGTTTCATGCAGAAGCTTAAGGGGAACAATGGAGCTCTATTACTGAAGGTTTAAGGAAGGTTTATGCAGAATAAGGTTGGTGTTTTGGCTGGAAGAGAAATAGGGAACAAAGCTGAAAAATTTTCCTACACAGAATTTTCGCTGGGCAGAATTTTCTGGACAGATTTTTGGCTTCCATTTCCAGCCATCTTGCAGAGAGTTTGAAGGGGAATTTTAGGGGCTTTCAAGGCTGGTTTCCAGCCTTATTCATGGAGGAAAAATATGGCTAAGGTGCTGAACAAAATCTGGAAGAAAACAACTTGGTTTTGGACTCTCAAAGTGGCGATTTGTACAGGAATTTTTCCTGTTTTTGCTCCAGCTTTGAGCAGTCTGAAAATGGCCAAGAAATTTAGATTGCAAACTGATCCTAAAGACCATTTTTCTGGTAGCATTTGGGAGGGAATATTAGCTAAGAAACTCGACACTTTGAAGGCACAATAAGCTGGAAAATTTTAGCTCATTCCAAGAAGGAAGATGAACTAGCTAGAGTGAATTTTTAGAAAGTTCACTAAGGAATTTAATTCACTTGAAATCTTTCCCCCTCTTCCATTGTTTCGGTCCATATGATGTCTTTTACTAAGACATTTCGAACCTTCAAAGCCACCACACATTGCTAGAATTTTTCTAGAATAAAATTGGCTTGAACAAAATGAACAAACTAATGAATTGAGAGATAGAAAAAATTAAGGATCAAGAGGAAATGAATTCCCCTTAGGAATTTTGTGTAGAGCAAAAGAGTAGGATTTGAAGACTCCTATCATGTCTCTCATAGGACAACATCTTTACCCTACTCCAAACACCACTAAGGCTGAAAATGATACTTCCCAAGCAAAAATAAAATTTAACCAAGCTAAAACTCCTATGATGGAATTTGAAACCAAGACCTCAAGAACTAATTATAAGGCTCTAACCACTACACCACAACAACTCTTGTTCTTATTTCCTCTCTAAAAATATTTTCCTATTCAATCCTCAATCTATCTCCCTTTTTCCACCTCAAGCAAAAATTACCATTTTACCTTCTCACTCAATAATCATAATCAAGCCCTCTAGACTATAAAACAAAAATCCAAAGCACATAAAATCATACAAAAATATATTTAAACATGCAAATAAATATGCTATGCATCCCAACCCCCTTACTCTAAGGTTGGTTTTGACTGGGGTTTCACACATGGTCTTGAACAAGATGAACAAGGAGGCTAGGGCCTCTCAAGACTCTCTCTTCAAAATGGAATAAAAAAAAGTGTGAATTGTGTTCTCAAATCACTAAAGGTTCTATTTATACTACCCTAACCCTAACAAAGTAATCCTTGAGATTCTTGTCCAATTTAGGGTCTTAATAAGTCTTTACAAACACTTAAAATTGAGTAAAACCAGAGGAAAACATAAAAAATGCAGGACAGTCGTCGGCTACCTAAGATGTTGCCAACGCCGGCTATAGCTTCCACAGCCAGTGCTAGTTGCGCGCTGCTTCCTAGGCAGTCACATGCAGGTTGAAGCCAGCGCCGGTTCGGCTACTTAGGCCGGTGTCAGCTGTACACTGGAGGCCTCCTCTTTGGTCGAGTTTCGTCCATCTTTGTTGCAGGCTTGAGTTCTTGTTGGGGTCCTTCTTAGATAGTCATCAAAATGAGCTCTTGACTAGCTTCCTTAACCTTCCAACCCTTTTTCCATCCTCAAGCATGGTTTTATAGGCAATTGCAACTCGTCTTGAAGCTTCTTGGCCCTAGATCTTGTGATTGGTCCTTACCCTTGCACAGCCACACCTCCCCCTCCTTGATCTTGACCTCCATAATGAAGCAAAGTCTTATCATCTCCCCCTCCTTGAAAAGGATTCGTCTCCGAATCATTGCCATCATCTACATGGAGTGCCTTCACCATTTCTGCCTTTTTAACTCCATCAACGTTCATCCGTTCACCTATAGGCAAGGGAACCAAATCTAAAGGAGTTAGTGTTGGATTGTATGCCCTTTTAGACTAGGTTTCTGATGTAAAATCGAATTATTTAATAAAAGAATTTATTTTCAGAAATTATTTGTGAATTTACTTTTTGTTTGTGCACGATTTTCGTTTGGAACAGACCCATTGTGTTTAAATAAGTGATCCATGTGAATGGTGGTCTTTCACAGTAAGGTATGGATCACGGGTTATTTAACACTTAAACATTTATTCTTAACCTATTGATGAGACTGGAAACCTCATCATGTTTAGGTTATTATGTTATGAATTCCAAATGGGGAATGGCTTACCTTTAGCCAGTGGGTAGTCCACTCACTTCATGACAAAAGCGTATTTCGAATACGTAGAACAGGACCTATAGTAGTGGTTTCTCAAAGTACTATATGGTAGAAACCTAGACTACTACCGCTACAGCGTGGACTAGTACTCTACGACTTGAGTATGAGTTGGTGGTCTAGCGAAGCTGGAAGCATATACTTTGATTTGCTGTAGTTGAGGTTCTATCATAGCGCCAATATACTTGCATGTTGGGTATATGTGACTAGTTAGTTAAGACAGACTTATACAAGATAGTTTCTGCACTATATCGCCCCTTGTGGTTGTCCGAATGGTCTAAATTATCCAGGGCCCTGGGAAACATGACTTGGATGTTTGCTTTAGGGTAGCTCCCTTGGAAAGCGGAAACACTCCAGGAAGTCGTGGATCATTGGACTAGAAGCCTAAGGATGGTAGATGTCATTTAGAGGGGTGTTAGTACACTTCTTCCTCTCTAAATGTATGGCGATGTGTAGAGGGGTATTTTAGTCATTTCACTTGTAGGTCGGAGACTTTGCTAACGCAGAATTGTCCTTGGGGTCAATATTTCCTTATGGTGATATTAGGAAATATTTAAAATGCAAAATACAGCTATTTATATAGCAGGGGTATTTTGGTCATTTTAGCAGCCAAGGCGATGTGTCTTTTTGGTCCTCGGGATAGCCCGTAAGTCCTAACTATTTTTTGGGTTGAGGAATTGGTCTCTGTTGAAGAGGATTTTATTTTATTTTGTTTTATTTTATTTTATTCAGGATGTCTAATTTATTGGACTGGAATAAAATAAATAAATAAATAAATAAAATAGGAGTTGAGAGAAATTAATTATCTAGTTTATTTGGTTAATTAATTATTTAGGGCCTAGGTCCAGTATGAATAATTAAGAAATTAACCTGGGCTAAACTAGGGGAAATAATTAATGTTTAATTATTTATTGGGTTATTTATGTAGGCCCAAGAAATAAATAATTAAATATTAATTATTATGGTTCATTTGGGCTCATTAATTATTTATTGGGTTACTTATGTAAGCCCAGAAAATAAATAATTAATATTTATTATTTTGGGCCTTTTGGGTCCAAGAAAAATAATAAATATTTATCTGGCCCAATAGCTTAGACCTTAGGGTTTTTTCCAGATACGGTTAAGAGGAGTTTAAGGTTAGGCCAAACTGTTTCTCAAGATAACATCCAGGTATTTTGAAATCCCAGGGAGATGTTTATCAGAGATTGAGAGACCTAGTTTAGGCCAAAAATATAAACAACTCTTGGAAAAGAAAAAACCCTAATTTTTCTTTTCCAAAGCCACACCTCACGTGGGTCTCTCTCTCTCAAGGTCTCTCTCCTTCTTCGTTGTTTTCTCCTTGGACTTTGCTAACCAATAGCAGGTAAACCAAGGAGAATTGAGACCCTTCCTCTTCCCCATAGTGTTCACCGACTAGAGGTTAGGCTGAGGAATATCCCAAGAGCTGGAGAGCTAAGCGTTAATGCAAACAAGACGAAGTCGAAGGTCAGCGGGTGTTCAACCGGAAGCTCCTTCAAGTGTGCAAAGCGAGGCGATTCCAGCCGTACAATCTGTTCCTATGCAACCTAGGAGGGTTAAGGAACGCAAAGGTATGATCTTCATGCTTCCACATGGCCTTTATGGCTCGCGTTTAATTTTTCTCTCTGTTTTTTTTTTTTTTTTACGTCCATGGCTCCCTATTTCTGCGTTTTCCATCAGTTAGAGGGTTTAAACCTTACACAATTTCAAAAGGATAATAAGAAGTGGTAGAGTGAATAACCTTTTTGTAAGTAAACTCAATGTGTGGCAAGCATTCCTCCCAATTTTTCATGTTCTTCTTGATTATGGTCCGCAAGAATTGGGTAAGTGTTCGGTTGACCACCTCCTTTGGAAAAACGTCTTCAAATTCTCGAAGAATAGCTGCAATTTCATTAGACAAAGACAATGTAGAATTGTTAGTAGTAACATAAGAACCTTTGCATGAAAGAAGAATAACCGGTTCCTTAGCTTCTATAGCCTATATGACCTCACTTTCTTTTGCAAAGTAATTCACTCTTCTTTTACCTCCCCTCTCTTGTCCTTGCTCACTTCTATCCTTGATCGTCAAATGTACTTGTTTGTCCATCCTCTTTCTCAACTCTTTTTCTTTCCTCTCTTGTTCTTTCCTCTCAATTTCTTGTTTTTGTTTGACATATTACGCTCCCTTCTTCTTTTCCTTCTCTTTCATGATTCTTTGATCTTTGTTCACCTCACTAGGGGCCATAGGGGTAAGGGTAAACTTAGTTCCCTCCTTGAGTAATAAATAAGTATTCTTCCTCCCATCATACTTTACATGCCTATCATATTACCAAGGCCTCCATAGGAGCAAATGACCCACTTGCATGGGTACCACATCACATAGCATATCATCTTTGTACTTACCCATCTCAAAAGACACCAAAACTTGTTTGTTTACTCTCAATTCCCCGCTATCGCTCAACCATTACAATTTGTAGTGCTTAGGGTGTTTAATCCATCTCATGTCCAATTCTTCAACTAAATTTGCACTAATCACGTTAGTGCAACTCCCACTATCCACAATGACACTACAAGGAGTCTTGTTAATTAGACACCTAGTGTAGAAAATGTTCTCTCTTTGTTGGTGATCTTGATCTTCAATGACTTGTGAATTCAATGACCTTCTTGTGACTCCCACCAAAGAGTATTCTTGACCAACAACAATCCCTTTATCACTTTGTTTGCTCATCCTCATTTCCTTCTTGGTCTCCTTGGTGTTAGATTTCTAAATTAATTAAACAGATCAAACGCAGCGAAAAGTAGCAAGAAATCCAAGCCATGGATCACGGGTTTGCAGTAGAAACGGGAAAAAGAGAAGATCACGCTTATTACCTCTTGAAGCCGGAATTTAAATTTTTCTTGTTCCAAGAACGCAGGCGCGATCCAGATTACAAAACCGGTTCATAGCAGCTCAACTGAAGTCCAAGAAAGAACTCCTTCTAATGATAATCCACACAAGGTCGAACGCTCACAATCTCACAATTCTATGCTAGTAGAATTTAGGAGGCTAGGGTTTGATTAGTAAGAGAGAGACGGTTAGGGTTTGATCAAGAGATAGGCAGAGAAATGGTTTCTCTGTTATTGCATGAATAGTCTATGTCTCTTACCCTAAGGAAACTATTTCCTTATATTTATAGATTTATAATTATCATAAATTGCAACTTAGTCCTTCAACGTCCAATTGTCAGCAAATTGGTCCTTGAAGTTTACTTAATTACAATTAGGTCCCATAAATTATAACAAACTTATAATTCACCTATAAATATATTCCCTTCTCTTAATTAACCCCACAATATTGTCAAATAATATATTTGAGCATTCAAACCTTTATTGTATGTGACCCATTAGGTTTCCTGGTCTTATTGGTAGCATAATATGAATTAATTCTAACAATATTAGAATTAATAATCCTTAATAAAATAAAGGATTAAATTTATTAATTCTCTAATTAATAAATCCATATTTAGCATGTCAAGAGCGACATCTAGCAATGACTCTTGACAACCCAAAAGTCCAGAAAGTCAAGTGGCTTGACATGAACCTTTCAATAGCAAATTATCATTGCAATAAACTCCTTTCAACATACAATATCTCATTCGGTCTAGAGCATGGAATTAGTGCCAACTCCCTCCAGAATATTATTAATTCTGGCCCGAATATTTTAGTACTTGTTCAAGAAATCCATTACTCGAAATGTGTATCAATTGAAACCATTTCCATCACATAGTCGCCTTGGCCAAGGACTTCACGAGTAATAATTTCTACAAGTGCCCTTGAGATATACTCTCCTACTATTAGGAGTGGTGAATCCTTTATTGACCCTCTCAACTACTTTCGTTTACTTTACGTTGTACCCAATATCCATCCCATAGGCGGTCCTAGATAAGACTCCAAAGATTAGAATCAAAGTACAACGCTAGATAAAGAAAGTACCTTGGAGATCTCAAGTCTAAGGATACTTGCACACTTGCTATAATGAGATTCTATCACTGGCACTCAATAGTTATCCAAGTGATTATCTCGTAGCTAGGTCATCCAATGAACTTGTTCCAAAACAAGCATCCACATGTTAATCCTGAGTATCCCAATACTCACGGATATGAGAACCACCACTTAATCCAATCAAGAGATATAACATGTGCCAATCTTGGCATATTAATAATATCCTATCTTATTAATACTATGACTGGGGATTATTTAAGTACAAACACTACATAGTGTAATAGGAATCTCACATCATGATCTTTATCATGATTTCCTTAACATTGTGTTGTGCTAGGGACTTTATCTAACGGTTTGTACACATATTTAGACATAACAATCAAACTGAAAGATAAAGAATGCCTCTTATTAATTTAATACGTAATATACGCAGTACAAGTGATTGCCTCTCGGGCACAACACTAACACTTGGTACCTTTCTCCATCTTCTTCTTCGTCGGTAGAAACCTCACCATAGCGATTAGTATACATCGTTCTCTTACTTGGACACTCATAGGAAGTATGTCCATATACAAGGCACTTAAAACACTTGATGTTTGAAGGCATAGAAAGGGAAAAACACAAGGCACGCAGTGGAAGCAAAAATTGAAAAACTGGAAAAATCAAGAATAGAGGAATTCCCAACCAGGGCCAGTGCTGGTTCTGGCAGCCCTAGTCGACACTGGTTTAGCTCTGGTGGGACTCTGAGGTTAAAAAAAAAAATACCTCTATTTCTCGTTCTAAGAATTGGCTGGACCAGAATGTGTGCAACTAAGGTTGGTGTGCTGGTAGAAACCTCTGGTGCGATGCCTGCAAGCCTCCTACTCCTTCTTTGCATGTAGGTGAATGCTAAACTCTTGATCTTCCAGTATATGGTCTACCTAATTTCGTTTGGTGAACAACTCCCAAACTAAGGAATGTTTTCTGGAGAAAGAGGGAGAGAGAGAGAGAGAGAGAGAGAGAGAAAGAGACGTCTGGTTTTTTCACAGAGAAGAGTTAGTGAAAACAATGTAATCACCAATCCTTCTGTTTAACCTAAATAAAACCCTACGTTAAACTGGACTGGGCCATTGGACTCTTAGTTTAACCTTCTTGGATTAAATTAATTATTCTAATTAGAACTAACTTAATGGCCCAACAAATAATTAATTTTCCTAGCCCAAATAAACCAGTTCACTAAATAAGCCTCTATTAGTTTAGTCCTAGGTCAATTTTTAATTATTCAAATTGGGCCAAAGCCCTGAATAATTAATTAACCCACCAAACTAATTTAATTAATTTTCTCTCTCCATGGACCTTTATTTTATTCTAGCCCAATACATAAATAAAATAAATTCTATTTAATTTAATTTAAGACTAATTCCTTAGCCGGTATTTAATTAGGACTCACGGTCTATACCGGGGACCAAAAGACACACTGCCTTAGCTACTAAAATGACCAAAATACCCTTACCATATAAATAGTTGTATTTTATATTTTAAATATTTCCTAATATTACCATAAGGATAACTATTTAGTGCCAGTGATATAATCTCAATATAGCAAAGGTACAAATATCCTTAGACTAAATATCTCTAAGATACTTTATTTGCTGAGCTTTGTACTTTGATTTCAATATTTGGAGCTCGATCGAGGGCCGCTTATGGGATGGATCTTTGGGTACATTGTGAGGTAAACGAAAGTAATTGAGAGGGTCAATAAAGGATTCACCACTCCTAATAGTAAAGGCGAATATCTCACAGCCACTTGTAGGAATTACTACTCGGAAAGTCCTTGGCCAAGGCGATTGTTTAGTGGAAACAGTTCCAATTGATACACATCTAGAGTAGTTGGTTCTTGGTATAAGTACTATTGTATTCAGGCCAGAATTAATTCTGGAGGGAGTTGGTGTTAGTGTTATGCCCTAGAGGCAATCATTTGTAGGTTGTATATGACATGTTTTATTTTATAAAAGGCATTATTTACTTTACAGTTTCTTTTGATTACTTTTGTGTAATAAAAGTGTTAGATAAAGCCCCTAGTACAACATTGTGTTAAGGAATTCATGATAGAGATCATGATATGAGATTCCTACTACACTATATAGTGTTAGTACTTAAATAGTCCCTAGTCATAGTATTAATGAGACAGGGCATCATTAATACGTTAAGACTAGCATGTGTTAAGACTTCCTGATTTGATCAAGCGGTGGTTCTCATATCCGTAAGTATTGAGATACTTAAAGTTAACACGTGGATGCATGTTAGTGGAACAAGTTCATTGGATGACCTATCTATGAGATAATCACATGGATAACTATTTAGTGCCAGTGATATAATCTCAATATAGCAAACGTGCAAGTATCCTTAGAGTTGAGATCTCCAAAGTACTTTGTTTTCTGAGCCTTGTGCTTTGATTCTAATCCCCAGAGTTCGATCGATGGCCATCTAAGAGATGGATATTGGGTACATTGTGAGGTAAACGAAAGTAGTTGAGAGGGTCAATAAAGGATTCACCACACCTAATAGTACGGGCGAATATCTCACGGCCACTTGTAGGAATTACTACGCAAGAAGTCCATAGCCAAGGCGTATGTGTATTGGAAACAGTTCGAATTGATACAAATCTAGAGTAGTGGGTTCCTGGTACAAGTATAGTTATATTTGGGCTAGAATTAACATATATTCAGGAGGGAGTTGGCACTAATTTCGTACTCTAGACTAAATGAGATATTGTATGGTGAAAGGAGTTAATTGCATTGTAGTTTGTTATTGAAGGGTTCATGTCAAGCCACTTGACTTCTTGGACTCTTGGGTGGTCATGATGTGTTGCTAGATACCATTTATGATCTAGGAATATGGGTTTATTAATTGATTATTTAATAAACCAATCCTGATTAGAATTACTAGGATGAATTCTAATTAATTAAGGATTATTAATCTCAAAGACATTTAGATTAATTCATGTTCGCTGCCAATTGACCAGGAAATCTAATAGGTCACACACAAAAGAGGTATATATACTCAAAAAACTATTTGATAACATAGTGGGATTTTTGCGAGAAAGAGAAGTTGATGTGGCCAAATTATAATTAGTTATAATTTATGGGCCAATTTGTAAGTTTGAGAATTTGATGGTTCCAATTGCAATTGGAGAATTGCAATTGTTTGTTTGGAATTCTCAGATGTGGTTGTTTTTGTTGAGCTTTTCGGGTGACTTCAAGGGTCACATGAAATGACTCTAAAAAAACATAAAACTAAGGGTCACAAGAAGCCTTATATATACATGATGTTCTCTTCTCTCTCTCTCGTAGGTGCGTGAGTCTCTCCAAGACAACACCAAGACTCTTCTACTTCTTCTTCTTCATTCTCTAGTTTTGCTGAACAAGAAGAACAAGAAAGAAAACCCCAGCCACCGTTGTTGTTTTCTACTAGCACAGAAAATCTTGGTGCTTGAGTGTGATCCTCCGTGTGGATTACTATTAGAGATAATCACACACTATAATTATAGTGGTTGCACATACAACTCTCGTGGTGATTCTTCAAGAGGATTGCTGGATCGTGCCACAATTATCATACTTGAAGAAAGAAAGTTTTGGTTTCCACACAAACAAAGAAAGGTAAAAGCTGTTATCTTTGTTTCTTTATTGTTTTTATATATGTCATGTTTTCCACACATATGCGGATCTTTAGATGGTATCTCGTTTTTATTTCCCCTGTGCCGCATATGATACGCGAGAGATACCCAACAGTTGGCACTAATTCCGTACTCCAAACTGAATAAGGTATTGTATGGTAAAGGGAGTTAATTGCACTGAAGTTTGTTATTGAAGGGTCCATGCCAAGCCACTTGACTTCTTGGCCTCTTAGGTGGTCATGATGTGTTGCTAGATACCGCTCATAATCTAGGAATATGGGTTTATTAATTGATGAATTAATAAAACAATCCTAATTAGAATTAATATGATTAATTCTAATTAATTATGGATTATTAAGCTCAAAGACATTTGGATTAATTCATGTTCACTACCAATTGACTTGGAAACCTAATAGGTCACACACAATAGAGGATTATATACTCAAGATGTTATTTGATAACATAGTGGGGTTAATTGAGAAGAAGAAAAGTTATTGTGGATAAATTATAATTAGTTAAATTTGTGGTCCAAGTTCTAATTGTGAGAACATGATGTTTCCAATTACAATTAGAGAATTCTAATAGGATTAGAACTCTCAGTTTTGGGAAGGGAAATTCCGTGTGACATATTAACAAGACACACGAAACCCTAGCTAAAAAGTGACACACGAAAAACCATCCACACTCGACCTTCTCTTCTCTCCATCTCTCTCTATTGTCTTGAGAAACAACCCTAGTCGCCATCTTGTTTCTGCTAGCACAAGGAAGTTTGGTGCTTGAGTATTCCTCTGTGTGGATTACTGTTAGAGATAATCACACACTGTGATTATAGTAGTTAGACGTTCAACTCTGGTGGAGGTTGATCATGAGGATTGCTGGATCGCACCTCGACTTGAAGAAGAAATTTTGTTCTTTGGACGATCAAACAAAGGTAAAAAGCTACTACTTTTATTATCTTTATGTTTTGTTTTCCACACATAGGTGGGTCCTGGGATGGTATCTCATTTTATTCTTCCGCTGCGCCGTATATGATACGTGCCTGAGATACCCAACAGTAGTATCAGAGTTATGCTATGTGTGGTCTACAGACATTATTTTGGCATGAAAAACTATTTTCATGTATTCGTGCTTGTCTTTGTTCACTGTGAAAATCATTTTCACTCAAGTCGAAATCGTTTCGAGCTTTGTGGGTTGGGTTCGTAGCACAATATGATTGTTTAAAAGTTATAGCATATTTCGAAAGGTGCTTTCTTTATGTGTTGAAAATTTTCTGTAGAAAAACGTTTTCTTAAACATGGTAGTTGCCCTCCGTTTCATCTTGTGAATTTGATTTTCTATTTTGTTTTGTCTAAACAAACAAATTGATTGTTGTTTTGAGCTTCAAAATAGAAAATTGTTTCTGAAATTTTTTTTTGAAAATCGCCGCCATTTCCCAACTACAGCCAATGCCGGCTCTGGCCTCCAAACCAGCACCGGTTCTGTTCTGTTCGTGATGTCTAGAAATCATTTTTGGAATAGAAAAATTATTGGAAACCAGAACAGAGCCGGCACCAGCTCTGGCTTCCAAACCAACACCGGTTATGCTCTGTTTTAACACCGGTTATGGACTTTATGTGGCAATATTAATTTCTTTTATGGCTCGAAGAAATTAATTTAGGGTAAAGTCCATAACCAAACCACGTAATCGCTTTATTACCATGATTATCAATTATGTGATTTATTAATTTTTATGCATGTCATTCAAAGAAATCACTAAAAGGAACAAATCCATCAATTAATATTAAACCTAATTCCTTCTGTTAATATAGTAAGAATGAGAGTCCTTTTTCGAGATCAGGTTGTTGGGCAAACCCAAGCCTACTTGACATCGGGCATGTTCAAGCTATGGAATTAAATTCCTAATTACTGGGTCGGGTTTAACTAAATTCTTTATCCCGGTTGGGCAAACTCAAGCATAAAGAAATTTAAAGAAAAAGTTGGGGTAGCCTAAAAGGCTTTAAGATTAAAAGCTGTTAATCACCCAATGATCCGGTAGTTACATACAATGTAATTGGTATTGGATACCTACCAATGAACTCAATGGTGGCTTGTTGGGTAAACCCAAGGTTATTCTTGAGGAATTTGGGTACCGGTCCACTAGGAAAGCTTCCAACGGGCTTTCCCAAATCAGTAGTAGGGGCTATTTGTTTAAGTAAAATAGTGGAGTAAAAATGCGTTTAATTAAAGTCCTAATTATTTGCATATCATGTGCATATACAAGTAGCTAACGTTCTCTATCTTTACATCTAGGTCACTTGCATCATGTCAACAAACCTAAACTTATGTAGCATCTTACAAACTAACAAGTTAACCAAATCAAACTATCTCGACTGGTATAGAAATTTGAGAATCGTTCTCAAATCAAAAAAGTTGCTCTACGTACTAGATGTTCCTATTCCACTACCACCGATCCAAGATGCTCATGCTGATGAGCATGCTGTCCACAAGAGGCACAAAGAGGATAGTGATACAGCATCATGTATTATGTTGGCATCCATGACTCCTGAGTTGCAAAAATAGCACAAGCATATGGATGCTCAATCGATCATTTTACATCTTCAAGAGCTATTTGATGCCCAAGCTAGAACTGAGAGATATGACATCTCAAAGCAACTATTTCGTTGCAAAATGGCAGAGGGTTCTTCTGTGACCACTCATGGGCTAAAGATGCTGGGCTTAATAGAGAAGCTTGGATCTCTTGGGTTTGTAATGGATCATGACTTAAGTGTTTACTTAATTCTACAATCTTTACCTAATAGTTTCTCACAATTTGTGATTACCTATCAGATGAACAAGATCGAATCCACCATTCCTGAGTTGATCAATCTTCTCAAAACTGCAAAGTCCTCCATGAAGAAGGATTCCAATACAGTTTTAATGGTAGAATCTTCCTCTTCTAAGAAGAAAATTCAAAAGAAGAAGAAGAAGGCTACCATGAAGCCCAAAGGTGGTGTGAATAAGAAGGACGCAGCTACTAAGGGCCCATGCCATCATTATGGGAAAATGGGCCACTGAAGGCACAACTGCAAAGCCTACTTGGAGACCGTTAAGGACAAGAAGCAAAAAGAGAAGCTTATAAGCACTTCTACTTCTACTCCAAGTATGTTTATGATTGAGATAAATACTGCCTTTAGAAATGAGACATGGGTATTGGATACCGGATGTGGATCTCATTTGTGCAATAACTTGTAGGGACTAAAGAGCAGTAGAAAGCTAGAGAAAGGCGATGTGGACCTATGTACTTCAAATGGGCCAAAGGTTGCTGCACTTGCTGTGGGGACATACGAGCTGAACCTACCTTCAGGATTAATTCTAGAATTGGAAAACTGTTATTATGTACCAGTTTTAATGAAAAACATTATCTCAGTTACGTGTTTAGACTTATGTGGATTTTATTTAATATTTAAGAATAAATGTTGTTCTTTTTCTTTGAATGATATTCACTATGGTTCAGCAACTTTGGTTAATGGTTTATATGTTCTAGACTTGGATAATCCAATTCTCAATATAAACAATAAGAAACCCAAAATAGATAACTCTAACACCTCTTACTTATGGCATTGTCGTTTGGGCCATGTAAACGAAAATCGTGTTTCTAAGTTACACAATCTTAGTGACTTAGGATCATTTGATTATGAATCATATAGCACATGCGAGTCTTGTTTACTAGGTAACATAACTAAAACTCCTTTTTCAGGAAAAGGAGAATGGGCCAAGAAGTTATTAGAACTCATACATTCTGATGTATGTGGCCCAACGCCAATACAAGCAAGAGGAGGTTATAACTATTTCATAACATTTATCGATGATTTCTCACGATACGAGTATTTGTATTTAATGAAATGCAAATCTGAGGCCTTTGAAAGGTTCAAAGACTTCAATAATAAAATAGAGAAATAACTTGGTAAAAGTATTAAGACTATAAGATCCAATCAAGGAGGAGAATACTTGAGTCAAGAGTTTCTGAGTTATCTTAGAGATAATGGGATATTATCTTAATAGATTCCACCACATACACCTCAATATAACGGTGTATCTGAGAGAAGGAATCGAACCCTTCTAGACATGGTACGGACCATGATGGCTTCTGTAGACCTATCAAAATCATTTTGGGAGTATGCACTAGAAACTTCTGTTTATATACTAAATAGAGTTCCGACAAAATCGGTTGATACTATCCCATTTGAGATGTTCTTTGGTAAGAAACCAAAGTTATCTCACTTGCAAGTATGGGGTTGTCCTACCTTTGTTAAAATGCCACAGTCAGACAAACTTGATAGTAAATCTAACAAGTGTTTGTTTGTGGGATTTTCGAAAGAATCTTTCGGATATTACTTCTACCTACCCTCCGAAAACAAATTGTTTGCTTCAAAACATGCCGTCTTCTTAGAGAAGGAGAACATGCTCAAAGGGGACAGTGGGAGTAAAATTGAACTTAGTGAAGTCCATGAAAATCAAACAAATGAGGATCAACTGTCTATCCCCACATCTACTGAGAGAATAGATGAACCTTCTAATACATAAGAACCTCGTAGATCTAGTAGGATATGTGTGGCACCTAAGAGATATGGATTTCTCATTAGTAACCACAATGATGTATTGCTCATAGATGAAGATGAGCCTACTATCTACAAGGATGTTCTGAACAGTTCAGAATGTGGCAAATGGCTTGAGGCCATGAAGTCAGAGATGGATTCCATGTACGACAACCAAGTATGGACTTTGGTTGATCCACCTAAATGAGTTAAACCTATTGGGTGCAAGTGGATTTTCAAAAAGAAAAATAACATGGATGGTAACTTAGTTACCTATAAAGCACGACTAGTGGCGAAAGGTTATCGTCAACAACACGGTATTGACTATAATGAAACCTTCTCGCCAGTAGCCATGTTGAAATCCATCAGGATACTCCTAGCCATTGTAGCTCATCATGATTATGAGATTTGGCAAATGGATGTGAAAACAGCTTTCCTAAATGGAAATCTGACTGAGGAAGTATATATGACACAACCTGAGGGTTTCACATCCAATGATAGCATAAAGGTGTGTAAGCTGCAAAGGTCCATTTATGGACTTAAGCAAGCTTCTAGGAGTTAGAACATCCATTTTGATGAAATAATCAAAGAGTTTGTTTCATTCAAAACATGGATGAGCCTTGTATATACAAGAAGGTCAGTGGGAGTGCAATCGTTTTCTTATTGCTTTATGTAGATGATATATTGCTAATAGAAAATGATATACCTGTCTTGCAAATGGTTAAAATTTGGTTGTCCAAATAATTCTCCATGAAAGACCTTGATAAAGCAACCTATATTCTTATAATAAGGATCTATAGGGATAGATCCAAAAGGTTGCTAGGTCTTTCACAGTCTATATACATAGATAAAGTGCTAAAGAGGTTTAGCATGGATAAATCCAAAAGGGGATTCTTACCCATGTCACATGGTGTAAGCCTTTCAAAGTCGATGTCTCCCAAGACACAAGTTGAAAGGGATCACATGAGTAAGATTCCATATGCCTCGGCAGTTGGATCTATCATGTACGCTATGATATGTACTAGGTCTGATGTATCTTGTACTCTCAGTTCGATGAACAGATACCAATCTGACCCTGGTGTAGGTCATTAGGCGACTGTAAAGAACATTCTTAAGTACTTACAAATGACTAAGGATATGTTCTTAGTATTTAGAGAAGGTGATTTGAAAATAAACGGGTATATTGATGCCTATTTTCAATCTGACAAAGATGATTTCAAATCACAATCTGGCTATGTGTTTACGTTGTGCAGAGGGGCAATAAGTTGGAAAAGTTCCAAACAAGAGACTATTGCCAACTCTACGATAGAAGTTGAGTACATGGCTGCTTCTGAAGCAACTAAGGAAATAAAGATAGAGAGAGTTCCCACGGATGAGAACATAGCTGACCCGTTTACGAAAGCACTATCCCAAAAGAAACATGATTGTCATGTTGAGTCATTCAGTATTAGATACATGAATAATTAACTCTAGTGCAAGTGCGAGTTTATTAGTGTTGTGCCCTAGAGACAATCACTTGTACATTATATATGACACATTTTATATAAAAAAATACCTTATTTATCTTACAATTTCCTTTGTTTACTTTAAGTAATATAACTATTCGATAAAGTCCCTAGTACAACATTATGTTAAGGAGATCATGATATGAGATTTCTACTACACTGAATGGTGTTAGTACTTAAATAGTCCCTAGTCATAGTATTAATGTGATAGGATATCATTAATATGTTAAGACTAGTATGTGTTAGACTTCCTAATTTGATCAGGCGATGGTTCTCATATCCGTGAGTATTGAGATACTCAAAATTAACACATGGATACTTGTTAATAGAACAAGTTCATTGGATGACCTAGCTTTGAGATAATCATATGGATAACTATTTAGTGCCAGTGATATAATCTTAATATTGCAAATGTGCAAGTATCCTTAAACTTGAGATCTCTAAGGTACTTTGTTTGCGGAGCTTTGTACTTTGATTCCAATCTCCGGAGCTTGATCGAGGGTCGCCTATAGGATAGATATTGGGTACATTGTAAGGTAAATAAAAGCAGTTAGGAGGGTCAATAAAGGATTCACCACTCCTAATAGTAGGGACAAATATCTCACGACCGCTTGTAAAAATTACTACTCGGAACGTCCTATCAAGACGATTGTTTATTGAAAACAATTTCAATTGATACACATCTTGAGTAGTGGGTTCCTGGTATAAGTAATATTGTATTTGGGCCAGAATTAATTCTGGAGGGAGTTGGCACTAATTTCGTACTCCAAACCGAATAAGATATTATATGGTGAAAGGAGTTAATTGCACTAAAGTTTGTTATTGAAACTTCCATGCCAAGCCACTTGACTTCTTAGACTCTTAGGTGGTCATGATGTGTTGCTAGATACCGCTCATAATCTAGGAATATAGTTTTATTAATTGATAAATTAATAAACCAATCCTAATTAGAATGAATAGGATTAATTCTAACTAATTATGGATTATTAATCTCAAAGACATTTGGACTAATTCATGTTCACTACCAATTAACTGGGAAAGCTAATAGGTCACACACAATAGAGGATTATATATTCAAGATGTTATTTGATAACATAGTGGGGTTAATTGAGAGAAAGAAAAGTTATTGTGGACAAATTATAATTAGTTATAATTTGTGGTCCAAGTTCTAATTGTGAGAACATGATGTTTCAAATTGCAATTGGGGAATTCTAATAGGATTAGAATTCTCGGTTTTGGAAAGGGAAATTTCGTGTGACATATTAACAAGACACACGAAACCCTAGCTGAAAAGTGACACACGAAAAACCATCCACACTCGACCTTCTCTTCTCTCCATCTCTCTCGATTGTCTTGAGAAACAACCTTAGCCGCCATCTTGTTTCTGCTAGGATAGGAAAGTTTGGTGCTTGAGTATTCCTCTGTGTGGATTACTGTTTGAGATAATCACACACTGTGATTATAATGGTTAGACATTCAACTCAGGTGGAGATTGATCACGAGGATTGCTAGATCGCGCCTCGACTTGAAGAAGAAATTTTGTTCTTCGAACGATCAAACAAAGATAAAAAGTTGCTACCTTTATTATCTTTATGTCTTTTTTTCCATACATAGGTGAGTCCTGGGATGGTATTTCGTTTTATTCTTCCGCTATGCCATATATAATACGAGCCTGAGATACCCAATATAAAACCCTAGGTTAAATTGGACTGGGCCATTGAACTCTTAGTTTAACCTTTTTGGACTAAATTAATTATTCTAATTAGAATCAACTTAATGGCCCAACAAATAATTAATTTTCCCAGCCCAAATAATCCAGTCCGATAAATAAGCCTGTATTAGTTTAGTCCTAGGTTAATCTTTAATTATTCAAATTGGACCAAAGCCCTGAATAATTAATTAACCCACCAAAATAATTTAATTAATTTTATCTCTCCATGGACCTTTATTTTATTCTAACCCAATAATTAAATCAGACTACTTAAATAAAATAAATTCTATTTAACTTAATTTAAGACTAATTCCTTAGCCAGTATTTAATTAGGACTCACGATCTATACTGGGGACCAAAAGACACACTACCTTGGCTACTAAAATGACCAAAATACCCTTACCATATAAATAGCTGTATTTTTCATTTTAAATATTTTCTAACATCACCATAAGGAAATATTGACCCCAAGGACAATGTTGCGTTAACAAAGTCTCCGACCTACAAGTGTAATGACTAAAATACCCCTTTATATATCGTCATACATTTAGAGAGCAAGAAATGTACTAATACCTCTCTAAATGACATCTACCATGCTTAGGCTTCTAGTCCAATGATCCATGACTTCCTGGATTGTTTTCGCTTTCTAAAAGAGCTACCCTAAAGCAAACATCCAAGTCATATTTCCCAAGGCCCTGGATATTTAGATTATTCAGACAACCACATGGGCGATATAGTATAGAAACTATCTTGTGCAAGTCTATCTTAACTAACTAGTCACACATACCCAACATGCAAGTATATTGGTCCTACGATAGGACCTTAACTATAGCATATCAAAGTATATGCTTCTAGCTTCATTAGACCACCAACTTATACTTAAGTTGTAGAGTACTAGTCCACGTTGTAGCAGTAGTAGTCTAGGTTTCTACCATATAGTAATTTTAGAAACCACTAACTACAGGTCTTGTGCTACGTATTCAAAATACACTTATGTCATGAAGTGAGTGGACTACTCACTGGCTAAAGCTAAGCCATTTCCCATTTGGAAGTCACAACATAATAACCTAGGCATGATGAGATTCTCATTCTCATCAATCAGTTAAGAACGAATGTTTATGTGTTAAGTAACCCATGATTCATTCCTTACTGTGAAAGACCTCCATTCATATAGACCACTTACTTAAATACAATGGGTCTTTTTTTAATGTAATTGTGCACAAATAAAATGTAAATTCACAAATAATTTTTGAAAATAAATTCTTTTATTAAAACATTCGATTTTTACATCAGAAACCTAGTCTAAGAGGGCATATTTCCCAACAATGTCCCTATTCTTTTGTGGCCACTCCATGGCTTTTCCCTTGTCTTTGTTCCAACCTTCCCTAGGTTTCCAATCCTTCCTGGGCTTCCAATCCTCCCTTGGTTTGTTGAAGTCCATTTGGAATGACTTAAGGGCTTCATCCTTCTTAATTGGTACCTTGTTAGTAGTGTTGGGATTTTGAAGTGGTGGTCTAGTAAATGCCCTCCTCTTTAATTACCTCTCAATCTTCATAGCGGCATGTACCATATCCTCCAATCGTTCATAGGGGTGCAATTCAACCAAATTGGCAACTTCCCTATTTAATCCTCCTAAGAACCTTGTCCTCATTGCTCTATGATCTTCATTGATTTGAGCTCTCATCAACATTATTTCCATCTCTTTATGGTAATCTTCCATACGCTTGTTCCCTTGCTTGAGTGATTGGAGCCTTTGGTAAAGATCATTGTAGTAATAGTGTGGTATAAACCTTGCCCTCGTCACATCTTTCAATAAATTCCAACTAGCCACGATTTCCACTCCCATTTGTCTCCTTTATGCACTAACTTGCTCCCACCAAACCAAAGCATATTCCAAAAATCCCAAAATAGCCAACCTCACCTTTCACCTCTCACTATAGGTATGACTTTCTAGGAAGATCTCTATCTTGCTTTCCTACTCGAAATATGCTTCGGGGTTACTCTTGCCATAGAATGTGGGCACTTTTAATTTGATGTGGTTCAACTCCTTCTCCTCATCATTTCCTTCTCTCGTACCTCCTCTATTGCCCCATCCTCTATGGTGTTCCCCAAATGCTTCAACTTGTTCCCCCTCATACCATTCATCAACTTCCTTAGACTTTATTTCTAACCCCCTTAGGTTGTTCCCACCATTCCATCCTTGACCTCTACCTCGTCCTCCTCTTATACTGTATCTTCCCCCTCTCATAGGAGCTTGTTGGAATCCCCCGATAGAGTGCTCATCCCACTCTTCCCCTTATTGGGTATTTAACGAAGGAGTATGGGCATTACCATCCCTCATCCTAGGGCTAAGTACTTCAAATTGCTCTTGGCCTCTCCTTTGTACGACGGTAGAAGATTGTCCAAGATGATTTATCAATTCCCTTGTCATGTTTTGAAACTCACTTTGCATAGTCCACATCATAGCTTACAAGTCATCACGCAAAACCCTAGCATCAATTTGTTCTTCTTTAGGTCTACTAGGTCCACTTGGGTTAGGCCTAGAGATCTCTTGATCATGGTGAAGGACGGGAAAACAGAGGGTAGCATGCAGTTACGGGAAAAATCAGAGAAAAAAAAAACTGCAAGCCTTAAAGGCCACACGAAAGCTTGAAGATCATACATTTGTGCTCCTTAAACCTTCTAGGTTGAGTAGAAGTGGACTGAACGATGGGAATCGCTTCGCCTTACCCACTTGAAGAAGCTTCCGGTTGAAAATCCGCTAGCCTCCTACTTCACCTTGTTTGCATGAACGCCAAGTCTTTCAGCTCTCGGAATATTCCTCTGCCCAACCTCTAGTCGGTGAACACAACAGTGAAGAAGAACGGTCTCAAATCTCCTTAGTTCTCTTGCTATTGGTTAGCAAAGCTCCAAGGAGAAAACAGAGAAAGAGGGAGGCGTGAGAGACAGAGAGAGAGAGACGTGAGTTTCTGTTAGTTATGGGAGATTAGGGTTTTTTTTTCCCAGAGACTTGTTTATTGGTTAGCCAAAATTAGGTCTCTCAATCTCTGACAAACATATCCCCGGGATATCATATTTCAAAACACCCGGATGTTATCCTCAGAATCAGTTTGGCTTAACCCTAAACTCTTCTTAACCGTATCTGGAAAAAACCATACGGTCCAAGCTATTGGGCCAAAATAATATTTATTATTTCTCTTGGACCCAAAAAGCCCAAAATAATAAACATTAATTATTTATTTCCTGGGCTTATATAAATAACCCAATAAATAATTAATGAGCCCAAATGAACCATTAAAATTAATCTTTAATTATTTATTTCTTAGGCTTATATAAATAACCCAATAAATAATTAAACATTAATTATTTCTCCTAGTTTAAGCCCAGGTTAATTTCTTAATTATTCATACTGGACCTAGGCCCTGAATAATTAATTAACCAATTAAACCAGATAATTAATTTCTCTCATCTCCTAATTTTATTTATTTATTTATTTTATTCCAGTCTAATAATAAATTAGATATCCTAGATAAAATAAAATAAAATAAAATCCTCTTGAACTGAGACCAATTCCTCAACCCAAAATTAGTTAGGACTTATGGACTATTCCGAGGACCAAAAAGACACATCGCCTTGGCTGCTAAAATGACCAAAATACCCCTGCTATATAAATAGCTGTATTTTGCATTTTAAATATTTCTTAATATCACCATAAGAAAATATTGACCCTAAGGACAATGCTGCATTAGCAAAGTCTCCGACCTACAGGTGAAATGACTAAAATACCCCTCTACACATCGTCGTACATTTAGAGAGGAAGAAGTGTACTAACACCCCTCTAAATGACATCTACCATCCTTAGGCTTCTAGTCCAATGATCCACGACTTCCTGGAGTGTTTCCGCTTTCCAAGGGAGCTACCCTAAAGCAAACATCCGAGTCATGTTTCCCAGGGCCCTGGACATTTTAGACCATTCGGACAATCACAAGGGGCGATATAGTGCAGAAACTATCTTGTACAAGTCTGTCTTAACTAATTAGTTACATATACCCAATACACAAGTATATTGGTTCTACTATAGAACCTCAACTATAGCATATCAAAGCATATGCTTCCAGCTTCGTCAGACCACCAACTCATACTCAAATCGTAGAGTACTAGTCCATGCTGTAATAGTAGTAGTCTAGGTTTCTATCATATAGTACTTTTAGAAACCACTACTACAGGTCATGTCCTACGTATTCAAAATACGCTTATGTCATGAAGTGAGTGGACTACTCACTGGCTAAAGGTAAGCCATTCCCCATTTAGAATTCATAACATAATAACCTAAGCATGATGAGGTTCCCAGTCTCATCAATAGGTTAAGAACAAATGTTTATGTATTAAATAACCCGTGATCCATACCTTACTGTGAAAGACCACCATTCACATGGATCACTTATTTAAACACAATGGGTCTATTCCGAACGAAAATCGTGCACAAACAAAAAGTAAATTCACATACAATTTCTGAAAATAAATTCTTTTATTAAAATATTCGATTTTACATCAGAAACCTAGTCTAAGAGGGCATACAATCCAACACATGGGCCATGGTGGTGGAATATTTACTTATTTATACCTGCAAAATAAAAGAGATTAGAAAGAAAAAAAATAGATCCTCACTTTGCTCCTTTGCGTGTTGGCTCTCAATGGTTGGTCACTCCACCCTCGTGTTTGCTCTCTTAGGCTCTTTCAGTAATAATCTCACATTCTTGCCTTTTTCTCAATACTCAAGCCTTCTTATTCAATCCCAATTCTCCCCAATAGCTAAATATTTAATCCAACTTAGTGAATCACACAAATCAATGGATTTTTTCAATTAGGGGGTCTTAGGGGAATTTCAACAAACACTTGTTGAGCACCTTAAGCAATCAAGTTTTAATCAAAAATTTCAAGAAATGTGGACTTAAACAATACAAGAACAAACACTTGACGCACAAAGAAACACTTCTAAACAAGAAACAAACAAGAGTTATCAAGAACAAAAAAACAAGAACAACTAGAACTAGGATTATAAAGGACAAGATGATCACAAGTGTGCACTAGTAAAGTTGAATTCAATGAGCATGGAATTCAACAATAGAGTGATATACTAAGTCCAAAAATCCCAAGGAATAAAAATCAAGAATCAAATTTTCCAACTATAGCCAAAAGCATTCTCAGGGAACATTTATCAAACATTTTGGCTGCAATCCCGTCACTTAAGAACAACCAACATTTTCACCTATATTCAAGCCAATTTTTACCACAAACATAAGAAAAATTTATTCCCAATGATTATATTAACATCAAGAAGTAATTTCCCCAAAGAAAAATCATGGTATAACAAAGATTTCATAACCTTTTTGAAGCATGTTTATGAGTTACGGGTTTCTCTATTTTCTTTTTCTTCAACTTTGTAGGGCTCCTTTTCCTTACTTTTAAGCTTTGATTGGAATCAAAGATTTCCTTGATCTGATACCAAACTCTTTGATATGATCTTGAGTGGGCTTTTTCTTGGTGTTGTGGATGGTTTAGTTGGTTATGAGTTCCACTCAACGTAAGGGGCCAAAACAGAGAATTTCTTGAGACAAAAAGGAGAAAATGAAAATAACAATCTACCCTCTATCAAACCCTTGAAGAACTAAGCTTCAAATACCCTCAAGAATAGTAGATAGTTCTACTATAATCTCACCCCAATATCCTTGAAGCAACAAAGGTAAACAAGAACAAATAGAATAGAGAAAATATGCACCCGAGTAATGGAATTCAAACAAACCTTAGAAGAGCAAAGCAACTAAGACCCATTCAAGAAACCACATTGGATTATCCAAAAGATTTTATAGACTCATTCATAAGGAGGACTAACCCTTAAGCATGGTCTTGAACAAGATGAACATGGAGGCTAGGGCCTCTCAAGACTCTCTCTTCAAATTTGAATAAAAAAGTGTGAATTGTGTTGTCAAATCACTAAAGGTTCTATTTATACTACCCTAACCCTAGCAAAGTAATCCCTGAGGTTCTAGTACAATTTAGGGTCGTAATAAGTCTTTACAAACACTTAAAATTGAGTAAAATTGGAGGAAAGCATAAAAAATGCAGGGTAGCCGATAGGAAGGAGCCGGAGCCGGCTATGGCTTCTACAGCCGGTGCCAATTGCGCACTGCTTCGTATGTTAGTGTTGTGCCTTAGAGGCAATCACTTGTACCACGTATACTACGTATTAAATTAAAAAGAGGCATTCTTTATCTTTCAGTTTGATTGTTATGTCTAAATATGTGTACAAACCGTTAGATAAAATCCCTAGTACAACACAGTGTTAAGGAAATCATGATAGAGATCATGATGTGAGATTCTTATTACACTATGTAGTGTTTGTACTTAAATAATTCCCAGTCATAGTATTAATAAGATAGGATATTATTAATACACCAAGACTGGCACATGTTATATCTCTTGATTGGATCAAGTGGTGGTTCTCATATCCGTGAGTATTGGGATACTCAGGATTAACATGTGGATGCTTGTTTTGGAACAAGTTCATTGGATGACCTAGCTACGAGATAATCACTTGGATAACTATTGAGTGCCAGTGATAGAATCTCATTATAGCAAGTGTGCAAGTATCCTTAGACTTGATATCTCCAAGGTACTTTATTTATCGAGAGTTGTACTTTGATTCTAATCTTTGGAGTCTTATCTAGGACTGCCTATGGGATGGATATTGGGTACAACGTAAAGTAAACGAAAGTAGTTGAGAGGGTCAATAAAGGATTCACCACTCCTAATAGTAGGAGAGTACATCGCAAGGCCACTTGTAGAAATTATTACTCATGAAGTCCTTGGCCAAGGCGACTATGTGATGGAAATGGTTTCAATTGATACACATATCGAGTAATGGATTTCTTGAACAAGTACTAAAATATTCGGGCCAAAATTAATAATATTCTGGAGGGAGTTGGCACTAATTCCATGCTCTAGATCGAATGAGATATTGTATGTTAAAAGAAGTTTATTGCACTGATAATTTGCTATTGAAAGGTTCATGTCAAGCCACTTGACATTCTAGACTTTTGGGTGGTCAAAAGTCATTGCTAGATATCGCTCTTGACATGCTAAATATGGATTTATTAATTAGAGAATTAATAAATTTAATCCTTTATTTTATTAAGGATTATTAATTCTAATATTGTTAGAATTAATTCATATTATGCTACCAATAAGACCAGGAAACCTAATGGGTCAAACACAATAAAGGTTTGAATGCTCAAATATATTATTTGATAATATTGTGGGGTTAATTAAGAGAAGGGAATATATTTATAGGTGAATTATAAGTTTGTTATAATTCATGGGACCTAATTGTAATTAAGTAAACTTCAAGGACCAATTTGTTGACAATTAGACGTTGAAGGACTAAGTTGCAATTTGCGGTAATTATAAATCTATAAATATAAGGAAACGGTTTCCTTAGGGTAAGAGATATACAAACTATTCACGCAATAACAGAGAAACCGTTTCTCTGCCTCTCTCTTCTTGATCAAACCCTAGCCTCCTAAATTCTACTAGCATAGAATTGTGAGATTGTGAGCATTCAACCTTGTGTGGATTATCATTAGAGGGAGTTCTTACTTGGACTTCAGTTGAAATGTGGTGAACCGGTTTTGTGATCTGGATCGCGCTTGTGTTCTTGGAACAAGAAAATTTTAAATTCCGGCTTCACGAGGTAATAAGCGTGATCTTCCCCCTTTTCCATTTCTACTGCAAACCCGTGATCCATGGCTTAGATTTCTTGTTGTTTTTCACTGCGTTTAATCTGATTATTTAATCTAGAAATCCTACATCGTAGGCCGTCGCGTGCAAGTTGAAGCCAACACCAGTTCGGCTGCTTGGGCTGGCGCCAGCTGTATGCTGGAGGCCTCCTTTTTTATTGAGTTTCGTCCGTCTTTGTTGCCGGCTTGAGTTCTTGTTGGGGTCCTTCTTCGATAGTCATCAAAATGAGCTCTTGGCTAGCTTCCTCAACCTTCCAACCCTCTTCCATCCTCAAGCATGGTTTTATAAGCAATTGAAACTCGTATTGAAGCTTCTTGGCCCTAAATCTTGTCATTGGTCCTTGCCCTTATACGGTCACGCCTTCCCCTCCTTGATCTTGACCTCTATGATGAAGCGGAGTCTCATCAGTGCACTTTTAAACTCAATGGCAATAGACTAAAATGCTATGTTGGTGAAAGTCTTCGCAACACAGATTAGGTGGATATGCTCTTTAATATTGCAGAATAAAACTTCTTGGGTTATCCATAAATTTGTACTATATGTTTTTTTTTTCATACTATTTTCTTTACTTTTTGCTTATTTTTATTTTCTAGTTTTTATGCTTTGGTGTGTTTCTTTTGTGTATTTTTCTTTCTAAGTACTTCAACAATGTTCCTTTCTGCTGGAATTCAACTCTTTTGTAGGAGAATGCACAATACAATGGAAGTATTTTCTTTCTTCTCTATTTCCCTTTATTTTTAGTCCCATGGCAATATTTCCTTAACCTATTTGTTTGGCCATTGAGGACAATGTCCAGTTTAAGTGTGGGGGAGTGGTTAGAATAAGAATTCTTCTATGCTTCATTCTTCTTGAAATTCTTTGAAGCTTTTGAGCAGCACATTTTTCAAATTTTTTCTGATTTTTTTGAGCTTTCAAGATGTATTTTTAATGCATTTCTTTGTGCTAGATCATAGAACATATGTTCTATATCCTTTATGGCTTATGCATGACTTTTTGCATGCACTTGGACTAAGTAGTTCTTGATCGAATGTTTTACATTGTTCTTAAACATGTTTTTTTCACTAAAATTCATTAAGCATTCTAGAACTTACTTGAATACCTCTCGAGACGAAATAAGAAAGACACTCATGATTTAACTTAGGGATGACGGTAATAGGCCTTCTTTGGATAGTTTGAGCTTTTCAAGCCTACCTATTTTATATTATCCCTAGTGCATATTTTGAGCCTAAATTGTTAATTTTTTTCTTAAACCCGTTATCATACTTTGTCCATTTCTTCTTTCTGAGAGTTTGATTTACCTTCCAAATGTTTGATTGCTCTTGATGGATAAAAGTTCAAGTAGAAGAATTATGAGGGAGAATGCTTGTGTGAATGTCATGACTTATTACTTTCAGTCATGCATCATGTGTTGAGTTGGAGTTGTGAAAGGAGAAAGAAGGAAGAAAAAGAAAGATTGAGAAAAACAAAAGGCTGTTAGAAAATGTTGAAAGAAAAAACTAAGAAACAAACAAAAGCAGCATTTGAAAAAAAGAGAAAAAGAAAAGTTGAAAGAAAAAGGAAAGAAGAGCACAGGAAGAATTTTAGTTGAGTTGGAAAAAGAATTGCTAAAATTTTGATGATCTTATGCAATATGATTGATGAGTTGAGACTATCGATGAAAAGAATGCAAGATTTGCTTGAACTGTAATATGATTGCTATACAATGTTATGGGTTTTTTATTGGTTTTGTGATAGAAGAGCAAGAAAAGTTTGGAATCTATTGGTACATGTTGTTTATCCTTTTCTTGCAAACTCTCATATTCTTTGATATTTAATTTTCCTATATCCTTCATTTGACAGCTACATTACAAACCCTTTAGCCTTACATTACAAGCTTAAAAGTCCTACTTGACCTAAGTAGAATCATGATATATCTCAGATTAGTAGAGAGAGTGTATGAAAAGTAAGCTTATGGAATGCATATTTTATTTTGAACTCAATTCTTTCCAATGGTTTCAGAATGATGTTAAGTGTTGGGATAGTTCTACTAGGCATTCTATAACACCCCACCTTTTTACTTTCAGTTGGCTACTATCTATAATAGGATGAGAATTTATATCAACGGCCAGAACAAAAGTTGATCAGTGTATTGGGACGAAAACTTTGGTGAAATAAAGTTTTGTCAAGACCTGGATGTAATTACTATATTTGTTCTACCCGTACCCTAAATTTTTTGAATGATATTAAGATTAACAAAATAAGAATTTTAGGGTACTCTAGAAAGAGAAATTGATCAATGCAATGAGACGCACATTTTGGTGCGAATTGTGCTACCCAGGGGTATCAGGGGCATTTTCATCATTTTGACCACACTCATGACTTCGACCGCAAATTTGACCAAGTAGAGAAGGAATTGAAGAATTTAAGTGTTACCAATGGATTCAGTGGAATTTTTGAAGTTGAATAGTGAAATAAAATATTTTTCCATTATGAACCTAATTTTGGTTATTTTTGAATAAAATAGGAAAATGCAGTTGAAAAATGGACGTGTGGCATTGTGTGAATGGTGGATGAAAACAAGTGTTAAAATACCATTGAGGGAGTAAAATATTTGTGGGATTATTAAATTGCAAAAGCTTATTGAATAAGCTTAAGAATTATCCATTTAAATTAAATCCTCCAATAGGAAATTAGCTTTAAATGGATAGCCCACAATGCATTTAATGTTGGTTGACCCTTGGACTCAAGAATGGTGGTGGAGGGCAGGGAAACTGGCCAAGAGCTTAAATAAAGAAGGAAGGAAGAAATAAAGGAAATATTTTGTGGTGGAAAAGTGTATGGTGAGTAAAAATGCTATTGGAACGCACTTAGAAATATCCACCGTTCAATTAAACCAAGACATGTAATACCCCGCCCAAAACCACCTTTGACTATGGGGAAAAGTCATGCATTGCATAGCATTTTGCATTTTATGTGGTAGCTTAGAATTATTTTATTTTCATGGATGCATGAGAATTTTTCTGTTGCTCTTGCATTTGAATTAATTGATGTGTTGTTAAAGATTTGGATAAGGGAGGTTTGGTCGAAGATTTGGAAGGATGAGTATTGGGAGGATGGCGAGAACTAACTGTAGAAAAATTAGTATTGGAGTTGTTTTGGAATAGCGGGGGGGTTGGTGATTTCCTTTGGTGACCCGAGTCCGAATCCTACTTTTTGTGAAGTTAGTTCCTCTTCTTGAAAATTCCTGTCCTTAGAGTTTCCATGTCTTGGCCGAAAAAGATCTAGCAAACCTAGAGAAATTTTAGTGTCATTATTCCAAGGAAATAAGTCTCTATATTTATTCCCTAAATTTAAGGACCTTGATGTGAATAAAGTTCACTTTTAATTTTCAGCTTTTATTCCTTAGGATTTTCGAAAAAGGAAAAAAAAATCCCTAGCTAATAAATAAAATTCCAGCTTGATTTTAGCTTAATGGATATTACCATGGATAGTTGGAATTAAAGAGTCATTTTTCTAGTAGGAAACCTTGTTGATTTTAACCCTAAAATGTTAGCTAAAAATTTGGAAAAATTTCCAGCAAGTGCCGCCACTTCTTGGAGGAACTTTAGCTCAACTCAAACTCTTCCAAAGCTAGGAAATCTTATCCTAAATCCCTTAGCAAATCAGACTTTTATTTCAATCCTAATTCAACTAGGATTTTCTTCCTTATCCTAGCAAAATTTCAGCAGCTTTGTGTCAACACAAGCTGTCCGAAATTCCAGCACTCCTTAAGTGTAATCCAACTCTCCAAACCCTAGCTCAAAACACCTAAATACTCCTCATCAATTCAGATTACCTTAGCTGCACAAAACCAGAATTTTATTCTCACAAAACTACAGAAATTCGGCCAGCTTAGGAACCAGAATTTTCGACAGCTTTGTGCAGGGAATTTCAGCCAGCTATTGTACTCCTATTCCAACCGAAATTCTGCACACACAACCCACCGAAAAACCCCAGCTGATCAAGCCAATTTCTATGCCTAAAACCCTCATTGTTTCTCTGGAAATTTCGGCAGAACTACAGCAAAAACAATCCAAAAATTCTTCCTCTTCTATTCAGAAATTTCGCACAGCACATAAGGCCATCTTGCACGGAATTTTAGTCTCCAAAGCCTTCTCAAACTCTTCCTTGTTTGGCCCAAAATTCTAAACACAATCAGCCCTTCTCTTGACCACTATTTCGGCCAGCACAAGGCAGCAAATTGCAAATTATTTTCTCCCCTTAAACTCACCTAAATTCGACAATAAGGAGAGACATCACAAGCTACAATTTTCGGCCTTGCTGTCCAAAAAGCCTAAAGCCATTAGGAGTCTTTCTAAACACCATCATCTAACCCTAAACCAATTTTCTCTAACTCTAAATCATAGCAGCCATCTATCCTCTCCATTCTAAACAAAAATTCCAGCAAATTCTCTCTGCAAATTTTCGAAAAAACTCAAGAACTATTCTAAGCAAAGATCGAACACACTTTAAGGTAAGCAAAAATCCTCTCAACCTCTTGATGCCGTTTTCTCTAATGATTCTTTTCTCCTTCTTCTTCCCTTAAATCACGCCCCATAGGGGCTGATTTCATCTTCTTCTTTAATTTTCGGTCAAGAGGAGCAAAGGAGGTAGCTTTTCTCTTCTTTTCAAGCGAACTTAGGACGATCACCATAGGAGCATCGAGACCTCATTACTCGGTTGTTGCAAGGTAAGGGAATACCCACCCTTGATGCCGAAAGTAAGGTTTAATGATGTCTATTAGTGGGATGAACATATGGTCATGGTATATGATCTTTGGGGATTGGATAGTTTACTTGGAATTAAATAGGGGATTGCGAATTGTTGTGAAAATAAATGAGATTAGAGCATGTTTGAATTAATTGAGACCCTGATCATGATATTATATAGTTTAGATCAGGAGGATAATTGAGGAAAGCAAGCTGTGAATTTATCTCGTTTATCTGAGGCATATCAAGTAAGTCCTTGCATAAACTCTTTTGTTAAATGTTGTGATGGTAAGTCCTTGTATAAACTCTTTTGTTGAATGTTGTGATGGCAAGTCTATGTTGTGAAGCTTTGTAAAGCTATTGTTGAACTATGTTTGCTTGGGTTGTAAACGTGGATATTTATTCTTTAAACGGTTTTGTCAAACTAATGATTTTATCAAGAAAACTATTCTTTTCCTTAAACTTTTAGAAATCTCTTTTAAAGAAAACCACGTTGTACAAAGCCAAGGTTTGGAAATATTGTGAATCAGGAATTGACGGATATGTTCGTTGAGTACTCAATAAGGGTAGGCTAACAATACTAGTCTTGGAGGGCCAGCGTAAGTCTTCTGGCAGGAGGCCACCTCCAGAAAATGAACTCTGCTTGAAAATGCAATAGTGTTGGTTGGTCAGGCCAGTCCGAGCTAGCATTTGTACCTAGTATGGTATTATTTATATTCCCGCATGGACACCCGGATGGTTTTGTTGGGTGTAGAGATGGAGGAGTATCTCACCCGGTGAGCTGTACACTCACCTTGATCAGAACGCCCAACGTGTGGTAATCTGGTCCGGACAAGGTGCACAAAGTGTGGTGCCTTGGCCATTTTGTTCTCATGGAGCCCAATGTGTGGTGACATGACTGTTTATTCGAGTAGATGATTTATTTTGTACAAAGTGTGACAATGAGAAAAACCCACTCCTTGCGAAAAGAGATTGTTTATGACTTGCCCAAATTATTTCTACAAATGTTTTTCACTTTGCATACACGTACTATTCAAAACACCATGTGCACACACAGGACTTACTGAGATTTATTCTCACACTATTTTATATCATGTTTTCAGGAGATAGACTGTGCTGAGTCAGCGAGGCATTGCTAGTTGAAGTTTTCCTAATTATTGTCATCTTTGCTTAGGAGACATTTGTTGTTCAAGCGGTTGAACGCTTAATTGTTTTTATTTCGTTTTGCTCCACGTTGAGCCGATGTAATAAGAGCATTTCTTTATTTATCTAAGTTGAATCTCTTGGAGGTTGCCTCTGTATTTTTATACCTCGTTTTAAAGACCCCTTGTCCTATGGGACGGGGCGACATCCCCGCCCATTTAGGGTACGTAGTCGTGGAGTGTTACAAGACAAGGGATGAAGGACCAATGAAAGTTCACCAAGTGTTTATTCTACGATTGGTTACATGAACAATCATGCATGAACTTTCTAAAGAATTCCATAGAATTCTTGAATACTCTAAAGGACACCTAAGTAGCTAGGTGGAGCAATCAAGGGCTTCCAAATGTTGAGACCATTTAATGCATCCTTGACTTGAAGACCATATTTCTCTATATATAGGCCATGAAGGCCGGCTGAAATGGCTTTAGATAGCCAAAATTTCACAGCAAACAAGGAAGAAAGAGAAGAGAAAGGAAAAAGAAAATAGAGAAGAAAGAGAGAGGAAATTCGGGAAATAGAGAGGAGAGAAAGAGAGGAAAGGAAAAACAAGAAGATGCTTGGGCTGTTTAGCTTCCAAATGCAGCAAAGAAAAGGTAAGGATCTACCTTGCTTGAAGTAAAGTTATTATATAAAGCATGGAGATCATTTTGGTATACATATTGTGAGAGGTTATGCATGAATTATGGAAACTAGCTAGATGAAATTGTGTGAAGATATGTTATGATTAAGGCTGCCGGTTTTCTTGTTGTACTTTGGTGAAATTTTCTATTTTATGTATGACTGGAAATCAGTAGCTTTGAGGGTGATAAAAGGGAGATTGGATTGAATTAATTCATATATTAAACAAAGAATGAAGATATAATGTGTTTTGCTGGACAATGGGTTTAATTCCAGAAAATTATGGGAGGTTTTATGTCCAGTAAATCTGTAAAGTTTTCATATTTAAACAAAGAAGGTATAAATCCTTGTATCTAAGGATCATAGAGGAATTTTGAAGCAATTTTGAGGTTAATCGGATTTACGGATCAAAAGTTATGGTAAATATAGTAAAAGGTGCCAAATCAGTAACGGGATTTTACTACTGGATCTTTATGTTCAAAACTGAACAAAATGGACAACCGAATTGGTACTCTGTGAATTGGAACTTGTAAAGGAATTTCTTAAGGATATTTTACAATTGGTTTGACATCATTTGGATTTGTGGATTAAAAGTTATGGGCAAAAAAAGTTATGGTGTCAAACTGGAAAATTGCAGAATGATAAGGAAAACATGAATAGTGAAACTAAGGCAAAAACTACAGAGGCTGTTTTTGCCCAGTATCATGGTACTGGAACCAGAAACCTAAAAATTTCCTATACTTGATTAAATTTAAGAGTCTTATGGTCGTTTTGGAATATCATGGAGCCAAATCGGAGTTGTAAATTGAAAGTTATGTGCAAAACGAAATTGTGTGTCAAACCAGTGAAATTTCAGAAAGTAGTCTGAAAATGAATGGACTTAAGGGTGATTAATTATGTGATTTTGGATAAAATAATTATGGAAACATGAAGTGAATCCCTTGCTTATGAAGGGAGGAAGGATGTGGAAAAATAAAAATGAAAGAATTGATCAAATGACGGAAAAACGACGTGAACGAAAGTTAAACGTTTTCCTTGACCGACGGCTAACCATCTGCCTCGTTGGCTAACCGTTGGCCCCATCGGCTAAACAACGGTTGAACGTTGGCTAATCGTCGGGTATGTCGGCTAAACAACGTCGGCTACCCGTCGGCTATTTTTCGGCCAAACACGAATTGACCCGAAAACAATGTTTGGTGTAGCTTTAGCGGCAAACGACCAACAAAATGTCAAAAACGGTAGGAACAGAGGTTAAACGGCCGTGAACGGAAAGAGTTGCTTAGGACACGAGGTGAGTCCCTTAGATTTCTAAAACTCTTTCTAAAGTTAGTGTGCATTGTTTTTCCATGAAATGCTATATTATATACCATCTGGAATATTTTATGGAAATATGTTTGGAAACATTGAATTTAATCCTCTTTTGGAATAAGAATTCTGGATTTCTTTAAATAAGTTTATTTTTGGAATCGGGTATTTGGAAAATGTTCAAATGTCCTTATTGGAATATTTCGTGAAAACCTTCGGAACTCAGGTATTCGGTAAATGACCGAAATATCCTTATTGGAACTCTTGTGAATATTTTTCAAATCAGGTAAGGGTAAAATGACTCGAATACCCTTGAAAAATCTTTTGGAATCGGGTATCGGTAAAATGACCTGAATACCTTTGAAAATGACTTTTGTGATCGACTATGGGGAAAATGACCCGGATACTCTTGGAAACATATTTTGATGTGTGAATAGAACCTTTTATCTGGTTTCAACATGATTTTTGGAAAAATGTTGTTTTGCCCCAAAACTGTTTTGATATGAAAATTCTGTGAGATCAAATAACCCTCTAGCCTGATCAATTAGACGAGGTTGGTGACGTTGAGTACTCAGTAAGGACTCTGATCTTTGTACTGGCTCATGTTAGAGGTAGACGACCCCAAGTAACCTGGCTAGTTCTGGGGATTGTCTTATTCCAAACAAGGCGACAGGACATTGAGATGAGTCGTCCTAGCTAGCCATTTTAAGCCTGGCAATTGCCTATTGATTATGATGGTGGATTGTTCACATGATGCTGAGCGGGTACACTCAGTGTGTTCAGTCCCTTGCTATCTCGATGGTGATTGACGTCAGGATTGGGACCCCTAGCTTATGGTGGCAAGTAAAAGATCCCTAAATGCATGGTGAGGTATATTTTTACGCTCACCATTCCAACATGACACGGGTGACATGCTGTAAGGCGCAGTCCCTGGCACAAGAAATCATGTAGCCAAAGGCAAGGACTGCGGGACTTGCATACAGGTCGACCTTCTGTTGGAGAAGTGCCTGTGTTTCGAAAAATGGGGTAATGATTTGAAAATTGAAATACAGTTTTCCAAAAATGATTAAGTTCTGAATACACTATTTCTTAAAGAGTTTTGGAATCATTTTTAATGAACAAATATTATGTTATTTCATTAAAAAAAAATTGTATACTTTGCTTCTTTGATAAAGCATTAGCACACACGGGACTCACTGGGTGATTTTTCACTTACACGTGTCTTTTATCTTACCTTTTTGTAGGATCCAGAGTTGGAAGAACCTACGGATAGAGGACGATACCACAGTGACAGCAGAATAGGACCAGACGTTTCCTTTTTGGGTAATACTCTGTTGGATTTTTTTTTTTCCGCTATAAAGACCCCTTGTCTGGGTAACTGGATAGGGCGACACCCAGTGTTGATATGCTTCCGCTATTACCTTTAGTAGGGGTGTTACACATTCTTCACTTACACAAGTTTTGCATTTGTTATGAAAGGTATAGTAGCATATGTTTTGTTTTCTTGAATAAAGAAAGCATTGGAAATATTATTTTGAAATTGATTGAGTGATTTTGTGAAAACTTGTGTTTTTCTACTTGTCTTTGATACTTTGCTTAAGGACAAGCAAAGAGCTAAGTGTGGGAAAATGTGATAGGGCCTAAATTAGTCATAGATTTCCTAGTTATTTGAGACTATTTTGTGATACATTTTGTGCAATAACTGGCCATATTCCATCATATTTGATATTTTACCCTTGGAAAGGTATTTTGTGCATTATTTCAAATTTTAGGGGTAACATAAGGCAAAATCATCGCTAAACAGACTAGAGGCAGCACCGGCTAGGACAAGAGAGGCGGTGCCAGTAACGTGCTGCTGACACGCACTTCGAGATAATAAAAATCACCGAAATAGGGACTGAACAGAACACAACCGGCACAGATTAGAAGCTTAGAGGTGGCGCAGGTGGCAACTTGGAAGACTTGGCACGAAAATTGAGAAAAATCAGAGAATAGATAGATGGACAGAATGCAACCGGCACCGGCCCTAGGCAAGACAGAATGCCTCGATTTTTGTGAGCATTTTTTGGCAATTTTCAGAGTTTTGGTATTTTCCTACTTCTATTCAGCCAGTAACCCTAGAAGGACAAATTTAAGACTTCTAAAAGCCTATAAATAGAGAAAAAAACATAAGTCAAAGGGATGAATTCAAGGAGCCAAACAGAAAATCACTCAAGTTCAAGGAGGAATTCATCAAATCAAGGAGGATTATACAAGAAAGTCTACGAAGAAAATAGAAGGAGGCTTGCTCATGAGTGCTTTTTTTTAACTTTGTTTTCTTTTCTTGAACAATGATGTATTAATTATTTTATTGTAATTTGACATTATTTTAGGTATTCATGATTTTTAGAGTTACTTTGATCTTTTGATTAATTGATTGTTATTCCTGGTATTTAATTACTTATGCTGATTACGAGATTAATTTGTTGTTTCTTTCTATTAACTTGCTTGGAAAATGGATTGATGGTAGTCTCAATTCATTAATTTCATATTTGTTGTCTATTAACTTACCTGGAAAAGGATTTAATTGCTAAGAACTAGGTAATTAAAGGTTAATTGATGTCTGTCAGGATATGGATTCATTGGTTAATTTCATATCTTACATTTTCCAGGCTATGGGGATTTAATCAAGGATTATGTTTAATACATCTTTTGGGTGAATTAGTTGAGACAGGATATGTGATGCTAATTTGTCTAGAAGATAGTGATTTCATGGATTGTAAAAGAAGTGAATCTATCTTAATCCTTCACGATGTCAAAAGAATGATTAGTTATGATAATGATTAGGTACTTTAAGGTCATGTTTGTCAAAATAATAGTTTGAGTTACATAATTCTCCATCCTTGACATGTACATTTTCTTTTATTTTATTTTATTTTATTTTTTATTCTTTTTCACTTTATTGAGTCGGTTAAACAATGAAAGAAAAATGATTAAGGCATACTTGTTCCTTGAGGATCGATACTCGTTTTAAACCCTATGCTATGCTTAATGATAAGTACGCTTGCTCATGTGTGTAATTTTGGGTTAACATTTTAATTTAAACTTGATTGATAATGTGCTTATTTTTATATGATTTTTATACCCAAATTCGTACACATCAAAGAATATGAAGAAGTGGCATGATAGGCACATCATACCGAGTCGCGAATTTAACAAGGGTGATCAATTGCTACTATTTAATTCAAGGTTGAGGCTATTTCCCGAGAAACTACGGTCTATGTGGTTTGGCCATTCTTAGTGACCAAAGTATTCCCCTTCAAAGCAGTTGTATTATCTCATCCAGAAAGGGAGTTTTCAAAGTGAATAGGAACTGGTTGAAGCTCTATCATGGAGAAAACCTTGGAGACATGGAAAAAGTGGAATACTTCCTACACGATGTAAAGGAGTCTTAATTTTGGTTTTTGGGGACTTTATTTACATTTGTTTTGCTTTTCTTTTCTTTAGACTCGGTTTTGTATATATATTTTTATTGTGGTATGTTCTTATTTCTTATATTTGACATTTACTGTATTTCACTTGTTTTAGGTAGTTTAGTTTTTCATTTCTTCTTCTGATTAAAAAAAAATATCATCTTTAAGAAGCTGCAATCATTTAGGGAGAATTGCTAATGATCTTTCTAATAGGAATCGCCCTAGGCATGATAGCCACTCAAAAGAAAATAAAGAGAAATCCAAACTACAACTCATGGCACTTTAGGTGAGATCCATTTTTAAGAGGTTTCAACAAGAGTTTAAGGCCAACCAAACCAATAAACCAAGGGCTAAGAGAATGATGAGGGAGTGGATAAAGAAAAGAAGGCCAAAAGGAGTACAAAGAAGGCAACAATCCTTGTGGAAGGTTAAGCAAACAAATGAACAAGGATTTAAGGGCAAATGGGCAAATGAAGGAATGCGACCCAAGGGAGCTTCAAATGGAAACAATCTTGGCTTCAAAACTATTTGGAAGATCAAGGGAATGCATGGAAAATGAATGGAAGGAATGGAAGTCAAATGAGCATGGATGGGAGTGCCCAGAGCTGTCCCAACGCCGACCCAGATCGACCGACCAGGTGTCGTTCGTGATCTGTAAATTTCCTTAATTTTTTGCACACATACTATTCCAACAGATTGGACCCAACACCGGCCCTAATAGCCTGGCCTAGTGTCGGCTATGGACTGGCTAATTTCTAATTTTTATTCTGACTTTTTGTGAACTGGTACTATTCCTCCATATATTGGACCCAGCGTCACACCTAGGAGACCTACCCAGTGCTAACCCTGTTCTGAAACCCTCACCCCTAATGTTTTTCAGCTAATTTAGGGTCATTTTATAATATTTAAAAGTGTTTAGTTTAGGAACAGAACACCCTTCTATAATGCTTTGTATTAGGTTATATTAGGTGACTATAAATACCCTATTATGACTATGTAAACATAACTTTAGTATTTTGGGAAGGAGAATTCAGATTTTCTGGCTAGAATAGTTCTTGAGGGTGATCCTCATGGGTGACTCCATTAAACATCAAGACTAAATCAAATGATTTAGTCCCACATTTGATCTTCTCACTAAATCTTAAAGGATAATCTCAACTTCATCTCTATTCTATATGCTAGGTTGCCTAATGTGTTTGATTGGATTGAGTTAGGTGCCTTCAAATTTCTATCCTTGGGGTTATAATCTCTAGTTCCATTAGGGTGTTAAGAGGTCTTTGAAGTAGGATAGATTCACATTATCACAAGAGTGTTAATTTCTTTGCATTTTGGTGTTCTTGTTTATAAGTTTGTTAGGGTTCTTGTTTTGAGCTTAATCCATATTTTTGGAGCTTCCCAAGAAGGGGGATGGAGATTCAAACCACATTCCATGGCACCAAGGAAGAATTTAAATTACAAAGGCTTTCAATGAGAATTCTAGCCAAACAAGCCACTAAGCCAAGGAATACGAAAATATTAAATAAGCAGGTGCCAAAGGGAAACTTAAAAGACCTTCAAGAAGATAAATCAAGAATTAAGAATGTTGTCAAGTGATAGAGGATCAAAAAAGGGCCAAGAAGATCAACGCTTGAACAACAATTTGTGTGGAGGATCAAAGTAACACAACAAAAAGGCTAAGGACAAGGAAAACAAAGCCAGCTTTTAAGGACAGTGCGGACCTGGTGCCAGGCCCAACAATCCGACCCAGCTCCAAGTCCTCTAGGCCTATTAGCCTATTTTTTCAGATCTAACTTGGCATCAGGCCCAATGGGGTGACCCGGTGCCAAGTTCCTTCGCACCATGCCTTATTTTGCTAATTTTTCTTACTTTATTTTATTTTTTATTTCTAATTTAACTCCCATTAATTCTATTATATAATACGGATATTTTGGACCTTTTAAAGGTTTGAAAGACTGAGATTTCATCTCACCTTAGTGAGGTTTAGATGCCTATATATATGGCATTATAATAGTTCAAATATAACAACTTTTGAATATTGATAGAAATCAAAGAGTCTTCTTTAAGAGCTTTTGAGAGGTGATTCCTCTTGGGTAAATCACATGAACACCAAGACCATTCTTAGGGCATAGTCCTTCCCTATGTATCAAGTCTATAAACTCTTTTAGGATAGATCATTTAGCTTGCTAGATTGGGCCTTAGATTATGGATAATCTAGGGTTCTTGTTGGAGGAAAAGTTGGTTGCCTAAATCATCTTCTTCAAAGTGTTCTTGGTTTCTTGTTGAGTCAAGGATCTTTGGTTGTGATTTGGATGACTTGATTCTCATTTTTAGTGTTCTAAGTTCTTTATTTTGGTTTAGAGTCCTAGAATTTGAATTGGACGTTCTGTTTCTTCACTAATTTCACTGTTTTGAACTCTTAATTGGGTCTTACATTTTACCTCAAATTTAGCCACAAAATTCATTGAGAAATCACCCCTAAGATTGTATCTAATTATTTTGTATCAGAGAGAGGAAAGTTTTGATTATTATCAAGGCTTGGTTCTTCAAGACAAAGGGTTCAAAAAGTTTGAAGAAAAACAGAGCAAACTCGTCACTAAGGAAGGTACTTCAAAAAGGTCTTTAAAACTTTGATTTTCTTGATTTTCTTGTTGAAAAATTGATCTTGCATGTTGGGTTGATGTTTGAGTAGCTATTTGAAGTTTTAAATTGCATAAATCTGGTGGTATTTTGGGTGTATTTACTGTAAATTTTTTGAGCTCAAGAAGAATCCCGTAACTCATTTTTATGCTAAATTTGTGAACTACAAAACTCATGTTTTTTATTTCTACTTGTTAAGAAATTATTTCTTGATGTTAGTATAATCATTGGGGATTAATTTTTCTTGTGGTTCTTGAGTTTTTTGGGCTGTTACACGAGGCTGCACCTCAAGTGTTTGATATTTTGCTTGAGTAAACTTTTCATTTAAAATTGTGGCTAAAAACTTTTATCAACACTTCTATAATTGGTTAGCTATTGCTTTCAAGTATCTTGGGGACATTGTTTGTCCAATTGAGCTCATTATATTTATTGAATTCTTACTCTTGTTCTTGAGTGATATGCTCCTTGAACTCCAAGTGTTACATTGAAAATTCTTGTTAAGTCCTGTCTATTCACCCATTCTTTAATCTTGAAGTTATTAAACTCTCTTGAATTCATTGACACATGACATAAACTCCTTGAGGCTCATTGTTGTTGATGATCAAACTTCCACCTAAGTCTAGTTGGCTGTCCTTACAGAGTTAGTAAACTTGTCAAGTTTGGACTAGCTCCTAAGCAATTGGAGAGAATTTTGTGGAAGAACTCATTGAGAAAATTCAATGCTTGAAAAAAAAAAAAAAGACAAGAGTGTGAGCTTATTTTTGTTAAAAGCTAAAGAAGTTTTAAACATGAGGGTGAGTGCATACACGTAAGGGAGTGATTGTAAAGAATTACTTTCTCCTTTTATCCAAATTTTCTAAGTAAGAACTATTGAAATTCTCAATACAATGTCCCAAGGAACTTCATTTGATATTCAAGCTGCCTTTGAAATTTTCTAAGCAAAAATGATAGGCATGAGGAGGGAATTAAGAGGATAAAATCTAACCAAAGCCAAACCTCAACGGATGTTAAAATGGGAGATAGCTTTAGAATGAGAAATGAGTACAAACCTCCACCCCCATTATATGAGCAACCAATGAAGGGATGTTGAAAATATTTTATGGGAGGTTATCTGAAAATTTCAATAAAGGGAAGAGATAGCAAAAGTTTTGGGTTAGGTAAAAGAACACATGAGGGCAAGAAATTGAGGCGTGTAAGGAAGGGGACCTATCCTAAGATGTCCACATATACCAACCCTATTTTTTAACATTCACCAAATCAGGAAAATAAGCCACCAAAATAATCATTAAGAACAACCTAAAAGCCTAGAAAAGAAAAGGGTAGTGAGGAAAGGCTTAGGGTTGGTAAGGTTATTCTATTGATTGGTGTTGTTAGAAAGATTGAGGGTGTGAATGATGTTGAGAATAAGCAGAATTCACCAAGGAGTAATATCTTTTACACTAGGTGCCTTATCCAACAAAAGCCTTATAGTATGATCATTAATGGAGAAAGGAGCACAAATGTGATGAGTGCTACCTTAGTGGAAAACTTAGGATTAGAAACCATGAAACATCCTAAACCATATAAACTCTATTGGTTAAGTGATTATGGTGAAGTAAAAGTAAACAAACAAGTAGAGGTTGAGTTTGATATAAAACGGCTATAAAGGTATAGTGCTATGTGATGTGTTCGCAATGCAAGTAGAGCATATTTTATTAGGAAGGCCATTGATGTTTGATAGAGATATGGCGCATAAGAGGAGCAAAAATAAATATACATTGGAGAAGGATGGAAAGAAGATCACACTATTTCTGGTATCCCCTAGTGGGGTGCTTAAAGATCAAAACATTATGAGGGAAGAAGATAACAAAAGAAGAGAGCTGAAAAAGAAGCAAAAATAAGAGAGAAAAGAAAGAGAACAAAAAGAGGGTACATAATAGAAACATGATGGACAAAAAATGAAAAAAACTTTTTTGAGTTGAAAAATGAAAATAGAGAGAAAAAGAGAAAGGAGTGAGGTAAAGTATGTAAGACCTTCTTGTGCTTGAAGAGTGAAAATAATGAGAGAGAGGCTACAAAGAAGAAAAGTGAAGATGAGGGGAAAAATGAGCCTTATGTGGGCAAACATAAACTTGTATTTTTATCTTCACAACAAGATTCTTGTTTGAAATCTTATCCAGGTGTTAATTCAAGGATGAATCATCTTCAAGAAGAGGAAAATGATAGGAATTCATCCAAGCATCTTGCTAAAGCTAAAGAAGGGGGATGGTGATTCAAACCACATTCCATGGTGCCAAGGAAGAATTTATTATTACATTATGAAGGCTTTCAATAAAGGATTCCAGCCAAACAAGCAACCAAGCTAAAGAATATGAAGATATTAAAGAAATGGGTGCCAAAGGGAAGCTTAAAACACCTTCAAGAAGATAAATCAAGAATCAAGAAAGTTGTTAAGTGATGGAGGATCAAATAAGGGCCAAGAGGATAATGCTTGAATAACAATTTGTGTGAAAGATCAAAGTAACACAAGAGAAAGGCTGAGGACAAGGAAAACAAAGCTGGCGGTGAAGAATAGTGCGGACTTGGTGCCAAGCCCAACAATCCAACCTAGCGCCAGGTCCTCTTGTCCTGTTAGCCTATTTTTTCAAATCCAACCCGGTGCCAAGCCCAATAGGGTGACCTAGCACCAAGTCCCTTTGGGTCATGCCCTATTTTGCTAATTTTTCTTACTTTCTTTTTTTTTTTTTTTTTGTTTCTAATTTAATTCCCATGATTTTTATTGTGTAATAGGGATATTTTAGACCTTTTAAAGGTTTGAAAGGCTGAGATTTCACCTCGCATTAGTTAGGTTTAGATGCCTATATATATGGTATTATAACATTTCAAATGTAACAACTTTTTGATATTGATAGAAATCAAAGAGTCTCCTTTGAGAGCTTTTGAGAGGTGATTCCTCTTGGGTAAATCCCATGAATATCAAGACCATTCTTAGGGCCTAGTCCTTCCCTATGTATTGAGTCTATAAACTTTTTTAGGATAGATCAATTAGCTTGCTAATTTGATTCTTAGGTTATAGATAATCTAAGGTTCTTGTTGGAGAAAAAGTTGGTTGTCTAAATCATCTTTTTCAAAGTGTTATGGGTTTCATGTTGAGTCAAAGGTCTCTAGTTGTGATTTGGATTACTTGATTCTCATTTCTAGTGTTCTAAGTTCTTTATTTTGGCTTAGGGTAATAGTATTTGAATTAGGTATCTTGTTTCTTCACTAATTTCACTGCTTTGAAATCTTAATTGGGTTTTGCATTTTACCCTAAATTTAGCCACGAAATTCATTGAGACATTATCCCCCAAGATCATATCAATGTCTCTTCAAGTTTTTATTGTGATTGTGAAATTTTGTTATAATTTTTTGATGATTTATGTGCAATTTTAACAAATAGGCTAATTTTTTCGATTTTTAGATATTTTTGGCCATGATGGTCTTGTTATTGTATTTCCTTTGGCATGAGAATTGGATTTAAAACCTTGTTGGATGAGTTTGTTTTTTGATACACTTGTACATTGGGTGTGAAATGGTTAAATCTTGAGAATTTAAATTAACCTTGTTTGGACTTTAGTAAAAGTGGTGCCATGTTGTTTCTTAGGAAATGAGGTGCCTTTTGTGATGAAATATAAGCATGAAATTTTAAGTTAATCTTTGTTCTATGATTGCACATCTTTTTCTTATTCCAGATTTGAGTAAATATAGGTTGGGGTAAAAAAATGAGAGAATAAAGCCAGGTAATACAAAAGTTGAAAAATCATTATTCATAGCTTTATTAGGCATTGTATTACCTTGTCGTAAGAATGAAAAGATTTTTTTTTTTTTTTTTTTGGACTAAGATGACGCAAAAGCTGAAAAATCCTTATTACATACCTTTACTAGGTATTTACATAACCTTACTACAAGAAAAAGAAAATGAATTGAAAAAAAAAATGATAGAATAAAGAGGGTAATATAAAACCTGAAAATCTCTACTTTCTATCTTTATCAAGCTATTATATTAGCTTGCAAAAATGAGCATGTGCACTAATCTTATGTTTACTACTTGGATTATAATAGTTGTGAGGTCATAGAACTAGGAATTAACTTATTTAAGCCTAGATTATATAAATCACATTATCCATATTCGAAATTTAAAGAACTAAGATGGAACACCTTGAATAAATATGAACTTATTTAATTCAACTTCGATGGCTTTGATTATTTCTATCATAATATATTAGCTTACACAAATTTTGGCTTAGCTAATTGGGTGTTGGACTTAATTCTCAATTCAAAAGAGAAATAATACCTTATCTTGGCCAACTTATCTCCAAAAATATCATCTTATCTTGTTAAAAGCTTTATGCTTGTAGTGTTGTGTTGTTTGCTTGAGGACAAGTAAAGGCTCAAGTAGGGGGGTATGTAATGAGTGCTCATCACGTATATATTTTCCAGTGTTTTTTACTTTAATTGAAGTAAATTCTTACTCAATCACTCTCACCAGACCATTTTTATCTTATTTTTGTTAGGAAATGGAAATTACTAAATAGAGATAAATAAAGATAAAAAGCAAGAAAAAGAGCAGAAATGCTTTGGACTAAAAGCTGGTAGCCAAGGGAAGAAGAACATCCCTAAGCCACCTAGGATAAGCTACAGTGGAGTGTTTTTACAGAGCTTTGGTGGCCTAAGGAAGTAACTTCCTTCTCTAGGCAACCTAGTAGTAATCATTGGTGCGAAGACTCCATAGGCCGCCTAATTATTTTTTCAAAGGCTAAGTTTTGCAGAACCTTAGTTGCCCAGGGAAGCTTAACTTTCTAGGCCACCATGTTTCTTGAAGACTTGAGGATCCAGGGAACTTCCCTGGGCCACCCATATGCAATTTCAATGTACTATTTAGCGAATTTCTAGAAGATTCACGACTTTTGGCTATAAATACTACTTTAAAGCTTCAAATTAAAGGAAAGGAGAGTTAGAAAAGGATTAGAATTTCTCTCAAGAACCCTAAGTTTGAGAGTTTGCACACAAAGAGGAGGAGGATGATCAAGGTTCTCAAGGAAGAAAAAGAGAGGGTTGCTTGAAGATCTCAAGAAGAGGAATAAGATAGCTTATCAATAAGTTTTCCTCCTCTTTTTGTAATATAACCTTGAAATTTTTATGCTAAGATTTGATTTTTAGTTGTAATAAAAGGTTGTACCCTATTTTTATACTTGAGGATGATGTATTTTCTTTGGATCTATACTCTTTACTCTATGGTATTTAGTTATATGTGTTTATTGAGTTATCTTAGTTGAGTTGGGTTTTAGTTGAATAGCTCCAATTATTTATTCTTCCTTAATGATTTCTAGATATAGGTTTAAGGTTTGTTCACCCATCTAGCTAACTTAGCATGTGCCATATTTTGATTAACCTGAGAAGGAGGTTGGAGATTAGGGCTAATAACCAAAGTGTTTGTGAGATTATCTAAAGATAGAAGATTTTATGGCCTCCAGATAATTTGGGGCTGTGGGTGGTGATTCATGCATCCTTAGGTTTAGTTGGTTAGGTAGAGATCTTAATTAATCAAATTTAGCAATAGAGATCTCATAACTCGATGAAGAGTGAGCTTGATTTTTGACTCACTCTGGTGCCTAGAGTTAGAATGTATGGATTCAAGTGGTGCTCAACTTTTAGGTTTTGAATGGGGGATTCCTTTTGTTATATGGGTTTATCGCTTTCTAATTCCTTGATAAACTTGTTATGCATTCTTGTGAAAGAACTGGACTTTTCTCGTAGTATAGTTAGTCTATTACACTTCCCATTTTTATTTGGCTAAACAATTAGAAAAGAAGGATGTAAGGGTAATTTCCACATTTCCTAAGATTCTTCGATACTTGCCAATGATACTATTACTACACGATTGGTGCTCTTGCCTAGATGTGAGTATTGTGTGATTTTATTTGGCATTGGAATTTGTAAAATTTAGGTCTATGTGGGGTACTTTTGATATAAATTTTCTATAGGCACAAAATATCATCAACTTTGAATTTGCAGTTCAAAGGGAATTTTTCTTCCTAAAATGTATCCATAACCAATCTTTCTATTCAAATGTCATCTTTCTTCTTTCTTTATTTCTTTTGAAGGCTACTTGCTCATTCTTTTTCTTAACAAGTGTCAAGGAATCAAATTCATAAGGGTTAGAGAATTAAAACTATGCACAACTTCAAACGGAGAATAAGAAGCAGGGGAGTGAATGGTTCAAATATATGAAAACTCTCTAAGTGGCAATCACTCTTCCAATCTCTTCAAATTCTTCTTCATAATGGCCCTTAAGAGTTCTGTTAAGGTCCTATTCACCACCTTGGCTTGTCTGTCGTTTGGGGATGATAAACTATGGAAAAGAACAAATTAATGTCAAGTTTATTCTATAAAATCCACAAAAATAGTTTAAAACTTTGCATCTCTATTGGAACTATGCTCTATGGAATTATATGCAATCCTACCATTTATTTAAAGAATAACTTTGCAATGAAAGAAGCATCATTTGTCTTGTTACAAGAATAAAGTAAGCCACCTTAGAAAAAATCTATCTACAACCACAAAAATAGAATCCTCCCCTCCTAGTCCTATGCAATCGTAAGATGAAAACTATTAAAATATCTACCTAAGGTTGAGTAGGAATGGATAAAGAAGAATAAATCCCTTGAGGTAAGACACTAAACTTCGCCCCAACATGTGATAGATTGAAAGCAATGTTTTTCTATGTCTCTTCTCATTTTTGGCCAATAGAATGCTCTTATAGGATATCTAAGGTCTTGTGACTCCAAAATGTCCTATTAATCCACCACCACAGGCTTTTTTTACTAACAACTCTCTAATGGAACTTTTAAACAATATAGATTTCCTTTCTTAAACGATAAATCAATAGGCCTGTAGAATTTCCCAAATGCACCCTTTTCACATGCATGATATATTTATTAGTGTTGTGCCCTAGAGCCAATCACTTGTACCATGTATATTGCATAATATAATAAAAGAGGTATTCTTTATCTTTCAGTTTGATTGTTATATCTTAATATGTGTATAAACTATTTGATAAAATCCTTAGTACAATACAGTGTTAAGGAAATCATGATGTGAGATTCCTACAATACTATGTAGTATTTGTGCTTGAATAATCCCTAGTCATAGTATTAATGAGATGAGACATCATTAATATGCCAAGACTAGCACATGTTATATCCCTTGATTGGATTAAGCGGTGGTTCTCATAACCGTGAGTATTGTGATACTCAGATTAATATGTGGATGCTTGTTATATGAACAAATTCATTGGATGACCTAAATATAAGATAATTACTTAGATAAGCTATTGAGTGTTAGTGATGGAATCTCATTATAGCAAGTGTGCAAGTATCCTTAGACTTGAGATCTTCAAAGTATTTTGTTTATCAAGCGTTGTAATTTAATTCTAATCTTTGGAGTCTTATATGGACTGCCTATAGGATGGATATTTGGTACAATGTAAAGTAAATGAAAGTAACTGAGAAGGTCAATAAAGGATTCACCCCTTCTAATAGTAGGAGAATATATCTCAGGGCCACTTGTAGAAATCATTACTCATGAAGTTCTTGGCCAAGGCGACTATGAGTTTGACATAGTTCTAAATTTGATACACATATCGAGTAATGGATTTCATGAACAAGTACTAAAATATTTGGGTCAGAATTAATAATATTCTGGATGGAGTTGGCACTAATTCCATGTTCTAGACCGAATGAGATATAGTATGGTGAAAGGAGTTTATTGCACTAGTTATTTGCTATTGAAAGGTTCATGTCAAGCCATTTGACTTTCTGGACTTTTTGGGTGATCAAGAGTCATTGCTAGACGTCACTCTTGATCTACTAAATATGAATTTATTAGTTAAAAAATTAAAAAATTAATACTATATTCTATTTAGGATTATTAATTCTAAAGCTGTTAGAATTAATTCATATTATGCTACCAATAAGACCAGGAAACCTAATAGATCACACACAATAAAGGTTTGAATGCTCAATATATATTATTTGATAATATTATGGGGTTAATTAAGAGAAGAAAAATATATTTATAGGTGAATTATAAGTTTTTTATAATTCATGTGACTTGGTTGCAATTATATAAACTTCAAGGGCCCAATTGTGGACATTGGATCTTGGAGGACTTAATTATAATTAACACAAATCTTAAAAACTATAAATATGGGAATCGTTCCCTTTTGCAGACATGAGTCGGACATTCCTTCTTCATCCTTATTTTTCTCCAATTAAAACCTAGTCGCTCCTCTTCTACTTACATAGTTTTGAGCGGGCGTTGTGATCAATTCAATCATGTGTGGATTATTACTAGAGACAAACCTACTCTTGGATTGTAGTAGGGCGATTGGACAATCAAAATAGAGGGAATTGATTCTTGGGTTAACGCAAGAAATTTTTTTTTTTCTACTACAGAAGGTAATTTTCGTTTCCTTCCTCTATTCCTGTTTTAATTGCAAACACGTGATCCTTAGGCATGGATTTCATAGTTATTTCCGTTGCGTTCTTATTTGATAAGCATGATGAAAACCCAACAATGGTATCAGAGCTAGCGTATTTATGTTTTAATGGGTCTTTAATTGCTTTGAAATCATTTCTGAGCATGTAACTGTATGATCATGGCTATTGTATATCTATTACTTTGTATGGCGTGTCTGGGTTTTCTGGTTTGAAGAGTCTCTGGGTCATTGAAAAATGGTTGGGAAATTGTTTCCTGTAGGTCTGGCTTTTTGTGTTATATTCTTTCTGCAATCAAGCTTTTGATTCAACAATTTGGATTGTTGTTTAAATTGTGATGTAGATTACAGTTAGTTGTTAATAACGATTAACAATGCTTTATAACAAAACTATTTTGAATGATCTGAAAATCACTTTGCTATTCATGAAAAATTTACAAAAGAATCTGAAAAAAAAGATGAACAGTGGTATTATGCTTACTGTTGCTTAAAAATTTTGTTGAATTTTTGCCTCCAGAGCATACCTGGCGCTGGGTACGTTCGACCCACCTGACGCCAAGTACACTCTATTCTTCCCTGTTTTATGTGCTAGCCGTGTGCATACCTGGCGCCGGGTATGTTCGACCTACCTAGCGCTAGTTACACTCTGTTCTTCCCTATTTTATGTGCTAGTTGCGTGCCTCTAGAGCATACCTGGCGCCAGATACATTTGACCCACCAGGTGCCAGGTGCACTCTATTCTTGCACTGTTTTATATTTTTTAAAAAAATAAGTTTTTGATCTTTTCTAATTTTGAATAGGTTCTAATAATTATTAGAATTTATTTGAAACCCATGATTTTGGGTAAAAATATTTTCAAAATTATATGAAGAGAGCTTTGAAACCACTCAACTTAAGATTTACGTATAGAGAACTATAGGTATGGTGGTAAAAGCTTTGGATATCCTTGATGTTTGCTTGGCTGATTTTAGGAGTAAACCTCAACAAAAGAGGCGGTTAGGATAAAAATGGATAAGGAAACTAGTTGACATATTTTATTTCTATCTAAAAGGAAAATTAAAAATTGTGATAATAGAAGAACGAGGATGTAGTCCCCAAATTCTGGCGGCTAGGAAGAACTAATTCTATGACAACATTTTTCAAGCCTCCTATTTACATATAAAAACTATGTTTTGTAGGAGTTTGCACACTCAAAAAAAAAAAACGATGAGTTGGATAAACATTGGAGGAAAAATAACACTACAAAGACTAGGGTTCAAAACTCAACCATGACTATAATTTTTTTTTTTTTTTTTTTTTTGCTATACTTTTCAAAAATAAATTTCCAGTCATGAAGTAATAATAATAATAATAATAATAATAATAATAATAATAATAATAATAATAATAATAATAATAATAATAATAATAATAATAATAATAATAATTTTTCCATGTAAAATATTTTATGGCACAGTAATTAGATAATGCTTTCCACTATTCCTAAGTCACTATTAAAAATTTAATTCATCACATATACAAATAAAATTAAAATATGCACATATCACAAAAACACAAGCTTGTGGATTCATGGAACATGCATATATCATGTTCAAATACCTATGTTCATATTCAATGCATGTTAACTCTCATAAACCAGGTGTGACCAGAGTGGGGTATTACACAAAAGTCCAAAAAGTCAAGTAACTTGGCGTCAACCTTTCAATAGCAAATAACCAATGCAATAAACTTCTTTCACCATACTATATCTTATTCAGTCTAGAGCATGGAATTAATGCTAACTCCATCCAGAATATTATTAATTCTGACCCGAATATTTTAGTATTTGTTCAAGAAATCCATTACTCGATATGTGTATCAAATTTGGAACTATTTCCATCACATAGTCACCTTAGCCAAGGACTTCATGTGTAATGATTTCTACAAGTGGCCTTGAAATATACTTTCCTACTATTTGGCGTGGTGAATCCTTTATTGACCCTCTCAGCTATTTTCGTTTACTTTACATTGTACCCAATATCCATCCCATAGGCAGTCCTTGTAAGACTCCAAAGATTAGAATCAAAGTACAACGTTCGATAAATAAAATACCTTGGAGATCTCAAGTCTAAGGATACTTGCACACTTACTATAATGAGATTATATCGCTAACACTCAATAGCTTATCCAAGTGATTATCCCATAGCTAGGTCATCCAATAAACTTGTTCATATAACAAGCATCCATATATTAATCTTGAGTATCACAATACTCACGGTTGTTAGAACCACTACTTGATCCAATCATGGGATATAACATGTGCTAATCTTGGCATATTTATAATGTCACATCTCATTAATACTATGACTAGGGATTATTCAAGCACAAACACTACATAATGTAGTAGGAATCTCACATCATGATCTCTATCATGATTTCCTTAATATTGTATTGTACCAGGGACTTTATCAAACAGTTTTTATGCATATTCAAATATAACAATCAAACTAAAAGATAAATAATGCCTCTTTTATTAATTATTATGCTATATACATGGTACAAGTGATTCCCTCTAGGGCACAACACTAACAATCTCCCACTTGAACTAGAGCCAATCATTCATATATCGAATACCAAATGGCTCAACATGTTTATCATGTTTCTTCTGGGAAAGTGCTTTAGTGAGTTGATCAACTATGTTCTGATCCATGAGAATTCTCTCTATCATTATATCTCGGCTATCTATGATCTCCCTAATCAGATAATTACGTCTAAGTACATGTTTGGATCGTTGATGAGATCGTGGTTCCTTTACTTGTGCAATGGCTCTATTGTTGTCACAATAAAAAATATCGGATCAACAATGCTAGGCACCACTCCAAGTTCAGTGATGAACTTCTTGATTCACACTGCTTTTTTAGCTGCTTCGGAAGCCGCTGTGTACTCTACTTCAATTGTCGATTCGGCAATAGTCTCTTATTTGAAACTTTCCAACTTACTACCCCACCACCTAACGTGAACACGTAGCAAGATTGTGCTTTGTAGTCGTCTCTATCGGACTGAAAGCTGGCATCAATATACCCTCTTACTTGCAAATCACCATCTCCATATACCAAGAATACATCCTTAGTCCTTTGTAAGTACTTGACGATATTCCTTACAGCCACCCAATGACTCTCTCCAGGGCCAGATTGGTATCTGCTCGTCAAACTAAGAGCACATGATACATCGGGCCTAGTACATACCATAGCATACATAATAGACCTAATTGTCGAAGCATATGGAATTCTACTCATATGATCCCTTTCAACTTGTGTCTTTGAAAATATCGACTTTGAAAGGCTTACTCCATATGTCATGGTAAAAATCCTCTTTTGGATTGATCTAGGCTGAACTTCTTCAGCATTTTATCTATGTATGTAGACAGCGAAAGACCTAGCAACCTCCTTGATCTATCTCTATAGATCCTTATTCCCAGAATATAATTTGATTCTCCAAGGTCTTTCATGGAGAACATCTTGGATAACCAAATCTTTATAGATTGAAGAATGAAAACATCATTTCCTATTACCAATATGTCATCCACATAAAGTAATAAGAAAACAACTGCACTCTCAATAACCTTCTTATACACACAAGGTTCATCCATATTTTGAATGAAACCAAATTCTTTAATTGTCTCATAAAAACGGATGTTCCAACTCCTAGATGATTACTTAAGTCCATAAATGGACCTTTGCAACTTGTATACTTTTGCGCCATCTTTGAATGTAAAACCTTCAGGTTTTGTCATATACACTTCCTCAATCAAGTTTCCATTAAGGAAAGTTGTTTTCATATCCATTTGCTAAACCTCATAGTCGTAATGAGTGGCAAGTGCTAGGAGTATTCTTATGGATTTTAGCATAGCGACTGGTGAAAAAGTTTCGTCATAATAAATACCTTGTTGTTGTCGATAACCTTTTGCAACCAGACGTGCCTTATAGGTAACCACGTTACCATCCATGTCGGTTTTCTTCTTGAAAATCCAATTACACCCTATAGGCTTAATTCCTTCGGGTGGATCAACCAAAGTCCATACTTGGTTGTCATACATAAAATCCATTTCTGACTTCATGGCTTCAAGCCATTTGTCAGATTCTAAACTAATTAGAACTTTCTTGTAAGTAGTAGGCTCATCTTCTTCTATGAACAATACGTCATTGTGGGCACTAATGAGAAATTCATATCTCTCAGGTACCACTCATATCCTACTCGACCTACGAGGCTCTTGTGTCATAGAAGGTTCTTCAATAGGTGTGGATTTAGACGGTTGATCAATATTTGTTTGTTTTTCTTGAACTTCACTAAGTTCAAGCTTACTCCCACTATCTCCTTTAAACATATGCTTCTTCTCTAAGAAGACAGCATGTTTCAAAATAAAACTTTATTTTTAAAAGGAAGATAGAAGTAATATCCAAAGGATTCTTTCGGATATCCAACAAACAAACATTTGTCAAACTTACTCTCAAGTTTGTCTGACATTGACCTTTTAACAAAAGTAAGGCAACCCCAAATCTTTAAATAAGATAAATTTGGTTTCTTACCAAAGAACAGCTCATAAAAAGTGGTATCAACCATTTTTTACAGAACTCGTTTAATATATAAACAGCACTCTCTAATGCATATCCCCAAAACAATTTTGGCAACTCTGTAAAAGCCATCATGGTCTGTACCATATCTAGAAAGGTTCAATTCCTTTTCTCAGACACACCATTATGTTGAGGTGTATATGGTGGAGTGCATTGAGATAATATCTCATTATCTCTAAAATAACTTAGAAACTCTTAGCTTAAGTATTCACCTCCTCAATCGAATCTAAGAGTTTTAATACTTTTGCCAAGTTGTTTCTCAACTTTATTCTTGAAGTCTTTGAACTTGTTAAATGCTTCAAACGTGTATTTCATTAAATACAAATACCTATATCGTGAATAGTCGTCGATGAAGGTTATAAAATAGTGATAACCTCCTCTTGCTTGTATATATATTGGGTCACATACATCTGTATGTATTAGTTCTAATAACTTTTTAGGCTTTTCTCCTTTTTCAGAAAATAGAGTTTTAGCCATTTTATGAAGTAAACAAGATTCGCATGTGTCATATGATTAATAATCAAATTACCCCAAGTCACCCAGCTTGTATAACTTAAACACACGTTTTTCATTTACATGGCCTAAACGACAATACCATAAGTAAGATGAGATTAAGTAATATTTTCTTTGTATCTTTTTATTTATATTGAGAATTGGATTATTCATATCTAGAACATATAAACCATTAACCAAAGTTGCAAAACCATAATGGATATTATTTAATGAAAAAGAACAACGTTTATTCTTAAAATTTAAATGAAATCCAAATAAGGCTAAACAAGCAATTGAGATAATGTTTTTAATAAAACTGGTACAACATAGTAGTTTTGAAGTTCTAAAATTAATCCAAAAGGTGGATTAAGATGATAAGTCCCCACAGCTAGTGTAGTAACCTTTGCTCCATTTGCAGCCCGCAGGTCCACATCACCCTTTTCTAGTCTTCTACTGCCCTTTAGTCCCTGTAAATTATTACATAAATGAAATCCACAACCAGTATCCAATACCCATATCTTATTATTAAAAGCAGTATTAATCTCAATCATAAACATACCAGGAATAGAAGTAGAAGTGTTTGCAAGCTTCTCCTTCTCCTTCTTTTCCTTCATTGTCTCCAAGTAGGCTTTGCAGTTGCTCCTCCAATGGCTCATCTTGACACAGTGACGACATGGGCCTTTAGTGGCTGCTTCCTTCTTTTTCACGCCTCATTTGGGCTTGGTAGGATTTTTCTTCTTCTTCTTAGGAACTAGCTTCTTAGAAGATGAAGAACCTACTAACAAGATCATCTTATCATCCTTCTTCATAGATGATTCAGCGGTCTTAAGCAGATTGATAAGCTCAGGTATGGTGATCTCAATATTGTTCATGTGGTAGTTAATCACAAATTGTGAAACACTACGTGGTAATGATTGTAGAATTAAGTAAACACAATCGTGATCCATTACGAAACTAAGAGACTCAAGATTTTCAATATAGCCCAACATCTACAGCCTATGAGTGGCCACTGAAGCACCATCAACCATTTTAGAACGGAATAGTTGCTTAGAGATCTTATATCTCTCAGTTCTAGCTTATTTATCAAACAGCTATTTAAGATGGAATATAATGGTTTGAGCATCCATATGCTCATACTATTTTTGTAACTTAGGAGTCGTTGATGCCAGCATAATAAATGATGTAGTGTCACTATCCTCCTTGTACTTCTTGTGGACAGCATACTCATCAGCAGGAGCATTTTGGGCTGGAGGTGGTGGAATAGGAGCATTTAGCACGTAGAGCAACTTTTCTGACTTGAGAACGATTCTCAAGTTTCTATACCAATCCAAATAGTTTGATTTAGTGAGCTTATTTGTTTCCAAGATACTACGTAGGTTTAGGTTTGTCGATATGACACAAGTGACCTAGATGTAAAGATAGAGTAATTAGAACATGTATATGCTCATGATGTGCAAGTAATTCGGTGTTTAATTAAACGTATTTTTATTCCACTATTTTGCTCAAATCAGTAGCCCCCACTATTAACTCAGGAAAGCTTATTGGAAGCTTTCTTAGTGGACCAGTATCCAAATTCCTTAAGAATGACATTGGGTTAGCCCAACAAGCCACTCTTAAGTTCAATGATAGGTATCCAATACCAATTACATCAAATGTAACTACTGTTTCCTTGGGTGATTAATATCATTTAATCATTAAAGTATTTAATTCTATCCCAACCTTGCCTCTAATATTCTTTATGCTTGGGTTAGTCCAACCGGGATAAAGAAATTAGTTAAACCCAACCCATTAATCAGGAATTAAATTTCATAGTTTGAACATACTCAATGTCAAGTAGGTTTGGGTATGCCCAACAACTTGGTCTCGAAAAAGAGCTCTTGTTCTTACTATATTAATGGAAGGCATTAGATTTAATATTATTTGAGGGATTTATTCCTTTTAGTTGTCTCATCGTTTGGCATGCATGTAATTTATCAATAAGTAGCATAAATTGATTAACATGGTAATTAACAATTACGTGGCATGGTTATAGACTTTCTAAATTAATATCCTTGAGCTATCATTGAAATTAATATGGTCAACCCTATGTGTTCATGCATAATTTAAGTAGAATGTCTTATCATCTCGCTTCATTTTGATTGCCATCTTCAAAATCTTGTAAATAAAATTCTATCTCAATCTAACCTATATAAACTAATTACATAATTTTCTAAAGGAAGAAACCTCGAGTTACATTTGAGGGGAGTCAAATGTGAAGAGAATTATATAAGAATTTGAGATAAGGCAGAACGCGCAGGCCCTATTTAATTAAAACAAAGCGATAAAAATGCATAAACAGATAAATTTGGTCTTAGTCCATAACCATCCACCATACCAATAAAAATGTGGTTAAAATACAGCATAAAACATCCAATGCACAATCATCCAAAATCAGTATTTTAGAGAAATCTGGGTCTAAAATTGAATTTTGGAAAATTCTTAGCCGAAATCAAATTTTTAGAAAATTATGGGTCCTACATGTAATTTTGAAAATATTTTTATCCAAAATCATGGGTTTCAAATAAATTCTAATTATTATTAGAACCTATTCTCAAAATTAGAAAAGATAAAAAAAAACTTTTATTTTTTTATAAAATAGTGCTAGAACAGAGTGCACCTGGCACGAGGTGGGTCAAATGTACCCGGCACCAGGTTTGCTCTGGAGGGACGCACAGGGGGAGAACAGAGTGTACCTAACTCCAGGTGGGTCGAGCATACCCGATGCCAGGTATGCTCTGGAGGCAAAAAAATACCACTGTTCATCTTCTTCCCCAAATTTTTCTGCAAATTTTCCATGAACAATAATGAGATTTTCAGACCATTCAAAACAATTTTAATATCAAGCATTGTTAATCAATATTAACAACCAATTGTAATCTAGATCACAATTTAAACAACAATCCAATTTGTTGAATCAAAAGCTTGATTGCAGAAAATCTAATGCACCCACATGGAAATAACTTCCCTTCCTTTTTTCAATAACCCAGAGACTTTTCAAACCAGAAAACCCAGACACGCCATACAAAATAGTAGACATACAATCACCATGATTATATAGTTACATGTTTAGAAATAATTTCAAAGCAATTAAAAACCCATTAAAACACAAACACGAAAGCTCAGATACCCCTAATTCAAAGCTTGATTGTAGAAAATCTACAGCCAAAACAGACCCACATGGAAATAACTTCCCAACCATTTTTCAAAGACCCAGAGACTCTTCAAACCAGAAACCCCAGACACTCCATACAAAGTAGTAGATATACAATCACATGATCATACAGTTACATGCTCAGAAATGTTTTCAAAGCGATTAAAGACCCATTAAAACACAAACACGAAGGCTTTGATACCACTGTTGGGATTGCATCATGCTTATCAAATAAGAACGTAGGGGAAATAACTATGAAATCCATGCCCAAGGATCAGGTGTTTGCAATTAAAACGGGAATAAAGGAAGGAAACAAAGATTACCTTCTGTAGCAAAAAATAAAATTTTCTTGCGCCTATCAAGGAACTAATTCCTCTGTTTTGATCATCCACCTGGCGCCACTACAATCCAAGAGTAAGATTGTCTCTAGCAGTAATCCACACAAGGTTGAATTGCTCACAAAGCCCGCTCAGAACTATGCCAGTAGAAGAAGAATGGCTAGGTTTTAATTGGAGAAGAATAAGGATGAAGAAGGAGAAGGAATGTCTACCTCTCACCCTCTATTTTTCAACATCTACATAAGGGAACAATTCCCATATTTATAGTTTTTATGATTTATGTTAATTGCAATTAAGTCCTCCAAGATCCAATGTCTACAATTGGGCCCTTGAAGTTTATATAATTGCAACCAAATCTCATGAATTATAACAAACTTATCATTCACCTATAAATATATTTTCTTCTATTAATTAACCCCATAATATTATCAAATAATAGATATTGAGCATTCAAACCTTTATTGTGTGTGACCCATTACGTTTTTTGGTTTTATTGGTAGCATAATATGAATTAATTCTTATAGATTTAGAATTAACAATCCTAAATAAAATATAGGATTAATTTATTAATTCTCTAAATTAATAAATTCATATTTAGCAGATCAAGAGTAACATCTAGCAATAACTCTTGATTACCCAAAAGTCCAGAAAGTCAAGCGACTTGACGTGAACCTTTCAATAGTAAATAACCAGTACAATAAACTCCTTTCACCATACTATATCTCGTTCGGTCTAGAGTATGGAATTAGTGCCAACTCCATCTAGAATATTATTAATTCTGGCCCGAATATTTTAGTACTTGTTCAAGAAATCCATTACTCGATATGTGTATCAAATTTGGAACAATTTCCATCACATAGTCGTCTTGGCCAAGGACTTCATGTGTAATGATTTCTACAAGTGGCCCTAAAATATACTCTCCTACGATTTGGCATGGTAAAGCCTTTATTAACCCTCTCAACTATTTTCGTTTACTTTACATTGTACCTAATATCCATCCTATAGGCGGTCCTTGTAAGACTCCAAAGATTAGAATCAAAGTGCAACTCTCGATAAATAAAATACCTTGGAGATCTCAAGTTTAAGGATAGTTGCACACTTACTATAATAAGATTCTATCACTGACACTCAATAGCTTATCCAAGTGATTATCCCATAGCCAGGTCATCCAATGAATTTGTTCATATAACAAGCATCCATATATTAATCTTTGAAGGCATGAAAAATGGAAAACACAGGGCACACAGCGGAAGCGAAAAACAAAAACTGGAAAAAATTAAAGAATAGGGAACTCCGAACAGAGTCGGCGCCGGCTCTGGCAACCCTAACCGGTGCTGGTCGTGCTCTATATGGATTCCGAGGATTAAAAAAAAAAAATCTCTTTTCCTCATTCTTAGAATTAGCTGGACCGAAATGTGTGCAACCGCGGTAGATACGCTAGTGGAAACCTCTGGTGCGATTCCTACAAGTCTCCTACTCCGTCTTTGCATGTAGGTCAACGCCAAACTCTCGATCTTCCAGTATATGGCCTGCCTAATTCCGTTTGGTGAACAACTCACAGACTAAGGAATTTTTTCTGGAGAGAGAGAAAGACAGATGTCCTTTTTTTTCACAAAGAAGAGGCAGTGATCAAAACAACGTTACTTCCAATCCTCCTGTTTAACCTAAATAAAACCCTAGATTAAACTAAACTGGGCCATTGGACTCTTAGTTTAGCCTTTTGGACTTAATTAATTATTTTAATTAGTACCACATAAATGGCCCAATTAAAAATTAATTTTTTCAGCCCAAATAAACTAGTCCAATTAATAAGCCTATATTAGTTTAGTTTCAGGTTAATCGTTAATTATTCAAACTGGGCCAAAACCCTGAATAATTAATTAACCCACCAAATAAATTTAATTAATTCTCTCTCCATGGACCTTTATTTTATTCTAGCCTAACAATTAAATCTGGTTACTTAAATAAAATAAATTCCATTTAATTTAAGAACAATTCCTTAGCCCGTATTTCCAATGGAGCTACCCTAAAGCAAACATCCAAGTCAGGTTTCCCAAGGCCCTGGATATTTAGATCATTCAGACAACCACAATGGGTGATATAGTATAGAAATTATCTTGTACAAGTCTATCTTAACTAATTAGTCACACATACCCAACATACAAGTATATTGACCCTACGATAGAACCTCAACTATAGCATATCAAAGTACATGCTTCCAGCTTCGTCAGACCACCAACTCATACTCAAGTCGTAGAGTACTAGTCCACATTGTAGCAGTAGTAGTCTAGGTTTCTACTACGTAGTACTTTTAAAAAACCACTACTACAGGTTCTGTTCTACGTATTCAAAATACGCTTATGTCATGAAGTGAATGGACTACTCATTGGCTAAAGGTAAGTCATTCCCCATTTGGAATTCACAACATAATAACCTAAACATGATGAGATTCTCATTCTTATCAATCGGTTAACAACGAATGTTTATGTGTTAAGTAACCCGTGATCCATACCTTACTGTGAAAGACCTCCATTCACATGGACCACTTACTTAAACACAATGGGTCTTTTCCAAACGTAATTGTGCACAAATAAAATATAAATTCATAAACAATTTTTGAAAAAAAATGCTTTTATTAAGACATTCGATATTTACATCAAAAACCTAATCTAAGAGGGCATATTTCCCAACAATCTCCCACTTGCACTCTAAGACTAATTAAGTCCGTAGGTGCTCACCCCTATGGCGTCTAAGTGTCTCTTAAAGACTCTCTCAGCCAAAGGCTTGGTGAATGGATCAGCTAGATTATTCTCGGAGGTAATCTGTTCCACTACGACTTCCCATCTCTGGATGAAATCTTGGATCAGGTGGTACTTCCTCTCGATATGCTTCCTCTTCTTGTGGTTCCTAGGTTCTTTAGATTGTGATACTGCTCTAGTGTTGTCGCAATACATCACAATCAGCCTGTCCATGTATGGCACGACTCCAAGTTCTGAAAGGAACTTTCAGAGCCAGACTGCTTCCTTGGATGCCTCCGAAGCTGCCACATATTCAGCTTCCATGGTTGAGTCAGTAATGCAGTCTTTCATACAATGATATTATAATGATATCGACATGATGATCGACACGATGATTGAAATGATGAGGAAATGTTATTGTTGATTTATAATTCTTGGATTAAAAACGTGGACGTCTTAAACCCTAAACAATTTTACCAAATCTTTTAATTGAAACAATTTCTGAAAGAACCAAGGATGATGAAGTTCAAGTCATGGCTGATCAAGGTAAGAATGTACAGAAAAATGGGTTGAGTTTCGGACAAGGATGAAGAAGGAACAAAGTTGAAAATTCTGATCAACCTTTCGCAAGCTTGCTAGAAATTTCTGGGCAAATTTTTCTGCCATGATTCATCCGATTTGCTGCAGATTTGAAGGGATATTGAGAGGTCCTTTAAGGCTAGTTTCCAGCCTTCTTTATGGAGGAAAAATAAGGTTGAATTGCTGGTTGAAAAGTTGGAAGAAACAGCTTGGTTTTTAGCTCACCAAGTTGCAAAAACTGTCCAGGAATTTTTCTAGTTTGCACAGCTTTTGTGCAGTCCGGTTTTGGCTGAAATTTTCAGTCTTCAAGCTGAGGAAATTGGTTGTGTTTCTGGCAATATTTGAGAGGGAAAGATGGCTGAAAATTTTGACAATTGAAATGATCAAGAAGCTGGAAAAATTTCCAGATCACTACATGAAGAAGATGAACACACATAGGTTGGAGTTTAAAGGTTCAACCATGGAGATTAATTCTCTTGGGAACCTTCCATAACTCCTCCCCATTTTTTTGTCAACAAGATATCCTCACATAGACATTTCAAAACCTTAATATCACAGAACTTTGCTGGAATTTTTTGGAAATAAAATTGGTTTAGATAAATTGAACAACCTAATTGATTAAGAAGTAGGGAAAGCTAGAGATCAAGAAAGGTATGAATCCCTTAGAAATTTTTGTAAGGCACAAGAGTGGAATTAGGACATTCCTTTCATGTCTCCCCTAGGACAACTCTCCTACTCTTCCCCAAGGCATGCAAAGGCCAAAATATGGCCTACCTAACCAAAAATAAAATTTAATCTTGCTAAAACTCAAATGAAGGAATTTGAATTCAAGACCTCAAGGATTTATTCCAAAGCTCTAACCACTACTCCACAATAATTCTTGTTCTTATTTTCTCTCCCAAAGATTTTTTCTATTTAATTCTCAAGCTATCTCCCTATTTCCACCTCAAGTAAAATTACCATTTTGCCATTCTTACTTACTAAGAAGCACAATTAAGCCATCTAGACTACAAATCACATATCCAAAGCATATAAAATTATACAAAAATATATTTATGCATGCAAGAAAATATGATATGCATCCCGACCCCTTACTCTAAGGTTGGTTTTAGTTGGGGTTTCACATCCTCCCCTCCTTAGAAGAATTTCATCCCGAAATTTAGGCATACCTCTATTTCAGATCGGGATACTTCCGTTTTACCCACTCTGCTGATTCCCATGTGGCATCTTGCGTGCCATGATGCTCCCACTAAACTTTTGCCATCGGTATCTACTTGTTTCGGAGATTCTTGATACTGCGGTCCAATATTCATACAGGTTTCTCCACATAGCTCAGATTGGGTTGTAACACTAACGGCTCATTATTCAAAACATGACCGGGGTCGGCATTGTACTTCTTCAGCTGTGACACATTAAACACATCATGAATTCCTGTCAACCCAACTGGCAAGTCCAACCGGTATGCTACCGATCCAATCCTTTCCTTTATCGGGAACGGTCCCAAATACCTCGGATTCAGCTTTCCACTCTTCGGATGCTTCAAGATTCCCCTATTCGGTGTCAATCTCAGAAATACACTGTCTCCTACTTGAATCTCCAATTCTCTCCGCCTATTGTCTGCATAGCTCTTTTGTCAGCTCTGAGCGGCCTTCAACCTTTCCCTGATTAACTTGACTTTGTCTAACATTTCCTAGACACAGACTTCTTTGGTTTTTCTTACGTGACTATCTTCTGACCAACTCCAGTATAGCGGTACCTGACACTTGCGTCCATACAGGGCCTCATACGGAGCCATCCCAATTGAAGCTTGATAACTATTATTATATGACAGCTCTGCATACGGCACACATTCGATCCGCTTATCCCCAAAATTCAGAACACAGGCTCTCAGCATATCTTTCAATATCTGTATAACCCTTTCTGATTGCCCATCGGTCTGCGGATGCGCCGTCATACTGAACTTCAGACTTGACCCCATTGATTCTTGAAACTTGTTGCAAAATCGTGACGTAAACCTCGGGTTTTGGTCAGACACAATACTCGAAGGTACTCCATAGAGACAGACTATTTCTCGCACATAGGTCTGAGCCAACTTCTCCATGGAATCTCTTACATTCACTGGTATGAAGTGAGCCGATTTGGTCAGTCAATCCACTACCACCCATATGGCGTCCTTCTGGGTCCTTGACATAGGAAGTCCGATGACAAAATCCATGGTCACCTCCTCCCACTTCCGTTCAAGTACTGGCAATGGTTGTAACAGTCCCACTGACTTCTTGTGCTCCACTTTGACCTTCTGACAGGTGAGACATGTCGAGACATATTTAACCACATCCCGCTTCATTCCGGGCCACCAATAGGCCCTTTTTAGATCCTGGTACATTTTGACCTCCCCTGGATGAATGGCGTACTTGCTCTTGTGCGCCTCTTCCAAAATTCTGTCCTTCAAGTGATGCTCTCTAGGTACACACAACCAATCCCTGAAATACCAAACTCCTGCCTCGTCTTGCCGAAATTCACTACCTTTTCGTTTAAGCTCCTTGTCCTTGAAAAGCTGAAATTCTGCATTACTTTGCTAAGCTTCCACGATTTCCCGCCTTAGATCCGGTACCAACCTTAGGTTGCTAACAACAATCCTCTTCTCATGCACTTCCACTCTTCTGTCCAACACATCATGAACTACTTGAACCTCCTGCACTCTTAATCTAACTATACTCACTTTTCTGCTCAGGGCATCAGCTACAACGTTGGCCTTCCCAAGATGGTAGTTGATTGGACAACGGTACTCTTCTAGGATTTCCATCCACAGCCACTGTCTCAAATTCAAATCCTTTTGGGTGAAGATATACTTCAGGCTCTTATGGTCAGTAAACACTTCATACTCAGCTCCGTACAGGTAGTGTCGCCATTTCTTTAGAGCGAACACAATGGCTGCCAGCTCCAGATCATGTGTAGGGTAGTTGACTTCATGAGGTCTCAACTTTCGAGAAGCATAAGCGATCACTTTTCGATCTTGCATCAATACTGCTCCCAATCCTTCTTTTGAGGCATCGGTATACAGCGCGTAACGCTTATCTCCCTCTGGCAGACTCAACACTGGTGCTGTCATCAATCTTCGCTTCAACTCTTGGAAACTCTTCTTACATTTTTCACCCCAAACAAATGGGACATCTTTCCTCAGCAGTCGAGTCATAGGCGATGCGAGCGTTGAAAATCCTTTGATGAACCTCCTATAGTAACCAGCCAATCCCAAGAAACATCGAATCTTGGTGATGTTCTCCGGTTGCTTCCAGTCTAACACTGCTTCAACCTTTGCTGGGTCTATCTTGATTCCCTCCTTGGTCACCATATGGCCAAGAAATACTACACTACCCAGCCAGAACTCACACTTGCTAAACTTGGCGAAAAGCTTGTGCTCCCGAAGCTTCTCCAATACGAGCTTCAGATGCTCCGCATGCTCCTCCAGACTTTTGGAATAAATTAGGATGTCATCGATAAAGACCACCACGAACTTGTCCAAGTAGGGTCGGAACACTCGGTGCATCAAATTCATAAATACTGCTGAAGCATTGGTCACCCCGAATGGCATTACCATGAACTCATAATGTCCATATCTGGTGTTGAAAGCCGTCTTAAGGATATCCTCCTCTTTTATCCGCACTTGATAGTACCCTTGCCTCAAGTCCAATTTGGAGTAGCAACTAAATCCTTGCAACTGGTCGAACAGCCCATCAATCAGTGGTAGAGGATACTTGTTCTTGATCGTCAGGTTGTTCAAGCCCTGATAACCGATACACAGTCTCAGAGTCCCGTCCTTCTTCTTCACAAACAGTATAGGTGCTCCCCAGGGTAACGTGCTAAGTCTGATGTAGCCTTGCTTTACTAACTCTTCTAACTGTTCCTTCAGCTCTGCCGGTGTCATCCGATACAGGGTCTGCGATACTGGTTCTGCTCTTCAGTATCCTTCAGAGTGTACTAGTCCTTCGACTTGTTTATCACATAAGCTAAGTATCCTTGACATCCTTGCTAAATGCTTGCCCCATTATCCCCCCAACAGGTTCTTTTGACCCCATTTCCAAATCTGGCCCACTCTCATTTCCCCAGTTAGGTGACTGCATTTGAGTCGTCTCAACTTTCGGTGCCATATGATCTACTTCCGGAATCCTCCTGCTTAACGAAGCTACACGGGGCTTGGGTGCCATTCTAAACCATGCCCAAATGATGCGTTTATGCATTTAAGTTAAAAAAATTTTGAGCATGCATTCACATTCAGGTTTAAGCAAAAGAAAATCATATGCAAGTTTTTGTATAAAGAATTGCATAAAAAATTTTCAAACCTTAGAGTACTCCAAGTACTCTTATTTGTATAAATTTGAAATTAAGGCAGTAAACAGAAAGGAAATCCTTAACATGGAAGTGTACGAAAAATAATAAACAAACATCCTGGTCATAATAACTCTCAGCCCCTCTAGTCCTCATCAGAATCTTCAAAATCAGCCTCATACAACCATCTCCCAGAGTTCTTAGAGAAATCTATCCTAATCCCACTAGCAAACCCCTCCATTGGCTCTTTCCCGGGTCGCCTAGAACTCTCCCTGAGCTCAACTCGGCTGGGTGGAGGAAAGAAGGAAGGCCTAGGTGAAGATTCATAATCTATCTCTCTCGGGTCATCACTATCTGTTGATAAATCCACTATAGGACTAGGAGGGTGGGGAACATGCTCCACGGCTATCTCCTCATCTTCACTGTCAGAACTCAATTCTATCACTGGGATTGGGGGTGGCTCATGGATTAGGACCTTATCATCACTACTATCTTCTAAAGGAATAACTGGCTGAGGAGCTGGCTGAGGTACTAGAAGGTCTCCTGGGTAGATAGGGATAGGAGGATGCTATTGCTGCCCCTTCCTTGCGGTTCTAAGCATTCTAACCATCCTACAGCATAAACAAAATAGGTTAGATAAAGATTTGAACTTAAATAAACACAACATACTCTATCAATATTTGCCAAAACCTAGGCTCTGATACCACTTGTAACACCCCACTACCTAGGCCCAACAGAGCCAGGGATATCACCCCGTCCAAAGGACAAGAGGTCTTTCACACAATCAAAATAAAAAAATACTTTAAAAATTAAAACTTATTACAATTCAAAATTCAAGACAAATCCAAAATAAAAATTGTTCACTCTCAACTCCCATAACATTACACAAAATAAATAACAGAATATCTTCCAAGGCAGGCAACAACTAGCTACTCACCCCCACAGCAGGATCGAACTGAAATCATGGCAAAAAGGGTGATGAGATAAAAATCTCAGTAAGTTCGTGTGTGCTTTGGGTGTTCAGTGAAAACAGTTCATGAATGCAATGTGTAAGAACTTCATAAGAAAAATACTAGAAAGCAATAAACAATATTTAAAATCAAGAGTGGCGTTTTGGCTTTTCCAACCATACATGAACAATAAAATTAACCACTCAAAAGGGCGGCTATGGGTTACCACACGTTGGGCCCCATAACCATACAATGGTCAGAATGCCACACTTTGTGCAACTGACAAAAGGTAGGTGAACGGCTTACCGGGTAATATACTCCTTCTTCTATATACCCAAACAAAACCAGTTGTCCACTCTGGTAACACACAGTCCACATGACTGAAACCTACTAGCTCGGACTGGCATGACTAAGTAGTACTGACGTTTCTCTAAGTTGAGTTCATCTTCTAGAGGTGGCCTCCTGCCAGAAGACTCACTCTTGCTCTTCAAAGCTAGTACTACTAGTCTACCCTTATTGAGTACTCAACGTAGTTCATCCCACTTGGGAGAAAAGTGATAAAACATAGCTTTACTTGAAAATGGCAATCAAGGGTTTCCAAAGTCTTTGTCAAAATTAGTTTTAGAAACAGTGTAGTGTTTGAATAAAACTGCTTGTTGTTTTTCAAATAATTGGTTTGACTGAAACAAGAAAGGAAACAGTCCCTAATTGCCTTTACCAAATCAGTGTTCACAAACTTCGTGTTTAGCTTGCCATAACAACTTTTGCAACAAACAGGTTTTTTGCAGGAGCTTACCTGATCCTTTGGTCGAGATAAAATAAAAATCTCCAAAAGCTTACCTAACCCCGCCTGGGGTAAACACAAGCCATAATTAAACTCAAGCCAAAATTCACTTTCATAAATAATCCTAGCTCGACTCACTACAATCATGACCCTAGTGTCCCAAGCTTTAAGGCTAGATAATAAATAAAGAGTTTATAAGATAAATCTAGCTTGATATTAAAATAACTAGGATTTGTGAATTAGATACTAGTAAGTTGTAGGTTTAAATCTTGCTATAAATAAACTAGGGTTTATTTGATGAAGAGTCTTAGGCCCTAGATGATCTTATTTAAAATAATGATTTATAATAACTAATGGTTAGAAAATAATTGGTAAATAAAATTAATAATAAGTAAATTTTAATATGTCTTGACTAAAAGATAATAAAAAAAAGTTTAATATTATTTATGAATATAAGACTCACAAAATTAATATTTCACCTATTATGATTATTTACATAAAAGGCTTTATTTGATATTACTATTATATATAATATCTATATATTTTATTTCTTTAATAAAAGTTATCATTTAATAGACTAAAATATCATTATTTTATATAATAGTCCAAATCCACATTTTCCTAGGTTTTTTTGAAATCACTAGAAGGACTAGTATTAATTATCTTTTTGATGAAATAACATTGGCTAACTTAATTAACTTAGGGACAACAAGATCATGATCATAATTCCTATTGCTAACCATAATCATGAACATACACTCTACACTAATCAACAAAACATCCAAATCATGGATAAAAGCATAGATCCAAATCTACCAACACATGATCCAAACTCCATTAAACATAATCATATTCATGGCCTCAACAAGAATACAAGAACATAAAATTCTATTCACCAAAGGTGACATAACTCTAACATGCTTGATCATTCATGCTACTCACGACATGAAGGCATGCAACAAACCCTAAAAAATGCCATACATTCAACCAAGATAAATCATCTCATGCATCAACCCCATCTCCATCATACAAACACATTCATTCTCAGGCTTCAATCCCAACTTCATCACAAAACACATAATCAATCTCCAAATATATTCCATCCTCATCCAACTACATCCAAGAGACATGAATCTAGAATTTAAAGAGAAGATTGAATAGGCTTACTTGGATGATAACTACCTTGAAGACGTTCCAAGAGAACCCTCTCGCTAGGGAAGGCTTGATCTGTCCAAGGAGCAGAAAAAAAATGGCCATGGTGGGAGTAACCATTCGGCCGAGAGAGAGAGAGAGAGAGAGAGAAAGAAAGAGAAAGAGAAAGTCTATTAGTGTGTGTGTGTGTGTGTGTATTCATTAAGAGTTGAAGATGAATGAAGATGGAGATGATCGTTCATGCTTACCTTGAAGGTGTTCTTAAGCCTTCAAGAAAATTCTAGTTTTTTATCTGAAAGTGGAACTTTGATTTCAGCGTTTGATATTAAAAATTGCAGGAATGGATTCACGAGAATGAGTAGGTATAATCTAGAGTTTTTGGAGAAGATTGAAGTAGTTTTGAGTGGCCTTAGGTGTGAGAATGGTAGTAGGTGTTCTTGGTGTTCTTAGAGGTTTGGAGAGAATGGATGAAATTGGCCGAAATTCTATTGGGGAAGAGTGGCTGACTGGTTTGGAGATTTTTGGTAATTGGATTTTCAGATTTGGGAGGAAAAGGAAAGCTGGTTGTTTGAAAGTCAAAAAGAATAATTTAGGGAATATTTTGTGGTAGCAAGTATGGTAAGTAGATCTTTATTGTTGGAGGTCTTTTGGAAGCTTCAATGGCCGACTGAATTGCTGGAATTTCTGCTGAGTTGAATGTTGTTCAAACCAGCTTTAAGGTGGCTGAAATATGGTGTATAATGGTGAGGGAATTTTCTGGATGTTCGAGGCTTAATTCATGGAAGGTTGCTGGAATATTTTGCTGGAATTTTGACTCCAATTAATAGCTTGATTATAGTGATTGATGGAGAGATTTTAGGAGCAGCCATGGAGCTCCTTTCTTGCAGAACACTGGTGAGGATGATGAAGTTCAGTTCATGGCTGATCAAGGTGAGTTTGTACAGAAAAATGGGTTGAGTTTTGAACAAGGGTGAAGAAAGAACAAAGCTGGAAATTCTGATCAACCTTTTTCAAGCTTGTTGGAAATTTCTGGGCAGATTTTTCTGCCATGATTCATCCAATTTGTTGCAGGTTTGAAGGGATATTGGGAGGTTCTTTAAGGCTGGTTTCCAGCCTTCTTTATGGAGGAAAAATAAGGTTGAATTTCTGGTTGAAAAGCTGGAAGAAACAGAGTTTTTGGCTCACCAAGCTTCGAAAACTGTCCAGAAATTTTCCTAGTTTGCACAGCTTTTGTGCAGTTCAGTTTTGGCTGAAATTTTCAGTCTTCAAGCTGAGGAAATTGGTTGTGTTTCTGGCAGTATTTGAGAGGGAAAGATGCCTGAAGATTTTGACAATTGAAATGATCAAGAAGCTGGAAAAATTTCCAGATCACTACATGAAGAAGATGAACACACATAGGTTGGAGTTTGAAGGTTCAACCATGGAGATTAATTCTCTTGGGAACCTTCCATAACTCCTCCACATTTTCGGTCAACAAGATATCCTCACATAGACATTTTGAAACCTCAATATCACAGAACTTTGCTGGAATTTTTTGGAAATAAAATTGGTTTAGATAAATTGAACAACCTAATTGATTAAGAAGTAGGAAAAGCTAGAGATCAAGAAAGGTATGAATCCCTTAGAAATTTTTGTAGAGCACAAGAATGGAATTAGGACATTCCTTTCATGTCTCCTCTAGGACAACTCTCCTACTCTTCCCCAAGGCATGCAAAGGCCGAAATATAGCTTACCTAACCAAAAATAAAATTTAATCTTGCTAAAACTCAAATGAAGGAATTTGAACTCAAGACCTCAAGGATTTATTCCAAAGCTTTAACCACTACTCTACAATAACTCTTGTTCTTATTTTCTCTCCCAAATATTTTTCCTATTTAATTCTCAAGCTATCTCCCTATTTCCACCTCAAGTAAAATTACCATTTTGTCATTCTTACTCACTAAGAAGCACAATTAAGCCATCTAGACTACAAATCACATATCCAAAGCACATAAAATCATATAAAAATATATTTATGCATGCAAGAAAATATGATATGCATCTCAATCCCTTACTCTAAGGTTGGTTTTAGTTGGGGTTTCACAAAAAGATTCACCACTCCTAATAGTAGAAGTGAATATCTCATAGCCGCTTGTTAGAATTACTACTCGTGAAATCCTTAGCCAAGGTGATTGTGCATTGGAAACAATTCCAATTAATACACATGTAGAGTAGTAGATTCCTGGTACAACTACTAATATATTCGAGCCATAATTAATATATATTCTAGAGGGAGTTAGCCCTAATTCCGTACTCCAGACCGAATAAGATATTGTATGGTGAAAGGAGTTTATTACACTATAGTTTGTTATTGAAGGACTCATGTCAAGCCACTTGACTTCCTGGACTCTTAGGTAGTCATGTTGTGTTGCTAGATACCGCACATGATCTGCTAAATATGGGCTTATTAATTGATGAATTAATAAACCAATCATGATTAGAATTAATCAGTTAATTCTAAATTATTAAGGATTATTAATCTCAAAAGCATTTAGATTAATTCATATTCGCTACTAATAGATCGGGAAACCTAATAGGTCATGCACAATAGAGGATTAAGTACTCAAGATGTTATTTGATAACATTATAGGATTAATTGTGAGAAGGAAAAATTATTATGGTCAAATTATATTAGTTATAATTTTAGACCAAATTGTGATTGCTAAAACTTATGGTTTCAAATTGCAACTTGTGAATTCTAATTTGATTAGAATTCACAGAAACGTGTGTTTCTTCGTTTTTTCGGGGATTACTCCGGAATGGATGCCGATTACCTTTTGAATATAGCAGAGAGAGAATGGTTCTCTCGGTAGAGAAAAAAATAGAACACACACAACCTTCCTCTCTCTCTAGGTTTTCTGTTCTTAGAAAAAGAAAAAAAAACCCTAGACACCTTCACGTTCTCTACTAGCACAGAAAACATTTTGGTTCCTTGAGTATCCTCTATGTGGATATTGCTAGAGGAAGTCTTACACTTAGACTCCAGTGGCGAAGATGAGGAGCTCTGGTTTGTATTAGATCGCGCCTTCAACAATTAAAGTTTTTGAACAACAGAGACACTAGTATATTTTTCTATTTTTGATATGTATCAACACACATGTGGTTCTCTTGTCTCTGTTAGAATCCTTACATGCATCAGATATACATTACGCAAAGGAAATAAAAAGGATTATAGACAATAGGACCACATATGTGATGTACAGATCAAAAATAAAAATATATACCTGTGTCTCAGTTGTTCAAAAACTTCAATTGCTGAAGGCATGATCCAGCACAAACCAAAGCTCCACGTCTTTGCCACTGGAGTCTAAATGTAAGAATCCCTCTAGCAATATCCACACAGAGGATACTCAAGGAACAAAAACATTTTCTGTGCTAACAGAGAACGTGAAGGCGGCTAGTTTTTTTTTTTTTTTTCTAAGAACAGAAAACTGAGAGAGAGAGAGGGGGGGAAGGTTGCGTGTGTGTTCTATTTTTTCTCTATCGAGAGAACCATTCTCTCTCTGTGATACTCAAAATGTAATCGGCATCCATTCTGAAGTAATCCCTGAAAAAATGTAGACACACACGTTTATGTGAATTCTAATCAAATTAGAATTCACAAATTGCAATTGGAAACTATAAATTTTAGCAATCACAATTTGGCCTAAAATTATAACTAATTATAATTTAACCATAATGACTTTTCCTTCTCACAATTAATCTCATAATGTTATCAAATAACATCTTGAATACTTAATCCTCTATTGTGTGACCTATTAGGTTTCTCGGTCCATTAGTAGCAAATCTAATTTAATCTAAACACCTTTGAGATTAATAATCCTTAATAATTTAGAATTAACCTATTAATTCTAATCAAGATTAGTTTATTAATTCATCAATTAATAAATCCATATTTAGTAGATCATGAGCGATATCTAGAAACACATCATGACCACCCAAGAGCCCAAGAAGTCAAGTGGCTTGACATGAACCCTTCAATAACAAACTACAGTGTAATAAACTCATTTACTATACAATATCTCATTCGATCTGGAGTGAAAAATTAGAGCCAACTCTCTCCAAAATATATATTAATTCTAGCCTGAATATATTAGTACTTGTACCAGGAATCTACTACTCTATATGTGTATCAATTGAAACTTTTTCCAATGCACAATCACCTTGACCAAAGATTTCACGAGTAGTAATTCCAACAAGTGGCCATGAGATATTCACCCCTATTATTAGGAGTGGTGAATCCTTTATTGGCCATCTCAACTACTTTCGTTTACCTCACATTATACCCAATATCCATCCCATAGGCAGCCCTCGATCTGGCTCTAGAAATTGGAATCAAAGTACAATGCTAAGTAAGCAAAGTACCTTGGAGATCTCAAATCTAAGGATACTTGTACGTTTGCTATAGCGAGATTATATCACTTACACTAAATAGTTATCCATGTGATTATCTCATAGCTAGGTCATCCAATGTACTTGTTCTATTAACAAGCATCCACGTGTTAACTTTGAGTGTCACAATACTCACAGATGTGAGAACTACCATCTGATTATATCAGGAAGTCTAACACGTGCTAGCTTTAACGCATTAATGATGTCCTAACTCATTAATACTACGACAAGAGATTATTTAAGTACTAACACAATTCAATATAGTAGGAATCTCACATCATGATCTCTATCACGATTTTCTTAACATAGTGTTGTACTAAGGACTTTATCTAACAGTTATTTTACATGAAAGTAAAGAAGACAAATTGAAAGATAAATAATGTCTTGTATTATAAAACAAATGTGTCATATTCAAAGTACAAGTGATTGCCTCTAAGACACAACTCTGACAAACTCCTACTTGCGCTAGAGCCAATCATTCATGTATCTAATATCGAACGACTCAACATGCCTATCATGTTTCTTCTGGGATAGTGATTTTGTAAGCGAGTCAGCTATGTTCTCGTCTATGGAAACTCTCTCTATCTTTACATTATTCCTATCTATGATCTCCCAGATCAGGTGATAGCATCGTAGTACGTGCTTGGATCGTTGGTGAGACCATTGTTCATTTGCTTGTGCAATGGCTCCATTATTGTCACAATAAAATGATATTAGACCAACAACACTAGGGACCACTCCCAGTTATGTCACGAACTTCTTGATCCAAATTGCTTCCTTAGCTACTTTAGAAGCGGCTATGTACTCAGCTTCTATCATAAAGTCAGCAATAGTCTCTTATTTAGAACTCTTCCAACTTATTGCCCATCCAAACAACGTAAATACGTAGCCAGATTGTGATTTGAAATCATCTTTGTCAGATTAAAAACTGGCATCAGTATACCTGTTTACTTTTAAATCACCTTCTCCATATATCAAGAACACCTCCTTAGTCCTTCGTAAATACTTAAGGATATTCTTTATAGCCACCCAATGATCGTCACCAGAGTTAGATTTGTATCTTCTAGTCACACTGAGAGTACAGGATACATCAGGCCTTGTGCATATCATAGCATACATGATAGATCCAACTGCCAAAGCATATGGAATCTTACTCATGTGATCCCTTTTAACTTGTGTTTTGGGAGACATCAACTTTGAAAGGCTTATCCCATGAGACATGGATAAGAGTTCCTTTTTGGATTGATCCATGCTAAACCTCTTTAGCGTTTTGTCTATATATGTAGACTGCAAAAGACCTAGCAACCTGTTTGACCTATCTCTATAGATCCTAATTCCAAAAATATAGGTTGTTTCTTCCAAGTCTTTCATGGAGAATTTCTTGGACAACCAAACTTTAACTGATTGAAGGACAGGTACATTGTTTCCTATTAGCAATATGTTGTTTATATAAAGCAATAAGAAAACGATTGCTCTCCTACTAACCTTCTTGTACACACAAGGCTCATCCATATTTTGAATGAAACCAAACTCTTTCATTATTTCATCAAAATGGATGTTTCAACTTCTAGACACTGGCTTAAGTTTATAGATAGACCTTTGCAGCCTGCACACTTTTATACTATTATTGGATGTGAAACCCTCAGGTTGTGTTATATACACTTCCTCAGTCAGATTTCCATTTAGAAATGTTATTTTATCATCCATTTGCCAGATCTGATAATCATGATGAGCGACAATGGCTAGGAATATCCTGATGGATTTTAGCATGGCTATTAGCGAGAAGGTCTCATCATAGTCAATACCATAGTGTTGATTCCCTTAGGTGGATCAACCAAAATCCATATTTGGTTGCCGTACATGGAATCCATCTCTGATTTAATGGCCACAAGCCATTTTTCAGATTCTAAACTGTTCAAAACTTTCTTATAGGTAGCATAATCATTTTCCTCTATAAACAAAACATCATTGTAGTCACTTATGAGAAATCTAAATCTCTCAGATGCCGCACATATCCTACTCGACCTACGAGGATATTGTGTATTAGAAGGGTCATCTATTCTCTCAATAGATGTGAGATCAAACGATTAATCCTTGTTTGTTTGTTCCTCTTGAACATCACTAAATTTAATTTTACTCCCACTGTCCTTTTTGAGCATGTGCTCTTTCTCTAAAAAACATCATGCTTCAAAACAAACACTTTATTTTCGGAGGGAAGATAGAGGTAATACCTGAAAGATTCTTTTGGATATCCCACAAATAAATACTTGTCAGACTTACTGTCAAGTTTGTCTAACTATGGCCTTTTGACAAAGGCAGGGCAACCCCATACTCTCAAGTGAGATAACTTTGGTTTCTTGCCAAAAAAACATCTCAAATGGGGATAGTATCAACCATTTTTTACGAAACTTTGTTTAGAATATAAACAAAAGCCTCTAGTGCATACCCCCAAAATGATTTTGGCAAATCTGCAGAAGCCATCATGGTCCGTACCATATCTAGAAGGGTTTGATTCTTTCTCTCAGATACACCATTATGTTGAGATATAGTGGTGCAATCTATTGAGATAATATCACATTATCTCTAAGATAACTTTAAAACTCTTCGCTTAATTATTCACCTCCTCGATCCGATCATATAATATTAATAATTTTGCCAAGTTGTTTTTCTACTTCATTCTTAAAGTCTTTGGAATTTTCAAAAGCTTCAGATTTGTATTTTGTTAAATAGAAACATCCATATCGTGAAAAATCATCAATAAAGGTTATGAAATAGTTATAACCTCCTCTTACTTGTATATATATTGGGCCACATACATCAGAATATATGAGTTCTAATAACTCTTTAACCCTTTCTCCTTTTTTAGAAAAAGATGTTTTAGCCATTTTACTCAGTAAACAAGACTCGCAAGTGCCATGTGATTCATAATCAAATGACCCTAAGTCACCAAGTTTGTGTAACTTAGAAACACGATTTTTGTTTACATTGCCTAAACAGCAATACCATAAGTACGAAGTATTTGAGTTGTCAATCTTTGGATTCTTATTGTTTATATGGAGAGTTGGATTATCCATGTCTAGAACATATAAACTATTAACTAAAGTTGTAGAACCATAATGAATATCATTCAATAAAAAAGAATAATATTTATTCTTAAATATCAAATGAAATCTATACAAGTCTAAGCACGCAACTAAAATAATATTTTTCATTAAAATTGGTACAAAACAACTGTTTTACAGTTCTAAAACTAATCCTAAAGGCAGGTTCTGCTCGTATGTCCCCATAGTAAGTGCAGCAACCTTTGCTCTATTTGTCGTACACAAGTCCACGTCGTCTTTTTCTAACCTTCTATTGTCCTTTAGTCCCTACAAGTTATTGAACAAATGAGATCCATATCTGGTATCTAATACTCATATCTCATTTCTAAAGGCAATATTTATCTCAATCATAAACATACTGGGAGTAGAAGTAGAAGTGCTCGCAAGCTTTTCTTTCTATTTCTTCCTTGACGGTCTCCAAGTACACTTTGCAGTTGCACCTCAAATGGACCATTTTGCCACGGTGATAGCATGGGCATTTGGTGACTACATCCTTCTTCTTCACACCACCTTTGGGCTTAGTGGGAGCCTTCTTGTTCTTCCTTTGAACTTTCTTCTTATAAAAAGAAGATTCTACCATCAAGACCGCATTGGAATTCTTCTTTATAGAGGACCCCATAGTCTTGAGAAGATTCATCAACTCAAGAATGGTAGACTCAATCTTATTCATCTGATAGTTAATCACAAATTGTGAAAATTATTAGGCAAAAATTGTAGAATTAATTTAACACTTAATTCATGGTCCATCACGAACCCAAGAGACCCAAACTTCTCAATTAAGCCCAGCATCTTCAACCCATGAGTGGCCACAGAAGAACCCTCAGCCATTTTACAATGGAACAGTGGCTTTGAGATCTCATATTTCTCTGTTTTGGCTTGGGCGACAAACAGCTCTCGAAATTGGAGAATCATCGATTGAACATCCATATGCTCGTGCTGTTTTTTAAGCTCAGGAGTCATTGACGCCACCATGATACAAGATACCATGTCACTGTCCTCCTTGTGCTTCTTGTGGACAATATGCTTATCAGTATGAGCATCTTGAGCTGTAGTGGCGGAATAGAAACATCTAGCACATAGAACAACTTTTCTGACTTGAGAACGATTCTCAAGTTTCTATAGCATCAAGATAGTTTAACTCAGTTACTTTGTTGGTCTCCAAGATGCTACGTAAGTTTAGGTTGGTTGACATGATGCACGTGACCTAGATGTAAAAATAGAGAAAATTAGCTAACTTTATATGCACCTATAAGGCAAATAATTAGGTATTTAATTAAATGCATTATTACTCTACTATTTTTCTCAAACCAATAGCCCCCACTATTGATTCAGAAAATCCCGCTGGAAGCTTTCCTAGTGGACCGATATCTAAATTCCTCAAGAATAACCTTGGGTTTGCCCAACAAGCCTACCTTGATTTCAATAGTAGGTATCTAATACAAATTATATTATATGTAATTACCAGATCATTGGGTAATTAACATCTTTTAATCTTAAAGCCTTTTGGGCTACCCTAATATTTCCTCTAAATTTCTTTATACTTGAGTTAGCCCAACTAGGATAAAGAATTTAATTAAACCCAACCCATTAATCAGGAATTTAATTCCATAGCTTGAACATGCCTGATGTCGAGTAGGCTTAGGTTAGCCCAACGGCCTGGTCTCGAAAAAAGACTCTCGTTCTTACTATATTAACGGAAGAAATTAGGTTTAACATTAACTGAGGGATTTATTCCCTTTAGTGATTTCATCAAATGACATGCATAAATATAAAGTGATTACATGATATGGTTATGGACTTTTCCTAAATTAATTTTCTCAAGCCAAAAAAGAAATTAACATGGTTAACCTTATGTGTTCATGCATGATTTAAGTAGTGTTGGGGATATGCCCTAGAGTCAATTTGTACTTATACAATTGTCATTATGTTTTATATAATAATATGAGGCTTTCCTTTCCATGAATAGTGAGTTTTGTTTTGTTGGTCATCAAGTACGTGACTTGATAGTAAAACCCTACAATGAATACAATGACTATTCTAAAACTATCCCTGATCGATTATTATTATTGGAATAATAATAAATTAAGATTAGTATGTTTGTGACTTGATGACTATGTTTTACTGGCCATGGATATTTGTGATATCGAGTCAAGACATAAATAAATGTTAGAGAACATTGTATTGGACATGACCCACTGTGAGAGTACTTCATGGAATATGTCATAAGTACTTTCTAGCCATAATAATATTGAAGGTCCTTCGACCTAAATTCATCATAGTTTCTTAACTTGATAAATTCTATATTTTGACATTGTCTAAAGTTGTCTTTAACCAGATAATAAATTAGACTACTGTTGGATATAGAATAAATCAAGGAGAGGAATATGATTGATTGTGAAGGAATTTGTCCCTCTCAGTTATGGGAGAGATATCCATGGGCCCCTTGATAAGTTAGACTCGTTAAAAATGCATGGTCGTGCTCAAATATATCAATCTAAGATATTGATATCATTTGTTTGAACAAGTCTACTATGAAATCAAGAAATAATTGATTAAGCTTAATAAGGATGACATGCTCCGTGCCTTATGCTTAATCTGGATATCGTGTGACAAAATGACTAAATATAAAATTATGGTTTGGTTCAAAGAGATCACCGATCTTCATTTAACCTGGATAGTTATAATGCTTTTCTAGAAACCGCTTATAACTTGTGGGCCATTTAAATATGATTTAGGCACATCGCCAGGTGTTAAATGAACCTATAGGGTCACACAATAAGCTGAACTTGTTAGGTTATTTTTCTCGGTGACCAAGTTCGATGAATCTGGATGATATCCAGATTATAAGAATCGACTCGGTAAAATAATTAGTTAAATTACCGAGATAATGGCAGTAATCTTATCATATCAGCTTTAATTTAATTTGAATTTAAATTAGAATATGATAAGATATTATTAGGGTTGGACTCTAAGAGGTTCGAGGGTTTTTAAGAAAACCCTAGCCGTCTTTTCAATAGTCCAATTTTTCGATTGAGAACATTCGTGCCATTCTCTACCGTAAAGAAAAAACCTCTCAAACCCTAGGCGCTAGCACTCCCGGTATCGAGTGAGTTCGCGGTGTGTATCCGATAGAGGACGTTCGCATACTCGCAGTCGTCCGGTGATTGTTCGAGTTGAACGTACAACAACGCAAACCGTAATCGAAGGATTTCGATTACAAGCAACCGGAGGTAATTCTTAAAGCTTAGATCTTCTTAATCGTTTGCTTGGGTCCTCGGGAGGGATTCGTAGATGTTTTCCGCGTTTAGGAGTCCACAAATCCTAACAAGGTGGTATCGAGCAACTTGCTAAACGATTAGGTTGATTCATCCGTATTAATCGTATTGTTGAATACATGTATAATATGTATATATGAATTTAACGGGTATGTATCAAAGCATGTTCGCGTGATTATGATTTTAGAATACTTAGCATGCAGATCGCTCGAATTAGGTTTAATGTGTGCATCTTAGTCGCCTGATCGCACTCGAGTTAGTTGCAGATTGTCCGTAAATTGGTCTCGTTTTAATATGATATGGTATCGTAAGCATGCTATCCGTCGTTCTATATTTGCGAATTGCTTTTATTAATCGGACATGATAATATGTTATCTGTATAAATATGATTAAAAGAACGCATATTATCTGTAATATGAATTTTCACGGCGATGGTTATCAAGGGGTCCGAACGTTAATTTGATTAATTTTCAGAAATTGGAAGGCAAAATCTCATTCAATGAGAGTAGGAAAAATCGTTTTCCTTGGGCGCCGCCCTGAGACTCTCGCAGGGCGCCGCCCTTGACTCACGTGGGCGTTGCCCTTGGAACCCCAACTAACTGTTCGTTGTATGTTATTCGTCAATGTTTTTTATTGTAGTTGTGGATTATTTTAAATAGTGCATAGTATGGCCCGTTTCATCCCAATGTGATTGCTGGTTACATTATGGTTGTTTTAAGTTGTAATTTTTAAATACGGCATGCGTGTCGTTATCCATTGTTGTAAAATTGTACTGCTTTCCTAGAATAGGAATTATTTTAATTTTACTATCCAATGTAAAAGAAGACAGCAGCCGACATTTACAACCAAGGAGGAGTATGCTCAAGGCATTAGAGAATGCTTAAGGAGTTCATATACCTAGATTGACCACCTTGATCTTCACTTTGCTCGTGATGATCAACATAGGTTATGGGCCATGCTATGTCACTTTTATTTATGTCTTGCATGCATATTTGATATGTTTATTTTCTGCTTACTACAAATCCAATCAAAATTTTTTTAAGAAAAAAAAATTTAAGTGTTAAATGCCTTCCAAAATCAAACACTTGTTATTACTTGGATCATCATATGGTCATTCCTACCAAAGTAGGATGCTTTTGATTATCTGAGTGAGATAAGATGGAAAATAGTTTTCCATATGTTTGATATGGTTTGACTTAACTAGGCTATCAAAATGGTTTTGGGCCTAGGGCATTTTATGAGATATTTTTAGCCGGGACATTTGATGTCTATCTCATTTAAAATTAGAATTTTATTTAATTATAAGATTAAAGCCAAAGCTTACTTATGATTAAAACAAAATATTTTTCCCCACTACGAAACATCAAAATGTTGAAGTTTCAAAAAGTTTAAATGCTTTTAGTGGGAGTTTTTTGTTAGAGTCTCAAAAATTAATTACTTTGCATATTTTTGTATGTAGAAAATGGCAACAAACAGTTGGAATAATTCATTGCGATCTGTGCTTGAGAAAGACAAGCTTAGTGGGACTAACTTTCTTGATTGGGCACGAAACTTAAGAATTGTTCTTAAGCAAGAAAAAAGGCTCTATGTTCTTGAAAATCCTATTCCTCCTGCTCCAGCAAATAACGCCTCAAAAGCTGAAAAAGATGCTTATAGTAAGCACAAAGATGACTCCAACGATGTTACTTGCCTCATTCTAGCAACCATGAACTCTGAACTTCAAAAACAGTTTGAAGAAGCAGAGGCATATGACATGATTGTGCATCTCAAGGAAATGTTCCAAGAGCAAGCACAACAAGAGAGATTTGAAACTCACAAGGCGTTAAATGCATGTAAGATGGTTTCTGGCACCTCGGTAAGTGCTCATGTCCTTAAAATGAAGGGCTATCTAGATCATCTTGATAAGCTTGGTGCTCCCGTTAATCATGACATGGCCACGGATTTGATCTTGGGCTCTTTACTCCGCCGAGTATGACCAGCTTGTCATGAATTTTAACATGCATAATATGGAGAAATCCATTACCGAATTGCATGGGATGCTAAAACAAGTCTGAACTAAACATTAAGAAGAATACTCCTAGTGTTCTAATGGTTCAAAAAGGGAAAGGCAAAAAGAACAACCAAAAGGGCAAGGTCATGGCTAGTAAAGGTAAGGACAAGGCAAAGTCCAAGTTCAAGCCCAAACCTAAGGCCAAGACACCAAAGGAGGGAGCTTGCCACCATTGTGGAGAACAAGGACATTGGTTAAGAAATTGCAAGCTCTATTTGGAAGCAAAGAAAAAGAAGGACAAGTGAGACCGCCGCTTCGGTATTTATGTTATTGAAATTAATTTATCTACTTCGATTCATGGGTATTGGATACCGATTGTGGATCTCACATTTGTGTAAATGTGCAGTGGTCTAAAAAGGAGTAGAGCCTTGGCAAAAGGCGAGGTGGACCTACGAGTTGCGAATGGAGCAAAAGTTGTCGTAGTAGTCGTAGGAACTTTTGAATTAATTTTGCCCAATGGGCTTGTTTTAGAACCGAACAATTGTTTTTATGTTCCCGCTATGAGTAGGAATATTATTTCAGTTTCTTGTTTGGATTTAGAAGGTTTTGAATTTGTTATTAGGAATAACATTTGCTCCATTAATAAAAACGGCATTTTTTATGGAGATGCTTCATTATCGAATGGGCTTTATATTCTAAATCTTCGTGGATCTTCGGACATGTCTATCTATAATATAAATACTAAGAGATTGAAATCTAATGATTTAAATCGACTTACTTCGGCATTGTCGTTTGGGCCATATAAATGAGAAACGCATAACAAAGCTTCATAATGATGGGCTTCTAAAATCGTTTGATTTAGAATCTTACGTAACATGTGATTCTTGTTTATTAGGCAAAATGACTAAAGCGCCTTTCAAGAGACAAAATGAAAGGGCAACCGATTTATTGGGCCTAATACATACCGATGTATGTGGACCAATGAATTCACTCGCTAGAAGAGGATTTCAAGCATTTCATTACATTTACAGATGATTTCAAGCAGATATGGCTACCCGTATCCGATGAAACACAAATCTGAATCGTTCCGAAAATTCAAAGAATTTCAAAATGAAGTACAAAATCAACTTGGCAAAAGTATCAAAACACTTTGATCGGATCGAGGTGGTGAATACTTAAGCCACGAGTTTGACGAGCATCTTAAAAATTGTGGAATTATTTCCCAATTAACTCCACCAGGAACACCTCAATGGAATGGTGTATCCGAACGGAGAAATCGGACTTTATTAGATATGGTTCGATCAATGATGAGTCAAACCGATCTTCCAATCTCCTTTTGGGGTTATGCCCTGGAGACCGCCGCATTCATACTAAATCGAGTTCCATCTAAATCGGTTCGTAAAACGCCATATGAGATATGGACTCGGGAGACAACCTAGTTTGTTATTTCTGAAGATTTGGGGTTGTGAAGTTTATGTAAAGCGTTTATTATCTCGATAAACTTGCACCTAAATCTGATAAATGCATATTTGTGGGGTATCCTAAAGAAACTAAAGGATATCAATTTTATCTCCCAAAAGAAAATAGAGTAATTGTTGCTCGAAATGGATTCTTTCTTGAAAATGAATTTATTTCCAAGAGAATCGATGGGAGTAAAATACATCTTGATGAGATTCAAGGACCACAATTAGTGCCTCGAACCTCATCAAGATGAGATTCAAGAGCCACAATTAGTGCCCGAACCAAATAATGAATCTCGATTAGATGGCTCACAAGTCCAAGATGAGCCTACATCTATAGAACAAGGACCTCGAAGATCCGATAGGGTTCGTCAACAACCTCGAGAGATATGGATTTCTCATCACCGACGATCACAATGTGGAGCTTATGGTCAATGATGAGCCCACTTCCTATCAAGAAGCCATTAAGAGTTCTCGACTCTAGAAAATGGTTAGAGGCTATGAAGTCTGAGATGCAATCCATGTATGATAACCAAGTTTGGACTTTGGTTAACCCACCTAAAGGTTCAAAAACCATTGGGTGTAAGTGGGTTTTCAAAAAGAAAACAGACATGGAGGTAAGTGTGCATACTTACAAAGCACGACCGGTAGCAAAAGGTTATAGACAAACTCATGGTATAGACTATGATGAAACCTTTTCACCAGCTTGTAATGCTTAAATCTATCAGAATTCTTCTTGCCATAGCAAGCATATTATGACTATGAAATTTGGCAAATGGATGTCAAAACCGCGTTTCTTAATGGAAACTTACTCGAAGATGTGTACATGACACAACCCGAGGGTTTTGATGATCCTTTGAATTCTAATAAAGTGTGCAAGCTTCAAAGATCCATTTATGGATTGAAGCAAGCATCTCGAAGCTGGAATCTTCGTTTTGATGAAGCAATTAAAGAATTTAACTTTATCAAAAATGAAGATGAGCCTTGTGTCTATAAGAAAACAAGTGGGAATGCAATAGTCTTTTTGGTACTTTATGTTGATGATATCTTACTCATTGGAAACGACATCCCAACTCTACAAAGTGTAAAGACATGGTTGGGAAATTGTTTCTCAATGAAAGACTTAGGTGAAGCTGCCTATATTCTAGGTATAAGGATCTATAGAGATAGATCTAGAAAGCTAATTGGACTAAGTCAAAGTGCATACATTGACAAGGTACTGAAAAGGTTCAGTATGCAAGACTCTAAAAGAGGATTCTTGCCAATGTCACATGGAATTAAGCTCAGCAAAACTCAAAGTCCTTCTACAAAGGATGAAGAAGAGCGCATGAACAAGATACCATACGCTTCCGCTATAGGGTCTATCATGTATGCCATGTTATGTACTTGACCCGATGTATCATATGCATTGAGCATGACAAGCAGTGTTCCAGCCAAATCCTCGGAGAGGCACACTCGGATCGCTGTCAAGAACATACTAAAGTACTTAAGAAGAACTAAAGATATGTTCTTAGTTTATGGAGGACAAGAAGGCGAGCTAGTTGTAAATGGTTACACCGATGCTAGTTTTCGATCCGACATAGATGATTATAGATCGCAATCGTGTTTTCTATTTTGTTTGAATGGAGGTGTCGTAAGCTGGAAAAGTTCAAAGCAAGACACCGTGGTCAATTCTACTACGTAGTTGAGTATGTAGTCGCCTCACCTGCAGCCTAAAGAAGCAGCTTGGATTAAAAAGTTCATTATAGAACTAGATGTAGTTCCTAGTATTGTGAACCCAGTGGATCTCTATTGTGACAACAATGGAGCCATTGCACAAGCTAAGGAACCAAGATCACATCAACGATCCAAACATATACTTAGACGTTTTCATCTCATTCGAGAAATTGTTGATAGAGGAGATGTCAATGTATGCAAGGTGCCAACCGATGACAATGTTGCAGATCTATCGACAAAGCCTCTCCCATCGTCTAAACATGATAGTCATACCGGATCAATGGGATTACGGCTTATGCCAAATTGGTCTTAGTGCAAGTGGGAGACTGTTGGGGATATGCCCTAGAGTCAATTTGTACTTATACAATTGTCATTATGTTTTATATAATAATATGAGGCTTTCCTTTCCATGAATAGTGAGTTTTGTTTTGTTGGTCATCAAGTACGTGACTTGATAGTAAAACCCTACAATGAATACAATGACTATTCTAAAACTATCCTCGATCGATTATTATTATTGGAATAATAATAAATTAAGATTAGTATGTTTGTGACTTGATGGCTATGTTTTATCGGCCATGGATATTTGTGATATCGAGTCAAGACATAAATAAATGTTAGAGAACATTGTATTGGACATGACCCACTGTGAGAGTACTTCATGGAATATGTCATAAGTACTTTCTAGCCATAATAATATTGAAGGTCCTTCGACCTAAATTCATCATAGTTTCTTAACTTGATAAATTCTATATTTTGACATTGTCTAAAGTTGTCTTTAACCGGATAATAAATTAGACTACTCGTTGGATATAGAATAAATCAAGGAGAGGAATATGATTGATTGTGAAGGAATTTGTCCCTCTCAGCTTATGGGAGAGATATCCATGGGCCCCTTGATAAGTTAGACTCGTTAAAAATGCATGGCCGTGCTCAAATATATCAATCTAAGATATTGATATCATTTGTTTGAACAGTCTACTATGAAATCAAGAAATAATTGATTAAGCTTAATAAGGATGACATGCTCCGTGCCTTATGCTTAATCTGGATATCGTGTGACAAAATGACTAAATATAAAATTATGGTTTGGTTCAAAGAGATCACCGATCTTCATTTAACCTGGATAGTTATAATATTTTGCTAGAAACCGCTTATAACTTGTGGGCCATTTAAATATGATTTAGGCACACTGCCAGTGTTAAATGAACCTATAGGGTCACACAATAAGCTGAACTTGTTAGGTTATTTTTCTCGTGACCAAGTTCGATGAATCTGGATGATATCCGGATTATAAGAATCGACTCGGTAAAATAATTAGTTAAATTACCGAGATAATGGCGTAATCTTATCATATCAGCTTTAATTTAATTTGAATTTAAATTAGAATATGATAAGATATTATTAGGGTTGGACTCTAAGAGGTTCGAGGGTTTTTAAGAAAACCCTAGCCGTCTTTTCAATAGTCCAATTTTTCTGTTGAGAACAATCATGCCATTCTCTACCGTAAAGAAAAAACCTCTCAAACCCTAGGCGCTAGCACTCCCGGTATCGAGTGAGTTCGCGGTGTGTATCCGATAGAGGACGTTCGCATACCGCAGTCGTCCGGTGATTGTTCGGGTTGAACGTACAATAGCGCAACCAGAATCGAAGGATTTCGATTACAGCAACCAGAGGAAATTCTTAAAGCTTAGATTTTCTTAATCGTTTGCTTGGGTCCTCAGGAGGGATTCGTAGATGTTTTTCGCGTTTAGGAGTCCACGAATCCTAACAAGTAGAACATCTTACCTTCTACCCTTGTTTTGGTTGACATCTCCAAAATTAAAATAATTCTATCTATATCTAATCTATATAATCTAATTACATAATTTTTCTAAATAGAAAAACCCTGAGTTACATTCGATGGGAGTTAGATGAGAAGAGAATTACACAAGAATTTTAGAGAAGGTAGGACACAATTTTGTCTATTATGTAAAAAGAAAAAAAAATCTTTCCTTTGTTAAGTCAAACGTCCAGTTATTTGTATTCATGTTTGGCCCACAGGATCCGGTAATTTTCTTTCCTTCTCTAAAATTCTTTGTGTAATTCTCATTTCGTCTAACTCTCATTGAATGTAACTCGAGGTATCTCTATTTAGGAAATTTATGTAACTAGATTATATAGGTTAGATAGGGATAGAATTATTTTAATTTTGGAGATGGCGACCAAAACAAGGCGAGAGGATGAGACCTTCTACTTAAAGCATACATGAACACTTAGGGTTAACCATGTTAATTTCTTTTTTAGCTCAAGGAAATTTATTTAGGAAAAATCCATAACCATACCACGTAATCGCTTTATTACCATGATTATTAATTTATGTGATTTATTGATATATTTATGCATGTCATTTGATGAAATCACTAAAAGGAATAAATTCCTCAATTAATATTAAACCTAATTCCTTTCGTTAATATAGTAAGAATGAGAATCCTTGTTCGAGACCAGATTGTTAGGCTAACCCAAGCCTACTAGACATCAAGCATGTTCAAACTATGGAATTAAATTCTTATAGAATTAAATTCCTAATTAATGGGCTGGGTTTAACTAAATTCTTTATCCCGGTTAGGCTAACTTAAGTATAAAGAAATTTAGAGAAAATATTGGGGTAGCCCAAAAAGCTTTAAGATTTAAAGATACTAATCACCCAATGATTCGGTAATTACGTACGATGTAATTGGTATATGTAATTACGTAAGGCTTCAGTGTCATGAAGTATATGTTAGTAGTTTCATTTTTAGAATCTCCATTTTCCTCAGATCCGGACTCATTTTGATCTCAAGTTCCTATTAGTCCTTTTCCCTTCTTTGTTTTCAGATCCTTCTTTTTCTTCTTGAGCATTTTGGCTTCTTTCTCTTTAGCTATTGGGCAGTCAGTAATAAAGTGTTTCGTACTCTTGCATTCATAACATTGAGGCTTAAAGGATGAGGTCTGTCCCTTTCGTTTCATGAACTTTTTTCCTCTTTTGAAGTTTTCTTTTTTGAACATTCTTCTAAATTTCTGTGCAATCATGGCCAATTCTTCGGTATCCACTTCAGTTCCATCATCACTATCAGATTGGTTACTGTCAGCGTCCTTATCAGCAGCTTTTAGTGCTATTCCTCTTTTGCCTTTGTCATGGTCATCAGACTCTTCAAATCTTTTGATTCCTCCACAACTAGAGCTTTAGGTTGCCAGCTCTTTAGCAAAGCATCCAGAATTTTCCTATTTTGTTCACCAAGGGAATAGCTTTTTCCCATAAGCCTTAAGTCCATTTGCAATGTTTGTGAATCTAGTAAACATATCAGTTATGATCTCATTTGACTTCATAGTGAATAATTCATAGTCATGAATCAAAAGTCCCAACTTAGACTTCTTCACTTGATTTGTCTACTCATGGGTGACTCCAAGCAATCTCCACATGTCATTGGCTGAATCACAGCCACTTACTCGGTTATATTCAGTAGCATAAAGGGCACAACATAGAATGCTCATAGTTTGAAAATCCAATGTCATTTTGGCATTGTCTTCAACATTATATTCATCACTCTGTTTTGAAACTATTTAACCTTCAACACTTCTAGAAGGAACATATGGCCCTCTTTCAATTAAGTTCCATAGCTTAAAATTAATAAAGCAAACATAGATCTTCATGCAATTTTTTCAGAACATGTAATTACTCCTAATGAACAAAGGAGGTCTATTTGTTGAGGATCCCTCAACATAGGAAAGAGTGGAGATATTTGCCATAAGGATCTTTTCTACAAGGTTATTTAGCCGAAGAAGAGTAGACCAACACTCTGATACCAAATGAAAAATTTTTAAGTGAGGTGAATAAGGTTTTTGGCAAATTTAAAACACTTTTTAAAAATCTGTTTTTGAAATCCTCCTTTTGTATTTCAAATCAAGATGTTTGCTAGAGATACAAAGAAGACCTTTTGAGCCGTCTTAAAGAACCAACTATGATCTGAATGAGATGAGACAAGAGATGTGCAATTAATACAAGAATGAAGATGGGTTGGTGAGAATTATAAAGATTTATTTTGAATGGTTGAAAACATTTGAGCAAGGAAGTTCGCAACCTGACAAAATTAAATGCAAAGAGAATGAACACGAGATTTATCGTGGTTCGTTCTACCAAAATCTACATCCACTACCTTAACCTTACACTTAAGGATTTTAAACTAGATTTCTATAAGCTTAAGCCACCACAATGGCGTTTGCCTACACCAATTACAAGAGAGGATCACCATACTCGGTTTTAACCAAACCTCTCAATTAACTACAAATCAAGGCTCACCCCAAATGGGTTTTACACCACAATCTTGAAATACAAAAAGGATTGTAATAATGAAACAGAGATAGCTCACACTTTTGAGCAAATGTGCAAACAAATGAACACCAATAACCTTTACCTTTTGAAACAATCAAATTTCACTTTGAAGCACTATTGAAAAAGGAGATTGAAAAACCTTAGGGGGGGGGGGGGGTGAATAAGGTTTTTGGCAAGCAAAAAAAAAAAAAAAATCAGTTTGTCTAAAACGCTGAATAGTGATGATCACCAAGATGCTTGGACTGACTTTATAGATGCACAGAAAGTTATCTAAGCACTCATAGATGTATATCCAGATTTAGACAGAAAAAGAACATAAAAAAAAAGGTACATGAACCACTGAATAAAATAAGACAAGAGATGTATAGTGGTTCGATCAACAATGATCTACGTCCATTACCTTAAGCACCACACTTAAGGATTTTTAACCCTATTTCATTAACCTCACTTAAGGAAACGTTTCACATACAAGAGAGGATCACCACATTAGGTTTTTCACAACCTCTCAGTCAAGCAAACACATCAAGGATCATCTCACTAGGTTTTACTCCACAACCTTGACATAAACACAAAATAAGGATCACTCTAATGGGTTTTACCATACAACCTTGAACATAAATCAACACAAGGCTCACCCCTATGGGTTTTACACAACAACCTTGCACTACAACAAAGATTTGAATATCAATAGAAAAGAGATAAGCTCACTTACTTGAGAAAATGTTCTCTCGGATACAAACCACAAAATACTTTTATCTTTGATACACAATGAACTCACTTTGAAGCTTAGATAAAAGGAGATTTTTGAAAATGTTGAGCAATAATGTTTCTAAGATAGATGTTTCAAAAATCTTATCTCTAATCTTGCTTTAAGGGCTATTTATAGAGCCAAAAAGTAGAGTGCCAACGGTCATAAAGAAATGGCTATAAATTTTCTATTTAAACTCATCCGTGTTTTGGACTCGGGTTTTGGATGAAGATGCATCCGAAAGGTAAGTCCAAAATGGCACTACCCAGACAAAAACTTTTCAACCCAGTTTATAGGATTTTGGACGAACCTTTTGGATTCAAACTCTTCCATCCAAAATTCTGTGAATTTCAAAAACTTAGAAAACATCTCCTTTTAAGCTTCAAGGTAAAGTCAAATGAATGAAGAGATAAGAAAACATATGAATTAATAGATATACATTAATAACACTTTCTAATCTATCATTCTTCATAAAGAACTTCCTTGATATATTACTCCTCATACTTTAATTTTCTCATTCGATCTTCTAATCTTGAAATCAGTGATGAAAGAGTTGCCAACAATTCTTATCTAAAGACTTTTGAAGAATAAATATCAAACATATCCTATCACAATAAATTGACAAGTTAGTTCAATCAACGTTTGTCATAAATCAAAATATAGAAGAAAGCCCTTAGGGCTAACAGAGATTTTTGTATTCTAGAGAGTAAGAGTGTTTCTTAGAAGGATAGGACAAAAATCTGCTTTAAAATCGAGTTTTGAAACTTTTTATAGAAGCAAAAAGTAAAGCTCTAATGGCTAGAAATGGCTAGTTTCACGTTGTCAGATTTTACAGAGTTTTGGACTCAAAGATCGGACGATGGTGCATCCAAAAAGTGAGTCTAAAATGGCACTTTTCTATGCAGAAACATTTTGACACTATTCACAGAGTTTTGGACGAAACTTTTGGATGCAGAGTCATCCAAACTACTCAATCCAAAATTCTGAAAACTTAATACTTTGAAATATTTTTGCATGTGTGCTTCAAGGTAGAAATAAACTGAATCATAAGGTAAAGAAGACATAGGAATTTACACAAAATACCTTAACAAAATGATTCCTAATCTAAAGTTCTTTCACAAGGACTTCATGATCTTGCGAGCTCTTAGGTTGAAGTTGTACTTAATCAATCACCACTTTAGATTCCATTTCCTTAAAAGCTGCTTACCAACCTTATTTGCATGCTTGAAAGAAACAGGATCAAACATGTCCTATCATACATAGATCACACAAGTTAGTCCCCATCAATGTTTGTCATAAGTCAAAACGCAAGAGAATACTCTTAGGGCTAACATAAGTGATAACAAAAAAATGTTATCAAATGCACTTAATTAATTAAGTACTTAATATTAGTTGTTCTCAAACGCAATTAACAAAATAAATACTTAATTCATTTAGTTTTAAGTGTTGAATTGGATTATCAAGTAGGCACTAAGTTAAACTTAGTGATAATTGTTAAAAAAAAAAAAAAGCCTAATACTTTATTTTGGAACAAGAAAAATAGTACAATCTAGACAATCAGATTAATAAGATGAGTAAGATAAATGATACAATCTAAACCATCAGATTAATAAACTATTACTAATAGTCAAAAATATCTCGATTCACTAATAAATTAATTGTTTAATAGTTAGTGAGAACATAACACCTCCCTCTAGTGAAGAATTTCACAGCTCTATGTAATCAGTGAAGAGAAGAAAATACAATCATATTTGAGACTGGCGCTTATACTTGATTTAAAAATAAAAGAAGAGTTTGGGTGCACGTACATGCAATTCCAAGTCCCAGAGAGCAGACCACAAAATATTATATACAGAGAGATGGAAAAATGATCATACCACAGGGAAAATATCTTTTTGGCTGCGGTTCATACCTATTCACAGGTACAGTCTTGTAGATGACTTGACGACACATGAGTGTGGTCAGTTTTGCTGCATTACTATTTACTAGATAGTGGTCCTTTTTTTGTTGACTTTAGCTCTATGGTTTACACGTTAGTCCCATTGCTCCCAGATATGTTTACAGTGTACACAAACATAGGAAAATTTGCCGATTTCATCCCCATAATGTTTGTTTCTCGATTTTTTCATCCCTAAACTATTTTTGTTTTGTCAAATTAGTCCTTTCGATCAGTATTCTAGCTGACCTTCACATTTTTTAAGGATAAAAGTGGAAATTCACTTTTTAAATTTTGAAAATTTGCCAAAATCATCCCCAAACTATTTTAGTTTGGCCATTTTGGTCCCTAATATATATTTCTTAATTTTTTCATCCCCAAACTATTTTTGTTTTACCAATTTGGTCCTTTCGAGTAGTTTTTCGACTGACCTTCACATTTTTTTAGGGATAAAACTGAAAATCCACTTCTTTCCCGCCAAAATTCTAGTCAAGTGAGGGCTTCATATTTTATCCAATTCTATCTTTTTATACCCAAGCAACAGATTTGCTTCACGTAATTGTACTTCCATACCCAAGCCAAGGCCACATTAACCTTCTTCTCCAATTCGCGAAACAGCTAGCCTCCAAGGGTGTTAAAGCTGTCATAGCCACCACTCATTATATACTGTCAAGTCCATTCATGTGGAGAACATTAGGGTTGAGCCTATCTCATATGGGTTTAATGATGGAGGCTTTGTTCCTGCCCAGAAAAAGAATGTGTTTCTGGAGTCCTTCAAGCAAAATGGTTCAAGAACTCTATTGCTTGGGTAGGAAAAGATAAGGCATCTTTCCATCTCAGATGAGTATGGAAGTATAACTACATGAGGCATATCTGTTGTTTGGTTATAGAAAGATGGATTTGGATAAAATATAAAGTCCCTTATGTGACCAAATGTGTTTTGGAGGGAAAGAAATAGATTTCCACTTTTACCCCTAACAAAATGTGAAGGTCAACTGAAAAACTATTCGGAAGGATCAAGTTAGCAAAATGAAAATAGTTTGGGGATAAAAAAATCGAGAAACAAACATTAGGGACCAAATTGGCCAAACTAAAATAGTTTAGGATGAAAAAATCGAGAAACAAATATTAAGAACTAAAAATAGCCAAACTAAAATTATTTGGGGTTGAAATCGGCAAACTTTCCACAAACATAACATACATTCACATATATACAAAAGGCCCCTTTTTCTTCTTCCCCCCCCCCCCTCCCTTCCCCCCCTTTTTTGATTTAAGCAGAAGGTTGGGATGTCTTTTTATCTCTGAATACACAAAACTACTTTTTGATACTTTTTTAAAGAAGAAAATCGGGATTTCGTTTACTAGGCATTGTATGACTTGTGAATGAACTACCGAGCAAAGTCTTTTAGTAGGGCAATTCACAACTTAAGCTGTGCAAGTGATCGCTCAAAGCATGAGAATCATTACCTATCTTTTTACCATGTAAACGAACGTGTGCAAAGTCTCTTATTGGAATTAGGTTGGTTTTTTCTTTGTTGACAAAGACGGGTTACATATCAAATTTTTGAAGATCATATAAATTATTTCTTGTTATGTGTATTTGTCTATATACTTAGAAGCGGTTTTTTAATGCGGACGTGGGACAAAAATTACTCGTGTTTGACTTGAGAGATATCTCTTTTACATATTCTAGTCACGTAACGATATTTTCAAAGGGCGACTTCACATAAAATGGCCTAGATTTCGTGGTTCCTATTTCCGGATGAGAATTGTCAGAAATTAGGATGTACTGGAAAATATCTAGCAAGAAAAAAGAAAAAGGTAATACTGGTAATATAAGATAAAACAGCCGTGAGCATCCTCGCATACTAGACTTTGGCACCCTCCAAAATGGACAAGACTAGCTAATTACATGTGCTTCAGCTTGCAAAATGAAGAATCGGGAACCAATTACCCTCCCTGGCCAAACCAAACGACAAGAAACCCCAGCCGGGTGAGAGAAGACAGCCGTAAAAGAACCCACCCCATCCCTATTTATTTGTGGAAAGAATTGGTTATGGGTGGGGGATTGGGTTGGGGAAGGGATCATTACTGAGTCCAACTTCAGTAAAATTTTTATCCTCCTGACTCATTCTATTAATTAAATATACCATCCTCCAGTAAAAAAAAATTGATTTGAGATAAATTTTATAAAAAATTATTAAATATATAAAATTAAATGAGTCTAAAAAGAGAAAATACAATGATTTGTGAATGGATAACAATTCTCGAAAAAACTCAAATTATATAAAATAATAATATGTTTCAATTAAAGTAAAATTTAATTTGAAATGAAAATAAAGATTTTTTGCCCCAATATAACCTAAAAAACACGCATATGATAATAACTCCGCCCATACACGGAAATAGATAGCAAGTATGTAATCGGGTTTTAACCTGGTGACAAGTCATAGTTTCTTCCAAAAGACAACCACAATAACTTAAGATGAAGGCTATTACCAGTCTGATTCCTACTTCCGTTACACAAAAGACCAGTTCATAAACATAAAGGCCAAGCAATGGTTGGCATCATCATCATTCAGAACTTTCCAGGTCACAGCTTGTTCGTAAGACACAGGTCTACCCATGCTGGATACGCAAATCCCAGCTGGGAGGTAGGCAAAACCCTGTAGTGAAAGGAAAACATCTTGTTTAATAATGCTCTTGAAACTTTATAGTACTGGCCATTTGATTGACAAGACAACTGGATAACATCATACCTGCTGCATTATCTTGGAGAACTCTGAAAGGAGCATTTTTCGACCAGCCTCATCAAGGATTTTGTCAAGCATTAAATCCTGAAGGGCCACCAAAGTTGTTTCCAGCATGTCAAGACCAGCCTGATTAGAAAACGTGAACACTGCCGATGCCTGCATTAAGTATGTTTACCTGCTATGTAATTCCTTTGTTCTCGGAGAAACTGCAAAGGAACACAAATTACAACAATTGAAAGGCAGAACTACTCACATTTGCTTTGACTGAGCAGCACATTATTGCATCATTATGGTGCCAAAGCTGTTTCAGCATAGCATCACCTGAACTGGAGTCCACCTGAAGTAGCTCCCCACCAGTATGCACCCTGAAGCATGACAACATGAAAACTGAAAATAAACGGAAATACGTTTTGAATATCTATTAAAAGAAGCCTAATTTTCATTTCTTCACTACCTATGTACACATTCTAACTGACAATTTTTATAGTACAAGAATCAGTTTTAAAAAACCAATAAATCCACATCAGCCCGCAAACACTTGTAGAACCATCAATAATAAGAGAGCACATCAGAAAGAAAAGAAGAAAAGCTAGATAACTAAGAGGTTATCCTTTGAATACTGAACATATGTATGTTCAGGTGGACCAACAGTCAATGTTAAAGCTCCTTATATTCAAAAGTTACTTGAGCTCTTACCTATAACTCCTCCAGATCCATCGTGCCAAAGTAACAGCCTCGGGAGAACCAGGTAGTGCCTTCGAGGCCGGGTGGGTGCTTAACTGAGATGGTGCAATTGCCATTGCAACTCTCTGAACAGAGCCTACAATACTACGCACATATTGTCGAGCCATCGCAGCTACACTGTCACGATAGTGATTTTCAAAGGTGAACTGGAATGCAATAGTCAACACAGATCTAAGGTTGCAGTTCTTTGAATCAGCTGAACATGCTCCACCAGTTCCCACTTCAAGCGTAGAAGCCAAATCCAATGTTCTAGTTGCTCCAGGACCATCCTGCACCCAGTGAAGAAAGTCAAGTTAAGAGATGACACTTCACACGAAATAATATAGTAGTAACAGGGACTAAGAAATCATATGCTTAATGGGCTACAAGATCAAAAAGGGAAAAGGGAAAAGGAAAAGAAATGTCTCTATTTAGGTAGCTTGGAATTCATATTAACCTCCTGGCAGAACACCCTTTTTCAACCCACCCAACTGGGAAAAAAAAATTTTCTTTACAAAAAAAGCCCACAGATAGTCCCACAAAAGGGGACAAATTTTGAGAGCAATCAATGCAAGGAGGTCACCGAACTGTTTTAGAATCCAACGGTATAACTTGAAAACCTGATGGCAGCAGTGGTGCATCATCACCAAAAGATTCATCAATAGGTGCAAAAACAAGCTGTGCACAGGCACCCGCAGCATTCTCATCAACCCCACTGCAAAGCTGTCAAAGTAAATGCAAGAAAAACAGATATTTCAAGACTTACACCACATTGAATTTAAAAAGGAGAAAATTTCGTAAGTAAATACAATAAGTACAAAACCTGCAACAAGTACATATCACGTGCCAGAGCTATGCCCTCAGGGGAGAATGCATGACCTTCCAGGCGAACCACCTCAAGAAACTAGATTGAAGAGGAAATGTGGATGTCATTTCAATTTGGTGAACAAGTAAGAACTTACTGAAGCAAGCAAGAGACTTGTGATGGATTTAAGAATGGAGGCTGTGTGTGTGTGTTGGGGGGGAGGGGGGGGGGGGGCATAAAGTTAAATACCTCCTCGTGCTCAATGGTTTGGGCGAGTGGTAAAATGACCTGACTACTAGGGAAGCCACCAGGTCTTGCACAAGGGACAGCATAAGGACTAGCTTTAAGAGATGCAGCAGAATAAGCATCAACACCATAGTCAGCCCACTCAGAGCGGTGCTCCCGCAGGAAACGAACCAGCAAAGCAGGAGGAACGTTCTAAATAATTGAGTACAGCAAGTTATTAACAGGATCATATACCAAAATTTAAGATAACTTCAGCATTCCATAGACGAGATTGAGAAAGACCAAATGAAACGCTGTCTGAAAAATCTTTCTGTAACCAACAACTGAGAAATGAAAAATAGCTATGCTTAAGGATATAATGTCAAACAAGTTTATAGAATTCACCTGAAGAAGCATTGATGCCTTTGCACACATGACTCCCCCAAAAGTCGGTAGCATTGACAAGGTGCTGTATTGAGAACCAAGTCTCTTGCTTGGAGATGAATTTATGGCAATGGTCACATCCTCCACACCATCACTACCCATGATAGACCAACCATCATCAACAAATCCATTGATAGCATCATTGAGCCCCCTGAGAATAATTTTCAAGTACTTTCAGCCACCCTTATAGATATCAACAATGACGTAGAGAAGGAAATAACTGGTCTCCTCAAAGCCATTAAGGAAAAAAGAAAGAAACCTGAAAAATGCAGGAGTTTAAAAAGCCCCCCTGAAGGGAGACCTAGCGCTTGGGTGGAAGATCCTATAATATTATTTTAAGGGACTAGAACAAATGATAAATTTTACTCTCTACACAAGGTTAATAAGAATGGCATTAACATAGCTAACGAAACAATACAGATGAGCCCCTTCACCTGCACAATCTCTGACTTAATGCCCTCAAAACAGCAGGTTGGCGACCACCACTGTATTGAACTTCTCCACTTGTTTCCTGAGCAATTTGGCGTATATGTCGCAAGGCCTGTGCATAACCCTCAAATCGAATTAGAAAAAGGAAAAGAAAATTTTTGCAGGAAACAAGCCAGGGAGAAGATATGTACAGCCATAGTCATCTTCTGTGCAACGATCTTAGATGATTCATAAAGTGGTCTCAACACTTCAGGAACACTCCAAGCCTGCAGAAAATAACAGTTACACTCTTGGCAAAAGAAGGATGAAATGAAATGCAAATGTTGTAATTGGCCATCGGATTACTGACATCTAAGTCAATGTGATCAACAATGTGAACAATGGAGCCACCACCTTCACAAGGGCGTATCAGGCATCCACTGGGTAGCATTTCAGCTCTGACGAAGCATGTTAAAGGAGGTCCAGTTGGACCACCAGTAGAAGATGTCAGAGACCTCTCACATATCTGCAGAGCAACAGAATAATAAATAAATAGCTCTTAAATTGACAAACTCTACTTGCACAAGAAACCATAACATTTAACCTAATTATAAACAGGATTTCAACACTTTACACTCACCAGTGCATTACATTCCCAAATCCCAATCCCAGAAGTAGAAGATGATGCAATTTTGAACACAAATTTTGCAGAATTTAATTTTGCATTTATTATTATTATTATTATTATTATTATTATTATTATTATTATTATTATTATTATTATTATTATTAATGAGAGTCTGAAGCATATCTCAGTGGCATGCTCAACAGAAATTTTGCTGAATTTAATTTCCCCTTTTTTTTAAATGAGACCTTGAAACATTATTTCAGTGGCATTCCCAAGATACATACCACAAGACTGCCATCTTCCAAACTTGTAGTGTATCTCAACATCCAAAAGTCACGAGCCGATGCCAAAGTTGTTGGTGCATATGTCTGTGGAAACAGAAACATCAAAACCCATCCAAATGCTGAAGCAGAACTTAAAGGATTTATGAAACAGAAAATTCCAGAAGAGATCAGAGGCACTTTCTGTTTTGTTTACAAAGATGACAGACCTGCATATATACAAGCTCTATGGTACCTCCATTTCCTGTAGGGATAACACTCAAAACATCAATGCAACGGCAGTCACGGAACCAAGTTGGACGATCTTTGAGGATTTCAGCGATCTAAATCAGGATTATCAAGCAGGTGATACCACAGAATTTCAAAAGCTTCATTTTTCTTGCATTTTTGACACAATAGGCAAATAAAATCGAGAGATTACCTTCATAGGTTCTAGACTCACGAGACCACAGGCTCGTGCTGCCACCCCACTTGAGTTGCGGGAAACAGCAACAATGCCAATAGAATCCGGACCAGGCTGCAAATTGCAGAAAAGAAGGTGACCCTCTCCCAGGTGCTTAACAACAAGCTCAAACAATATGCAATAAAAAAGTCAGTGTGAGAACCCAAGTTTCATACCTTCATCCCAATCATCTGGACCCAGTCGACAGCAGTTCCGGTAGCCTTACCAAGGAACTCTGCCAGGGTCTCCTCAGCTACAGCGAGAAGACTGCATTCAAGAAAGTAACTCTGTTAGCATGGAACTAAAAAAA